>OW052183.1:74182083-75382083 GCA_932526625.1 Rhingia campestris
TTTCTTAGTTTAAACATGAATTTCCATTTCTTTCATAGGAAATAAAATTCCCTATATTTTCAATTAAAAAGGGTATTTTTATTTGTCCACCTCATAAATCAACATTTGACAACACTAATGATTCTGCATCAAAAGTTTTTTCGAAAATTTGAAAGAAAAACGTTTTTTATTAAAAACGCCCCCAAAAAGTGGGCGTGGCAAAAAACTTTATATGAACGAAATACAGATATTCAGATTCTCTAAATATGTTGTTCAGAAAGTTTTTCAAAATTCCTTATGGTTCATCCAAAAAATACGTTTTTCTAAAAAGGGGGCGTGGCAGTGGGCGGATTTTAAAAATTTTTACACTTGTTCTGCAGGGAGCAACAAAGAGCACGTGTACCAAATTTCATCCTTCTAGCTCAAAATATAAGGCCCAAAAACTGGTGACGTACGGACGGACGGACGGACAGACATGGCTTAATCGACTCAGCTATCGATTCTGAGTCGATCCATATACTTTGAGGTATATGTAGCTAAATTATTTCTCTATGTTACAAACTATGTATCAAAACTAAATACCCCCCTATGGGATAGGGTATAAACATATGAGAAGGCTACAATCCGCTGTGCGGATCGTTTAATACCCTATCCCATCCCATCCTTAAAATTAATATCCCCAAAATATGATCTTTATGTTCATAAAGGATTGAAAATGACGTTGTTACAAAATGTTGTTCCGAAGGTTTATAACATATGAGAAGGCTACAATCCGCTGTGCGGATCGTTGAATACCCTATCCAATCCTATCTGCAAAACTAAAATCCCCAAAAAAGTGGATATGGCTTAAAACACGATGGGGATTATATATAAAACATATGAGAAGGCTACAATCCGCTGTGCGGATCATTGAATATCCTATCCCTTCCCATCCTTAAAATTAATATCTACAAAAAGTGGGCTTTATGGTCCTATAATATAGAAAATAACATTGTCACAATATATTGTTCAAACAGTTTATCAGGATCTTTTGTAGTTTGACAAAAAACATCGTTATTCTCCTGCATATGCTATGGGGTAGGGTATACAAACGGTTTTTGTAAGAAAACGCCCCCAAAAAGTGGTCGTGGGTTGAAATGGACTATAGATGAAATGTTCACATTACTACTACCACCATCATCAACATTTTTTTTGAAAATTTTAAAATCTGACCAGAAAATAATTTTTATAAAAAACGCCCCCATAAAGTAGGCGAGGCAAAAAACTTTATATCGACGAAATATAGATATTACGATTCTCCAAATATGCTGCTCAGACACTTTTTTAAAATTACTTACGGTTTGGCCAAAAAACACATTTTACTAAAAACGGGGCGTGGCAGTGGGCGGATTTCAAAAATTTGTACACTTGTTCTGGTGGCATGGACGAGGATCCTATATACCAAATTTCATTGTCCTAGCTCAAAATTTAAGGCCCAAAAATCGGTGACGACCAGACAGACGGATGGACGGACGGACAGACAGACATGGCTAATTCGACTCAGCTAGCGATTCTGAGTCGATCCATATACTTTGAGGTATATGTAGCTAAATTATTTCTCTAAGTTACAAACTAAGTATCAAAACTAATATACCCCTATGGGATAGGGTATAAAAATTCTTTTATGGTTCGACAAAAAACAACGTTTTTCTTTGCATATGCCTTGGGGTAGGGCATACAAATGGTTTTTGTAAGAAAACGCCCCCAAAAAGTGGGCGTGGGTTAAAAAAGTCTATTGACGAAATGTTGGTATTAATACTGCCAATGATTGTGCATCAAATTTTTTATCGAAAATTTTAAAATTTGACCAAAAACCTTTTTTTTTATAAAAAACGCCCCCAAAAAGTGGGCGTGGTCAAAAACTTTATATTGACGAAATATAGATTTTACGATTCTCTAAAAATGCTCCTCAGAAACTTTTTTAAAATTGTTTACGGTTTGGCCAAAAAATACGTTTTCCTAAAAAGGGGGCGTGGCAGTGGGCGGATTTCAAAAATGTTTACACTTGTTCTGGTGGCACGGACAAGGATCCTATATACCAAATTTCACTATCCTAGCTCAAAATGTAAGGCCCAAAAATCGGTGACGAACAGACAGACGGACGGACGGACGGACGGACGGACGAACAGACAGACAGACATGGCTTAATCGACTCAGCTAGCGATTCTGAGTCGATCCATATACTTTTAGGTATATGTAGCTAATATATTTGTCTATGTTACAAACTAAGTATCAAACCTAATATACCCCTATGGGATAGGGTATAAAAAAGTAACATTTGCACCTGAACAGTTTTTTGTTAAAAGTAAATTGAATAAAGAAGAAAAACGATTTGAAGAAAATTCAGAAAAGCCAATAAAAGAATCATTATTTAATAGTAAAGAAATTGTTAAAACATATGAGAAGGCTACAATCCACTGTGCGGATCGTTGAATACCCTATCCCATCCTATCTGTAAAACTAAAATCCCAAAAAAGTGGACATGGCTAAAAACACGATGTGGATAAAATAAAGAAAATGACATGGTGACAACAAATTGTTCAGACTGTTTACAAAAAACTTTGACGGTTCTACAAAAGACAAGGTTTTCTCCTGCATATGTTATGGGGTAGTGTGTAAAAATGGTTTTTATATAAAAACGCCCCCAAAAAGTGGGCGTGGGTTGAAATAGTCTATGGACGAAATGTTCATATTTATACTACTAATGATTCTGCAACAAAAGTTTTTTCGAAAATTTTAAAATTTGACCGAAAAAACGTTTTTTATTAAAAACGCCCCCAAAAAGTGGGCGTGGCAAAAAACTTTATATGAACGAAATACAGATATTCAGATTGTCTAAATATGTTGTTCAGAAAGTTTTTCAAAATTCCTTATGGTTTGGCCAAAAAATACGTTTTTCTAAAAAGGGGGCGTGGCAGTGGGCGGATTTCAAAAATTTTTACACTTGTTCTGCTGGGAGCAACAAAGAGCACGTGTACCAAATTTCATCCTTCTAGCTCAAAATTTAAGGCCCAAAAACTGGTGACGTACGGACGGACGGACGGACGGACGGACAGACATGGCTAAATCGACTCAGCTATCGATTCTGAGTCGATCCATATACTTTGAGGTATATGTAGCTAAATTATTTCTCTATGTTACAAACTATGTATCAAAACTAATATACCCCTATGGGATAGGGTATAAAAATATATCCTATTAGATCTTTTGAAGGAATTAAACATATGAGAGGCTACAATCCGCTATGCGGATCGTTGAATACCCTATCCCATCCCATCCTTTAAATTAATATCCTCAAAATATAGGCCTTATGGCGATGAAATACAGAAAATGACATTGTCACAATATATTGCACAGACAGTTTCTCAAAATCTTTTGTGGTTCGACAAAAAACAACGTATTTCTATTGCTAATGCCTTCCGTTTTCTTACAAAAACCATTTGTATACCCCATATACAAATGGTTTTTGTAAGAAAACGCCCCCAAAATGTGGGCGTAGGTGAAAATGATCTATGGACAAAATGTTTATATTACCATTGCGGAAGATTTGCATCAAAATTTTTTTCGAAAGTTTTAAAATTTGGACAAATAGCGTTTTTTTTGCTAAAAACGCCTCCAAAAAGTAGGCGTGGCAAAAAACTTTGTACGGACGAAATATAGATATTAATATTGTCTAAATATGTTGTTCAGAAACTTTTTTAAAATTCCTTACGGTTTGGTCAAAAACTGAGTATTTCTTAAAAGAAGGCGTGGCAGTGGGCGGATTTCAAAATTTTTTACACTTGTTCTGTAGGCAGAGCCGAGGATCCTATATACCAAATTTCATTATCCTAGCTCAAAATTTAAGGCCTAAAAATCGGTGACGTACAGACGGACGGACAGACAGACATGGCTAAATCGACTCAGCTAGCGATTCTGAGTCGATCCATATACTTTGAGGTATATGTAGCAAAATTATTTCTCTATGTTACAAACTAAGTATCAAAACTAATATACCCCTATGGGATAGGGTATAAAAATATGTTAAAACATATGAGAAGGCTGCAATCCGCTGTGCGGATCGTTGAATACCCTATCCCATCCTATCCATAAAACTAAAATCCCCAAAAAAGGGGACATGGCTAAAAACACGATGTGGATAAAATAGAAAAAATGATATAGTGACAACAAGTTCTTCAGACTGCTTACAAAACAATTTTGCGGTTCTACAAAAGACAAGGTTTTCTCCTGCATATGTTATGGGGTAGTGTATAAAAATGGTTTTTATATAAAAACGCCCCCAAAAAGTGGGCGTGGGTTAATATGGTCTATAGACGACATGTTCATATTAATACTACCAATGATTGTGCATCAAATCTTTTTTTTGAACATTTTAAAATTTGACCAGAAAACGTATTTTATAAAAAACGCCCCCAAAAAGTGGGCGTGGGTTAAAATAGTCTATTGACGAAATGTTTATATTAATACTACCAATGATTGTGCATCAACAATTTTTTTAAACTTTTAAAATTTGACCAGAAAACGTTTTTTTATAAAAAACGCCCCAAAAAGTAGGCGTGGCGAAAAACATTATATTGACGAAATATAGATATAACGATGCTCTAAATATGCTTCTCAGACACTTTTTTAAAATTCCCTACGGTTTGGCCAAAAAATACGTTTTCCTAAAAAGGGGGCGTGGCAGTGGGCGGATTTCAAAATTTTTTACACTTGTTCTGGTGGCACGGACGAGGATCCTATACACCAAATTTCATTATCCTAGTTCAAAATTTAAGGCCTAAAAATCGGTGACGAACAGGCAGACGGTCGGACGGACGGACGGACGGACGGACAGACAGACAGACATGGCTTATTCGACTCAGCTAGCGACTCTGAGTCGATCCATATACTTTAAGGTATATGTAGCTAAACTATTTCTCTATGTTACAAACTAAGTATCAAAACAAATATACCCCTATGGGATAGGGTATAATCATATGAGAAGGTTACAATCCGCTGTGCGAATCGTTGAATACCCTATCCCATCCTATCCATAAAACTAAAATCCCCAAAAAAGTGGGCATGGCTAAAAACACAATGTGGATAAAATAGAAAAAATGATATAGTGACAACAAGTTCTTCAGACTGCTTACAAAACAATTTAACGGTTCTACAAAAGACAAGGTTTTCTCCTCCATCTGTTGGGGGGTAGTGTATAAAAATGGTTTTTATATAAAAACGCCCCCAAAAAGTGGGCGTGGGTTAAAATAATATATAGACGAAATGTTCATATTAATAATGTTAATGATTCTGCATCAAAATTTTTTTCGAAAAATTTAAAATTTGACCGAAAACAGTTTTTAATTGAAAACGCCCCCAAAAAGTGGGCGTGGCAAAAAACTTTATACTAACGAAATATAGATATTAATATTGTCTAAATATGTTGTACAGAAACTTTTTTAAAATTCCTTACGGTTTGGTCAAAAACTGAGTTTTTCTTAAAAGGGGGCGTGGCAGTGGGCGGATTTAAAAAATGTTTACACTTGTTCTGTAGCCAGAGACGAGGATCCTATATACCAAATTTCATTATCCTAGCTCAAAATTTAAGGCCTAAACATCGGTGACGGACGGACGGACGGACAGACAGACATGGCTTAATCGACTCAGCTAGCGATTCTGAGTCGATCCATATACTTTGAGGTATATGTAGCAAAATTATTTCTCTATGTTACAAACTAAGTATCAAAACTAATATACCCCTATGGGATAGGGTATAAACATATGAGAAGGCTACAATCCGTAGATATTACGATTCTCTAAATATTCTGCCCAAAGACTTTTTTAAAATTCCTTACGGTTTGGCCAAAAAATAAGTTTTCCTAAAAAGGAGGCGTGGCAATGGGCGGATTTCAAAAATTTGTACACCAAATTTCATTATCCTAGCTCAAAATTTAAGGCCCAAAAATCGGTGACGAACAGACAGACGGACGGACGGACGGACAGACAGACAGACATGGCTAATTCGACTCAGCAAGCGATTCTGAGTCGATCCATATACTTAGAGGTATATGTAGCTCAATTATTTCTCTATGTTACAAACTAAGTATCAAAACTAATATACCCCTATGGGATAGGGTATAAAAACATATGAGAAGGCTACAATCCGCTGTGCGGATCGTTGATTACCCTATCCCATCCCATCCTTAAAATTAATATCCCCAAAATGTGGTCTTCATGGTCATAAAGTATTGAAAATGGCGTTGTCACAACATATTGTTCAGAAGGTTTATCAAATTCTTTTATGGTTCGACGAAGAACAACGTTTTTCTCTTGCATATGCCTTGGGGTAGGGCATTGTTCTAAGCTGAGATGAACTTAGAAATATTGTTACAAGAGAGCTGTCTTGTAACAAGGCGTTAATGAAATTATGCGCGATTGAAAAACTCGACACTTGGATAACTCGTTATAAATTTATTATATTGATGTTAATCGGTTGACTGTAAGATGACAAGTGTCGTAATTTCTTCACACTAGTTCCCATGAAGCATCGCCGTGGATCGCTACTGTACATGCTACATTGTTTCATTTCCAAAATGATTCGGTCAGTGCACTTTAGCCTTGAACTTGAAAATTAGTTTATTTATTTACTAAACGTTATTTTGCTTCATGAGAACTATGTATGATCACATGTGTGTGTGTGCGACCTATTTTAACATTAATGCCCCCTATGTGATGTGAGGGTTAGAGGTAGTGCATATACTATACAATACATTCTCTCCTTGTCTCTTATTAACTTGGTTGTTAAATGCAATTGTCCGACAACCAGTGTGACATTTTTGAATTTACATATGAGGGTGAGAGAGTGCATTGTAATGCTTATTGTTATTGTACATTTGACATTTGACATTTAGTTTGTTTATTATTTTTCCCGTGTTACAACGCTCATTTTATTGTTTCTCCGAGTTTTACATTAATAAAATTCGTAAACGCACGCGCGCGAGTTTTTTACCGTCGAATTATCAATTGATCATATTTAAACTAGTCATCTGCGATATTCGTTACAATTATTTATACATATCTCGATGACTAGTTCAATATGCCGATTTGATCTACCTCAATGTCAAATGTGCAAATTCTATTTACATGTTTTTGTGTTTTACAATTTTTTAATTTTTGTGGTTTTTGCTCTGGTGTTGATTGGTGTTGTCTGGTGTTGTGTTGTTAAATTGTGTTGGGAACCAACATGCTCCCCGCCTTCAGCAACGAAGTTTCCATCTTCCTCGGACTCGACTTCCTCACTTTGATGAAGGTATTGCATTGTTGTGAATTGGCTGGCGGGCCTGACGTCTCCCATTGTGTTGTTGTTTTGGTTGCGTTGCAATGATAAAAACAAAATTAAGCATTAGTGAAATATTTTGTATTGGTTAAACTAATTTGCTATATAATTTATATCTGCACTTCGAAATAATATCTGCATGGGGTGAGTTTTGTTAAAATTGTTTAATTTTAGTTCATTATTTTTTATGTTTATACCCTATCCCATAGGGGTATATTAGTTTTGATACTTAGTTTGTAACATAGAGAAATAATTTTGCTACATATACCTCAAAGTATATGGATCGACTCAGAATCGCTAGCTGAGTCGATTAAGCCATGTCTGTCTGTCCGTCCGTCCGTCCGTCCGTCCGTCCGTCCGTCTGTACGTCACCGATTTTTAGGCCTTAAATTTTGAGCTAGGATAATGAAATTTGGTATATAGGATCCTCGTCTCTGCCTACAGAACAAGTGTAAAAATTTTTGAAATCCGCCCACTGCCACGCCCCCTTTTAAGAAAAACTCAGTTTTTGACCAAACCGTAAGGAATTTTAAAAAAGTTTCTGAACAACATATTTAGACAATATTAATATCTATATTTCGTCCATATAAAGTTTTTTGCCACGCCCACTTTTTGGGGGCGTTTTCAATAAAAAACTGTTTTCGGTCAAATTTTAAATTTTTCGAAAAAAATTTTGATGCAGAATCATTAACATTATTAATATGAACATTTCTTCTATATATCATTTTAACCCACGCCCACTTTTTGGGGGCGTTTTTATATAAAAACCATTTTTATACACTACCCCATAACATATGCAAGAGAAAACCTTGTCTTTTGTAGAACCGTTAAAGTGTTTTGTAAGCAGTCTGAAGAATTTGTTGTCACTATATCATTTTTTCTATTTATCCACATCGTGTTTTTAGCCATGTCCACTTTTTTGGGTATTTTAGTTTTATGGATAGGATGGGATAGGGTATTCAACGATCCGCACAGCGGATTGTAGCCTTCTCATATGTTTTTACTTTGCGTTTAAGTTCATTTGATCTTTTATTGGTTTGTGGGGGTTGAACGAAAGAATTGTTTTGTTTTGTTGTGCTTATACCCTATCCCATAGGGGGGTATATTAGTTTTGATACTTAGTTTGTAACATAGAGAAATAATTTTGCTACATATACCTCAAAGTATATGGATCGACTCAGAATCGCTAGCTGAGTCGAATTAGCCATGTCTGTCTGTCCGTCCGTCCGTCCGTCCGTCTGTCTGTTCGTCAGCGGTTTTTGGGCCTTAAATTTTGAGCTAGGATAATGAAATTTGGTATATAGGATCCTCGTCCGTGCCACCAGAACAAGTGTAAAAATTTTTGAAATCCGCCCACTGCCACGCCCCCTTTTTAGGAAAACTTATTTTTTGGCCAAACCGTAAGGAATTTCAGAAAAGTGTCTGAGTAGCATATTTAGACAATCCTAATATCTATATTTCGTTCATACAAAGTTTTTTGCCACGCCCACTTTTTGGGGGCGTTTTTAGTAAAAAACGCTTTTTGTCCAAATTTTAAAACTTTCGAAAAAAATTTTGATGCAGAATCATTAACATTATTAATATGAACATTTCGTCTATATACCATTTTAACCCACGCCCACTTTTTGGGGGCGTTTTTATATAAAAACCATTTTTATACACTCCCCCATAACATATGCAGGAGAAAACCTTGTCTTTTGTAGAACCGTAAAATTATTTTGTAAGCAGTCTGAAGAATTTGTTGTCACTATATCATTTTTTCTATTTATCCACATCGTGTTTTTAGCCATGTCCCCTTTTTTGGGGATTTTAGTTTTATGGATAGGATGGGATAGGGTATTCAACGATCCGCACAGCGGATTGTAGCCTTCTCATATGTTTATACCCTATCCCATAGGGGTATATTAGTTTTGATACATAGTTTGTAACATAGAGAAATAATTTAGCTACATATACCTCAAAGTATATGGATCGACTCAGAATCGATAGCTGAGTCGATTTAGCCATGTCTGTCCGTCCGTCCGTACGTCACCAGTTTTTGGGCCTTAAATTTTGAGCTAGAAGGATGAAATTTGGTACACGTGCTCTTTGTTGCTCCCAGCAGAACAAGTGTAAAAATTTTTGAAATCCGCCCACTGCCACGCCCCCTTTTTAGAAAAACGTATTTTTTGGCCAAACCATAAGGAATTTTGAAAAACTTTCTGAACAACATATTTAGACAATCTGAATATCTGTATTTCGTTCATATAAAGTTTTTTGCCACGCCCACTTTTTGGGGGCGTTTTTAATAAAAAACGTTTTTCGGTCAAATTTTAAAATTTTCGAAAAAACTTTTGTTGCAGAATCATTAGTAGTATAAATATGAACATTTCGTCCATAGACTATTTCAACCCACGCCCACTTTTTGGGGGCGTTTTTATATAAAAACCATTTTTACACACTACCCCATAACATATGCAGGAGAAAACCTTGTCTTTTGTAGAACCGTCAAAGTTTTTTGTAAACAGTCTGAACAATTTGTTGTCACCATGTCATTTTCTTTATTTTATCCACATCGTGTTTTTAGCCATGTCCACTTTTTTGGGATTTTAGTTTTACAGATAGGATGGGATAGGGTATTCAACGATCCGCACAGTGGATTGTAGCCTTCTCATATGTTTATACCCTATCCCATAGGGGGGTATATTAGTTTTGATACTTAGTTTGTAACATAGAGAAATAATTTTGCTACATATACCTCAAAGTATATGGATCGACTCAGAATCGCTAGCTGAGTCGAATTAGCCATGTCTGTCTGTCCGTCCGTCCGTCCGTCCGTCTGTCTGTTCGTCACCGATTTTTGGGCCTTAAATTTTGAGCTAGGATAATGAAATTTGGTATATAGGATCCTCGTCCGTGCCACCAGAACAAGTGTAAAAATTTTTGAAATCCGCCCACTGCCACGCCCCCTTTTTAGAAAAACTCATTTTTTGGCCAATCCGTAAGGAATTTCAAAAAAGTGTCTGAGCAGGATATTTAGACAACCCTAATATCTATATTTCGTTCATACAAAGTTTTTTGCCACGCCCACTTTTTGGGGGCGTTTTTAGTAAAAAACGCTTTTTGTCCAAGTTTTAAAACTTTCGAAAAAATTTTTGATGCAAATACTTCCGCAATGGTAATATAAATATTTGGTCCATAGATCATTTTCACCTACGCCCACATTTTGGGGGCGTTTTCTTACAAAAACCATTTGTATACCCAATCCCAAGGCATTAGCAGTAGAAATACGTTGTTTTTTTGGCGAACCACAAAAGATTTTGATAAACTGTCTGAGCAATAAATTGTGACAATGTCATTTTCTGTATTTCATCGCCATAAGGCCTATATTTTGAGGATATTTATAATAACGATGTGATGGGATAGGGTATCCAACGATCCGCACAGCGGATTGTAGCCTCTCATATGTTTTTTAATTGTTTTTGGGGTCGGTCACTGGCAAAGGGGATAATTTTACGACCGGTCGTTTAAGTGTAGAAGTTTTTGTTTTTATTGTCGCGACGCGGGTGAGACCGTCCGAACCGGGATGAAGTTCCATCACTCGAGCGAGTGCCCATGATGATGGTGGTAGATTATCCTCTTTGATAATGACGATGTCTCCAACCTTGATGTTTGGCTGTCTTAGCAACCATTTTGGTCTTTGCTGGAGAAGATGTATATATGATGTACTCCATTGCTTCCAGAATTCTTGCACCAGCCGTTGAATGTATCTCCATTTCTCAAGACTGGTGAGATTTTTGTCCGTGAAATTCCTTTCGGGCACCGTATGCATTGACTGTCCAATCATAAAGTGTCCCGGGGTCAGGACTGCCAGATCGTCAGGGTCTGATGTCATTGGACATAGTGGCCTCGAATTTAGGCAGGCTTCTATTTGAGTGAGTAACGTGGAATACTCCTCAAATGTAAGTTTGGAATTACCAATCGTCCGTTTAATATGGTGCTTAATGGATTTGACTCCCGCCTCCCATAGCCCCCCAAAATGTGGTGACAAAGGGGGATTGAAGTGCCATGTTGTATTTCTGGATGCGAGTTCCTTGGCAACTTCTAGGGACCATTCTGACGAGATGAATTTACCTTCTCTTCTTAACTCATTGTCGGCTCCTTTAAAGTTTGTACCGCAATCGCTAAATAGATTAGCACACGTTCCTCTTCTTGCTACAAATCTTCTAAAGGCAGCTATGAAGGCGGGTGTACTTAAATCGGATACAAGTTCAATATGTATAGCCTTTGTTGATAGACATACAAATACGGCTATATATCCCTTTGCGACCTTGTTACATCGCCCTTTCCATAGTTTTATTTCTATGGGCCCTGCATAATCCACTCCCGTATTTAGAAAGGGTCTGCAGCATTGGACTCGTTCCGCTGGGAGGCTTCCCATTAATTGCTGCTGCATTTTGGCCTTGTGACGATGACATCGAACGCATTTGTGGATCGTGGATTTTTGTGTTTGTAATCCAATATGCGTTCCGTGTTTCTGCCATCATTAATTGTTGGCCTCCATGCAGCGTTCGCTGATGGATGTCGTTGACAATTAGTTTTGAGACATGGTGCGCATCCGTCAGTATTACAGGATGTCGCTGGCTAAAGGGAAGTGCCGAATTTGTTAATCGACCTCCTACACGCAATAATCCTTCGGAGTCGAGAAACGGATTTAGGCTGAGGAGTTTGCTACCCTTTGAGATGATTTTGTTCGACTTCAATGAATTGATGTCTTCTAAAAATAGCTCTTCCTGTACCAACTTGATGACCTTGTCATGAGCTGAAATTAGTTCATTGGGGGTAATGGGGTGTGTATCTATTGGCCTTTTGTTTTTTGTATGTTTTAGGTTGTAGAAGTATCTTTGCCATATAGATACATTGCGAATGAGTCGTCGTAACGTAGAGTATTGCTCAAAATATGTTTTGTCAAGCCTCAGACAGTGTGCTACAACAAGTGTGAAATGCGACTTCATATGGATAAGGTTTGTTTGATAAAAACTGTCTTGTAAATCAATTTGGTTACATGTTTTCTTTAATTCCAGATCTGTATCGATTGGAATCGCAGCTGGTAGATCAGCCAGCGAGAAATTTTGTAAAAATTTGGGACCATACCACCATAGCTGATCGTTGATGAGCTCTTCTGGTAGCCGTCCTCGTGAGCATATGTCGGCAGGATTCTCTTTTGATGTGACGTGTCTCCAAATCGTAGGGCTAGTGGGCATTTGGATTTCAGCCACTCGGTTAGCAACAAAAGTTGTTCGTGTTAATGGGCTTCCTTTAATCCATGCTAAAGTGATCGTTGAATCGCTCCATGCAAAGACTTCAGGATTGTTGAATTGCATTGCACGTGATATGAGCCGCAGAAGCTTTGCTAAGAGCAACGATGCACACAGTTCTAGCCTTGGAAGTGAGATGCATTTTACTGGTGCTACTCTTGTTTTCGATGCGAGGATGTGTATGTGTTCTTCGTCCTTTTTGATGATTCTAGCATACACTACAGCTGCATACGCTTTCTCAGAGGCATCGCTAAAACCGTGCAATTGCACCTGATCGGAGTCTTCATAATGAATCCACCTTGGTATTTGGATAGTCTCAAGAGCCATAAACCCATTGCGTAGGTTCACCCAAAGATCTTTCGTCTCTGTAGGGATTGGGGTATCCCAGCCTAACTCTTGAAGCCAGAGCTGTTGAAGAATCAGTTTCGCCTTGATGATGCAAGGCGAGATCCACCCGAGAGGGTCAAAAAGACGGGCTATATCCGCTAACACTGAGCGTTTGGTGTATGTCTTTACTGCAGGTAAAGTGATTTTGAAATTGAAGGCATCTTGTGCCGGGTGCCATCGGATGCCGAGGGTTTTGATGGCATCTGTAGAGTCTAAATTCAAAGGAAGATTTATTTCTCTTTCCCTTTCAGGTATCTGCTCTAAAACTCTTGTTGAGTTGCTCGCCCACTTTCTGAGCGGAAATCCAGCGGATTTCAAAATTTCCAAAACATCTCCTTGGAGTTGGATTGCATCGGATTCGTTGTTTGATCCGTAAATGAGATCATCCACGTAGAAACCTTCGGTGAGTGTTTTGCTAACGTGGGGATGCGAGTTCTTTACATCAGCCGCTAGCTGATGTAGTGTTCGAACTGCGAGGAATGGTGCTGATGCCGTGCCAAAAGTGACAGTTTTCAGCACGAATGTCTTTAGAGGGTTTGAACTATTAGACCTCCATAAGATCAGCTGATAAGGGGTATCAGCAGGTGCCATCCAAATTTGCCTGTACATCATACTGATGTCAGCCACGAATGCTACCTTGAATTTCCTCCATCTTGCCAGAAGTTCTATGATGTCTGCTTGCAAGCGTGGTCCAACCATCAAGTTGTCGTTAAGAGATTCACCCTTCGACGTTTTGCAGGATGCATCGTACACCACTCGTAGTTTTGTGGTGGTGCTCGCTTCTTTAAAGACTGCGTGATGCGGCATAAAATAGTGCTCCCCTGTCGAGGTATGCACATCGTTAAAGACTTCTTCCATGTGCCCTTGTGTGAGATACTCTTGGATGCATTCAGTGTATCTCTCCCTAAGTTTCTGATTCGTAGCCAGTCGTTTTTCAATCTGAAAGAATCTGGCTAACGCAGGTCTCTTTGAGTTACCGAGATCGGGACGACTATCGTTCTTGAATGGTAACTGAACTTCGTACTTACCGTCGTCTCTTCGTTTACAAGTTCTTCGGAAATGTTGTTCGCACATTTCTTCTTCCTGCGTAAACTTTCTTTCTTCCAGGTCTTCTTCCAACTCCCAGAACCTTTTCAGTTCAGTGTCTAAGGAGTTAAAATGGTTTTGAATTATTCTGCCACTACCTTCATCAGAGTTGTTGGTGTTTCCCGTAAGAATCCACCCTAATTCGGTGCATTGAGCTACTGGAGCTCCCTTTTTTCCCTTTACAAGTCCCTCTAGGATGATAGATGCATAAGCGTCTGCCCCCAGGAGCATATCAATCTTCCCCGGTGTGCTAAACGAGGGATCGGCTAGTTGAAGATTCCTTAGATGGGTCCACCCATTAGTTTTTACTTGGTGTGTGGGTAGGATGGAGGTCAATTGTTTAAATACAAATGCCTTAACACAGAGAGAAAAAGATGGCTTTACCAATGAGCAAAATGTGACTTCAACTTGGTATTTTGATATGCCTGTTGAAGTCTGCCCTAAGCCTGTTACTTGTGCTGAAGTTTTTTGCCTCTTCAGGTTAAGCAACTGAGAGACATTTTCAGTGACAAATGTCGCTTCTGAGCCAGGGTCAATCAATGCCCTTAAGATGTATGAACTGCCATTCTGAGCCATGACCTTGACCAGTGCAGTAGCTAACAATGCTTTCGATTGTATTTTGTTAAAGTGGGTGTTAATGTTGTATTGTTGGTTCGGAATCGGATTCGGTTGGTTTTGGGTTTGCATATAGGGTGTGCACACAAGATTTTGCGATGTTGAAGGTTGTTGATGATCTTGTTTCATTGGAGCATAGGGAATCGCATTTTGGTTCAATTGATTAACTTGATTTGGATTCGCTGATGTATTGATGACATTAGCATTACTCGTCCCAATATAGTTGTTGGGAAAAGAGTGGAGAGATTGTTGGCAATAATGATTTTGCACATTTTGATGTTTCTGTTGTTGAACATGTTGTGAAGTATTTTGTGGAGTATTTTGTGGATTATTTTGTGGGGATCCATCAATGTGAATTAACGTGTGATGCTTTGATTTGCATTTGAAACATCGATTGATGCTAGCGCAATTATTCACCTGATGATCGTACCCCAAACAATTGAAGCACATGGAATTTTGCGTAATTAACTCTTTACGCAGTTTGATGCTCAAGTTTAAAAATTTTTTGCAATGACGTATGCTATGTGCGCCATTGCAGAGTCGACAGCGAAATTGTTTGTTTTCGCTTTTTGCCTTAATGTGGTAGTTGTTAGATGTAACTTTTCGAAATGATGTCGATGGTAATTGTTGTTTAGAACCTGTGTTAGATTCCATATAGTTTTCGAGAGAACTGAATCTTCCCTCAATGAACGCTAAAAAGGTTTTCCAATCTGGAAGAGTCTTTGAAGTGCCTAATTTCGTCTCCCAATCTCTTTGCGTTACTTTTGGGAGTTTCTGATATGTGATGAATATCAGTATGGGATCCCATGACTCGATATTTATTTCCAAATTGGAAAGAGCATGGATGCACTGGTTGCTAATGTCATGCAAGGATTTTAAACTTTCAGCAGACTCAAATTGAATCTTTTGCTGTTCTAATAGTATCTTTAATTGGGTGTTCACTAATTTTCTTTTATTTTGGAACCTATCAGTGCTAATTTCCCAAGCCGATGCATAGCTTTTGCCATCGACTGGAAGATGTGATATCAAATCACCGGGTTTGTCACCCAACGATGATTTAAGAAATTGTAGTTTTTGAATGTCCGATAGATCGACGTTTTGATCTATTAAGTTTTCAAAAACGTTATGGAATTCGATCCAGTCTTCGGGTTTGCCGGAAAATGGTTTAATATGGATTCGCGGAAGACGAATCTCCGACACCGCAGATTTTGTGGTATTTAGACGAGAAATATCCAAATTAGCACTGTTTGGGTTCGAAAATTGTTCAATGTCATCGTTTATCATACCGCTAAACTGAAAAAATATACGCTTAATTTTAGCATATATTTCATCCGCGAAATATTTGTCTTTAAGCCGCCGTTACTAACAATTGCGGTATGTAAACTCTTAACACATTTAAACGTTTCATCAACGTCTGTTGAACACGCGTTCACATAACCCCTTGATTTACGCGATTCGGTCTGATTTTGGTATTCTGCAAAATCCGCGGATAATTCTTCGAGAATACGTTCTTGTCTTTCGATGGACTTGACCAGTTTCGACATGCTTATTCTTTTAAATCACTCTATTTATACCCTATCCAATAGGGGGGTATATTAGTTTTGATACTTAGTTTGTAACATAGAGAAATAATTTTGCTACATATACCTCAAAGTATATGGATCGACTCAGAATCGCTAGCTGAGTCGAATTAGCCATGTCTGTCTGTCCGTCCGTCCGTCCGTCCGTCCGTCCGTCTGTCTGTTCGTCAGCGGTTTTTGGGCCTTAAATTTTGAGCTAGGATAATGAAATTTGGTATATAGGATCCTCGTCCGTGCCACCAGAACAAGTGTAAAAATTTTTAAAATCCGCCCACTGCCACGCCCCCTTTTTAGGAAAACTTATTTTTTGGCCAAACCGTAAGGAATTTCAAAAAAGTGTCTGAGTAGCATATTTAGACAATCCTAATATCTATATTTCGTTCATACAAAGTTTTTTGCCACGCCCACTTTTTGGGGGCGTTTTTAGTAAAAAACGCTTTTTGTCCAAATTTTAAAACTTTCGAAAAAAATTTTGATGCAAATACTTCCGAAATGGTAATATAAACATTTTGTCCATAGATCATTTTCACCTACGCCCACATTTTGGGGGCGTTTTCTTACAAAAACCGTTTGTATACCCCATCCCAAGGCATTAGCAATAGAAATACGAACCACACAAGATTTTGAGAAACTGTCTGAGCAATATATTGTGACAATGTCATTTTCTGTATTTCATTGCCATAAGGCCTATATTTTGAGGATGGGATGGGATAGGGTATTCAACGATCCGCATAGCGGATTGTAGCCTCTCATATGTTCTTTTGTAGAACCGCAAAATTGTTTTGTAAGCAGTCTGAAGAACTTGTTGTCACTATATCATTTTTTCTATTTTATCCACATCGTGTTTTTAGCCATGCCCCCTTTTTTGGGGATTTTAGTTTTATGGATAGGATGGGATAGGGTATTCAACGATCCGCACAGCGGATTGTAGCCTTCTCATATGGTTTTTTTAAATTCTGACTTGCCTAAGCAGTAAGATGCACATCGACCTAAAAGATCTATTGAGCTTGCCGTCAGATGTTTTTTAGGTTATTAGCCGTTCTACTTTCCTAATGTAGCTGATAATAGTTTCAGCCGAAGATTTTCTCAGTTCTTCGGGACTTCAAAATTCCCTGAAGAAAGATTCCCTTCTCATACCGTAAAGGGCCGGCATTCACATATGATATGTTCGGCTGTTTCGTCTTCTTCTAGACATAGTCTGCACTCCGGTGAGTCGACAAGATGCATTTTATTTAGGTGATATGCAGACCGTGATGACCAGTTAGGTAGCCTACTAAGTTGTTGATATCGTGCCTGCGAAGATTTAGAATCTTATTGGCATCTGCTTTGAAGGGCTGAATAGCTCTTTTGGCCTGTCTGGGTATGAAAAATATTTGTTCCCAGGTTTTTAACCCAGATTTATCGCTGATTTGGGGATTGCACAGAAGGTTTCAGGTCCAATGAAGGGGGTTTGCGAACCTTTTCTGGCTAGTTCATCAGCTTTTTCGTTACCTTATGTCCGGGGACCCACCATAGTCTGGTTTTGTTCCTGGAACTGAGTGTTTGGAGGAAATTGAAGCAGTGTAGTACTGATTTGGTGTCAATAATGTGTGAGCTAAGGGCTTTTATAGTTGCCTGACTGTACGTGTTGTGTATTGTGTTTGTGCATTCTTTTATGGCATGGAGCTCAGCTTGGAATACACTAGGGTTTTTTCCCATAGGTATTGAGATGTGTCTATTTGGTCCATGTATGCCAGCTCCTACCCCTGAGTCCATTTTGGCAGTTTGGTTTGCTACGCCATGCTTCTCTGGCTGTGATCTCCGTTGAGAATCTTTTGTCGAAGCATAGTGTCTTTGGAAAGCGGTCTGTAACCGCACAGATCATGTCAAGTTCTGGAAGTTCGGATAGTAGTTCAATTAGTTTTAGGTGTTCGCTAATGTTTAACTCTTCCGCTTGTGTCAAACTTGCTGAGCTGCGAATTGCCACTTTTTTGATATATATGTGGAGGGGCGTTATTCCTATTAAGGCTTCTATAGCCGCTGTGGGACAGGTACGCATAGCTCCGGTAATGCCCAGACAGGCAAGCCGTTGTACCCTGTTTAATTTATTTATAGTTGTTTTTTGGGTGACTTTGTTCCACATACTATTGAAGCGTATGTTATAACGGACCTGACCATGATCGTGTAGATCCAGTGTGTGGTCTTTGAAGAGATTCCCCAGGTTTTAACATACATGTTTCGGCAAGCCGAGAAAGCTTTGGTTGCTCTTTGAATTTTGTTGTTAATGTGGGAGTTCCAGCTTAGTTTTTTGTCGAGGATCACTATAAGATATTTTACTTCGTTGCAATACTCTATGTATAAATCATTGATTGTAATTTGGGTAAGACTTAATAGAAGGGACGATGATAGCCTTGCTGGGGTTTATAGAAAGACTTTCTTTTCTACACCAGTCTATGACTATCTTAAGGGCGTTTTGCAAAAGTTTTGTAACCTCGTTTGGTTCTTTGCCCCTTATTATGATGACTAGGTCATCGGTGTATCCAATTATATTGAAACCTGCATTACTTAGGTCTTGAAGTAGGTTATCGATAACCAGAAACCATAGTAGGGGTGAGAGTACTCCTCCCTGAGGGCAGCCTTTAACGGCTGTTACTGATACTGAGGTCAGTGCTGATGAAGCAATTTTTTCCGACTTTCAGGCATCGCTTTGATCCATTTGATGGTGGGGTGATCTATTCTTTTATGAGTCAAAGCATTTGATATGGAGTCATATCCAGTGTTGTCAATGCCAAGGAAGGCACATAAAGCTACTTCTTTGTTATCGTATGCACTTTTTATTTGTGATGTTAAACTTAGAAGTGCTCCTTCCGTGGATTTACCTTTTTGGTAGGCGAATTGACATGGGTGCAGAGGAGTGCTTTCATTTAAGCACGCTCTAATATGTACGTCTAGTATTCTTTCCATTGTTTTCAGGAAAAACTATGTTAAGCTTATTGGATGGTAAGATTTAGGTAGTTCTATTGGTTTGCCTGGTTTGGGGATAAATACCACGTTTACCTCCCTCCAGGTTTGTGGTATGTAGCCCCAATTGAAACTAAACCTAAATAAGGCGACCATAGTGGGTAAGAAAAAGTCCAAGCCCTTTTGTATAAGAGCAGAAAAGGTTCCGTCTGACCCTGGTGCCTTGTATGGTTGATCGCCCATTTGACTGATCCGGAGTGAAAAGTATGCTGGATAAACTATTAATCCTTTTCAGGTTTCTAGGGGGTGAGTCATCTATAATGTGTTCATGAAACTCACTTGTGATAGTGGAGCTGGGGAACTGTACCTGGAGAAGTGTGGTCAACGTTTCTTCCCAGCCGCATGTGATTTAAGTAACCACATGCAGTTTATTTTATCTTTCGAGAGTGCCCTCTGTAGACGCGCCACCGCCGGGAGCTCTTCGAGTTCCTCACAGTATTTGCTCCAGGACGCTCTTTTTGATTTAAGCAACTCTATGTTGTATTGGGTAAGTAGTGCTTTATATTGGTCCCACTTACCGGTGCGTTCGGCTTCATTGAAAAGTGTTCTTACTCTTTTACGGAGACTTTCTAGGTTATCGTTCCACCATGGTGTGCACCTCTTTGCCACAGTGCGTTTAAAGGTTGTTCTGGAGGTATGTAACATTCGATCGATAGATTTTCTCGATACGTTCTCCAATTTGTAAGCTTGTTGTCGTATTTGATCGGCGCATCCTTGGTGTTGCATCTTAATTGGAATCTTATGTTCATGTGATTCGATAAAGATGCCTCACCAGACACGTGCCAATTTTCGACGTTGTTTTGTACAAACGGATAAGAGATGGTAAGGTCTTAAACTTCTTCTCTTAAAACGTTTCTAAACGTGGGTTTATTTCCCTTATTTAGTATAACTAAATTGTTGCTATACAGGTATTCTATTAAAGACTCACCTCTTTTGTTTGTATCTCGACTGTCCCATTTTTCGTTATGCGCGTTGGAATCGCAGCCGAAGATTAGTTGTAGTTGCTGGGTCTGGCAGTTCTGGGCAACTTGCCCAGTACTGGTCTAGGTGGTATTTTGTTACCTCCAGCAAAGTACGCCGATGCGCATACAATTTTTTGTAGCTCTCAGCCTTTGCGTCTTTCTAAAAGGACAGCCACCAGATCTTTGGTAATGAAACCTGATATGGGAGAGAATTTTATATCTTTTACAACTAAAAGAGCTACCCTTGGTCTAAAATTTCCCCGGGCGAAGATGAGCTCTCTGGTTTTACTTTGTAAACCAAATATCTTACCCTCTGTTGCCATAGCTCCTGGATTAAACCTAGAGCGATGTTCCCTTCGGCACATCTTTGGTTGTAGGTGTCCGAAGCACCTAGAGCTCGGTGCAGGTTTGACTGCAGCACATTTAATAGGGTGGTCATCGCTTCCTACCGTGCTCAGGGTTTCGTACCCTATAAGGCTTGTTATCGCCTCTTCTGCGTACGATACCCTGTTGAGAGAGACCTTCGTGTCTATCTCTCGGACCGTTTTTTCGCTGTCCGTATTTTTGCCGTACACGCGCCCGTTCCGCAGCTAGCTTTGGTCTAAACTGTTGCTGGCTGATGTTGACGTTGCTCGTACTAGGGGCGTTTGGCGATACTGTCGTAGGCAGTGAACCAGTCTTCTTTATATCGCTTCCGGCGGCAGTACTAATACTGGCTGCTGGTTGCGACGAGCTGGCGCTTGTTTTTTCTGACGACTATTTCTTTTTATCAGTGTCATTTACACTATTTTTTCGGGTCTTTTTTTTTTCTTTTTTTTTTATACCCTATCCCATAGTGACTCAGAATCGCTAGCTGAGTCGAATTAGCCATGTCTGTCTGTCCGTCCGTCCGTCCGTCTGTCTGTTCGTAACCGATTTTTGGGCCTTAAATTTTGAGCTAGGATAATGAAATTTGGTATATAGGATCCTTGGCCGAGTCACCAGAACAAGTGTAAAAATTTTTAAAATCCGCCCACTGCCACGCCCCCTTTTAGAAAAACGTATTTTTTGGCCAAACCATAAGGAATTTTGAAAAACTTTCTGTACAACATATTGAGACAATCTGAATATCTGTATTTCGTTCATATAAAGTTTTTTGCCACGCCAACTTTTTGGGGGCATTTTTAATAAAAAACGTTTTTCGGTCAAATTTTAAAATTTTCTAAAAAAATGTTTGATGCAGAATCATTAGAAATATAAATATGAACATTTCGTCAATAGACTATTTTAAGCCACGCCCACTTTTTGGGGGCGTTTTTATATAAAAACCATTTTTATACCCTACCCCATAACATATGCAGGAGAAAACCTTGTCTTTTGTAGAACCGTAAAAGTTTTTTATAAGCAGTCTGAAGAATTTGTTGTCACCATGTCATTTTCTTTATTTTATCCACATCGTGTTTTTAGCCAGGTCCACTTTTTGGGGATTTAAGTTTTACAGATAGGATGGGATAGGGTATTCAACGATCCGCACAGTGGATTGTAGCCTTCTCATATGTTTATTTCAATATTTGAATATATGTATTAGGTTTAAATATATTAGGTTTAAGTATATTAGGTTTAAGTAATTAATTAATATGCGTAGATATTAAAATGTATTAAAATTGCAAAAAGGATTGATAAAAGGAAATAAATTCCTACCTTAAATTGCTTTTGCAACCGTAACTTTAGTATCGGTAACTCTCAGTTACAGTTGCATAAGGCTTTGCGTTGCACAGTTTTCCTTGCTGTGATTGTTGGCCGTTGTAATTTGACTTGTTGGCGTTGTACCGCTTTCAGGCTCTTGACTGGTTGTACCGCTTTCAGTTATACCGCTTGAAGACAGTTGTACCGCTTTCAGTTATGCCGCTTGAAGAAATATGTACCGCTTGTATATCACTGTACCACTATGATGCCGTTTGGCAGAAATCGTTGACTCGTTGATATTGAGTATTTACGGCATGAAATAAATTGTTTATTAGCAAAAGATAAAGGTACTAGAGGAAAAATTTCCTACCTTAATTTGCTTTTGCAACTGCAACTTCAGTATCGGTGACTATGAGTTACAGTTGCAGAAGGCTTTTTGTTGCACAGATTCTAGCTGTGTTTGATGATGTTGGCCACTTTCACTTTCACTTGCAGATTGCTGTACTGCTTTTAGACCGTTGTACCACTTGTGGATCGATGTACCACTATGAATCCGTTGGATGCAGGATCGATATACCACTATAAATCCGTTGGATGCAGGATCGATGTACCACTATGAATCCGTTGGATGACTCGTTGTATTCCGAGTATTACGGCATAAATGTGTTCGTCAATTACTTGAGCAAAGTTCGAAAGGACAAATTCCTACCTTTATTTGCTTTTGCAACTGCAACTTCAGTTAAAGAAACTATGAGTTACAGTTGCAGAAGTCTTTGCGTTGCACAGTTCCTCACTGTGATTGATGACGATGAAATATCGTTTGAATCGTCCCTGGCACTCCGTTGATGATCGGGTATGCTTCACTTCACTTTTTTATTACAATTTAAATTGGCCGCGGTTGTTTAAAAAAAGCTCGAAGGACCATCCGGCTCGAAGGGCCATGTTCTAAGCTGAGATGAACTTAGAAATATTGTTACAAGAGAGCTGTCTTGTAACAAGGCGTTAATGAAATTATGCGCGATTGAAAAACTCGACACTTGGATAACTCGTTATAAATTTATTATATTGATGTTAATCGGTTGACTGTAAGATGACACGTGTCGTAATTTCTTCACACTAGTTCCCATGAAGCATCGCCGTGGATCGCTACTGTACATGATACATTGTTTCATTTCCAAAATGATTCGGTCAGTGCACTTTAGCCTTGAACTTGAAAATTAGTTTATTTATTTACTAAACGTTATTTTGCTTCATGAGAACTATGTATGATCACATGTGTGTGTGTGCGACCTATTTTAACATTAATGCCCCCTATGTGATGTGAGGGTAAGAGGTAGTGCATATACTATACAATGCATTCTCTCCTTGTCTCTTATTAACTTGGTTGTTAAATGCAATTGTCCGACAACCAGTGTGACATTTTTGAATTTACATATGAGGGTGAGAGAGTGCATTGTAATGCTTATTGTTATTGTACATTTGACATTTGACATTTAGTTTGTTTATTATTTTTCCCGTGTTACAACGCTCATTTTATTGTTTCTCCGAGTTTTACATTAATAAAATTCGTAAACGCACGCGCGCGAGTTTTTTATCGTCGGATTATCAATTGATCATATTTAAACTAGTCATCTGCGATATTCGTTACAATTATTTATACATATCTCGATGACTAGTTCAATATGCCGATTTGATCTACCTCAATGTCAAATGTGCAAATTCTATTTACATGTTTTTGTGTTTTACAATTTTTTAATTTTTGTGGTTTTTGCTCTGGTGTTGATTGGTGTTGTCTGGTGTTGTGTTGTTAAATTGTGTTGGGAACCAACAGGCATACAAATGTTTTTTGTAAGAAAACGCCTACAAAAAGTGGGCGTGGGTTAAAATAGTCTATTGACGAAATGTTTATATTAATTATATTATATTATATTAAGCAACTCAATGAGGCACTGCTGAGAGAAATAAATAATCTGAAGCAGGAGTTGCAATTGTTGAAAGAACAAATCAACGGCCAAAAAAAAGAAAATGCTCAGACTGTCGAGTTCTCAACCGATGAAGAAGAACTTAAAAAAGAGACGGAAGGGCATCGTCACATGGGAAATAAAAATAAAAAGCGTAAAATGAGTACATCCCCGAAAATCTCATCCCAAATGAAAAGCTGTCAAAATATTGAGATTGATCCAGCTAAAGGAAACCAAATTAAAAAAATAATCAAACCTCCACCAATCATAGCGCTTCAAATAAACAACTATGAAAGCCTAACCAAATTATTGGAGGAAAATAAAATAAAAGCAAGCACAACCCTTATTAATAATAATGATATAAAAATTAATGTGGTTGAAGAGGCAACGTACAGAAACCTCACCAAATTACTTAACCAAAAAAAAGTGCAATGGTACTCTTATGAAAGTAAGCAATCCAGGCCTATAAAGGTAGTAGTAAAAAAATTACACTACTCATGCTCGCCTGAAAGCATTAAAAAAGACTTAAAAGAGAAAAAGTTTAAAATAATAGAAGTAGTCAATATGCTTAAATTTAAAAGCAAAGTACCACTTCCAAACTTTATGCTCAGTTTTGAGCATGACGAAGACATAAAAAAAATCTACGGAATAAAAGACATACTTGGAATGAAAGTTGAAATCCACACATTAAGGAAATCTAAACTCGTTCCACAATGCAAAAATTGCCAAAAGTATGGTCACACACAAAAATATTGTAGCGCAAATTCAAAATGCGTAAAATACGCGGGAAGTCACCATACTAAAGACTGTATGAAAAAAAAGATGAACCGCCAAAATGTGCGAATTGCAACGAAAATCATCCAGCTAGCTATAGAGGATGTACAGTTGCAACAGAAATCCAACTTGCTAAAGACAAGAGGCAAAAGAAGCCTCACAACAGACTAAATATGGACGCACCTAAAGTCAAAAAGGACTTACAACAAAGCACCCAAACAAAAATCGATACCCAAGAGTTAAAAGTCTTAAAAGACACAAAATTAAAACCAACTGCGGGTGCAAAAATAACATATGCTCAAGTAGCATCAAAAACCGCAGGAAAACCAGCTGACAAAACAGAAAAAAATAATATAAAACCAATGGAAACCCTAATGAGACAAATCCTTAATAGAATGGATTCCATGGAGAAATGTAATAAAACAATATTAGAAAGAATATCTATTCTTGAGAGACAGAGCAGCAACAAAAGAGCTGTACCAAAAAGACAAACATGATGGATAAAATAAAAATCCTTGAATGGAATGCTAATGGTATCGAGAATCGCAAGGAAGAGATTCAAATAATACTCGATATTAACCAAATCGATATATGCCTCATCTCAGAGACTCATTTTAAATTATCTACAGACTTTAAACTGCAAGGATATAAACTATATCACACCCCACATCCTCACAATTGTGCAAAAGGAGGGGCTGCAGTCTTAATAAAAAACGATATTGAACACCATATAGAAACCAAATTCCAGTCATGTGCGATTCAAGGGATCTCCATAAGAATAAAAACGAACAGTGGGCAGATATCAGTTGCATCAGTATACTGTTCCCCTAGCTATAGAATACAGAAAAATGACTTTAAAAGTCTTCTAGATATATTTCACAATAGATTCATTGCGGGAGGAGATTTTAATGCCAAAAATAAGTATTGGGGATCTAGACTAACGAATACTAGAGGAAGAGCTTTACTTGAAACAATTAAAGAATGTGGCAGTAAATATCATTCGGCGGGAAAACCTACCTACTGGCCAACAGATAGGAATAAAACCCCAGATCTTGTCGACTTCTTTATAACAAAAAATATCTCCTCAAATAATATAAATGTGGAAGAAGGGCCAGACCTACAGTCAGATCACTCTTCAATACTTTTCACACTTGGCGATAAAATAATAATGAAAGATCAAAGTCCAACACTAGTTAATAAGCTAACTGACTGGAGCTACTTCAGAGAGAAGTTGGAAGAAAATACCCAAATGATAGCTATTGAAACAGAAGAGCAAATAGAAAAAGCAGTGCAATTATTTACACTCAATATACAAAAAGCTGCATGGGCTGCAACTCCAAAAATAAAAAACAAAATAAAACAAAATTCATACCCTCCTGTAATATGTGAAATTATTGCAGAAAAGAGAAAAGCTAGAAAACGTTGGCAACAAACAAGGGCGCCAATTGACAAAAACAAACTAAACAGGTTAAATAGTAAACTCAGAATATCAATAATTGAATTCAGAAATGAGTCACTAAAACATACCTTACAGGCCTAACAAATGATGCTAGTACTGACTACTCGCTCTGGAAGGCAACAAAGAAAATGAACAGGCCAACAGCTCACATCCCACCAGTGAAAACCAGAGAAGGAAACTGGGCAAAAAGCAGTCAAGAAAAAGCAAATACTTTTGCTGAGCATCTTGAAGGCGTCTTCCAACCATACGAAGATAAAGACTATCAAGGAATGGAAGAAACGTGCCAGGAAGATGTACCAATTCGACCGGTTACGTCTAAAGAACTTGCCAAAGAAATAAAATAAGGTATAAATATAAAAAAGGCCCCAGGGTTTGATTTAATAACGGGGGAAATTTTAAAACAATTCTCAAAAAAAATACTGAAACATCTAGCGCAGATCATAAACGCTGTATTTAGATTAAGATATGTACCAAGTATATGGAAGGTCGCGGAGGTTATAATGATTCCAAAACCAGGTAAACCACCTAGCGAAGTAACCTCATATAGGCCAATATCGATACTACCAATGTTGTCCAAGCTATTCGAAAAGATGCTGGTAAAACGCCTGCAAAATATTATTGTAGACAAATCGCTAGTACCGAGCCATCAATTTGGGTTCAGGAATAAACACTCAACAATTGACCAAGTGCATAGAATCACTGATAAAATTGAAAATGCTTTTGAAGAGAAAAAAGTATGCTCTACAGTATTTCTTGATATATCACAAGCTTTCGACAAAGTATGGCACAAAGGATTGATCCATAAATTACAAAAGCAACTGCCGAAGCAGTATTCAAAAATACTGGAGTCGTATATTCTACAGCGATTTTTCAGAATTAAACAAGAAACAACATACTCAACATTAAGAGAAATAAAGGCTGGTGTACCTCAAGGCAGTGTTTTAGGTCCAGTACTATATCTCCTATTCGCTAGTGATCTACCAGAAAGTGACGAAATCACTCTAGCTACCTTTGCAGACGATACTGCTATACTTTCTGTAGGAGAAACTGTCGAAATAGCTACAAAAAAGCTTCAAAAGGCAGTAAACAATATCTCAGAATGGACTAAAAATTGGCAGATCAGATTAAATGACCTGAAGTCAGTTCATATAAATTTTACGTTAAAAACTGTACCACACATTCCAGTATACATAAATAGTAATGTAGTGGAATATTCAAATACTGCTAAATATTTAGGGATGACTCTAGACGCCAAACTGCACTGGAAAGCCCACGTAAAGAAAAAAAGAGATGAGTTAAACATCCGCTATAGTAAAATGTATTGGCTTATTGGGAGATACTCACCCTTATCCAACTACAATAAATTATTGCTATATAAGCAAATTCTTAAACCAGTATGGACCTATGGGCTCCAGCTGTGGGCATGCACATGCAAGACAAACTTACTAATAATACAAACCTTCCAAAACAAAGTACTACGGAGCATAGTTAACGCACCGTGGTACATACGTAACACCGATCTGCATAGAGATCTATATATTGAAATGGTTGAAGATGAAGCTAAAAAAGTAGCTCTAAGACACAGAGATAGGCTTCTCAGCCATGTTAATTTAGAAATAGCACAGCTTTTAAGAACCGACAATATAGTCAGGAGATTAAGACGGGTTAAACCCCTTGATCTATGTAGCTAAAGATATATATAATTAAAAAAAAAAAAAAACAAGAAATACTGAAACTTAGGTACAATTTCAAACAAAACTCATAGAAATCCGACCAACGTCGGAATTTCTTTTAAATTTTATATTTTTATAAAGTATAATACATGTGAAAAATAAATTGCTGATTAGTCTAACGACTAGGTGCGATTCCTTGAAGACATACAAAAGTCAGTCTTCGGGAGGTTTTTTAGATCGGGTTAAAGTCCCTCACTATTGCAGAAGGTTCCCTCGCGATAAAACCTCTGCAATGTCTTTCGATGATTTTTCCTTCCAGCGAACCCCCACAAAAAAAAAAAAAAAAAAAAAAAAAATGTGACCAGAAAACGTTTTTTATAAAAAACGATCCAAAAAGTAGGCGTGGCGAAAAATTTTATATTGACGAAATATAGATATTACGATTCTCTAAATATGCCTCTCAGACACTTTTTTAAAATTCCTTACGGTTTGGCCAAAAAATACGTTTTCCGAAAAAGGGGGCGTGGCAGTGGGCGGATTTCAAAAATGTTTACACTTGTTCTGGTGGCACGGACGAGGATCCTATACACCAAATTTCATTATCCTAGTTCAAAATTTAAGGCCTAAAAATCGGTGACGAACAGGCAGACGGTCGGACGGACGGACGGATGGACGGACAGACAGACAGACATGGCTTAATCGACTCAGCTAGCGATTCTGAGTCGATCCATATACTTTGAGGTAGATGTAGCAAAATGATTTCTCTATGTTACAAACTAAGTATCAAAACTAATATACCCCTATGGGATAGGGTATAAACATATGAGAAGGCTACAATCCACTGTGCGGATCGTTGAATACCCTATCCCATCCTATCTGTAAAACTAAAATCCCCAAAAAGTGGACATGGCTAAAAACACGATGTGGATAAAATAAAGAAAATGACATGGTGACAACAAATTCTTCAGACTGCTTATAAAAAACTTTTACGGTTCTACAAAAGACAAGGTTTTCTCCTGCATATGTAATGGGGTAGGGTATAAAAATGGTTTTTATATAAAAACGCCCCCAAAAGTGGGCGTGGGTTAAAATGGTTTATTGACGAAATGTTCATATTTATATGGCTAATGATTCTGCATCAAAAGTTTTTTAGAAAATTTTAAATTTGACCGAAAAACGTTTTTTATTAAAAACGCCCCCAAAAAGTGGGCGTGGCAAAAAACTTAATATGAACGAAATACAGATATTCATATTGTCTAAATATATTGTTCAAAAAGTTTTTCAAGTATATGGATCGACTCAGAATCGCTAGCTGAGTCGATTAAGCCATGTCTGTTTGTCCGTCCGTCCATCTGTACGTCACCGATTTTTGGGCCTTAAATTTTGAGCTAGGATAATGAAATTTGGTATATAGGATCCTCGTCTCTGCCTACAGAACAAGTGTAAAAATTTTTGAAATCCGCCCACTGCCACGCCCCCTTTTAAGAAAAACTCAGTTTTTGACCGAACCGTAAGGAATTTTAAAAAAGTTTCTGAACAACATATTTAGACAATATTAATATCTATATTTCGTCTGTATAAAGTTTTTTGCCACGCCCACTTTTTGGGGGCGTTTTCTATAAAAAACTGTTTTCGGTAAAATTTTAAATTTTTCGAAAAAAATTTTGATGCAGAATCATTAACATTATTAATATAAACATTTCGTCTTTTTACAATTTTAACCCACGCCCACTTTTTGGGGGAGTTTTTATATAAAAACCATTTTTATACACTACCCGTTCTTAATTAAAACACCCGACGCGTTTCGTGGTTCCAATCAGACTCCTTGTTCAAACCAGCAATTCCCATCGAAACTCATTGACATCAAATAGTGTCTACTCAGCATTTCCCGGTTGTTTACCTCATGTGTCAAGTACAAATGTTAAGCAGTATTGCTGCGTAGGCTTGAACAAAGTGCAGAAATACTGTTTCGAAATAGTGCAATGACTCAAGTCGGTTCAACCGAGGTTATGCTAAGTGACCTAGATAATAGGGCATAACATCCCTCCCCCCTGCGGGAAGTTTCGACCAAAAACACTGGCTTGAACTTAGTCATCTTTATTTAATAAACTTAATTCTAACATTTTTATTATACTAACTTAATTAGCATATATCTAAAATTTTTTCTTTACATTTTTTATACCCTATCCCATAGGGGTATATTAGTTTTGATACTTAGTTTGTAACATAGAGAAATAATTTAGCTACATATACCTCAAAGTATATGGATCGACTCAGAATCGTTAGCTGAGTCGAATTAGCCATGTCTGTCTGTCCGTCCGTCCGTCCGTCCGTCCGTCCGTCCGTCCGTGTGTCAGTGTGTCCGTCCGTCCGTCTGTCTGTTCGTCACCGATTTTTGGGCCTTAAATTTTGAGCTAGGATAATGAAATTTGGTATATAGGATCCTTGGCCGAGTCACCAGAACAAGTGTAAAAATTTTTAAAATCCGCCCACTGCCACGCCCCCTCTTAGAAAAAACGTAGTTTTAAGCCAAACCGTAAGGAATTTCAAAAAAGTGTGTTAGCAACATATTTAGACAATCCTAATATCTACATTTCGTCCATACAAAGTTTTTCGCCACGCCCACTTTTTGGGGGCGTTTTTAGTAAAAAACGTTTTTTGTCCAAATTTTAAAACTTTCGAAAAAAATTTTGATGCAAATACTTCCGCAATGGTAATATAAACATTTTGTCCATAGATCATTTTCACCTACGCCCACATTTTGGGGGCGTTTTCTTACAAAAACCATTTGTATACCCCATCCCAAGGCATTAGCAATAGAAATACGTTGTTTTTTGTCGAACCACAACAGATTTTGAGAAACATTTGAGCAATATATTTTGACAATGTCATTTTCTGATTTTTCATCGCCATAAGGCCTATATTTTGAGGATATTAATTTAAAGGATGGGATGGGATAGGGTATTCAACGATCCGCATAGCGGATTGTAGCCCTCATATGTTTATACCCTATCCCATAGGGGTATATTAGTTTTGATACTTAGTTTGTAACATAGAGAAATAATTTTGCTACATATACCTCAAAGTATATGGATCGACTCAGAATCGCTAGCTGAGTCGATTAAGCCATGTCTGTCTGTCCGTCCGTCCGTCTGTACGTCACCGATTTTTAGGCCTTAAATTTTGAGCTAGGATAATGAAATTTGGTATATAGGATCCTCGTCTCTGCCTACAGAACAAGTGTAAAAATTTTTGAAATCCGCCTACTGCCACGCCCCCTTTTAAGAAAAACTCAGTTTTTGACCAAACCGTAAGGAATTTTAAAAAAGTTTCTGAACAACATATTTAGACAATATTAATATCTATATTTCGTCCATATAACGTTTTTTGCCACGCCCACTTTTTGGGGGCGTTTTCAATAAAAAACTGTTTTCGGTCAAATTTTAAATTTTTCGAAAAAAAATTTGATGCAGAATCATTAACATTATTAATATGAACATTTCTTCTATATACCATTTTAACCCGCGCCCACTTTTTGGGGGCGTTTTTATATAAAAACCATTTTTATACACTACCCCATAACATATGCAAGAGAAAACCTTGTCTTTTGTAGAAGCGTTAAAGTGTTTTGTAAGCAGTCTGAAGAATTTGTTGTCACTATATCATTTTTTCTATTTATCCACATCGTGTTTTTAGCCATGTCCCCTTTTTTGGGGATTTTAGTTTTATGGATAGGATGGGATAGGGTATTCAACGATCCGCACAGCGGATTGTAGCCTTCTCATATGTTTATACCCTATCCCATAGGGGTATATTAGTTTTGATACATAGTTTGTAACATAGAGAAATAATTTAGCTACATATACCTCAAAGTATATGGATCGACTCAGAATCGATAGCTGAGTCGATTTAGCCATGTCTGTCCGTCCGTCCGTCCGTCCGTCCGTCCGTACGTCACCAGTTTTTGGGCCTTAAATTTTGAGCTAGAAGGATGAAATTTGGTACACGTGCTCTTTGTTGCTCCCAGCAGAACAAGTGTAAACATTTTTGAAATCCGCCCACTGCCACGCCCCCTTTTTAGAAAAACGTATTTTTTGGCCAAACCATAAGGAATTTTGAAAAACTTTCTGAACAACATATTTAGACAATCTGAATAGCTGTATTTCGTTCATATAAAGTTTTTTGCCACGCCCTCTTTTTGGGGGCGTTTTTAATAAAAAACGTTTTTCGGTCAAATTTTAAATTTTTCGAAAAAAAATTTTGATGCAGAATCATTAGTAATATAAATATGAACATTTCGTCCATAGACTATTTTAACCCACGCCCACTTTTTGGGGGCGTTTTTATATAAAAACCATTTTTATACACTACCCCATAACATATGCAGGAGAAAACCTTGTCTTTTGTAGAACCGTTAAAGTTTTTTATAAGCAGTCTGATGAATTTGTTGTCACCATGACATTTTCTTTATTTTATCCACATCGTGTGCTTAGCCATGTCCACTTTTTGGGGATTTAAGTTTTACAGATAGGATGGGATAGGGTATTCAACGATCCGCACAGCGGATTGTAGCCTTCCATATGTTTATACCCTATCCCATAGGGGGGTATATTAGTTTTGATACTTAGTTTGTAACATAGAGAAATCATTTTGCTACATATACCTCAAAGTATATGGATCGACTCAGAATCGCTAGCTGAGTCGAATTAGCCATGTCTGTCTGTCCGTCCGTCCGTCCGTCCGTCCGTCCGTCCGTCCGTCTGTCTGTTCGTCACCGATTTTTGGGCCTTAAATTTTGAGCTAGGATAATGAAATTTGGTATATAGGATCCTTGGCCGAGTCACCAGAACAAGTATACAAATTTTTAAAATCCGCCCACTGCCACGCCCCCTTTTAGAAAAAACGTAGTTTTAAGCCAAACCGTAAGGAATTTCAAAAAAGTATGTAAGCAACATATTTAGACAATCCTAATATCTATATTTCGTGCATACAAAGTTTTTTGCCACACCCACTTTTTGGGGGAGTTTTTAGTAAAAAAACGTTTTTTGTCCAAATTTTAAAACATTCGAAAAAAAATTTTATGCAAATACTTCCGCAATGGTAATATAAACATTCTGTCCATAGATCATTTTCACCTACGCCCACATTTTGGGGGCGTTTTCTTACAAAAACCATTTCTATACCCCATCCCAAGGCATTAGCAATAGAAAACCGTTGTTTTTTGTCGAGCCACAAAATAAACTGTCTGAGCAATATATTGTGACAATGTCATTTTCTGTATTTCATTGCCATAAGGCTATATTTTGAGGATATTAATTTTAAGGATGGGATGGGATAGGGTTTTCAACGATCCGCATAGCGGATTGTAGCCTCTCATATGTTTTTAATTTAGTATTAATTATTCTTTAAATATTATACTTGAAATGAGGAAAAAAAAAAGTCTTAATAAAAAACGAGATTGAACACCATATAGAAACCAAAATCCTGTCATGTGAGATTCAAGGGATCTCCATAAGAATAAAAACGAACAGTGGGCAGATATCAGTTGCATCAGTATACTGTTCCCCTAGCTATAGAATACAGAAAAATGACTTTACTTGAATCAATTAAAGAATGTGGCAGTAAATATCATTCGGCGGGAAAACCTACCTACTGGCCAACAGATAGGAATAAAACCCCAGATCTTGTCGAATTCTTTATAACAAAAAATATCTCCTCAAATAATATAAATGTGGAAGAAGGGCCAGACCTACAGTCAGATCACTCTTCAATACTTTTCACACTTGGCGATAAAATAATAATGAAAGAACAAAGTCCAACACTAGTTAATAAGCTAACTGACTGGAGCTACTTCAGAGAGAAGTTGGAAGAAAATACCCAAATGATAGTTATTGAAACAGAAGAGCAAATAGAAAAAGCAGTGCAATTATTTACACTCAATATACAAAAAGCTGCATGGGCTGCAACTCCAAAAATAAAAAACAAAATAAAACAAAATTCATACCATCTTGTAATATGTGAATTTATTGCAGAAAAGAGAAAAGCTAGAAAACGTTGGCAACAAACAAGGGCGCCAATTGACAAAAACAAACTAAACAGGCTAAATAGTAAACTCAAAAAATCAAAAATTGAATTCAGAAAAGAGTCACTAAAAAAATACCTTACAGGCCTAACAAATGATGCTAGTACTGACAACTCGCTCTGGAAGGCAACAAAGAAAATGAACAGGCCAACAGCTCACATCCCACCAGTGAAAACCAGAGAAGGAAACTGGGCAAAAAGCAGTCAAGAAAAAGCAAATACTTTTGCTGAGCATCTTGAAGGCGTCTTCCAACCATACGAAGATAAAGACTATCAAGGAATGGAAGAAACGTGCCAGGAAGATGTACCAATTCGACCGGTTACGTCTAAAGAACTTGCCAAAGAAATAAAAGAAGGTATAAACATAAAAAGGCCCCAGGGTTTGATTTAATAACGGGGGAAATTTTAAAACAATTCTCAAAAAAAATACTGAAACATCTAGCGCAGATCATAAACGCTGTATTTAGATTAAGATATGTACCAAGCATATGGAAGGTCGCGGAGGTTATAATGATTCCAAAACCAGGTAAACCACCTAGCGAAGTAACCTCATATAGGCCAATATCGATACTACCAATGTTGTCCAAGCTATTCGAAAAGATGCTGGTAAAACGCCTGCAAAATATTATTGTAGACAAATCGCTAGTACCGAGCCATCAATTTGGGTTCAGGAATAAACACTCAACAATTGACCAAGTGCATAGAATCACTGATAAAATTGAAAATGCTTTTGAAGAGAAAAAAGTATGCTCTACAGTATTTCTTGATATATCACAAGCTTTCGACAAAGTATGGCACAAAGGATTGATCCATAAATTACAAAAGCAACTGCCGAAGCAGTATTCAAAAATACTGGAGTCGTATATTCTACAGCGATTTTTCAGAATTAAACAAGAAACAACATACTCAACATTAAGAGAAATTAAGGCTGGTGTACCTCAAGGCAGTGTTTAAGGTCCAGTACTATATCTCCTATTCACTAGTGATCTACCAGAAAGTGACGAAATCACTCTAGCTACCTTTGCAGACGATACTGCTATACTTTCTGTAGGAGAAACTGTCGAAATAGCTACAAAAAAGCTTCAAAAGGCAGTAAACAATATCTCAGAATGGACTAAAAATTGGCAGATCAGATTAAATGACCTGAAGTCAGTTCATATAAATTTTACGTTAAAAACTGTACCACACGTTCCAGTATACATAAATAGTAATGTAGTGGAATATTCAAATACTGCTAAATATTTAGGGATAACTCTAGACGCCAAACTGCACTGGAAAGCCCACGTAAAGAAAAAAAGAGATGAGTTAAACATCCGCTATAGTAAAATGTATTGGCTTATTGGGAGATACTCACCCTTATCCAACTACAATAAATTATTGCTATATAAGCAAATTCTTAAACCAGTATGGACCTATGGGCTCCAGCTGTGGGCATGCACATGCAAGACAAACTTACTAATAATACAAACCTTCCAAAACAAAGTACTACGCAGCATAGTTAACGCACCGTGGTACATACGTAACACCGATCTGCATAGAGATCTATATATTGAAATGGTTGAAGATGAAGCTAAAAAAGTAGCTCTAAGACACAGAGATAGGCTTCTCAGCCATGTTAATTTAGAAATAGCACAGCTTTTAAGAACCGACAATATAGTCAGGAGATTAAGACGGGTTAAACCCCTTGATCTATGTAGCTAAAGATATATATAATTAAAAAAAAAAAAAAAAACAAGAAATACTGAAACTTAGGTACAATTTCAAACAAAACTCATAGAAATCCGACCAACGTCGGAATTTCTTTTAAATTTTATATTTTTATAAAGTATAATACATGTGAAAAATAAATTGCTGATTAGTCTAACGACTAGGTGCGATTCCTTGAAGACATACAAAAGTCAGTCTTCGGGAGGTTTTTTAGATCGGGTTAAAGTCCCTCACTATTGCAGAAGGTTCCCTCGCGATAAAACCTCTGCAATGTCTTTCGATGATTTTTCCTTCCAGCGAACCCCCACAAAAAAAAAAAAAAAAAAAAAAAAATGTGACCAGAAAACGTTTTTTATAAAAAACGATCCAAAAAGTAGGCGTGGCGAAAAATTTTATATTGACGAAATATAGATATTACGATTCTCTAAATATGCCTCTCAGACACTTTTTTAAAATTCCTTACGGTTTGGCCAAAAAATACGTTTTCCGAAAAAGGGGGCGTGGCAGTGGGCGGATTTCAAAAATGTTTACACTTGTTCTGGTGGCACGGACGAGGATCCTATACACCAAATTTCATTATCCTAGTTCAAAATTTAAGGCCTAAAAATCGGTGACGAACAGGCAGACGGTCGGACGGACGGACGGATGGACGGACAGACAGACAGACATGGCTTAATCGACTCAGCTAGCGATTCTGAGTCGATCCATATACTTTGAGGTAGATGTAGCAAAATGATTTCTCTATGTTACAAACTAAGTATCAAAACTAATATACCCCTATGGGATAGGGTATAAACATATGAGAAGGCTACAATCCACTGTGCGGATCGTTGAATACCCTATCCCATCCTATCTGTAAAACTAAAATCCCCAAAAAGTGGACATGGCTAAAAACACGATGTGGATAAAATAAAGAAAATGACATGGTGACAACAAATTCTTCAGACTGCTTATAAAAAACTTTTACGGTTCTACAAAAGACAAGGTTTTCTCCTGCATATGTAATGGGGTAGGGTATAAAAATGGTTTTTATATAAAAACGCCCCCAAAAGTGGGCGTGGGTTAAAATGGTTTATTGACGAAATGTTCATATTTATATGGCTAATGATTCTGCATCAAAAGTTTTTTAGAAAATTTTAAATTTGACCGAAAAACGTTTTTTATTAAAAACGCCCCCAAAAAGTGGGCGTGGCAAAAAACTTAATATGAACGAAATACAGATATTCATATTGTCTAAATATATTGTTCAAAAAGTTTTTCAAGTATATGGATCGACTCAGATTCGCTAGCTGAGTCGATTAAGCCATGTCTGTTTGTCCGTCCGTCCATCTGTACGTCACCGGTGAAAATGATCTATGGACAAAATGTTTATATTACCATTGCGGAAGTATTTGCATCAAAATTTTTTTCGAAAGTTTTAAAATTTGGACAAAAAACGTTTTTTACTAAAAACGCCCCCAAAAAGTGGGCGTGGCGAAAAACTTTGTATGGACGATATGTAGATATTAGGATTGTCTAAATATGTTGCTAACACACTTTTTTAAATTCCTTACGGTTTGGCTTAAAACTACGTTTTTTCTAAAAGGGGGCGTGGCAGTGGGCGGATTTTAAAAATTTTTACACTTGTTCTGGTGACTCGGCCAAGGATCCTATATACCAAATTTCATTATCCTAGCTCAAAATTTAAGGCCCAAAAATCGGTGACGAACAGACAGACGGACGGACAGACAGACATGGCTAATTCGACTCAGCTAACGATTCTGAGTCGATCCATATACTTTGAGGTATATGTAGCTAAATTATTTCTCTATGTTACAAACTAAGTATCAAAACTAATATACCCCTATGGGATAGGGTATAAAAAACAAGAAATACTGAAACTTAGGTACAATTTCAAACAAAACTCATAGAAATCCGACCAACGTCGGAATTTCTTTTAAATTTAATATTTTTATAAAATATAATACATGTGAAAAATAAATTGCTGATTAGTCTAACGACTAGGTGCGATTCCTTGAAGACATACAAAAGTCAGTCTTCTTGAGGTTTTTTAGATCGGGTTAAAGTCCCTCACTATTGCAGAAGATTCCCTCGCGATAAAACCTCTGCAATGTCTTTCGATGATTTTTCCTTCCAGCGAACCCCACAAAAAAAAAATGAGGAAAACTTAATTCTAAAATTTTTGTTATAACTAGCACATCTATATGTACTTATATTTTTTTTACATTTTTTTTTGTTTTTGTATTAATTATTCTTAAATATTATCTATACTGATAATGAGGAATACTAACTCTAACTTTTTTCACTAACTGACTTAAATAATGTATATATATATATATATACATATATATTTATTAGTCATGATATTTATATTACACCCGGGCAGACGTGACTTCGAACTTTGGTGATTTTGGTGGATTGTTTGGTGCTCGTCTTTTGGAACGAACTTCCTGTAGCTGAATCCGTTCGACAGGGCTGCAACTGATGGTGGGCATTAGCGGAAGTATGGGTTGATTATTTCTTTTGGAACGGAGAAATCGTATAGTCACAAGTACTATGAGGGCCACTGTTCCAACCGAAGTAAGGGACGCGATGGAGTAACGGTGAAGTGAGAACTCCCACTCGTTGTCGATAACTTTTCTCTCTCGTTCGATCCTGTCCCAGTCTGCTTTAATATCGGTCAGGGTCCTTTTCCCTTCCATTATGTCACTGGCGATGGTTTTGTGACTGCCAACTCTGATAGTTATCGGTTTTACGGGTTCTTTCACCTCGATCTTCCTTGGACTTATTTTCAGGTTCTCTACCAGCCCAGCATGATTTACCTCAGGTTGTTTATATTCCGTCGAGATTTTTTTTTTTTTTTATAATTTGCGCGCACTCAAGGGGTTATGAATACCCTTTATATGTTTTAGCACAGTGCGGGCGTTAAGGAAATTAGGGATAAGAAGAAAGGAGATACCGATGCACATTGGTTTTAAATGTCTGTAAGTTATAATGGAAAGGAAAAACAGGGTTTGGTAGAGCATTCCACATTCGTGTTGTTCGGTTTATGTACGAATCTCTGTATTTCAGTGTACGTCCGAAAATAGGCTTGAGGGTAAACTGATTTGCATTCATTGCGTAACGAGTATTGCGGCTGAATTGTTGAATGGGAGGAATGCAGCTGGCTATTTCATTTGAACATTGGTTGTTAAAATAGCGATAAAACAGGGTAAGGCAGGAGATGTTTCGACGGTGTTCGAGCGAATCTAAGGAGTTCGCTATTCTTATGTCTCCTATAAGTTTTTTCGCACGCGTTTGAATCCTATCTAGTAGGTGCAATGTTGATTTTGGTGCACCTGACCAGACGTGGGCGTTGAATTCAAGTTTTGGGCGTATAAACGCTTTATATATTGTGGCCAGATCAGAGGGGGTGAAATATTTCTTACATCGATTTAGAAAACCTAGACATTTCGCTGCGTTTTTAGCGACTTCAAATATGTGGTCGTTCCAACGTAAGTCGTTACTAACACACATACCTAGCATGGAAAGCTTTTCGGTTTCTTCGACGTAAGTGCCATTCATGGATAATGGCTCAAGATTTTGGTTACGCTTTAATGACAGAAGACAGCATTGTGTTTTGGAAGCATTGAATTCCACTCTATTAGATTTACCCCATTTGATAATGCTGTCAAGGTCGGAATTCAATGAGCTTAACATATTTTGGCGTTTTGAGTCTACGTTCGAAGGTGAGGGACGAGGACCTGTAAACGAATATGAGAAGCTGAGGGTACTGTCATCAGCGAAGGAATGAATTGGATTAGAAGTTGCAGACAGGAGATCATTTATAAAAATGAGAAAGAGAGTCGGAGACAAAACTGAGCCTTGAGGGACACCAGCATTTATTTGGTGAGTTACAGACTTGAAACCATCCAAAACAACTTGAATTGAACGTTTCGAAAGATAATGTCTAATCCATAGAAGAAGTTTTTCGTCGATTCCAAATGCACGCATTTTCGACAAAAGGGCTTGAAGCCAAACCCTGTCAAATGCCTTTGAAATATCAAGCGCAACAATCTTGCTTTCACCACCATGGTGGATTGATTGGTTCCACTTTTCGGTGAGATATGTCATCAAATCACCAGTAGACCTGTTGCTGCGAAAACCATATTGCCGGTCATTGAGAAGTTTCGTGTTTCGAGATATTTCATAAGCTGACGGTTTATCAGCGTTTCCATGACCTTGGAAAGAAGGGACGTAAGTGCAATTGGTCGGTAGTTGGAGAGAGAAGAAGATTCGCCTTTTTTTGGTACAGGCTGGACAAATGCTGTTTTCCATCTACTCGGAAAGAGTCCTGATGAGTAGGATAGATAGAAAAGCTTACGCAGTGGTTTTGCTAGCGTAGAAGAACACCTCTTCAGAATGATGGGGGATATACCATCTGGACCAGCGGATTTGTGTATGTCAAGATCAGATAAAACTCTTGCAACTGTACGAGTACGAAAGTGAATTTGTCCCATAGAATGATCTACGTTCTCAAGTACAGGAGGAGACTGAACACAATCTGGCAATGTAGAATTGGCTGCGAAATGCGCAGCAAGCAGATTGGCTTTGTCTAAAGAGCTGACAGCTGGAATGTCATTGTGAATGAGCGTCGGAATTGATGATGAGGCCGAATTTTTTATATTTTTAACAAATGACCAAAAGTTTTTACTACCTCTGGGACATTGTAGAATTTTTTGCCTCAACTTTTGGTCATGGAGGAATTTGACACGCTTTAAATGGGCATTACAGTCGTTTCTGGCTTGTTTGAACTTTGCTCGGTTTTCCTCTGTTGGGTTGGTCTTGTACAACCGAAAGTTTGTCTCTCTCAACCTGATAGCTTCTTTGCAGCTCAAGTCATACCACCCTTTTGCCTTTGGTCTGATACTCTTAATTCTGTTGGGAATAAAAGATCTCATACCAAAGAGAATGATATTTGATATCATATCAGCAGCAGCATCCACGTCACTATCGAGGAAGCATAGTGACCAGTTAAAATTCCTAAAAAAACCGTTTAATGCTTCCCAATTGGCTTTCTCGTATTGCCATACAGTTTTTTTGGGAATTTGTTCTTTAACTGTGTGGTTGGAGTACGAGAAATTTGTTGATATGATACAGTGGTCTGACGAACCTAGAGGCGATAATACATTGATGGTGAATTTATCAGGGTGAGAGGTAAGAAACAAGTCCAGGGTGTTGGCGGCTTGACTGTTAATATCCGGTATGCGTGTCGGCTCATTTACAAGCTGGGTTAGGTTGTTTACCTCAGCAAAGATCTCAACATACCTTCCTTCGGGTGTTGTCTGTCCAGAATGTTGAAGCCACGTAGAATTGTGTACATTGAAATCGCCCGCAATGACGATTTCAGTGTGAGGATGCAGGGATACAATTCTAGAGATGGAGTCAGACAGTGCATCAAACTCGTTAAGGGTTGAATTACTGTCAAGGTTTGGGCTTCGATAAATGAAACAGTAGTGGATTAAATGCCTACGGACATGGAATTTCAGCCATATAAAATTAAATTCCGGATTGGAACATTGGCCGTATTGATGTTGAATTTGGTAGGCTACGTCACTACGTATATATATGGCGAGACCGCGGTGAGAAAAGAATAATGGCACTAAATTATATCCAGGTAGGGTTAATTCTGATAAGTCAGTATTCACCCCCACCTGTGTTTCACTTAGTGCCAAAATTTTAAAACAATTCTCAAAAAAAATACTGAAACATCTAGCGCAGATCATAAACGCTGTATTTAGATTAAGATATGTACCAAGCATATGGAAGGTCGCGGAGGTTATAATGATTCCAAAACCAGGTAAACCACCTAGCGAAGTAACCTCATATAGGCCAATATCGATACTACCAATGTTGTCCAAGCTATTCGAAAAGATGCTGGTAAAACGCCTGCAAAATATTATTGTAGACAAATCGCTAGTACCGAGCCATCAATTTGGGTTCAGGAATAAACACTCAACAATTGACCAAGTGCATAGAATCACTGATAAAATTGAAAATGCTTTTGAAGAGAAAAAAGTATGCTCTACAGTATTTCTTGATATATCACAAGCTTTCGACAAAGTATGGCACAAAGGATTGATCCATAAATTACAAAAGCAACTGCCGAAGCAGTATTCAAAAATACTGGAGTCGTATATTCTACAGCGATTTTTCAGAATTAAACAAGAAACAACATACTCAACATTAAGAGAAATTAAGGCTGGTGTACCTCAAGGCAGTGTTTAAGGTCCAGTACTATATCTCCTATTCACTAGTGATCTACCAGAAAGTGACGAAATCACTCTAGCTACCTTTGCAGACGATACTGCTATACTTTCTGTAGGAGAAACTGTCGAAATAGCTACAAAAAAGCTTCAAAAGGCAGTAAACAATATCTCAGAATGGACTAAAAATTGGCAGATCAGATTAAATGACCTGAAGTCAGTTCATATAAATTTTACGTTAAAAACTGTACCACACATTCCAGTATACATAAATAGTAATGTAGTGGAATATTCAAATACTGCTAAATATTTAGGGATGACTCTAGACGCCAAACTGCACTGGAAAGCCCACGTAAAGAAAAAAAGAGATGAGTTAAACATCCGCTATAGTAAAATGTATTGGCTTATTGGGAGATACTCAACCTTATCCAACTACAATAAATTATTGCTATATAAGCAAATTCTTAAACCAGTATGGACCTATGGGCTCCAGCTGTGGGCATGCACATGCAAGACAAACTTACTAATAATACAAACCTTCCAAAACAAAGTACTACGGAGCATAGTTAACGCACCGTGGTGCTAGCGATTCTGAGTCGATCCATATACTTTGAGGTAGATGTAGCAAAATGATTTCTCTATGTTACAAACTAAGTATCAAAACTAATATACCCCTATGGGATAGGGTATAAACATATGAGAAGGCTACAATCCACTGTGCGGATCGTTGAATACCCTATCCCATCCTATCTGTAAAACTAAAATCCCCAAAAAGTGGACATGGCTAAAAACACGATGTGGATAAAATAAAGAAAATGACATGGTGACAACAAATTCTTCAGACTGCTTATAAAAAACTTTTACGGTTCTACAAAAGACAAGGTTTTCTCCTGCATATGTAATGGGGTAGGGTATAAAAATGGTTTTTATATAAAAACGCCCCCAAAAGTGGGCGTGGGTTAAAATGGTTTATTGACGAAATGTTCATATTTATATGGCTAATGATTCTGCATCAAAAGTTTTTTTCGAAAATTTTAAATTTGACCGAAAAACGTTTTTTATTAAAAACGCCCCCAAAAAGTGGGCGTGGCAAAAAACTTAATATGAACGAAATACAGATATTCATATTGTCTAAATATATTGTTCAAAAAGTTTTTCAAGTATATGGATCGACTCAGAATCGCTAGCTGAGTCGATTAAGCCATGTCTGTTTGTCCGTCCGTCCATCTGTACGTCACCGGTGAAAATGATCTATGGACAAAATGTTTATATTACCATTGCGGAAGTATTTGCATCAAAATTTTTTTCGAAAGTTTTAAAATTTGGACAAAAAACGTTTTTTACTAAAAACGCCCCCAAAAAGTGGGCGTGGCGAAAAACTTTGTATGGACGATATGTAGATATTAGGATTGTCTAAATATGTTGCTAACACACTTTTTTAAATTCCTTACGGTTTGGCTTAAAACTACGTTTTTTCTAAAAGGGGGCGTGGCAGTGGGCGGATTTTAAAAATTTTTACACTTGTTCTGGTGACTCGGCCAAGGATCCTATATACCAAATTTCATTATCCTAGCTCAAAATTTAAGGCCCAAAAATCGGTGACGAACAGACAGACGGACGGACAGACAGACATGGCTAATTCGACTCAGCTAACGATTCTGAGTCGATCCATATACTTTGAGGTATATGTAGCTAAATTATTTCTCTATGTTACAAACGAAGTATCAAAACTAATATACCCCTATGGGATAGGGTATAAAAAACAAGAAATACTGAAACTTAGGTACAATTTCAAACAAAACTCATAGAAATCCGACCAACGTCGGAATTTCTTTTAAATTTAATATTTTTATAAAATATAATACATGTGAAAAAACATATGAGAAGGCTACAATCCACTGTGCGGATCGTTGAATACCCTATCCCATCCTATCTGTAAAACTAAAATCCCAAAAAAGTGGACATGGCTAAAAACACGATGTGGATAAAATAAAGAAAATGACATGGTGACAACAAATTGTTCAGACTGTTTACAAAAAACTTTGACGGTTCTACAAAAGACAAGGTTTTCTCCTGCATATGTTATGGGGTAGTGTGTAAAAATGGTTTTTATATAAAAACGCCCCCAAAAAGTGGGCGTGGGTTGAAATAGTCTATGGACGAAATGTTCATATTTATACTACTAATGATTCTGCAACAAAAGTTTTTTCGAAAATTTTAAAATTTGACCGAAAAACGTTTTTTATTAAAAACGCCCCCAAAAAGTGGGCGTGGCAAAAAACTTTATATGAACGAAATACAGATATTCAGATTGTCTAAATATGTTGTTCAGAAAGTTTTTCAAAATTCCTTATGGTTTGGCCAAAAAATACGTTTTTCTAAAAAGGGGGCGTGGCAGTGGGCGGATTTCAAAAATTTTTACACTTGTTCTGCTGGGAGCAACAAAGAGCACGTGTACCAAATTTCATCCTTCTAGCTCAAAATTTAAGGCCCAAAAACTGGTGACGTACGGACGGACGGACGGACGGACGGACGGACAGACATGGCTAAATCGACTCAGCTATCGATTCTGAGTCGATCCATATACTTTGAGGTATATGTAGCTAAATTATTTCTCTATGTTACAAACTATGTATCAAAACTAATATACCCCTATGGGATAGGGTATAATAAATTGCTGATTAGTCTAACGACTAGGTGCGATTCCTTGAAGACATACAAAAGTCAGTCTTCTTGAGGTTTTTTAGATCGGGTTAAAGTCCCTCACTATTGCAGAAGATTCCCTCGCGATAAAACCTCTGCAATGTCTTTCGATGATTTTTCCTTCCAGCGAACCCCACAAAAAAAAAATGAGGAAAACTTAATTCTAAAATTTTTGTTATAACTAGCACATCTATATGTACTTATATTTTTTTTATACCCTATCCCATAGGGGTATATTAGTTTTGATACATAGTTTGTAACATAGAGAAATAATTTAGCTACATATACCTCAAAGTATATGGATCGACTCAGAATCGATAGCTGAGTCGATTTAGCCATGTCTGTCCGTCCGTCCGTCCGTCCGTCCGTCCGTCCGTCCGTCCGTACGTCACCAGTTTTTGGGCCTTAAATTTTGAGCTAGAAGGATGAAATTTGGTACACGTGCTCTTTGTTGCTCCCAGCAGAACAAGTGTAAAAATTTTTGAAATCCGCCCACTGCCACGCCCCCTTTTTAGAAAAACGTATTTTTTGGCCAAACCATAAGGAATTTTGAAAAACTTTCTGAACAACATATTTAGACAATCTGAATATCTGTATTTCGTTCATATAAAGTTTTTTGCCACGCCCACTTTTTGGGGGCGTTTTTAATAAAAAACGTTTTTCGGTCAAATTTTAAAATTTTCGAAAAAACTTTTGTTGCAGAATCATTAGTAGTATAAATATGAACATTTCGTCTATAGACTATTTCAACCCACGCCCACTTTTTGGGGGCGTTTTTATATAAAAACCATTTTTACACACTACCCCATAACATATGCAGGAGAAAACCTTGTCTTTTGTAGAACCGTCAAAGTTTTTTGTAAACAGTCTGAACAATTTGTTGTCACCATGTCATTTTCTTTATTTTATCCACATCGTGTTTTTAGCCATGTCCACTTTTTTGGGATTTTAGTTTTACAGATAGGATGGGATAGGGTATTCAACGATCCGCACAGTGGATTGTAGCCTTCTCATATGTTTATACCCTATCCCATAGGGGGGTATATTAGTTTTGATACTTAGTTTGTAACATAGAGAAATAATTTTGCTACATATACCTCAAAGTATATGGATCGACTCAGAATCGCTAGCTGAGTCGAATTAGCCATGTCTGTCTGTCCGTCCGTCCGTCCGTCCGTCTGTCTGTTCGTCACCGATTTTTGGGCCTTAAATTTTGAGCTAGGATAATGAAATTTGGTATATAGGATCCTTGTCCGAGTCACCAGAACAAGTGTAAAAATTTTTGAAATCCGCCCACTGCCACGCCCCCTTTTTAGGAAAACTTTTTTTTTGGCCAAACCGTCAGGAACTTAAAAAAAGTGTCTGAGAAACATATTTAGACAATCCTAATATCTATATTTCGTTCATACAAAGTTTTTTGCCACGCCCACTTTTTGGGGGCGTTTTTAGTAAAAAACGCTTTTTGTCCAAATTTTAAAACTTTCGAAAAATTTTTTGATGCAACTACTTCCGCAATGGTAATATAAACATTTTGTCTATAGATCATTTTCACCTACGCCAACATTTTGGGGGCGTTTTCTTACAAAAACCATTTGTATACCCCATCCCAAGGCATTAGCAATAGAAATACGTTGTTTTTTTGTCGAACCACACAAGATTTTGAGAAACTGTCTGAGCAATATATTGTGACAATGTCATTTTCTGTATTTCATCGCCATAAGGCCTATATTTTGAGGATATTAATTTAAAGGATGGGATGGGATAGGGTATTCAACGATCCGCATAGCGGATTGTAGCCTCTCATATGTTTTTTTTTGTTTTTATTATACCCTATCCCATAGGGGGGTATATTAGTTTTGATACATAGTTTGTAACATAGAGAAATAATTTTGCTACATATACCTCAAAGTATATGGATCGACTCAGAATCGCTAGCTGAGTCGAATTAGCCATGTCTGTCTGTCCGTCCGTCCGTCTGTCCGTCCGTCCGTCCGTGTGTCCGTCCGTCCGTCTGTCTGTTCGTCACCGATTTTTGGGCCTTAAATTTTGAGCTAGGATAATGAAATTTGGTATATAGGATCCTTGTCCGAGTCACCAGAACAAGTGTAAAAATTTTTGAAATCCGCCCACTGCCACGCCTCCTTTTTAGAAAAACGTAATTTTTGGCAAAACCGTAAAGAATTTTAAAAAAGTGTCTGAACAGCACATTTAGAGAATCGTAATATCTATATTTTGTTCAGATAATGTTTTTTGCCACGCCCACTTTTTGGGGGCGTTTTCAATAAAAAAACTGTTTTCGGTCAAATTTTAAATTTTTCGAAAAAAATTTTGATGAAGAATCATTAACATTATTAATATGAACATTTCGTCATTATACCATTTTAACCCACGCCCACTTTTTGGGGGCGTTTTTATACATATAAAAACCATTTTTATACACTACCCCATAACATATGAAGGAGAAAACCTAGTCTTTTGTAGAACCGTAAAAGTGCTTTGTAAGCAGTCTGAAGATTTAGTTGTCACTATATCATTTTTTTCTATTTTATCCACATCGTATTTTTAGCCATGCCCACTTTTTTTTGGGATTTTAGTTTTATGGATAGGATGGGATAGGGTATTCAACGATCCGCACAGCGGATTGTAGCCTTCTCATATGTTTACATTTTTTTTTGTTTTTGTATTAATTATTCTTAAATATTATCTATACTGATAATGAGGAATACTAACTCTAACTTTTTTCACTAACTGACTTAAATAATGTATATATATATATATATACATATATATTTATTAGTCATGATATTTATATTACACCCGGGCAGACGTGACTTCGAACTTTGGTGATTTTGGTGGATTGTTTGGTGCTCGTCTTTTGGAACGAACTTCCTGTAGCTGAATCCGTTCGACAGGGCTGCAACTGATGGTGGGCATTAGCGGAAGTATGGGTTGATTATTTCTTTTGGAACGGAGAAATCGTATAGTCACAAGTACTATGAGGGCCACTGTTCCAACCGAAGTAAGGGACGCGATGGAGTAACGGTGAAGTGAGAACTCCCACTCGTTGTCGATAACTTTTCTCTCTCGTTCGATCCTGTCCCAGTCTGCTTTAATATCGGTCAGGGTCCTTTTCCCTTCCATTATGTCACTGGCGATGGTTTTGTGACTGCCAACTCTGATAGTTATCGGTTTTACGGGTTCTTTCACCTCGATCTTCCTTGGACTTATTTTCAGGTTCTCTACCAGCCCAGCATGATTTACCTCAGGTTGTTTATATTCCGTCGAGATTTTTTTTTTTTTTTTATAATTTGCGCGCACTCAAGGGGTTATGAATACCCTTTATATGTTTTAGCACAGTGCGGGCGTTAAGGAAATTAGGGATAAGAAGAAAGGAGATACCGATGCACATTGGTTTTAAATGTCTGTAAGTTATAATGGAAAGGAAAAACAGGGTTTGGTAGAGCATTCCACATTCGTGTTGTTCGGTTTATGTACGAATCTCTGTATTTCAGTGTACGTCCGAAAATAGGCTTGAGGGTAAACTGATTTGCATTCATTGCGTAACGAGTATTGCGGCTGAATTGTTGAATGGGAGGAATGCAGCTGGCTATTTCATTTGAACATTGGTTGTTAAAATAGCGATAAAACAGGGTAAGGCAGGAGATGTTTCGACGGTGTTCGAGCGAATCTAAGGAGTTCGCTATTCTTATGTCTCCTATAAGTTTTTTCGCACGCGTTTGAATCCTATCTAGTAGGTGCAATGTTGATTTTGGTGCACCTGACCAGACGTGGGCGTTGAATTCAAGTTTTGGGCGTATAAACGCTTTATATATTGTGGCCAGATCAGAGGGGGTGAAATATTTCTTACATCGATTTAGAAAACCTAGACATTTCGCTGCGTTTTTAGCGACTTCAAATATGTGGTCGTTCCAACGTAAGTCGTTACTAACACACATACCTAGCATGGAAAGCTTTTCGGTTTCTTCGACGTAAGTGCCATTCATGGATAATGGCTCAAGATTTTGGTTACGCTTTAATGACAGAAGACAGCATTGTGTTTTGGAAGCATTGAATTCCACTCTATTAGATTTACCCCATTTGATAATGCTGTCAAGGTCGGAATTCAATGAGCTTAACATATTTTGGCGTTTTGAGTCTACGTTCGAAGGTGAGGGACGAGGACCTGTAAACGAATATGAGAAGCTGAGGGTACTGTCATCAGCGAAGGAATGAATTGGATTAGAAGTTGCAGACAGGAGATCATTTATAAAAATGAGAAAGAGAGTCGGAGACAAAACTGAGCCTTGAGGGACACCAGCATTTATTTGGTGAGTTACAGACTTGAAACCATCCAAAACAACTTGAATTGAACGTTTCGAAAGATAATGTCTAATCCATAGAAGAAGTTTTTCGTCGATTCCAAATGCACGCATTTTCGACAAAAGGGCTTGATGCCAAACCCTGTCAAATGCCTTTGAAATATCAAGCGCAACAATCTTGCTTTCACCACCATGGTGGATTGATTGGTTCCACTTTTCGGTGAGATATGTCATCAAATCACCAGTAGACCTGTTGCTGCGAAAACCATATTGCCGGTCATTGAGAAGTTTTCGTGTTTCGAGATATTTCATAAGCTGACGGTTTATCAGCGTTTCCATGACCTTGGAAAGAAGGGACGTAAGTGCAATTGGTCGGTAGTTGGAGAGAGAAGAAGATTCGCCTTTTTTTGGTACAGGCTGGACAAATGCTGTTTTCCATCTACTCGGAAAGAGTCCTGATGAGTAGGATAGATAGAAAAGCTTACGCAGTGGTTTTGCTAGCGTAGAAGAACACCTCTTCAGAATGATGGGGGATATACCATCTGGACCAGCGGATTTGTGTATGTCAAGATCAGATAAAACTCTTGCAACTGTACGAGTACGAAAGTGAATTTGTCCCATAGAATGATCTACGTTCTCAAGTACAGGAGGAGACTGAACACAATCTGGCAATGTAGAATTGGCTGCGAAATGCGCAGCAAGCAGATTGGCTTTGTCTAAAGAGCTTACAGCTGGAATGTCATTGTGAATGAGCGTCGGAATTGATGATGAGGCCGAATTTTTTATATTTTTAACAAATGACCAAAAGTTTTTACTACCTCTGGGACATTGTAGAATTTTTTGCCTCAACTTTTGGTCATGGAGGAATTTGACACGCTTTAAATGGGCATTACAGTCGTTTCTGGCTTGTTTGAACTTTGCTCGGTTTTCCTCTGTTGGGTTGGTCTTGTACAACCGAAAGTTTGTCTCTCTCAACCTGATAGCTTCTTTGCAGCTCAAGTCATACCACCCTTTTGCCTTTGGTCTGATACTCTTAATTCTGTTGGGAATAAAAGATCTCATACCAAAGAGAATGATATTTGATATCATATCAGCAGCAGCATCCACGTCACTATCGAGGAAGCATAGTGACCAGTTAAAATTCCTAAAAAAACCGTTTAATGCTTCCCAATTGGCTTTCTCGTATTGCCATACAGTTTTTTTGGGAATTTGTTCTTTAACTGTGTGGTTGGAGTACGAGAAATTTGTTGATATGATACAGTGGTCTGACGAACCTAGAGGCGATAATACATTGATGGTGTATTTATCAGGGTGAGAGGTAAGAAACAAGTCCAGGGTGTTGGCGGCTTGACTGTTAATATCCGGTATGCGTGTCGGCTCATTTACAAGCTGGGTTAGGTTGTTTACCTCAGCAAAGATCTCAACATACCTTCCTTCGGGTGTTGTCTGTCCAGAATGTTGAAGCCACGTAGAATTGTGTACATTGAAATCGCCCGCAATGACGATTTCAGTGTGAGGATGCAGGGATACAATTCTAGAGATGGAGTCAGACAGTGCATCAAACTCGTTAAGGGTTGAATTACTGTCAAGGTTTGGGCTTCGATAAATGAAACAGTAGTGGATTAAATGCCTACGGACATGGAATTTCAGCCATATAAAATTAAATTCCGGATTGGAACATTGGCCGTATTGATGTTGAATTTGGTAGGCTACGTCACTACGTATATATATGGCGAGACCGCGGTGAGAAAAGAATAATGGCACTAAATTATATCCAGGTAGGGTTAATTCTGATAAGTCAGTATTCACCCCCACCTGTGTTTCACTTAGTGCCAAAACAGCTGGTTTGTATTTACAAATGTGGACGTATGCAGAAAAAAGATTCGACTTTAACCCACGAACATTGCAAACGTCCACTCTAAATTTCCTTTCCATTATAACACATACATTAAAAAACACAATACCGACGACAGACTAAGCTTGGCTGAGAAGTGAAGGTTCACGTTGATTGTCTAAAACAACTTGTCACAGGTGTTATGCCCGTATGACAAGTTAAATTATACGCACAACAAAAAAGTTCACTCACAGCCCGCTATACATCGGTTATTGCCTATGCTTCCCCAATGCGAGCGCACGCATGAAAAGAAAATTCATACGGCACTTGCATTGGTGATGCACGGGCAAATAGCAAACGAGGTGGAGAGGGACGCGATGGACTACCACACACTGCACTATTCGCTTGGACACCAACTTCATCTCCTTGGTGGTAGCCTCACAAGGCTGTGTCGTTTTTATAATTCCTGAGCCATGCAGTGTGGCAGTAGAATAGTCCCCGTTGCAGTTGAGGTTCCATACCAATTGGGTTTTGAAACTGAAAAACCATTGATTGGGTGAGGTTATACTAAGAAGGATTCCTCTATATGCTGGCACTGCGATTTATTTGCAGGATGAGGTAGAAGTCGCAGCATGTTGCAGTAGTTCCACAAGACAGTGAGTTGATCCTGACGTCAAAACTAGACCGCTGTGCTGGCAAAGTGCAATGGACAACTCTTCATATGGTACTGCAATACACTCAGCGTGTTCTCCGCTACTCATTATTATAAAGGAATCGTGAGTTACTGATTCCGCTATATACTGGTACTTAACATCGATTACTAGATCGCACTCTTCGTTCATACGATTCGGAATGGGGTACACCTTGTGAATGTCATACCGCAATGGGTCCGGCAAGGGGAGTGTAATCTTGATTAACAAACTCCCTCCCGTCGGGAATACGGATAATTTGGCTGCTTGATGCAGTACGAACAGGTCTCCGAATATCGGTTTTGTCTTTGACGTCATGTTCTTAAGTACATCGGTAATGTTTTCAGTATCAAGTATGAAGGGGTGTAGCCTATTCTGATACAGATCGTTAAGGATAGACAGTTCCGTTGCTTGTCTGTTCTGAATTTCAAGCACCTTTGATGTTATAACCGCTACCATATCACTGACGTCGTTTCTCATTTTTAACAGCAAAAGTTCCTTGTTTGTCGCCGCGCTATAGTTGGTTAATGAATCGCTCAAATTTCCCACCCCCTCTGCAATGTTGTCTATCTCGGCTGCGAGCTGAGTTATGGGCTTGCTGAGCTTGTCGAAATTAGAGCCCATTACTGAAATTTGTCGACGCATAAGCTGGAAAGAGTCCTCATTTCTCTTATGTAGGAACTCAAGCTGATGATCTACCTTCCGTGCGTCCTCACTATCCATAGTCCCAAACGCCCATTTAGAAAACGCTCCCATAAGTTCTAACGCTCGCTTTTGACGTGTTGGTTGAATGACGTGGTTTATTTTGATGTTATTTTCTCGAAGGTTTCCTATATTTGACTCCGTTTCCTCTGCTATTCGGTGACAACGCCTCTGAAAGTCCTCGTCGGAAATACTGTTGCACATTAATTCCAATTTTTTATCGCAAGACTCTGCCAAACTAAGTACTGTCGCGAAATCCATTGGGGTGAATTTCGTTATGATGGTCCAAGTGTCCCCGAAAAACACCGCAGGTCCCAAGGTTTCGAATAAGACAGGCGACGTTTCCTTTAATTGGGTGATGCTGTAGGGTTCTTCAGTTTGATGTGACTGCTGGGTTAATATGATAAATAATACTAACAAAATATAATAACTCATCTTAATTTTACGAATATATAAGGATAGACAGTATATAAGGATATATATTTGTGTAATATATTATTTATCTATATTGTTCAAACTAGTTTTTAATTATAAGGTTTACTGGTTACTTCTCCAATACCAAGATCTGAAAAGATAGAAATTGTTAGATTGTTCTTACTAACAGGCTTATCATTAGACAGAACCGATATTCAATCGTAATATAGTTTAAGACGATTGTTGTGTACTTTTTTTTGTATTCTTGTGTTTATTAGGATCGAGGTGTTCACCGGACCATCAATTGACACAACTTTGTATGGTCCGATCCATTTGTCGGAAAATTTATTCTTCCGGGTAGGGTTTTTTAATAAGACTTTCTGCCCTACTTTAAATGACACGCACCTTGTATGCTTGTCGTAATTTTTCTTAGCTCTAATTTTCGCCCTTTTTAAATTTTCGTGAGCTAGTTGGTGAGCTTTCGTTATTTGATATCTTAGGGTACAGGGGTAATCATCCGAAGCGTACAATGGAACTGATTGCCTTTTCAGATTCGTTGGCATTTCAAATTCGAAACCAAACAATGCATTCAAAGGAATCAATTTTGTCGCGGAATGAATAGAATTGTTATGGACGTGAATTGCTTGCCTAAGCCATTGATCCCAATTCATCTCATCATTGGCCACAAACGATCTAAGATATTCGGCTAGAGGTCTATGACTTCTTTCCAGAGAACCATTCGATTGAGGGTGATAAGCCGTGGTGTGCATCTTTTTTATTCCAAGTAACTTACATGTCTGCGAAAAAACCTTGGAAGTGAAATTAGCACCGTTATCGGTAACCAAAATCATTGGTATTCTATATCTTGTAACTATTTGTTCATAAAATATACGCGCAACCGTTGATGCTTCGGCATCTGGGAGTGCCGCACAATCCATGAACTTAGTCAGATCATCCTGAAAAGTAAGAATGTATCTATTTCCTGAATATGACGTGGGCAGCCCGCAAACGATATCCATGTAGACTTTGTCAAAATGTAACTCTGGGGTATCCGTTACTACCATCGGTATTTTAGTCTCTGGTGAACTCTTGTTTTTCTGACACTCCATACATCTTCTCAAATAATCTAACACCTGTTTCTTCATACCTTTCCACCTAAGCTGCTGCCTGATTCGTTGGAAGGTTCTTTCTCCCCCTTGATGACCTCCCAGCGCTGAGTTGTGGAAATCTCTCAACACGGTTTGGATCTCGTTTGGGTCGGTTAAAAACCTCCAACTACAACCTTCACCTCCATCTAAAGAGTGACACTCTGCTTCATTATGGGCTTTGCTGATATAACGTAGATATACGTGTTGGAATAGAGCAGACGTGTTTTGTGTTCGGTGTTTATTTCTTTTGTATTTATTATTTAACATTAACGTGGACTTATTTATTGATTAGTGTTAAGAATAGTTCTTATTTACTTATAACAATAGATCCGGGTTTGTGTTGTAAAAAAAATAAATTCAAATTAACTAAAAAAAAAAAAGAATATCGTATCAATTCTGTTAAACTGATTATTCAGTGGTAAGCGGTGTGTGTGTTTTTTTTTTTGTTTGTTTTGCTTGTAGCATATATAAACTACAGTTACATGTTATTATTCGTTTTTCTTTGTGTAATTCTGACTCCTCCCACTATTACCTGTTTAATCATAGTTTTTTAATAATAGTTTTAATTATCTTGTTTGCGTAGCTAGTAAGACATTTGTCACAGACCCTAAGTTCGCAGGTTCAAATCCCACAACAAACAATTTTTTTTTTTTTGTTAATTCAATAGATTTTCTTTTCGGTCCATAACAAATTTATTATATTTATAAAATTATGGATTGCGGGGCTAATAAATGCACTGAAACAAAGAACCCCACTACCGCTCTCTTCGCCTGTTATGGCCCTTGTGGTAAAATGTTTCATGCGAAGTGCGTTGGATCTACCAACGCATTTATGGACAAGGTAAACTCAACAGAGGGAACTTTTTGGTATTGCATTGCTTGCCGAAAATTATCTTTGTCCAGTCTCGCCTTTAAAATGTCGATATTTAAATCTGACATTGCAAAGCTCTCAAAAGGCTTTAAAGACTTGTTTGAGAGTTTTAATCACACATTATCCACTGTGTCTTCCTTCTCAGACCCATGTGAGTCATGTGATGCCTCCACATCTACAGAGTCTTTACAAACCTCGTTAGATAAAACAGAAAAGATAAGTGATTCTGTAACCACGTCCATTCTATCCAGCCCTTCCAAAACATCCAACGATAAAACTGTCACAGCAAAGCGAAAATGTGTCAACAATTCATCGTTGGCAAATCCGAGAGCTAAGCGCTCAAATTTGAGAAGCCAACATCAAAACAAAACAAATGACGTTCAAAATTTGTCGGTCGAGTCCTCTCAGGCTGATCCTTCTCCCGTTACCGTTTTCCCATTATCTGATTCAATTCGTGCAGTTACCAAAAATATATCCTCGATTGAATCGATTCCTAAACCGAAATCGATTTTTATTTCACGGTTGAAACCAAGCACTTCGGTTGACGATGTCATAAATCACTTGGTATCAACAAATATCGTTCCCAGAGGCCCCTTAATTAAATGTACAAAAATCAGTAAGCCTGATAGCTTTGTTTCGTCATTTAAAATACTTGTTCCTGCTGGTCTCTTTAAAACGGTATGCAACAGTAACTCATGGCCTTCAAATACAATTGTTAATGAGTTTAAGCCGCGAAAAGTAACCCGCAAAGAAAACAGTCCTACTTCAAAAAACTACAAAGACTGTCCCTCTACTACCAAAATGTAAGAGGGCTCCGAACAAAAACAAAAACATTTTTTCTAAATTCCCAAGCCTTTTCCCATGACATATTCTCCTTGACTGAAACGTGGCTTAACGCCAGTATACTTGACTCGGAACTCTTTAATCACGAGTTCTCAGTATATAGGAGTGACCGCCATATAAATGACCTAAAAGCGCTTGGTGGAGGTGTTCTTACTGCAGTCCGCAGTCATCTAACCTCTGAGAAAATAGAATTTCCATTCCCTCTTAACATAGAAATAATCTGTGTTAAGATATCTCTTGGAAAAAAATATCTTTATGTTGCAAATGCGTACATTCCCTCATATCGTCTTTGCACTCTGTATTCTGAGCTATCAAAGGCTTTAGAATATATCTTTGACTTATCTTGTTGTGACAGTACTATCTTGTTACTGGGTGATTTTAACTTGCCGCACATAGATTGGGTGCCTTCTGAGGGAGAACCTCACTTTATACCATCTGAAGATTCTGCACAACAAGAGCTACTATTACTTGACAAAATTTTATCATTTGACTTACAGCAAACAAGCTGTATAAAAAATCATAATAATCGAATTCTCGATTTAGTATTTTCTTCTGACTCTGTTAGTACTGCAGTATTAAAATCTAGTACTAGCATTACTAACATAGACAAAAATCATCCTCCATTGGATATTTTCATTGACATAGGCGGACATCTGTACGAAAACGTTGATTCGTACGATCGTTCGTACTCTTTTGACTTTCGGAAAGCAAATTTTCAAAGGCTATCCCAAGAAATTATTCTTTCGAATGTAAATATTGAAAGCTTCTCCAATTTAGAAGAAGCTGTTAAAAAATTTTATTTTCTAATAAAAGATTGCATGGATAGAACAATCCCAGTCAAATATTAAAAAAATGCGCAAACCCAGCATCCTTGGTACACGAAAGAGCTTAAATCTCTTCGAAATAGACGTAACCGGGCCTGGAATAATTTTGTAAAAAGCCAGAATCATCACGACTATGATAAATACCTGAATTATTTTAATGAATTCTCTACGATGTCAAGTAGTTTATATAATGGCTATATAGTCAATATGGAGAACGCTCTTAAAAATGACCCTAAACGCTTTTGGGGCTTTGTCAATTCGAAGAGAAAAACGGATGGATATCCAGCCAATTTCTCTTATAATAATTCAAAAACATCGGACTCTCTAATTTTATCTAACTTATTCGCAGAGAATTTCAGTAAATCATTTATTGACACCCCTCTTGTCTTAGACGAACATTATTTGAGTTATCTCAATGGCTGTCCTCAAGTTAGTTTCAGCAACGTTATATTTGACGATGAGACACTACTTAAATATATCTCTTTATTAAATAATGACTATTCAGCGGGGCCCGATGGAATCCCACCAGTAGTCGTAAAGCAATGCAAAGATGCTCTTTTGCCATACCTTAAGTATATGTTTGAAAGCTCCTTTGCCACTGGAGTATTCCCAACTCAATGGAAAAATGCATTTATTACACCTGTTTTTAAAAAAGGTGAGCGTGGAGATATTTCTAATTATAGACCAATCTCAAAACTATCTTGCATTCCCAAGTTATTCGAACATATTATTTGTGATAAATTGGTCTTCCTTTGTCGAAACATCATCTGTGATGAACAACATGGCTTTGTTAAACATCGATCCACTGTAACAAATCTATTAACTTTCATGCATCATTGCTCCAATAGTTTGGAAAATAAAAAAGAAGTCGATTGTATATACACCGACTTCTCCAAAGCCTTTGACCAGTTATCACATAACATCATAATTTTTAAACTTAAGGCGTATGGATTCCCTCCAGGTTTCATAAATTGGGTTAAATCATATCTCTCATTGAGAACATACCAAGTAAAATTTAGAGGTTCCAAGTCAGACCCTTTTGTTGCTCACTCTGGAATACCTCAAGGAAGTCATTTAGGACCAATATTATTTATACTTGCAATTAACGATGTAAAAGCTTGTATTCGAGATAGCAAAATATTGATATATGCTGATGATATGAAAATTTTCAAATGTGTAGAAGATCTAAACGATTCGCTTTCACTACAAACCGATTTAAATAGTTTTACCATATGGTGTCTTAAAAACGGTTTGAATCTGAACCCTACAAAGTGCCAGCATATGTCATTTTCACGAAAACGCGCTCCATGTAATTTTAAATATACTCTGTCCGGGCACACTCTCTGTCGTACAGACAGTTTTAAAGATCTTGGTGTATATTTTGATCCCAAAATGGAGTTTAATAAACACATTAACGTTATCGTCAATAAATCAAACTCTATGTTAGGATTTATTAAAAGATGGTCAAAAGAGTTTAATGACCCTTACGTCACTCTTTCGCTCTATAACTGTCTAGTTCGGCCTCACTTGGAGTATGCTTCACAAGTTTGGACACCCTTCTATGTAGTTCATTCGAATAGAATTGAATCAGTCCAACGTAAATTCATAAGATTTGCTTTGAGAGGACTTCCATGGGATGATCTGCACAATTTGCCTCCGTATAGGTGCAGAATTAAACTGCTGCAACTATTGCCTTTGTCTCAACGTAGACTTAACAATGACATGGTTTTCTTACACCAATTATTATCAGGACAAATTGATGCTCCTGATCTTTTAAGTGCTATTGGTTTTAATATTCGGGGAGGTTCCTACAACCTGCTTAGATTCAATATATTACATATACCTAGCCATAAACACAACTATGGTATGCATGATGCTAAGTATATCATGCATACCATAGTAGAGTTTACAATAAAAATAACGATGTAGTTAAACTGCATGTTAGTAAAAGTAGTTTGAAAAACACTCTGCGAAATTGTATTCTAGAGCCGTCATAAGTATATTTAATATTGTCTTTTGTTTAATAACATATATAGCTTCATTGTAATTTAATCGTTTATTGATTTTGCTAGTGATTTCAAACTTAGTTTCATCTATGTTCTGTTTTGTCCCACTAACAAATGCACTAAATGATGAGCCTGTGGATGCATATTATATGCTGTGGCAAATCTCTGCTCGTAGATGCTGCTTGTATTAAGCTCGCTACGACACAGATCTGATAGTGAAAAAAATAATCTTGCGAGTTATTTTTATCCGATTTTTGATTCCTTTCTTTGGATGCTAGCGCCCTCGTTACCACCATACACTGATTTTCTGAGTCAGGTATCCGACTCAGCGCATCGGCGTTTGTATTTATCTTCCCGGGTTTGTATTCAATTTTATAATCATACTCGGAGAGTTTATGGTGGAAACTGACTAGACGAGTGGTAGGGTCTTTCACATTAAATACCCCTTTGAGCGGTTGGTGGTCGCTGTAAACTACGAGTGGTCGCCCTAACAAATATGTTCTGAAATTTTTGGTGGCCCATACGATAGCTAATAGCTCCTTTTCAATGGTGGAGTACCTTTTCTCTGCCTGGCTTAGTGACCTGCTGGCATAAGCAATCGGTCTATCTTCTCCTACCTTACCCTGTGACAGCACCGCACCCAATGCTTCGTTACTAGCGTCTGTAGTAAGAAGGAATGTTTTAGTAAATTCTGGATAGATCAAAACAGGCGGCTATGTCACTGCCCTTTTGAGGTCTTCGAACGCACGTTGGCATTCGTCCGTCCATCTAAACTCGACTTCTTTTCGTAAAAGGTTGTTTATTGGCGCGGCTATGGCTGCAAAATTAGGTATGAATTTGCGATAGTAGCTAACGAACCCCAAGAAAGACTGCACCTGCTTGATGTTTTTTGGTGAAGGGAAAGCTGTTACACAATTAGTTTTACATGGGTCTGGCTGCGCCCCCTTTTCGGAACAGATGTGTCCCAAGTATACCACTTCTCTGCAAAGGAACTTACATTTGTCTGTGTTCAGTTTTAATCGGTTCTCTCGTAGTTTACCGAAAACATTAACTAATTTTGAGGTATGTTCTTCTAAATTCTAAGCGTAAATAACAATGTCATCTAAGTAAACAAAACAGTCAATACCGTGTAGACCCGTCAGAATATGGTTCATTATTCTTTGAAACGTTGCTGGTGCTCCCGAAAGACCAAACGGCATACGATTAAATTCATAATGACCCATACTCGTGCTGAACGCGGTCTTTTCTCTATCATTTTTGTCAATAAGCACTTGGTGGTACCCATTGGCCAAATCAAGTGTAGTAAAGTACCGGCAATTTCCTAGCTGGTCAAGAATATCTTCTATTCTCGGCAGAGGAAAAACATCTTTTACCGACACGTCGTTGAGTTTGCGAAAATCGACTACGACTCGCCATTTCTTTTGTCCGTCTGGTTTCTTAGGGACGACCAAAAGTGGGGAGTTCCAAGGCGATTTACTGGGTTAAATAACACCATCGTCAAGCATCTTCTTCACTTGAGATTTCGTCCCTGGCGATTTGCGGCAATCGGTACTGCTTTTGATTTATTGGTCCTTGGTCTGTTTTCACTGGTATCTTATGCGCTTAAACATCTGTATGTGTTAAGTTGTCACCTTCCATGTGAAAAATGTCATTGAATTGGATACATACACTCTCTATACTAGCTATTTCTTCGCTATTGAGGTTGGTGCCATGCTTAATGGAACCTTATAACTTTGTCAGCCTTCGCTTTGGTTCTAATTCACCGATTTTTAAAATTGAATTTTTCAGACCCATTCTAGTAAGTATTTGAAATTGGTTACTATTCATAAACTTCGGCACAAAATCACTGTCCAATCTGTACGACTCATTGTTAGAGTTAAGTATGGGGACAATGATACGACCATTCTTTACTAAAGTGATTGTATTGGCTAAATACACACCCGGTGCTAACTTTTGAGATTCTACTAATATATCCCGAAGACCGGTTTTCACTTTGATCCTTACCAAGGTTTGCGTTCTTGCCTGGATTTCCATGACCGTTGGTTTATCAGTTTTAGATAATTTATTCACGGATTTTAGAGACCTCAGTGGGAAATCCGCTATCACTCCCTTCTTGTTTTTGTCCATAAATTTCAGGCGTTTTGTAATTGTATCAGTTACTGCATGTTCCCACAATACGTCATGACCCAATATACCGTCAGCAGGTATGTCGTGTGAATTACTTATTACGTGGAACTTTGCCTTCAGATTTTCCTGTGTGGACAATGGGATAGTAGTCGATAGTATTCCTAAAGTCGTCATGACTCCCCCAAATGCTCCACCTATTTCTCTACCTTCCGTAGTTCGTATTTGATCAGCATTTGCGAGTGCCGTCTTGTTAACTAAGCTGATGTCGGCACCAGTATCTACCAGCATTGTTACCATTCCACCTTTGGCAATGGCTAGTGGCAATTGGACATACACATCGTGTCTTTTGCGTTTTCGCAAAAATAATAGATCGTGTCTGTTGCACTTACTCAATTTACAAAGGGACCTAAATTTATGCGTAATTAACTTCTTAAAACTTATCTTCGATGCGGATGCTACGATTGGGACAATAATTGTAACATATATAAAGCTAAAGAAGTGTAATACCGTATTCAAATGGTTCAAAGGCATAACATTGAGCTTTTGTTTACCCGAGCGAGTCTCGGGTTTTCTCTCAGAATTTACTCTTCTTACCCTTTGCTTTTTAATTGTTTGTTTTTCTTTCGTCATAGGACTTGTCTCCGCAATACTTCTCGATACTGAGTTAGTCCTAGACTGGGGTTTTGGCTCTTCATTAACAAATTTTTTTGAGGCTTGAGGGGCACAGTATAGTTGTTCTGCCTGTGCCCTCTTGAGTTTCCCGACTTGTTTTTATTGTAAAAACGCTTGTAGGGGCAACTATCTTCGGAATGTCCGAACCGAGCGCACCAAAGACATTTTTCCCTATTTTCTGTCGTTTTCAAAACACGAACTTTAGTCCTAGGGCACACGTCTTCGCTGTGTCCATAGGAGGCACAAGCTTCACAGTAGGGTGTGCGCTTTCTCTGCCTGCAATCTGCGTATGTGTGGTTTTGCTTGCCGCAGAAACCACATTTTACGGTGAACTCTTGCCTGGGCCGATCTTTAACAGAATGGCGGCCTGCTGGTTTGTTGTAATGGCCATCTGGGACATTGAATTTTGCAGTTCCATATTGTCATTATGGTTCATTTTTAGATTGCTATAGGGGGAATACTCAGTGGTGTAAGGGATATTGGGTGTAAACGGGAGAATACGAGTGCTGAGGTTTGCTCTGTGGATACGGTTGTTGTGTGATGTTGGGTGAAAACACTTGTTGTAATGTGACGGGAGGATACGCGCAAGGTACGTTGAAATTCAATGAATTTTGAACTGGGTTCATGGTGCTGTACCCCCCAATCTTCTGCGACCCCATAAGAAGTGAAGTCTGCTGTGCCAGATCGGCCAACTTGCCTATGTTTTGTTCCGCCGTTGTCAACATAAACTGACGTAAAGCGGGATCAGACAGTCCCATCTTAAAAACTTTTACTACGGAGTTGTGTAGTTCCGTAATCAAAGCAACCGATTCCACTTGGCTGTATCGCGAATCAATAATTTCTTTTGCTTTGGTTTTAAGCATAAGCAACCGCCTGGCGTAGGACTGGAAATCCTCGCCGATCATTTGTTGCGACCGATTTATTTCCCCTATTACACTATCCAGTGTAACTACAGCCAAGTACGCTGTTTATACCCTATCCCATAGGGGTATATTAGTTTTGATACTTAGTTTGTAACATAGAGAAATAATTTTGCTACATATACCTCAAAGTATATGGATCGACTCAGAATCGCTAGCTGAGTCGATTTAGCCATGTCTGTCTGTCCGTCCGTCTGTACGTCATTTTGAGCAAGGATAATGAAATTTGGTATATAGGATCCTCGTCTCTGCCTACAGAACAAGTGTAAAAATTTTTGAAATCCGCGCACTGCCACGCCCCCTTTTAAAAAAAAAACTCAGTTTTTGACCAAACCGTAAAGAATTTTAAAAAAGTTTCTGAACAACATATTTAGACAATATTAATATCTATATTTCGTCCATATAAAGTTTTTTGCCACGCCCACTTTTTGGGGGCGTTTTCAATTAAAAACTATTTTCGGTCAAATTTAAAATTTTTCGAAAAAAAATTTGATGCAGAATCATTAACATTATTAATATGAACATTTCGTCTATATACCATTTTAACCCACGCCCACTTTTTGGGGGCGTTTTTATATAAAAACCATTTTTATACACTACCCCATAACATATGCAGCAGAAAACCTTGTCTTTTGTAGAACCGTAAAAGTTTTTTATAAGCAGTCTGAAGAATTTGTTGTCACCATGTCATTTTCTTTATTTTATCCACATCGTGTTTTTAGCCATGTCCACTTTTTGGGGATTTTAGTTTTACAGATAGGATGGGATAGGGTATTCAACGATCCGCACAGTGGATTGTAGCCTTCTCATATGTTTATACCCTATCCCATAGGGGTATATTAGTTTTGATACTTAGTTTGTAACATAGAGAAATAATTTAGCTACATATACCTCAAAGTATATGGATCGACTCAGAATCGCAGCTGAGTCGAATTAGCCATGTCTGTCTGTCCGTCCGTCCGTCCGTCCGTCTGTCTGTTCGTCACCGATTTTTGGGCCTTAAATTTTGAGCTAGGACAATGAAATTTGGTATATATGATCCTTGGCCGAGTCACCAGAACAAGTGTAAAAATTTTTAAAATCCGCCCACTGCCACGCCCCCTTTTAGAAAAACGTGGTTTTAAGCCAAACCGTATTTCAAAAAAGTGTGTTACCAACATATTTAGACAACCCTAATATCTATATTTCGTCCATACAAAGTTGTTTGCCACGCCCACTTTTTGGGGGCGTTTTTAGTAAAAAACGTTTTTTGTCCAAATTTTAAAACTTTCGAAAAAAATTTTGATGCAAATACTTCCGCAATATTAATATAAACATTTTGTCAATAGATCATTTTCACCTACGCCCACATTTTGGGGGCGTTTCTTACAAGAACCATTTGTATACCCCATCCCAAGGCATTAGCAATAGAAATACGTTGTTTTTTGTCGAACCACAAAAGATTTTGAGAAACTGTCTGAGCAATATATTGTGACAATGTCATTTGCTGTATTTCATCGCCATAAAACCTATATTTTTAGGATATTAATTTTAAGGATGGGATGGGATAGGGTTTTCAACGATCCGCATAGCGGATTGTAGCCTCTCATATGTTTATACCCTATCCCATAGGGGTATATTAGTTTTGATACTTAGTTTGTAACATAGAGAAATAATTTTGCTACATATACCTCAAAGTATATGGATCGACTCAGAATCGCTAGCTGAGTCGATTAAGCCATGTCTGTCTGTCCGTCCGTCCGTCTGTACGTCACCGATTTTTAGGCCTTAAATTTTGAGCTAGGATAATGAAATTTGGTAAAAGGGATCCTCGTCTCTGCCTACAGAACAAGTGTAAAAATTTTTGAAATCCGGCCACTGCCACGCCCCCTTTTAAGAAAAACTCAGTTTTTGACCAAACCGTAGGGAATTTTAAAAAAGTTTCTGAACAACATATTTAGACAATATTAATATCTATATTTCGTCCATATAAAGTTTTTTGCCAGCCCACTTTTTGGGGCCGTTTTCAATAAAAAACTGTTTTCGGTCAAATTTTAAATTTTTCGAAAAAAAATTTGATGCAGAATCATTAACATTATTAATATGAACATTTCGTCTATATACCATTTTAACCCACGCCCACTTTTTGGTGGCGTTTTTATATAAAAAACATATGAGAAGGCTACAATCCGCTGTGCGGATCGTTGAATACCCTATCCCATCCTATCCATAAAACTAAAATCCCCAAAAAAGGGGACATGGCTAAAAACACGATGTGGATAAAATAGAAAAAATGATATAGTGACAACAAGTTCTTCAGACTGCTTACAAAACAATTTTGCGGTTCTACAAAAGACAAGGCTTTCTCCTGCATATGTTATGGGGTAGTGTATAAAAATGGTTTTTATATAAAAACGCCCCCAAAAAGTGGGCGTGGGTTAAAATGATATACAGACGAAATGTTCATATTAATAATGTTAATGATTCTGCATCAACATTTTTTTTCGAAAAATTTAAAATTTGACCGAAAACAGTTTTTAATTGAAAACGCCCCCAAAAAGTGGGCGTGGCAAAAAACTTTATATGGACGAAATATAGATATTAATATTGTCTAAATATGTTGTTCAGAAACTTTTTTAAAATTCCTTACGGTTTGGTCAAAAACTGAGTTTTTCTTAAAAGGGGGCGTGGCAGTGGGCGGATTTCAAAAATTTTTACACTTGTTCTGTAGGCAGAGACGAGGATCCTATATACCAAATTTCATTATCCTAGCTCAAAATTTAAGGCCTAAAAATCGGTGACGTACAGACGGACGGACGGACGGACGGACGGACGGACGGACGGACGGACAGACAGACATGGCTTAATCGACTCAGCTAGCGATTCTGAGTCGATCCATATACTTTGAGGTATATGTAGCAAAATTATTTCTCTATGTTACAAACTAAGTATCAAAACTAATATACCCCCCTATGGGATAGGGTATAAACATATGAGAGGCTACAATCCGCTATGCGGATCGTTGAATACCCTATCCCATCCCATCCTTTAAATTAATATCCTCAAAATATAGGCCTTATGGCGATGAAATACAGAAAATGACATTGTCACAATATATTGCTCAGACAGTTTCTCAAAATCTTGTGTGGTTCGACAACAAAACAACGTATTTCTATTGCTAATGCCTTGGGATGGGGTATACAAATGGTTTTTGTAAGAAAACGCCCCCAAAATGTGGGCGCAGGTGAAAATGATCTATGGACAAAATGTTTATATTACCATTGCGGAAGTATTTGCATCAAAAATTTTTTCGAAAGTTTTAAAATTTGGACAAAAAGCGTTTTTTACTAAAAACGCCCCCAAAAAGTGGGCGTGGCAAAAAACTTTGTATGAACGAAATATAGATATTAGGATTGTCTAAATATGTTGCAAAGACACTTTTTTGAAATTCCTTACGGTTTGGCCAAAAAATAAGTTTTTCTAAAAAGGGGGCGTGGCAGTGGGCGGATTTCAAAAATTTTTACACTTGTTCTGCTTCGTCGGCCAGAGAGTCTATATACTAAATTTCAACACTCTAGCTCAAAATTTAAGGCCCAAAAATCGGTGACACACAGACGGACGGACGGACGGACGGACGGACAGACAGACATGGCTTAATCGACTCAGCTAGCGATTCTGAATCGATCCATATACTTTGAGGTATATGTATCGAAATTATTTCTCTATGTTACAAACTTAATGTCAAAACTAATATACCCCCCTATGGGATAGGGTATAACCATTTTTATACACTACCCCATAACATATGCAAGAGAAAACCTTGTCTTTTGTAGAACCGTTAAAGTGTTTTGTAAGCAGTCTGAAGAATTTGTTGTCACTATATCATTTTTTCTATTTATCCACATCGTGTTTTTAGCCATGCACCCTTTTTTGGGGATTTTAGTTTTATGGATAGGATGGGATAGGGTATTCAACGATCCGCACAGCGGATTGTAGCCTTCTCATATGTTTATACCCTATCCCATAGGGGTATATTAGTTTTGATACATAGTTTGTAACATAGAGAAATAATTTAGCTACATATACCTCAAAGTATATGGATCGACTCAGAATCGATAGCTGAGTCGATTAAGCCATGTCTGTCCGTCCGTCCGTACGTCACCAGTTTTTGGGCCATACATTTTGAGCTAGAAGGATGAAATTTGGTACACGTGCTCTTTGTTGCTCCCAGCAGAACAAGTGTACAAATTTTTGAAATCCGCCACTGCCACGCCCCCTTTTTAGAAAAACGTATTTTTTGGCCAAATCATAAGGTATTTTGAAAAACTTTCTGAACAACATATTTAGACAATCTGAATATCTGTATTTCGTTCATATAAAGTTTTTTGCCACGCCCACTTTTTGGGGGCGTTTTTAATAAAAAACGTTTTTCGGTCAAATTTTCAAATTTTCGAAAAAACTTTTGATGCAGCATCATTAGCAATATAAAAATGAACATTTCGTCTATAGATCATTTTAACCCACGCCCACTTTTTGGGGGCGTTTTTATATAAAAACCGTTTTTATACACCACCCCATAACATATGCAGTAGAAAACCTTGTCTTTTTTAGAACCGTAAAAGTTTTTTTATAAGCAGTCTGAAGAATTTGTTGTCACCATTCCATTTTCTTTATTTTATCCACATCGTGTTTTTAGCCATGTCCACTTTTTGGGGATTTTAGTTTTACAGATAGGATGGGATAGGGTATTCAACGATCCGCACAGTGGATTGTAGCCTTCTCATATGTTTTTATTAGGCATTCGAGCTCTTTTACCGACCTCGGGATATTCGACCGTACCAGATCGAATGCGTCACCTGTTAGCCTAGCTGTTATGCAAGCAACATACATCTCCTCTGTGTCATCCACACCTAAACTTTTTAGGCCCAGTTGGCAGGCGTTTATGAATTCATAAACTTTACCGAATAATTCCGGCGACCTCTGCCCTGAAAATTGGGGTATCGTCCTGGAAACGATCTTTGACACATTCTCATACGACATGTTCCCGTATTGATGTGTTATCTCTTTGGGGAGTGGGGGTGGGGGAATGGAGCTGATTGAGCTTGAACCTGAAACACTATCACGTCGGGTCTGAACTCCCTTACTTATAGTAGGAATCTCTCTTTTTAACGGAAACGTATTCTGTGACAAGGTAGTGGGCCCCTCGATATTTGCGGGGGAATATACGGAAAGCAAAGGTAGTAGGTTCTTGTGAGAGACGGGAGTTGACGATTGCCTTATTTTCTCCCTTAGCTCTTTTTGCGCGGACAAGCTTTTGTCTAGTTCGCTGGCTAACTGCTCATCTTGCTCATCGGCTTCTTCCGTTGTTCGCAAGAGCTGTCTCTCAGCCTCTTTTCTCAATCGCTCACTGTTTTCTAAGATCTTAGTGAGCTTTTGAGTTTCCCTGCTGTGTCGCGTTTTTAAATTCCGTACGGCTGTTATATACTCCGTCAGAATCGCGTCTGTTGTTTCCGCCCGCGTGAATAGACCCCAACGAAAACTTATCTGTTGAAAGATCAGCTCGTAAACCTCAGGATTTAGAATCTCCTTGATTTCAGCAAGAATTATTTCATTCACTTCCTGAAGTTGCCGTTTCTCTTCTTTGATCTCTTTTTTTAGTTGTTTGTTCGATTCAATTAGCTCATTCAGACGGGCCTCAATTTCGCTCATGGCCATTAGCTTTGGAATCAAATCGTTTAACAAAACATATGAGAGGCTACAATCCGCTATGCGGGTCGTTGAATACCCTATCCCATCCCATCCTTTAAACTAATATCCTCAAAATATAGGCCTTATGGCGATGAAATACAGAAAATGACATTGTCACAATATATTGCTCAGACAGTTTCTCTGTCTGGCGTAGGTGAAAATGATCTATGGACAAAATGTTTATATTACCATTGCGGAAGTATTTGCATCAAACATTTTTTCGAAAGTTTTAAAATTTGGACGAAAAGCGTTTTTTTGCTAAAACCGCCCCCAAAAAGTGGGCGTGGCAAAAAACTTTGTATGGACGAAATATTGATATAAAGATTGTCTAAATATGCTGCTCAGACTTTTTTTTTAAATTCCTTACCGTTTGGCTTGTAACTACGTTTTTCTAAAAGGGGGCGTGGCAGTGGGCGGATTTCAAAATTTTTTACACTTGTTCTGCTTCTTCGGCAAAAGAGTCTATATACCAAATTTCAACACTCTAGCTCAAAATTTAAGGCCCAAAAATCGGTGACACACAGACGGACGGACGGACATACAGACATGGCTAAATCGACTCAGCTAGCGATTCTGAATCGATCCATATACTTTGAGGTATATGTATCGAAATTATTTCTCTATGTTACAAACTTAATGTCAAAACTAACATACCCCCCTTTGGGATAGGGTATAAACATATGAGAGGCTACAATCCGCTATGCGGATCGTTGAATACCCTATCCCATCCCATCCTTTAAATTAATATCCTCAAAATATAGGCCTTATAACGATGAAAAACAGAAAATGACATTGTCACAATATATTGCTCAGACAGTTTCTCAAAATCTTTTGTGGTTCGACAAAAAACAACGTATTTCTATTGCTAATGCCTTGGGATGGGGTATACAAATGGTTTTTGTAAGAAAACGCCCCCAAAATGTGGGCGTAGGTGAAAATGATCTACGGACAAAATGTTTATATTACCATTGCGGAAGTATTTGCATCAAAATTTTTTTCTAAAGTTTTAAAATTTGGACAAAAAACGTTTTTTACTAAAAACGCCCCCAAAAAGTGGGCGTGGCAAAAAACTTTGTATGCACGAAATATAGATATAGATTACCCCGCAAGGGTACATCTCTAAAGAAAGAGAGGTAACGGGAACAACGACCCCGCGGACCCTAGTTACAATATCCCTGAAGCGTCTGACCCACATTGGGCGGCTCCATGGTCAGCGTCTGTTCTCCATGTTAGGAGCGGCTGTGCACCCAAGGTAGGCATGCCTGTCGTAAAAGGCGACTATAATCCAAGCCGTTTAAACTTTTCAAGAAAGTTAAAATTAAAACATGCAATGAACAAAACAAAAGATTTTAATACCCCAGGTGGTATGCCATTTAAAGTGGTAAATCCACCCTCTTCGGAGGTCGGTCCCATGGATTCTGGGGGGGGGGGAGGGGCATTTATTGCTTACCGAGAACCCTTTTGGAAAAAGTAAGAGGATATACGATCACCCCCACCGTCATGTAGAATAGATGAAAACCAAACTCTGAATGCTAAATATTCAGAAGTCTGCAAGGAAAGAGATGGGTTTAAGCAACTAAACGAGACATTAATCCAAGAAATTAATAGTTTAAAGCAGGAGTTGCAAATGTTGAAAAATCAGATCAACAGCCAAAACAAAGAAAAAGAAATAATTAAAGTAGTTGAGTTCTCAACTGATGAGGAAGAACTACTGAAAGAGACAGAAAGTAAACCCAAAAACGGGAACAAAAATAAAAAACGGAAAATGACCACATCCCCAAAGATCTCATCTCCGAAAGAAAGCTATCAAGCTACGAATTATGTTCCAAATAAAGAAAATATAATTCAAAAACCAGTCAAACCTCCTCCAATTATTGCTCTGGAAATTACAAAGTATGAAAGCTTTGTTAAGTCATTGGAGGAAGACATCCTTATACCAATAAATACTGCAGCTCTAATCAAAGATGCTAAAGATTGTATAAAGAAAAAAGACGAACCAACAAAATGCGCTGATTGCAACGAAAAGCATCCAGCCAACTATAGAGGCTGCTTAGTTGCAAAACAGATTCAATTAGCAAAAGACAAAAAGCATAAACAAGCTATGCCAAATACAAAAAAGGACGCACCTAAGGACATAAAGGACTTGCAGTTGGGAGCGCCAAAAGAACTACCCATAGCCGATAAAAATACCAAAAAGACGTTAGTACCAAAAACAGGAGCGGGTACAGTATTGACATATGCACAGGCTGCATCGAAAAAAGTAGATAATGTCGCAAAAACGATAACTACAACTAACACTAAATTAAATAATAATATGGAAAAGTTCATGGAAAAAATCCTAAGTAGAATAGAAAGCATGGATAAAAGCAATAAAGCTATATTAGAAAGAATCTCGTTCCTTGAGAAAGCAGCAATAACAAGGCTGCACAAAAAAGAAGAACATGATGGATAGTTTAAAAATCCTGGAATGGAATGCTAATGGTATCGAGAACCGTAAGGATGAAATCCAAGTAGCCCTCGACATGGACCAAATAGATATATGTCTTGTCTCTGAGACGCACTTAAAATTCGATACAAACTTTAAACTGCAAGGGTATGAATTATATCACTCCCCACATCCCCATAATTCAGCAAAATGCGGGGCTGCAGTTATAGTAAAGAATACGATCGATCACCATATAGATGCCAAGTTCCAATCATGCGCGATACAAGGAATTTCTGTTAACATTCGAACGAAAAGTGGACAAACTATATCAGTTGCATCAATTTACTGTTCTCCCAGTTACAATCTAAAGAAAAATGACTTTTTAGGTCTCTTCCGAATATTTAGCAATAGATTTATTGCAGGGGGAGATTTTAATGCCAAAAACAAGTACTGGGGATCTAGATTGACAAATACAAAAGGAAGAGAACTCTATGAAGCAATAAACGAAATTAGCGGCAAGTATCACTCAACGGGAAAACCTACGTATTGGCCAACAGATAGAAACAAAATCCCTGATCTTGTCGAATTCTTCGTAACAAAGAATATCTCGTCTAACAATATAAAGGTAGAAGAAGGGCCTGATCTTGACTCAGATCATTCCACAATACTTTTAACACTTGGCGATAAAATCACTAGTAAAGAAGATAGCCCAAGGCTAGGAAATAAGCTGACTGACTGGAACTACTTCAGGCAGCATCTAGAGGATAGTATTCAGCTCTTAGAAACAATTGGAACAGAAGAACAATTAGAAGATGCTGTTCAAATATTAACTGTAAATATCCAAAGAGCTGCATGGGCTGCAACACCTAAAACGAAAATTAAAATCCAACAAAACTCGTATCCAAAAGTAATATGTGATATAATTACGGAAAAGAGACGAGCTAGAAAACGTTGGCAACAAACAAGGGCGCCCAGAGACAAAACAATACTGAATAATCTAAACAACCAGCTTAAAAGATCGATAAGAGAATTTAAAAATGAGTCTCTCAAAAAATACCTTACCAATCTTACAAATGACGCTAGTACCGAGTACTCACTCTGGAAGGCAACAAAAAAAATGAAAAGACCAATTGCTCACATTCTACCAGTTAAAAACAGTGAAGGTAACTGGGCAAAAAACAACCAAGAAAAAGCTAATTTATTTGCTGAATATCTTGAAGGCGTCTTTCAACCATATGAAGATAAAGACTGTCAAGAAAGCGAAGAATAATGCGAAGAGGAAAGACACATCCAATCGGTAACGGCTAAAGAAATTGCCAACGAAATAAAAAAGGGCATCAGTACTAAAAAAGCCCCGGGATTTGATTTAATATCAGGGGAAATCCTAAAACAATTCCCAAAAAAGGGCATAAAGAAATTAGCACAGATCATAAATGCTGCATTCAGGATAAGGTATGTACCTAGCATGTGGAAAGTCGCGGAGGTGATTATGATACCAAAACCAGGCAAACCGCCTTGTGAAGTCACCTCATATCGCCCCATATCTATACTACCTATGTTGTCCAAGTTATTCGAAAAGATGTTGATTAAACGTCTGAACAAAATAATCGAAGAAAAATCGCTAATCCCAAACCATCAATTTGGTTTTAGAAGTGAACACTCCACGATCGATCAGGTGCATAGAATAATAGATAAAATCGAAAAAGCATTTGAAGAAAAAAAGATATGCTCTACTATATTTCTCGATATAGCACAAGCTTTCGATAAAGTATGGCACAAAGGACTGATCTATAAATTGCAAAAGCATCTGCCAAAACAATTTTCAGAAATTTTAGAGTCCTATATATTAGAGAGATTCTTTAGAATTAAACTAGGAAATGACTACTCCACATTAAGAGAAATAAAAGCCGGTGTACCACAAGGAAGTGTGTTAGGTCCTGTGTTATGTCTCTTATTTACTAGCGACTTGCCGAACAGTGATGAAACAACTGTGGCAACATTTGCAGATGATACAGCTGTACTTGCTGTGGGAGGAACTGTCGAAGTACAAAAAAACTACAGAAGGCAGTGAACAACATAACAAAATGGACAAAAAATTGGCAAATTAAACTAAATGACCTAAAATCGGTCCATATAAATTTTACAAATAAAAATGTTCAGCACATACCTGTATTCATAAATGATAAAGAAGTAGATTACGCAAACACAGCCAAATATCTAGGCATGACACTAGACGCAAAACTGCGCTGGAAAGCACACGTAAAGAAAAAAAGAGAAGAACTAAATATGCGCTACAGTAAAATGTATTGGCTTATAGGGAAATACTCTTGTTTGTCAAATTACAATAAATTACTGCTTTATAAGCAAATTCTAAAACCAGTATGGACCTACGGGCTCCAGCTGTGGGCATGCACATGCAAAACAAATTTACAGGAAATTTCAAAACAAAGTTCTACGGAATATAGTAAATGCACCATGGTACATAAGAAACGCTGATCTGCATAGAGATCTAGAAATAGAAATGATTGAAGATGAAGTCAAAAAAGTAGCTAATAGACATAAACTTAGGCTTCTCAATCACGTCAGCTCAGAAATGAAGGAACTATTAAATACTAGCAATATGACTAGGAGGTTAAGAAGGATAAAACCTTTTGAACTAGCTACATAGCTCGAAAAATAAAACAAAAACATATGAGAGGCTACAATCCGCTATGCGGATCGTTGAATACCCTATCCCATCCCATCCTTTAAATTAATATCCTCAAAATATAGGCCTTATGGCGATGAAATACAGAAAATGACATTGTCACAATATATTGCTCAGACAGTTTCTCAAAATCTTGTGTGGTTCGACAAAAAAACAACGTATTTCTATTGCTAATGCCTTGGGATGGGGTATACAAATGGTTTTTGTAAGAAAACGCCCCCAAAATGTTGGCGTAGGTGAAAATGATCTATAGACAAAATGTTTATATTACCATTGCGGAAGTAGTTGCATCAAAAAATTTTTCGAAAGTTTTAAAATTTGGACAAAAAGCGTTTTTTACTAAAAACGCCCCCAAAAAGTGGGCGTGGCAAAAAACTTTGTATGAACGAAATATAGATATTAGGATTGTCTAAATATGTTTCTCAGACACTTTTTTTAAGTTCCTGACGGTTTGGCCAAAAAAAAAGTTTTCCTAAAAAGGGGGCGTGGCAGTGGGCGGATTTCAAAAATTTTTACACTTGTTCTGGTGACTCGGACAAGGATCCTATATACCAAATTTCATTATCCTAGCTCAAAATTTAAGGCCCAAAAATCGGTGACGAACAGACAGACGGACGGACGGACGGACGGACGGACGGACGGACAGACAGACATGGCTAATTCGACTCAGCTAGCGATTCTGAGTCGATCCATATACTTTGAGGTATATGTAGCAAAATTATTTCTCTATGTTACAAACTAAGTATCAAAACTAATATACCCCCCTATGGGATAGGGTATAAACATATGAGAAGGCTACAATCCACTGTGCGGATCGTTGAATACCCTATCCCATCCTATCTGTAAAACTAAAATCCCAAAAAAGTGGACATGGCTAAAAACACGATGTGGATAAAATAAAGAAAATGACATGGTGACAACAAATTGTTCAGACTGTTTACAAAAAACTTTGACGGTTCTACAAAAGACAAGGTTTTCTCCTGCATATGTTATGGGGTAGTGTGTAAAAATGGTTTTTATATAAAAACGCCCCCAAAAAGTGGGCGTGGGTTGAAATAGTCTATGGACGAAATGTTCATATTTATACTACTAATGATTCTGCAACAAAAGTTTTTTCGAAAATTTTAAAATTTGACCGAAAAACGTTTTTTATTAAAAACGCCCCCAAAAAGTGGGCGTGGAAAAAAACTTTATATGAACGAAATACAGATATTCAGATTGTCTAAATATGTTGTTCAGAAAGTTTTTCAAAATTCCTTATGGTTTGGCCAAAAAATACGTTTTTCTAAAAAGGGGGCGTGGCAGTGGGCGGATTTCAAAAATTTTTACACTTGTTCTGCTGGGAGCAACAAAGAGCACGTGTACCAAATTTCATCCTTCTAGCTCAAAATTTAAGGCCCAAAAACTGGTGACGTACGGACGGACGGACGGACGGACGGACAGACATGGCTAAATCGACTCAGCTATCGATTCTGAGTCGATCCATATACTTTGAGGTATATGTAGCTAAATTATTTCTCTATGTTACAAACTATGTATCAAAACTAATATACCCCTATGGGATAGGGTATAAACATATGAGAAGGCTACAATCCACTGTGCGGATCGTTGAATACCCTATCCCATCCTATCTGTAAAACTAAAATCCCAAAAAAGTGGACATGGCTAAAAACACGATGTGGATAAAATAAAGAAAATGACATGGTGACAACAAATTGTTCAGACTGTTTACAAAAAACTTTGACGGTTCTACAAAAGACAAGGTTTTCTCCTGCATATGTTATGGGGTAGTGTGTAAAAATGGTTTTTATATAAAAACGCCCCCAAAAAGTGGGCGTGGGTTGAAATAGTCTATAGACGAAATGTTCATATTTATACTACTAATGATTCTGCAACAAAAGTTTTTTCGAAAATTTTAAAATTTGACCGAAAAACGTTTTTTATTAAAAACGCCCCCAAAAAGTGGGCGTGGCAAAAAACTTTATATGAACGAAATACAGATATTCAGATTGTCTAAATATGTTGTTCAGAAAGTTTTTCAAAATTCCTTATGGTTTGGCCAAAAAATACGTTTTTCTAAAAAGGGGGCGTGGCAGTGGGCGGATTTCAAAAATTTTTACACTTGTTCTGCTGGGAGCAACAAAGAGCACGTGTACCAAATTTCATCCTTCTAGCTCAAAATTTAAGGCCCAAAAACTGGTGACGTACGGACGGACGGACGGACGGACGGACGGACGGACAGACATGGCTAAATCGACTCAGCTATCGATTCTGAGTCGATCCATATACTTTGAGGTATATATAGCTAAATTATTTCTCTATTTGCATCAAAAATTTTTTCGAAAGTTTTAAAATTTGGACAAAAAGCGTTTTTTACTAAAAACGCCCCCAAAAAGTGGGCGTGGCAAAAAACTTTGTATGAACGAAATATAGATATTAGGATTGTCTAAATATCCTGCTCAGACACTTTTTTGAAATTCCTTACGGTTTGGCCAAAAAATAAGTTTTTCTAAAAAGGGGGCGTGGCAGTGGGCGGATTTCAAAAATTTTTACACTTGTTCTGGTGACTCGCACAAGGATCCTATATACCAAATGTCATTATCCTAGCTCAAAATTTAAGGCCCAAAAATCGGTGACGAACAGACAGACGGACGGACGGACACACGGACGGACGGACGGACGGACGGACGGACAGACAGACATGGCTAATTCGACTCAGCTAGCGATTCTGAGTCGATCCATATACTTTGAGGTATATGTAGCAAAATTATTTCTCTATGTTACAAACTATGTATCAAAACTAATATACCCCCCTATGGGATAGGGTATAAACAGTATTAAATCCTCTATGGACAAATACTTCGAATATGAATTTTAAAAATATGAAAGACAAATTGCTGATTGGTTTAACTACTAGGTGCAATAATTGGAAAGCTGGCTTATCCCCGCCCTGCGACAATGAAATGCCAAGAAGGTTGTAACGCAGGGAAAACGGGAAGACGGGAGAAGGGGTTTAGTGGGTAGAAATCACCACACTGTTACTGAGTACGGGCTCGGTTTCGTCTTTGGAAGATTACCACCTCCAGCGTAAAAAAAAAACATATGAGAAGGCTACAATCCACTGTGCGGATCGTTGAATACCCTATCCCATCCTATCTGTAAAACTAAAATCCCAAAAAAGTGGACATGGCTAAAAACACGATGTGGATAAAATAAAGAAAATGACATGGTGACAACAAATTGTTCAGACTGTTTACAAAAAACTTTGACGGTTCTACAAAAGACAAGGTTTTCTCCTGCATATGTTATGGGGTAGTGTGTAAAAATGGTTTTTATATAAAAACGCCCCCAAAAAGTGGGCGTGGGTTGAAATAGTCTATAGACGAAATGTTCATATTTATACTACTAATGATTCTGCAACAAAAGTTTTTTCGAAAATTTTAAAATTTGACCGAAAAACGTTTTTTATTAAAAACGCCCCCAAAAAGTGGGCGTGTCAAAAAACTTTATATGAACGAAATACAGATATTCAGATTGTCTAAATATGTTGTTCAGAAAGTTTTTCAAAATTCCTTATGGTTTGGCCAAAAAATACGTTTTTCTAAAAAGGGGGCGTGGCAGTGGGCGGATTTCAAAAATTTTTACACTTGTTCTGCTGGGAGCAACAAAGAGCACGTGTACCAAATTTCATCCTTCTAGCTCAAAATTTAAGGCCCAAAAACTGGTGACGTACGGACGGACGGACGGACGGACAGACATGGCTAAATCGACTCAGCTATCGATTCTGAGTCGATCCATATACTTTGAGGTATATGTAGCTAAATTATTTCTCTATGTTACAAACTATGTATCAAAACTAATATACCCCTATGGGATAGGGTATAAACATATGAGAAGGCTACAATCCACTGTGCGGATCGTTGAATACCCTATCCCATCCTATCTGTAAAACTAAAATCCCCAAAAAGTTGACATGGCTAAAAACACGATGTGGATAAAATTAAGAATATGACATGGTGACAACAAATTCTTCAGACTGCTTATAAAAAACTTTTACGGTTCTACAAAAGACAAGGTTTTCTCCTGCATATGTTATGGGGTAGGGTATAAAAATGGTTTTTATATAAAAACGCCCCCAAAAAGTGGGCGTGGGTTAAAATGGTATATAGACGAAATGTTTATATTAATAATGTTAATGATTCTGCATCAAAATTTTTTTCGAAAAATTTAAAAATTGACCGAAAACAGTTTTTTATTGAAAACGCCCCCAAAAAGTGGGCGTGGCAAAAAACATTATATGAACGAAATATAGATATTCAGATTGTCTAAATATGTTGTTCAGAAAGTTTTTCAAAATTCCTTATGGTTTGGCCAAAAAATACGTTTTTCTAAAAAGGGGGCGTGGCAGTGGGCGGATTTCAAAAATGTTTACACTTGTTCTGCTGGGAGCAACAAAGAGCACGTGTACCAAATTTCATCCTTCTAGCTCAAAATTTAAGGCCCAAAAACTGGTGACGTACGGACGGACGGACGGACGGACGGACGGACGGACAGACATGGCTAAATCGACTCAGCTATCGATTCTGAGTCGATCCATATACTTTGAGGTATATATAGCTAAATTATTTCTCTATTTGCATCAAAAATTTTTTCGAAAGTTTTAAAATTTGGACAAAAAGCGTTTTTTACTAAAAACGCCCCCAAAAAGTGGGCGTGGCAAAAAACTTTGTATGAACGAAATATAGATATTAGGATTGTCTAAATATCCTGCTCAGACACTTTTTTGAAATTCCTTACGGTTTGGCCAAAAAATAAGTTTTTCTAAAAAGGGGGCGTGGCAGTGGGCGGATTTCAAAAATTTTTACACTTGTTCTGGTGACTCGCACAAGGATCCTATATACCAAATGTCATTATCCTAGCTCAAAATTTAAAGCCCAAAAATCGGTGACGAACAGACAGACGGACGGACGGACACACGGACGGACGGACGGACGGACGGACGGACAGACAGACATGGCTAATTCGACTCAGCTAGCGATTCTGAGTCGATCCATATACTTTGAGGTATATGTAGCAAAATTATTTCTCTATGTTACAAACTAAGTATCAAAACTAATATACCCCCCTATGGGATAGGGTATAAACATATGAGAGGCTACAATCCGCTGTGCGGATCGTTGAATACCCTATCCCATCCCATCCTTTAAATTAATATCCTCAAAATATAGGCCTTATGGCGATGAAATACAGAAAATGACAATGTCACAATATATTGCTCAGACAGTTTCTCAAAATTTTGTGTGGTTCGACAAAAAACAACGTATTTCTATTGCTAATGCCTTGGGATGGGGTATACAAATGGTTTTTGTAAGAAAACGCCCCCAAAATGTGGGCGTAGGTGAAAATGATCTATAGACAAAATGTTTATATTACCATTTCGGAAGTATTTGCATCAAAATTTGTTCGAAAGTTTTAAAATTTGGACAAAAAGCGTTTTTTTTACAAAAAAAACGCCCCCAAAAAGTGGACGTGGCAAAAAACTTTGTATGAACGAAATATAGATATTAGAATTGTCTAAATATGCTACTCAGACACTTTTTTGAAATTCCTTACGGTTTGGTCAAAAAATAAGTTTTTCTAAAAAGGGGGCGTGGCAGTGGGCGGATTTCAAAAATTTTTACACTTGTTCTGGTGGCACGGACGAGGATCCTATATACCAAATTTCATTATCCTAGCTCAAAATTTAAGGCCCAAAAACCGCTGACGAACAGACGGACGGACGGACGGACAGACAGACATGGCTAATTCGACTCAGCTAGCGATTCTGAGTCGATCCATATACTTTGAGGTATATGTAGCTAAATTATTTCTCTATGTTACAAACTAAGTATTAAAACTAATATACCCCTATGGGATAGGGTATAAAGACAGTCTCTCTTTTACCACCGATCGAACTACTTGTATACTTGTTGTGTGCGCCCACAAATACATTACAGGTAATAACAAACAGCGATTTAAAATTAATCAAATATTATGAAAACATGAAAAATAATACCAAACATATGAGAGGCTACAATCCGCTGTGCGGATTGTTGAATACCCTTTCCCATCCCATCTTTAAAATTAATATCCTCAAAATATAGGCTTTATGGCGTTGAAATACAGAAAATGACATTGTCACAGAATATTGAATACCCTTTCCCATCCCATCTTTAAAATTAATATCCTCAAAATATAGGCTTTATGGCGATGAAATACAGAAAATGACATTGTCACAGAATATTGCTCAGAAAGTTTATCAAAATCTTATGTCGTTCGACAAAAAACAACGTTTTTATACCCTATCCCATAGGGGGGTATATTAGTTTTGATACTTAACATAGAGAAAAAATTTTGCTACATATACCTCAAAGTATATGGATCGACTCAGAATCGCTAGCTGAGTCGAATTAGCCATGTCTGTCTGTCCGTCCGTCCGTCTGTCTGTTCGTCAGTGGTTTTTGGGCCTTAAATTTTGAGCTAGGATAATGACATTTGGTATATAGGATCCTCGTCCGTGCCACCAGAACAAGTGTAAAAATTTTTGAAATCCGCCCACTGCCACGCCCCCTTTTTAGGAAAACTTATTTTTTGGCCAAACCGTAAGGAATTTCAAAAATTTGTCTGAGTAGCATATTTAGACAATCCTAATATCTATATTTCGTTCATACAAAGTTTTTTGCCACGCCCACTTTTTGGGGGCGTTTTTAGTAAAAAACGCTTTTTGTCCAAATTTTTAAACTTTCGAAAAAAAATTTTGATGCAAATACTTCCAAAATGGTAATATAAACATTTTGCGCATAGATCATTTTCACCTACGCCCACATTTTGGGGGGTTTTCTTACAAAAACCATTTGTATACCCCATCCCAAGGCATTAGCAATAGAAATACGTTGTTTTTTGTCGAACCCCAAAGATAGATAGATAGATAGCTTTATTTCGTTATAATTTTACAATGGCTTTGTTATTGCACAATATAATATTAATTACAGAGATTTGATATGTTCAGAATATATCTTTCTTCTGAGAAGTTATTACAAAATTGAAAAAATAAAAATATTAACTAGAGAAGAATAGGAGTTTTTAAGGAAACACGACAAAAACCTTCAATATAAGTCAAAACAGAAAGTTAATAAATAAATAAATACAAATACATAAAAAAAAACAAAGTAAATAAATAAATAAATAAATATATAGATAAATAAACAATTAAATAAATAAATAAAAAGACAAAAATAAATAAATAAACTAACAAGTTAATAAATAAATAAATAAATAAATAAATAAATAAATATATAAATAAATAAATATGCAAACATAAATAAATATATACAAATAAATAAATACAATCAAATAAATAAATAGCTAAATGAATATATAAATAGATAAACAAATAAGTAAGTAAACAATTATATAAATAATTAAAGAAAAACAACAAAAAATTAATAAATAAACAAACAAGTTAATAAATAAATAAATAAATCATATATTTTGACTAGTTGTTGCATACAGATTATTAACTAAGAGATTGTCAGCAAAAGCGCAAGAATTCACAAACTTTTTAGTGATTTTGGATATTCTTTCAGATACTAATTCAACACCCGCTCTTTTATGAATGTGTAGAGTAGGAAGATCCCATGGTAGATTTAACATTAACTTTAGAACTCTATTCTGAGCTACTTGTAGTTTTTTTATGTGGCAAAGGGTGGAGTTTCCACATACTGGACAGCCATAAAGAAGAATAGCTTGAAATATAACTTTAAATATTATTATTTTGTTTGACAGAGAAAGTAATGATCTCCTATTGATAAATAGGTAAAGGACTCTCGTTGCTATATTAACCTTATTCACTGTCTGTGAGATATGTTCCTGGAATGTTAACTTGGAATCAAGATGTATACCTAGATATTTTACAGAATTCTGAAACTTTACATTTGTGCCATTAATCTGTAAGTTAGAGGAAGGCAAAAAACAAGCTCTTCTTTTTCTAGTGAAAAAGATAGCTTGTAGTTTGTCCTTGTTTAATTGGATCTTCCATTTATTCAAATACGTTTCTAGTATTTCCATCGCATATTTTAGATTGATCTCAATATTAAGAGCAAAATCATGGGATGAAAATACAGCTGTGTCATCAGCAAAAACCGCTAATCCACATTCAGGCAGATCCGGAAGGTCTGAGGTATATAAATTATAGAGAATGGGCCCCAATACGGAACCTTGAGGTACTCCAGACTTCAAGTAAATTACATTAGATACACCACTATTGACATGCACTTGAAAACGACGATCAGACAGAAAACTTAAGATTATATTGCACAGATATGGAGGGAAGTGTAGATTTATCATTTTATATATCAATCCATTATGCCAAACACAGTCAAAGGCCTTTTCAATATCAAGTAAAATCATGCCAGTCGATTTTCCTATCGACCGGTTACTTTTAATATGATTATAAATTCTTTGTACTTGAAAGGCAGTGTTGTGGTAGCGTCTAAAACCGAACTGCTCATCTGGAAAGATATGGTTATCATCAATAAATTTCATAATCTTTTCTTTTAGAATTTTTTCACAAATCTTACTTAGGCTACTAAGTAGGCTTATTGGTCTATAACTACCCGGATTAACAGCTGCCTTACCCGCTTTTAATATGGGTGAGACTTTGGCAAGCTTCCATTTGATTGGAAAGTACTGCATCTTAAGGCAGGCGTTAACAATATACGCCATCACTTTGATCCCTTTTTTAGGTAGTTCCTTAAGGTAGATATTTCTTACATGATCTAATCCTCCAGTCTTTCTAATTACCAGATTATTTATAAAATAACAAGATGTCTTCTTCGTTTACGTAAGCATCTAAAGGTGTATTTATGTTCATTGTTCTTAGTCTTTCAACTGAACTGCCAACCATAGTGTTTGTACATGCATCACCCAAATTTTGCGATATGCAAAGATTACGCTCGAAAGTTGAGGCTAGAGCATTGGCTTTTTCACTGTCCGTAAAATAAATATTCGAATGTTCCTTGAGGAATGGGATATGCCTATTCTTATTTCGGACTATTTTTACCATGTTCCAAAATGGCTTCGAATTCTTGTCTAAATCTAGAAGCTTCTTACTCCAGGAATCATTTCGCAATTGTGAAATTTGACTGTTTACTACGCTGCTTAGGTATTTCATCTGGTTTTTAAAAGAGGGTTGCCTATACCTCTGCCAATTTCTCCTATACATATTTCTTATCTTTATAAGATTTTAAATATGCAATGGGAGCTTGAAACAATTATTGTTTATACCCTATCCCATAGGGGGGTATATTAGTTTTGATACTTAGTTTGTAACATAGAGAAATAATTTTGCTACATATACCTCAAAGTATATGGATCGACTCAGAATCGCTAGCTGAGTCGATTAAGCCATGTCTGTCTGTCCGTCCGTCCGTCCGTCCGTCCGTCTGTACGTCACCGATTTTTAGGCCTTAAATTTTGAGCTAGGATAATGAAATTTGGTATATAGGATCCTCGTCTCTGCCTACAGAACAAGTGTAAAAATTTTTGAAATCCGCCCACTGCCACGCCCCCTTTTAAGAAAAACTCAGTTTTTGACCAAACCGTAAGGAATTTTAAAAAAGTTTCTGAACAACATATTTAGACAATATTAATATCTATATTTCGTCCATATAAAGTTTTTTGCCACGCCCACTTTTTGGGGGCGTTTTCAATTAAAAACTGTTTTCGGTCAAATTTTAAATTTTTCGAAAAAAATTTTGATGCAGAATCATTAACATTATTAATATGAACATTTCGTCTAAATACCATTTTAACCCACGCCCACTTTTTGGGGGCGTTTTTATATAAAAACCATTTTTATACACTACCCCATAACATATGCAGCAGAAAACCATGTCTTTTGTAGAACCGTAAAAGTTTTTTATAAGCAGTCTGAAGAATTTGTTGTCACCATGTCATTTTCTTTATTTTATCCACATCGTGTTTTTAGCCATGTCCACTTATTGGGGATTTTAGTTTTACAGATAGGATGGGATAGGGTATTCAACGATCCGCACAGTGGATTGTAGCCTTCTCATATGTTTATACCCTATCCTATAGGGGGTATATTAGTTTTGATACATAGTTTGTAACATAGAGAAATAATTTTGCTACATATACCTCAAAGTATATGGATCGACTCAGAATCGCTAGCTGAGTCGAATTAGCCATGTCTGTCTGTCCGTCCGTCCGTCCGTCCGTCCGTCCGTCCGTGTGTCCGTCCGTCCGTCTGTCTGTTCGTCACCAATTTTTGGGCCTTAAATTTTGAGCTAGGATAATGAAATTTGGTATATAGGATCCTTGTGCGAGTCACCAGAACAAGTGTAAAAATTTTTGAAATCCGCCCACTGCCACGCCCCCTTTTTAGAAAAACTTATTTTTTGGCCAAACCGTACGGAATTTCAAAAAAGTGTCTGAGCAGGATATTTAGACAATCCTAGTATCTATATTTCGTTCATACAAAGTTTTTTGCCACGCCCACTTTTTGGGGGCGTTTTTAGTAAAAAACGCTTTTTGTCCAAATTTTAAAACTTTCGAAAAAATTTTTGATGCAAATACTTCCGCAATGGTAATATAAACATTTTGTCCATAGATCATTTTCACCTACGCCCACATTTTGGGGGCGTTTTCTTACAAAAACCATTTGTGTACCCCATCCCAAGGCATTAGCAATAGAAATACGTTGTTTTTTGTCGAACCACACAAGATTTTGAGAAACTGTCTGAGCAATATATTGTGACAATGTCATTTTCTGTATTTCATCGCCATAAAGCCTATATTTTGAGGATATTAATTTAAAGGATGGGATGGGATAGGGTATGCAACGATCCGCATAGCGGATTGTAGCCTCTCATATGTTTTTAGCTACCTTTGGTATACTTTCGTCAGTAGAATCCAAGATGTGTTTAGTAAAAGTGTTAACGGGAGAGTCAACATCTTGCTTACATGTTATTTGATCTAACTCAGTATTAACATGTCGAAGCTTTTGATTTACACTACTTCTATAACGAGTCCAGTTGGCGTTTTTCATATCATAGATATATTGAAACTGTTTTGCTCCATTCAAAAGAAGATTGCACAATACTGGGTTATGGTCTGAATTCAGATCATTAAAAATGACAGGTTTGGTTACATAATTAGGACAGTTAGTAACAAATATATCAAGCACAGGTGGACAACCGCGTGATCCTGCAGGTACATACGTTGGACTACACGGAAACAATATGCTAATGGGTAAGGAAACAGAAAGATTAGCAAGCAAATTACCCCAAGTACTAGCTCGCGCACAACCCCAATCCCTGTGTCTGCAGTTCAAATCACCTCCGATTAGGAAATCGTCATGCCAAGAAAAAAGCTTACGCAAATCATTTCTCAAACTATTCTTCTTTAAATCTTATACAGTGCCACCAGGAAAGTAGACACAGAAAATTTTAATAGTTCTTTGATTATTTAATTTCACATTTATGCCTATGTTTTCTACCAATTGTGTTCTAGAGATTGGTAAGAGCGTATGTTGAATCGATCTTCTGACAAGAATAGCTACACCTCCACCAGGTCTAGTAGTTCTATCCACTCGATAGCATTTGAAATTTGGTGTTGATAGTTTATGATCTTGCTTTAACCATGTTTCGGTGACTAAAGCTATGTCAACGTTTTTTTAAATTCAAAAAGTTTGTGAATTCTGCGCTTTTATTTCGAATTCCCCTAGCATTCCATGTTACAATATTTAAATTACTATCTACCGTATTATTACTTATCATCATTAGAATACAAAAATTTTGTTGCTAATTGTGCAATAACTTTAAATTGGTCGCTTTTAGTTTTACATACTGACAATTTGGTAATCATTTCCATTATTAACACATTCAGCTCCTCCATGGAAAAAAGATTGCTGTTTGTTCCGATCAAACCTGTTGTTTGGTGAGTAGTAGTCCTCCGTGTGTTTGGTGGTTGCGAACAGCTGATGGCGTCTGGTTGATGATAACGTTCCACGCAGTGTTGCCGCTGATGGAAAAAAATTGTCGCTAGACCACAACCTAAAATCCGCTAGAAATGTTAGTTTCTGAATTGCGAAAATCCGCTAGAAATCGCTAAAATATCAGTTTGAATGTAAGTTCATAAAAATATGTATTTACTTTTAAAATAAATTGTTAATTACAAAATAATAAATATATTCAAGGTAGGAAAAAACATATGAGAGGCTACAATCCGCTATGCGGATCGTTGAATACCCTATCCCATCCCATCCTTTAAATTAATATCCTCAAAATATAGGCCTTATGGCGATGAAAAACAGAAAATGACATTGTCACAATATATTGCTCAAAAGTTTCTCAAAATCTGTTGTGGTTCGACAAAAAACAACGTATTTCTATTGCTAATGCCTTGGGATGGGGTATACAAATGGTTTTTGTAAGAAAACGCCCCCAAAATGTGGGCGTAGATGAAAATGATCTATCAACAAAATCTTTATATTACCATTGCGGAAGTATTTGCATCAAAATTTTTATTCGAAAGTTTTAAAATTTGGACAAAAAACGTTTTTTACTAAAAACGCCCCCAAAAAGTGGGCGTGGCGAAAAACTTTGTATGGACGAAATGTAGATATTAGGATTGTCTAATTATAATGCTAACACACTTTTTTAAAACTCCTTACGGTTTGGCTTAAAACTACGTTTTTTCTAAAAGGGGGCGTGGCAGTGGGCGGATGTTAAAAATTTTTACACTTTTTCTGGTGACTCGGCCAAGGATCCTATATACCAAATTTCATTATCCTAGCTCAAAATTTAAGGCCCAAAAATCGGTGACGAACAGACAGACGGACGGACGGACACACGGACGGACGGACGGACAGACAGACATGGCTAATTCGACTCAGCTAACGATTCTGAGTCGATCCATATACTTTGAGGTATATGTAGCTAAATTATTTCTCTATGTTACAAACTATGTATCAAAACTAATATACCCCTATGGGATAGGGTATAAATAGCATAAATTTAATGTAAAACATATGAGAAGGCTACAATCCGCTGTGCGGATCGTTGAATACCCTATCCCATCCTATCCATAAAACTAAAATCCCCAAAAAAGGGGACATGGCTAAAAACACGATGTGGATAAATAGAAAAAATGATATAGTGACAACAAATTCTTCAGACTGCTTACAAAACACTTTAACGGTTCTACAAAAGACAAGGTTTTCTCTTGCATATGTTATGGGGTAGTGTATAAAAATGGTTTTTATATAAAAACGCCCCAAAAAGTGGGCGTGGGTTAAAATGGTATATAGACGAAATGTTCATATTAATAATGTTAATGATTCTGCATCAAAATTTTTTTCGAAAAATTTAATATTTGACCGAAAACAGTTTTTTATTGAAAACGCCCCCAAAAAGTGGGCGTGGCAAAAAACTTTATATGGACGAAATATAGATATTAATATTGTCTAAATATGATGTTCAGAAACTTTTTTAAAATTCCTTACGGTTTGGTCAAAAACTGAGTTTTTCTTAAAAGGGGGCGTGGCAGTGGGCGGATTTCAAAAATTTTTACACTTGTTCTGTAGGCAGAGACGAGGATCCTATATACCAAATTTCATTATCCTAGCTCAAAATTTAAGGCCTAAAAATCGGTGACGTACAGACGGACGGACAGACAGACATGGCTTAATCGACTCAGCTAGCGATTCTGAGTCGATCCATATACTTTGAGGTATATGTAGCAAAATTATTTCTCTATGTTACAAACTAAGTATCAAAACTAATATACCCCCCTATGGGATAGGGTATAAAAATAGTAACTTGAAGTAAGAAAGAATTTTTTTTAATTATATTAAATACTGAATTAAAACATATGAGAGGCTACAATCCGCTATGCGAATCGTTGAATACCCTATCCCATCCCATCCTTTAAATTAATATCCTCAAAATATAGGCCTTATGGCGATGAAATACAGAAAATGACATTGTCACAATATATTGCTCAGACAGTTTCTCAAAATCTTTTGTGGTTCGACAAAAAACAACGTATTTCTATTGCTAATGCCTTGGGATGGGGTATACAAATGGTTTTTGTTAGAAAACGCCCCCAAAATTTGGGCGTAGGTGAAAATGATCTATAGACAAAATGTTTATATTACTATTGCGGAAGTATTTGCATCAAAAATTTTTTCGAAAGTTTTAAAATTTGGACGAAAAGCGTTTTTTGCTAAAAACGCCCCCAAAAAGTGGGCGTGGCAAAAAACTTTGTATGGACGAAATATAGATATCAGGATTGTCTAAATATCCTGCTCAGACACTTTTTTGAAATTCCTTACGGTTTGGCCAAAAAATAAGTTTTTCTAAAAAGGGGGCGTGGCAGTGGGCGGATTTCAAAAATTTTTTCACTTGTTCTGGTGACTCGGACAAGGATCCTATATACCAAATTTCATTATCCTAGCTCAAAATTTAAGGCCCAAAAATCGGTGACGAACAGACAGACGGACGGACGGACGGACGGACAGACAGACATGGCTAATTCGACTCAGCTAGCGATTCTGAGTCGATCCATATACTTTGAGGTATATGTAGCAAAATTATTTCTCTATGTTACAAACTAAGTATCAAAACTAATATACCCCCCTATGGGATAGGGTATAAACATATGAGAGGCTACAATCCGCTATGCGGATCGTTGAATACCCTATCCCATCCCATCCTTTAAATTAATATCCTCAAAATATAGGCTTTATGGCGATGAAATACAGAAAATGACATTGTCACAATATATTGCTCAGACAGTTTCTCAAAATCTTGTGTGGTTCGACAAAAAACAACGTATTTCTATTGCTAATGCCTTGGGATGGGGTACACAAATGGTTTTTGTAAGAAAACGCCCCCAAAATGTGGGCGTAGGTGAAAATGATCTATGGACAAAATGTTTATATTACCATTGCGGAAGTATTTGCATCAAAAATTTTTTCGAAAGTTTTAAAATTTGGACAAAAAGCGTTTTTTACTAAAAACGCCCCCAAAAAGTGGGCGTGGCAAAAAACTTTGTATGAACGAAATATAGATACTAGGATTGTCTAAATATCCTGCTCAGACACTTTTTTGAAATTCCGTACGGTTTGGCCAAAAAATAAGTTTTTCTAAAAAGGGGGCGTGGCAGTGGGCGGATTTCAAAAATTTTTACACTTGTTCTGGTGACTCGCACAAGGATCCTATATACCAAATTTCATTATCCTAGCTCAAAATTTAAGGCCCAAAAATTGGTGACGAACAGACAGACGGACGGACGGACGGCAGACGGACGGACGGACGGACGGACGGACAGACAGACATGGCTAATTCGACTCAGCTAGCGATTCTGAGTCGATCCATATACTTTGAGGTATATGTAGCAAAATTATTTCTCTATGTTACAAACTATGTATCAAAACTAATATACCCCCTATAGGATAGGGTATAAAAAAGCAACCACTAAATTCAAGATAACAAAAAATAATAATTTGAAGAAAGAAAAAAAACGTTAAAAAAATAAATAAATTGAAATTCACAAATCAAATTCCAGCTCAAAAATGGAATCGTCTAGTTCTTGGCTGTCCGTTTCTTCCAAGTTTGAAGTAGAGGCTTCGGCTGTATTTCTTTCAGTTTTCGATTGTTTTGTTTTTCCTATTTTTTTAATAACCTCGTCTGGCAAATCGTAGTTACAGCAACTCCTGTTCATCACTTTTAATTGATTTCTTATCAATATTATGGAATTCAACGTCAGGGTTGAAAGTTGATTCCGAAGTTTGTTTTTTTACAATGTTCATTGCACTAAAAATTCGTTCAACTTCAGCATTTGAGTGGGGAAGAGATAGTACAGTGATTGCCAAATCAGCCAGTTCTTGCAAATTATTTACACCTGCAGCATTTTCGTACTTGACAACCTGGGTCCAAAACTTCGTAGTATTTCCTGTGGTATTCCATTTTAAAAAGTTTATGTTATGCCATTGCTGTACAATTTTATCAATTTGGTCATCATCAAATCCAAGTTCTTTGGCCAGTTCAATGATAGAATTATTGTCTTTGCCTTGTTTCAGAGTATTCTCTTCACTTAAAATTGTCATTTTCTCCAGGACTGAATAATTGCTGGGTAATCTATGTTGAATTTCTGTTGCCAGCTTTACAGTAAAATTGATACATTACACACAAAAAAACGACAGTAGCAACTTACAGCACTAACTACAAACTTCATATGAAATAAAACTATAGCGTACTTCAATCCCATTTACATTTCTTTTGATTTGAAACGTGCTGAAACCTGAAAGGCATATCTTGAATACCGTTACGGTACAAAAATAAAAATCCCCAACAAAAAACTCTGTCTCGTCACCTACTAAAGGCCTGCTCAGAATGCATATCTGTAGCTGGTGTCTGTAGCTGAGTGAAAGTTAAAAACAAGGCAACCCGTAAGCGCTTTCACAATGTGTATCTCCCGTGAATCTGTAGCTTGAAGTTGAATGGGGTTCAACTTCACGCTTCAGATTCACGTTTGACGTTTCACTCAGCTACAGATACCAGCTACAGATATGCATTCTGAGCAGGCCTTAAGCATCTGCCTTTTGCATGTGCAACCACCAACCAACCACGCGTAGGTCGCGATGTGAAAAATTATGCTCGAATGGGTCGGAGATGCCACTTGTACGGGATTCGTGTACATGGTGGTGTATTAATGAAAAGTAGCTAGAAATCGTCAAATTTTTTTTTTAGCGACAACATTTTATTAAAAATCGCCAAGAGCTTTAATAATACGCTAGAAACAGCGAAAAAATCGCTAAAGCGGCAACAGTGGTTCCACGTTCGGTTGTCTTCGTTGAGGAAGAGAGGGAAAAGCTGTCATTGATGACAGATCAACATGCTCATTGCGAACCGGTTCAGAATTGAAAGCTTGTGTTGAAGGTAAAGCTTTTCGCCGAGGCTGATTATGTCGGTTTGCCATGTTGCTTTTAAGCTCTCAATATTTTGCTCTGCTTAAACAAGAGACATCGCTAGCTTTATGCTCACCGTTGCAATTTGCACATTTCTGTATGGTGAGATTATTGCAATCGACAGTCTTGTGTGAGCCGGCACAAATTCCACAATATGTTCTTACATGACAATTACGTTCGCCATGCCCGAACATTTGGCAGTTGTGACATTGTGTCAATTTGCCTTTAATTTTCTTCTGAAAGCTCCAACGCACTTGTGTGTGGAAAACGGACCGAAAATTTTTATTAAGATCAAATAATTTAATTGATCCATTTTCATGCAAACATTTTCAAAAAACTAGGTACAAAGTGTCACTATAACTCTCATAGTTCTTTGTGATTTTCTTAATGTCTATACACTTTAAACCGCGCTGAGTTAATTCATGCTTTAATGAGTTTGCTTCAATGTTATCAAGTCCACGTAATATTACCTTGAATGCTTTTTCACTTTTTATGTCATGAGTAAAGAACTGACAGTTGTTCTCTTTTAAAGACGCGATCACAGTGTTATATGTGTCAATAGTTTCACATACGATTTTTAATCCAATGGTTAATTTTTAAATTGAATATGTGTTGTGAGTGTTAGTTGGCCACGGAGGCATCTTCGATGCTGGAGAGAAGGGCTCGGCACGCTCGCGATTGCTCGGCTAAACTCGTCGGACGGGGGTAGTTCTTGCCCTATCACCAGACATCCCAGCTCAACAAACATTTTTGTTCGTGCCAGAAAATACAAAAAGAAAACAAAAAAGAAAAGAAAGCTACTCTACGCAGACCTCGGACAGACTAAAAGGACCCTAAAAGGAAAAGGACAGAAAATAGAAAAATTGGAAATGAAAATATCAAATGCCTATGCCAATACCACTGTAAAAGACTGGGAAAAAACCGCGGATCTAAATACTAGCCTAAGAATAAAAATAAGCTAAAACTAAATCTTAAAATAATCCCTAAAATAAACCTTATCTATCTTAAAACTAACCTAGAAATACCCTACACACGATCCCAGTATCTTACAGCAATAAATGGTTCGTCTCGATCCCGAATCACGCCAGATGTTGATGGCAGAGTCTGGCCTTCCCACCCCTTTGTGTCACGTGACACATCCGATGGCTATCCCCCTGGCCACGTTTACGAGAGATAGCCCCTTGCACTCTTCAGTCGCAACCTAAGACCTGAAAAGTCAAACAAAAAGTTCAAGTCATGTCAAGTCCTGTCGTCGTCAGTTTAACGTTCTGTTATGTCCATGTCGAATCACCAATGATCGGCCCGCCTACCGTCCACACACCACCATCGAAAAGAATTTAAGCACTCATAATTTTATAAATAAGTCACCAACACAAGAAATTTTTAGAAATGTTCAACATTATTTAATTAAAATCAAAAAAAAGGAAAACTAAAACTATGTATATTCTGTTTTTAATTCTTAAGCTACTTCTAAAAATTCAATAAATAAAAAAAATAAAAAAAACTAAACAATTACTCACGGTTATCCTGTATTTGTCCCCCGAAGTCCTGCCGGCAGCACCAAAGGAAGATGACGAGGATCGGTGACCAAATATGGTATAACGCGCACACAAAAAAAATTAAACACAGAAAATACCCTAACCTTAATACAAAAAAATTAAAAAAAAAAACTAAACTAAATATGCACTTAAAATACTAAAATTAAAATTACTAAAAATTATATTTTAAAAATTCACAAAAAAAGATTCAAATAAAAAAATTCACTTTTGCTTTTCAAAGTTTTCTCCAACGCAATCGTAGGCTCTATAGCGCGTACTTTTGTTCTACGTACCTATATGTGTATATGCGTTCACTTGCTGGGTTTTTTTTTTTTTTGGGTTTATGGGTTTATTTTATAGTATTTTTTTTTTTTTATGGTGTCGGAGCACCCACTTGATATTTTAACAAAGCACTAATTGTCTGCTTTTTATATAAAAATAAATTCACCTCTGGGGTGCACTTAAAACTTTTTTGCACTATTAGGGCACTTGTCGGTTTCGTTTTCGACACCGTTCGTTAACGGCCGATATAGCTTTCGCCTTGGCAATAAAACGATCCCACTATAAAAGGGTAGCAGAGGCTCCAGATTCGCCAATGCTTTAATCTGGAAACCTACACAAATTAATAGGGTTAGTTTGACCTCACACACAATCTTTATTTCCACCCACCTCTGCGTCTAACTTTGTTCCTCTTAGTTAGCCTATGGGACCCACAAATTCCACTCCAAAGTCAGTGCTCCAATGACTATCACCAAAACTTAATTCACCAATATCCTAAAGGTCACCAAATTTAATAAAATGTTTATCTAATCCAGATCTCAACTTACCCCAAGCAAATAACAAAAGGAAATTTAAATTCAAAATTTAAATTCTAAGACGAGAATTTTAGTTTTTTTTGCACCACTGTATAGCTATATCAGCTGCTAAAATTTGGCATCCATTTTTATCTGTGTCGTACTCTCAAAAGAAGTAATAGACGACACGCTAATGACGATGGCAAATGATCATTTATCAGCTGTCTTAATCTCTTGCACGTAATCCCTATACCTTTCCCTCCTCCTCATAAATCGCTAATTTTTAATTCTCTAAACCTTTCTTTCTTCTCCTTTGTTTGAAATGTTTTATTTCTCTCTATCAAAATTTTCTGTTAATTCGTTTGAATGTATAAGTGTTCCCTTCAAAAGTTTTCTATCTCGTCTATTTTCCTTTTCTTCCCTATAAGTCAACTCTAATTCGCCTTCTTTCATAAATTATCCTAGTTCTCTAATAGATGTCGTTGTCATCATTAATTAGAAACATAGAATTATAGAACTAAATACATACATCTATAATAAATTAATCAAACAGACATAATAAATAAATAAATAAATAAATAAATACAAATAAATGACAATAATATAATAAATATTCAACAAATAACATACCTATCAACTAACCATATACAACAACCCTACATGAAATTCCCCACAGCGGACGTTCGGCGAGATTAGATCGCCCGAACGAAAGCACAAAAGAGAAACAAAAAAAAAGGTATACACAAAAAAAAATCGCGAAACGTCAAAACATTACGATTGTGGAGATTATTGTGTGTATATGGTGATGGTGGAGCATCGAATTTTGTGTTTTACAAAAGGTAAGTGTTTGTAACTGTTTAATAAAATATTCCACACCTGATTACGTTTGTTTACAAACTTTCTTTTTAGGAGTAGTGGGTGGAGCAGGAGGGGGGCGGCTGGATGCAGAAAACATGGATTAAACAGGTAAGTGAAACATAGGGAATATTGGAGTTGTTAGTTATTTCGGGGTGTTAAACATTTTTTTTTTCTTTTTCAGGAATCTAGGATCGGGAGGATTGGATTGGCGATTGGCTACTTTGGATGGATGGAGAACCGGATCAAAGGATTGAAGGATTGACGGGACGGATAGTTTGCTGAGAGGGAGAAGCGGATGTAAACAAACAGGTACCAATTGTGTTGATAAGTGCTCTTGTGTGTGTGTTTTTATGTTAATAAAATTTTGATATTTTAATTAAAATATTTTATAGTGTTTTAATTAGATTTTTTTTTTTGGAATGGCAAAGGGCTGCCGTAACAGGCTCGAAAATGGAGTGCGAGTGGCCGGGAGCTCTCCAGATTCGTAAAAATAAGAAAGCCCTTTGACAAACTAGATCGGTAGTTTTTCGTAGGTTCACATATATTTACGTGTCGACTATTTATAATATCCTAACGTGTGGCAAGGGCCCACTCCCTGAGATCATCATCGATCTACCACTTTTGCTAACCGGGCATTAGTTAAACAAAATCAAATTATCTTATTCTATCTATCACAGGTTAATATCTTAAATTTTATAAAACTAGTATCACAGCTAACATACTAAACTTAGAATTAAGTAAAAATAAATAAATTAGATAAATAACTTCTTAATAAACTAATATCACAGATAAGCCTTACTCTAGTAAATAAATAAATAAAAAACATAAAATGACTAGGTCAGGTACATTGTATTTGTGCGGTCCCTAAACAAACTCACAAAATCTCTACCAAGATATAATGGTTGTTTTATACTAGGGACAACTAAAAGCTCGAGTTTTTGTCGCTTTTTCCCCCAAGAGACTGTGGTCGTGAATCGTCCTAGTATTGGGTGGTGGTTTCCGTCAGACGTCTTAATCTTTGTATTCATATTGGTCATTGATATGTTATGTTTAAGTATAAATTGCAACGCCCCATCACCTAAACAACTAACAGAGGCCCTACTATCTAACAGACCAAGTATGGCTTCACCGTCAATCCTTATTTTTGCATACGGTCTGTTATCGTCAGTTATTGGTATCACAGTTGCTAAAATGGCTCTCTTTCGTTGTCTAGCTATTGCACATTTTTCTCTTAACCTACGTATCTTCATATACTTTCTCTTCTTCTTCACCGAACATGTCCCTACTTCTTCACCGAACATTTTTCGGCTAGCTACCTGATAATCCAGAAGGGTTTGGTTGAAGTTTTTTCTATGGGGAGCAGAATTTAAATTTAATTTAGACGCGTCGTCCACCACTGGATCTCTCCTCAAAATTTTCACGGCTCCTGGCCTTCCTGCTTGACCGGGAGAGTTTGAGGTATCGACAGGTTGCTCCCGGATGTCCTGCCGACATTCATGTTTTCCTGGCACTTTGTGCACTGAAAACTCAGGTTTCCTTGTCCACAGCTAAAACATGTGAGCGTGTGGAAGTGGGAAGAACATGTCGGTGGAGATGTCGTCAATGGTGTTGTTCTATTCATGTCCGTTCTGTTCGTAAACGTTCGTTCAGTCCTATTTGGTTTGTCCGTTTTTAAAATGTTCATTTGTCGGTTAGGTCGATTATGTTGTATAGCCGCAATTTCGTTATTGTCGTCTGTTGTGGATTGCGGTTCGTTTCTAGTTCCTCGGCTAATTTGTTCGTCTAGTTCGTTTACGTTACGTCTGAATCGTTGTTCTCTGCTATTAAGGTGTCTTTCCGCCCTTCTACAGTGCTCACGCAAATCTTGTAGTGTTTGGATTGAACACCCAAATATCAAAGTCGCGATTCTGTCTCGTACGTTCTGTCGGATAATGTCTATCATGTCTAGTTCGTGAGGTCGATTCGTCATTTGTAGGGTAAGTGATCGTATGTCCGAGTAAAAATCGTCATATGTCTCCTGGGGTAGCTGCTTTCTCTCCATAATTGCCCTAAGAATCTCGTGATCCCTTTTGTTATCCCTAAACTTCTTCTATAGGTCAGACTTGAGGTCATGGTAGTTGAGATCTTGATCGTACTGGTTTTCCTCTAGGAATTGCCAGTACCATTTTTCGGCTGGCCCCGCTAAAAGATGGTGAAATTGTTCGAATAGTTCGAATAGAGTCGGAAATACCACCTTTCTTTTGGAGTGTTTCTACTCTGAATAGGAAACTTTCTACAGACATGGATTTTGAGGTCCCATCAAACTTAACCCCCCATTTGTGAATTGGGATTTCACTACCCCTATATCTGTCTCTGTCGTGTCTATGTTCAGTTCTTGTTTCTTGTCTTGTTCTTTCTATTGTCGGTAGTGTTGGGGTTGCTTGTTCGTCTCTGGTCATAGTCTGTTGTCGGTAAGTCGTATTTGGAGAAGCTCTTTGTGCTGTGAAGGAGTTTTCCAATCCACTAATCTTTTCGTTGACAGCTTTTAAGCTACTCGTGAAGGTCGCCATTAGGCTCTTCATGGATAGCTCAAAAGCTGACACCATTTTGGCTTGGTTCTCCTGCACAGCACCAGAAACTATCTCGTGTATCTGTAACGTTATTTGTTCGTCCTCTAGCTGTGCTTGTTTTCGTAAGTCGTAGTCCTCTGAGTCAAATGTAAGTTTCTGTCCATTTCGTAGGTGCTGTCTTGTTTTTGGTTCGTGTATGTTGAGTGTATCAGTATCCGTGTTAGTAGCGTCTTGACGTCTCATTGGTTTTCGTTTGTTAGTCGATGTGCGTTCAGTACTGTCCAGTGATCCGTCGTTTGTATGTTTTTGTAGGGCTTGTTTCTCACTCCCGGATTCTTCACGAATCACGTCCATAGGAGGAGCTGCCTTCAAGTTCGTTGAGTCTGCCATATTGTTTTCTTTTCGGCGTCGTGTAGGGTCTTCAGGGCTAAACCGCATGAAGTCGTTCGAATACATCGTTAAGTCTGTCATGCCCAGTTCAATGTCGTTCGTTATTTGTCGTGTCTTCTTCGGTTCAGTCCTTCGGGGGTATTCCTCCCACAGCGAATACGCCCCTTCAACCTCCTCCCTACTCCTATGGCGCTCTCTTTCTAAGCCTCTGCTATCCATTTCAAAATTCTCCTCAACTGGAGGCGGGCCTAAAAGACGCTTTGGCTTTGTGCCCGAATTTTTATCGGCATCCCCCATTTCTATCTTAGAGATGTCAAAATTTGTTTGTCCAGAAGTGAATGGATTAGGCAAAACCAAAAGCAAAAGTAAATTTTTTCAAAAAAATTCAAAATGATTATAAATATGATAAAAAATGGTTTGAATTCAAAAAGTGCAATATTCAAAAAAAAAATTTCAAAGTATATTAAATTCAAGAAAAGTATTTAAAAAAAAAATGTTTGTTAAGATAGATTATCCAAGATGTATCTTAACTTTATTTAAAAAATTCAAAAAAAAATATAGCTACAAAAAAATTAAAAAAAGGTATCTTAAAATTTAAAGATAAATGTTGGTTACTTTCAAAAATCTGTGTTTGTGTGGTGATTTATGTTTATGTGTTTATGTATACAAATATGTTCGAAGTGGTGTGTAGACATTTGGACAGGTTTTCCAGTCACATTGGTGAATTTGATTAAGTTTGTTTGTTCTGTAAATGTTCGTAGTGTAATGTTTATTAACTTCTCGTTAGATTGCGACTGGTGATTCAGAATCTTTACGAGGGCTGAAGCATTTCCTTTGTCACCCACCACACTGGGATCTGGCTGAGCCAAAACCCAGGCTGGCGGAGGACTGATCGGCTATACTTCAACCCGGCTAAAGCTTTTAGTCTTACCACTCACGCCTCACAACTGATACGGCCTAAGCCTGGATCAGTTGGCCAGCAGCTAGTAGTTCGGACTATCCACCTTAGCCCGCTGTCGATTATAGAATAGACTTCCCGCTACCTCACTAAATCTCTTAGCTATGCGCCTGGGGATCGGACAGCTGCCTTCGGTCTTTTCTATAATCGGCAGCTTAAACGGCATTTGATATATAAGAAAGTATAGAAAAGTAAAAATAAAAGATAAAAAAATTAAAATTTCGCGGCGAGGTTAATATTAGTCCAAGGCAACGACCTTCTAAATTGAAAATCGTTCCCTTGGAGTCAGAATTCGGCCTCTTAGCCGGATAAAATCGTTGGGCGCCATTGTTGTGAGTCTTAGTTGGCCACGGAGGCATCTTCGATGCTGGAGAGAAGGGCTCGGCACGCTCGCGATTGCTCGGCTAAACTCGTCGGACGGGGGTAGTTCTTGCCCTATCACCAGACATCCCAGCTCAACAAACATTTTTGTTCGTGACAGAAAATACAAAAAGAAAAAAAAAGAAAAAGAAAGCTACTCTACGCAGACCTCGGACAGACTAAAAGGACCCTAAAAGGAAAAGGACAGAAAATAGAAAAAGTGGAAATGAAAATATCAAATGCCTATGCCAATACCACTGTAAAAGACTGGGAAAAAACCGCGGATCTAAATACTAGCCTAAGAATAAAAATAAGCTAAAACTAAATCTTAAAATAATCCCTAAAATAAACCTTATCTATCTTAAAACTGACCTAGAAATACCCTACACACGATCCCAGTATCTTACAGCAATAAATGGTTCGTCTCGATCCCGAATCACGCCAGATGTTGATGGCAGAGTCTGGCCTTCCCACCCCTTTGTGTCACGTGACACATCCGATGGCTATCCCCCTGGCCACGTTTACGAGAGATAGCCCCTTGCACTCCTCAGTCGCAACCTAAGACCTGAAAAGTCAAACAAAAAGTTCAAGTCATGTCAAGTCCTGTCGTCGTCAGTTTAACGTTCTGTTATGTCCATGTCGAATCACCAATGAACGGCCCGCCTACCGTCCACACACCACCATCGAAAAGAATTTAAGCACTCATAATTTTATAAATAAGTCACCAACACAAGAAATTTTTAGAAATGTTCAACATTATTCAATTAAAATCAAAAAAAGGAAAACTAAAACTATGTATATTCTGTTTTTAATTCTTAAGCTACTTCTAAAAATTCAATAAATAAAAAAAACTAAACAATTACTCACGGTTATCCTGTATTTGTCCCCCGAAGTCCTGCCGGCAGCACCAAAGGAAGATGACGAGGATCGTTGACCAAATATGGTATAACGCGCACACAAAAAAAATTAAACACAGAAAATACCCTAAACCATTGTATATGAAGCTTATAGTAGTATCATCACGGCAATTTTTTTATTTCTGTCTCCAGCCGCCTAGGGGGAGATCGATCGTTTCTCACGAGAGAAGAAAAATTTGTTCACTCTTTCTGAATAGAGTAACTAATATTATAATGAGTGTGTTTATGAGTGACTTGAAGAGTGCAAACAAGAACAAACCGGTTTTGGCGTACTCGCACCAAACTAAATAAGATAATGAGCAATATACAGAGGTGAGGTGATAACTTCAATATGCTTTTCCACGTCTCCAAAGAGGTAGCATATTAGACGCACTTTAGAACTAAAAAATACAATATGTAAAATAAGTTTAACATAAATATGAGAAAACGTAACAATGTTTATGTATAAACGGGGTAAAAAAACAGAAAACATATCGATAATTCAATAAACAAACAAAAATTAAAAAAAAAAAAAACGAAAGTGGGGATCTTAGTTCCTCGCACTTTTAACTCCACAGAAATCCTTATTGAATTTTCTTATAGAAAATAAATTTTCTGCAACATCAGTATTTAGATGTACAAGGAGAAGAAACTGCTAGTCATTTTTGAGTTTTTCCCATATTAATTCTATGGCCAGCAACGTTTGCATAAGACCACCAAAGCAATGTGGCTTTTTCATTTTACCAGTAGACTCCCATAATGAGATCCACTCCCTAGCTGTTTTGATGGACTGTAGAGTTTCACTACATGCTGAAACAGGTCGACGATCAGGATTGGATGTGTAAAGACTGTAGCTATTTAAGTTATCAAAAAGATTATTCATCTTAATAGCAAAATGTGCCGTCGAGGCAGCGATTTTTTTATCTGTGTCGGTTTGAAAACAATTTGCTGAGATAGCGTTGAAAATTCCAGCAGCTGAAAACCTGTGTAGCCAGTTTGACTGATCATTCTTCAGAACTGTTTGGATTTATATGACTCTTCGTTAGTTTGAAGCATACTTGAAAGATATTCTTGGAATCTTCTTCAAACAGTTTGACAAGTGTTCCCCAAGAAACGATATCATCAGCTATGCGAATATTATTTTTTAACAAGCAACTTCGCACGCTTTTGAATAAATGCGGGTAGTCATATAAAAGAAATATTACCTGGTCCGAGATTTAAAAAAACGGCTTATTTTCTGCTGCTCCCAGTAATTTACATGCTTTTCTATTGTTACTGCCCTGGTCACAGCATACAGCAATAACTTCAAATCCACATTCTAATATTTTGGTAACTGTTAATTTCAATATCTCGGTTGGGATGTTCTCACCCCTTTGGCATCCTATATAATATGATATATAGCAACAGTGGTGTGCCTTCCCAGCTCCCCAAAATCCGAAAACCCGTATATCATATCCGTTTTCGTGTTATAATCAAGCTCGGTCTTTATTGCCATTTCATCAAAAATCAGAACACATCTTTTTTGTATATTTAACATGGTCTCGGCCTTACAAAGATGAATGCCATCTATATATTGTGCTTACAGATGGTAAGCTAAATTCGGTGTTCAGCATATGGAATTATTATGAAGGAGACTTATAAAAAACTTTAGACACAAATCTTTTTCATTGTATGTCCAACGTGCATTTACCTTATGAAAAAGTTACATGCTAACAAATGTTTTAACATCGAATTGTTTTTCCTGCAATTGCAAATCAACGTTTTTCTCTAAATTATACTCCTTATCATATTTTATCTTTTCGGTGTATCCAAAATGCAACGCGGGACAGAATTTTGTATTCCACCTTTAGATTTATGAACGAAACGTGAACCGGGAGATGGAAACTGTGAGGAAGAAATTTCGGAGCTATTGTTAAGAGGAGGTAAAGAGAAATCTCTTACATATGTTACGGGGTTAGCAACCCTTTTAACAGAACTGACAGGTGAACACGTTTTCAGTTTCACCAGTTTCTTGAATAAAGTTTGGATTATTGCATGATCTGGAGTTGTTTTAAATTACCTTCGATGTTCAGTCTTTCGATTATTATCCATAATTTTTAAGCAAGAATCGTCAGTGAATAGATTCGAGCAATTGCAAACAAAACGGCGTGGGTTAAAATGGTCTACTGACGAAATGTTCAAATTTATACTACCAATTATTGTGCATAAAATTTTTTTTTCGAAAATTTTAAAATTTGCCAAAAAAAAGTTTTTTTTATTAAAAACGCCCCCAAAAAGTGGGCTTGGCAAAAACCTTTATATTGACGAAATATAGTGGGCGGATTTCATAATTTTGAATACTTGTTCTGCTGGGAGCAACAAAGAGTACGTGTACCAAATTTCATCCTTCTAGCTCAAAATTTAAGGCCCAAAAACTGGTGACGTACAGACGGACGGACAGACATGGCTAAATCGACTCAGCTATTGATTCTGAGTCGATCCATATACTTTGAGATATATCTAGCTAAATTATTTCGCTACAAACTATGTATCAAAACTAATATACCCCTATGGGATAGGGTATAAAAATTCACAGTAAAATTGTCCACCTGTAATATTAACCAACTGCCACTGCACTTCACCAAAACATTGGTTGAAAATGAGCGATCAGTATCTATAAAGCACACACACAAAAAAAATACTCCAAAAACCGATCATTCAGTTGAAGCAGAGTGTATGCTGTACGTGGACAAAGATGTTATGGGATGGGAAATGGGAACATCGTACATTATGTATGCTGCATTATTCACTCAGGCTCAAATTTTAATACATTGAGTAGATTAACAAAAAAATACGAAAATAAAATTTGAATCTGAGTAAAGTATGAAACAAGACATGTACAACATCCCTCGGCAAATGGCTTTTCAGCACTGCGATTGAGATATGAAATGCAATTGCTTTTGCTCATACCGGGGGTTGGTATGGCACACTCGCAATTCGCATATCGCATTGCAACAAAGTAACTCACTTAGCTTTCGTAATTGACAAAATGAGCGAGAAAGAAATAGTATATTGGCATGCGATTGGTTTAATTTTAGAGAAGAACTGTGTAAATTATGTGAGTGGATCTCCATTAAATCTAATAAAGAGAGCGTAAAATTTACAGCCCTCTTTGGCCTAGTAGTATCTCGCGCCGATAGAGGCACCACCATCGATTTGCCAAAGTGATAGTACTATTAGTTTCATATACAATGCCTAAACTTAATACAAAAAAATTAAAAAAAAAAACTAAACTAAATATGCACTTAAAATACTAAAATTAAAATTATTAAAAATTATATTTTAAAAATTCACAAAAAAAGATTCAAATAAAAAAATTCACTTTTGCTTTTCAAAGTTTTCTCCAACGCAATCGTAGGCGTATACGCTCTATAGCGCGTACTTTTGTACTACGTATATGTGTATATGCGTTCACTTGCTGGGTTTTTATACCCTATCCCATAGGGGTATATTAGTTTTGATACTTAGTTTGTAACATATATAGAGAAATAATTTAGCTACATATACCTCAAAGTATATGGATCGACTCAGAATTGCTAGCTGAGTCGAATTTGCCATGTCTGTCTGTCCGTCCGTCCGTCCGTCCGTCTGTCTGTTCGTCACCGATTTTTGGGCCTTAAATTTTGAGCTAGGATAATGAAATTTGGTATATAGGATCCTTGGCTGAGGCACCAGAACAAGTGTAAAAATTTTTAAAATCCGCCTACTGCCACGCCCCCTTTTAGAAAAAACGTAGTTTAAAGCCAAACCGTAAGGAATTTCAAAAAAGTGTGTTTGCAACATATTTAGACAATCCTAATATCTATATTTCGTCCATACAAAGTTTTTTGCCACGCCCACTTTTTGGGGGCGTTTTTAGTAAAAAACGTTTTTTGTCCAAATTTTAAAACTTTCGAAAAAAATTCTGATGCAAATACTTCCACAATGGTAATATAAACATTTTGTCTATAGATCATTTTCACCTACGCCCACATTTTGGGGGCGTTTTCTTACAAAAACCATTTGTATACCCCATCCCAAGGCATTAGCAATAGAAATACGTTGTTTTTTGTCGAACCACAAAAGATTTTGAGAAACTGCCTGAGCAATATATTGTGACAATGTCATTTTCTGTTTTTCATCGCCATAAAGCCTATATTTTGAGGATATTAATTAAAAGGATGGGATGGGATAGGGTATTCAACGATCCGCATAGCGGTTTTTGGGCCTTAAATTTTGAGCTAGGATAATGAAATTTGGTATATAGGATCCTCGTCCGTGCCACCAGAACAAGTGTAAAAATTTTTAAAATCCGCCTACTGCCACGCCCCCTTTTTAGGAAAACTTATTTTTTGGCCAAACCGTAAGGAATTTCAAAAAAGTGTCTGTGTAGCATATTTAGACAATCCTAATATCTATATTTCGTTCATACAAAGTTTTTTGCCACGCCCACTTTTTGGGGGCGTTTTTAGTAAAAAACGCTTTTTGTCCAAATTTTAAAACTTTCGAAAAAAAATTTTGATGCAAATACTTCCGAATTGGTAATATAAACATTTTGTCAATAGATCATTTTCAGCTACGCCCACATTTTGGGGGCGTTTTCTTACAAAAACCGTTTGTATACCCCATCCCAAGGCATTAGCAATAGAAATACGAACCACACAAGATTTTGAGAAACTGTCTGAGCAATATATTGTGACAATGTCATTTTCTGTATTTCATTGCCATAAGGCTTATATCGTGGATATGGCTAAGCACACGATGTGGATAAAATAAAGAAAATGTCATGATGACAACAAATTCATCAGACTGCTTATAAAAAACTTTTACGGTTCTACAAAAGACAAGGTTTTCTCCTGCATATGTTATGGGGTAGGGTATAAAAATGGTTTTTATACCCTATCCCATAGGGGGGTATATTAGTTTTGATACTTAGTTTGTAACATAGAGAAATAATTTTGCTACATATACCTCAAAGTATATGGATCGACTCAGAATCGCTAGCTGAGTCGATTAAGCCATGTCTGTCTGTCCGTCCGTCCGTCCGTCCGTCTGTACGTCACCGATTTTTAGGCCTTAAATTTTGAGCTAGGATAATGAAATTTGGTATATAGGATCCTCGTCTCTGCCTACAGAACAAGTGTAAAAATTTTTGAAATCCGCCCACTGCCACGCCCCCTTTTAAGAAAAACTCAGTTTTTGACCAAACCGTAAGGAATTTTAAAAAAGTTTCTGAACATCATATTTAGACAATATTAATATCTATATTTCGTCCATATAAAGTTTTTTGCCACGCCCACTTTTTGGGGGCGTTTTCAATAAAAAACTGTTTTCGGTCAAATATTAAATTTTTCGAAAAAAATTTTGATGCAGAATCATTAACATTATTAATATGAACATTTCGTCTATATACCATTTTAACCCACGCCCACTTTTTGGGGCGTTTTTATATAAAAACCATTTTTATACACTACCCCATAACATATGCAAGAGAAAACCTTGTCTTTTGTAGAACCGTTAAAGTGTTTTGTAAGCAGTCTGAAGAATTTGTTGTCACTATATCATTTTTTCTATTTATCCACATCGTGTTTTTAGCCATGTCCCCTTTTTTGGGGATTTTAGTTTTATGGATAGGATGGGATAGGGTATTCAACGATCCGCACAGCGGATTGTAGCCTTCTCATATGTTTTTTTATTTTATTTATTTATTTTATTTATTTATTTATTTATTCTTGAATGCTTAAAAACAGTAAGATATAATATCTTATGAGTTAGTTTTCAGCTAATTTTGCAAAAATTAAGCTAACAGATTTTAAGAAACTAGTTTTGATTTTCAATTACTTTTAGTTTACAAGTTTAATTTAATAATCTACGAATTAACAGAGAAGTGAGACTTTAAAACTCTTTTTATGCTTGTTTTGTTCTGTATTTCCTTTATGTAACGCGGTAAAGAATTCCACAGACGAACGGCATTGACAAAAAATTGGCGCTCAGAGGTTAGGAATGAACAGCGAGGATGAATTAATTGATGAGATCTATTAGATGATGCTTTTCTCAATCTATCAAAACAGTAATGTGGTTGGTGGGTTAGCAAAATATCCGAGAGCAACGTTAAAGTGCGAAGTTGAAGATAACTTTCAAGTGACATACCAAGCGGACGAGTGGTAAAACCAGATAGTCTGTCATACCTTTTCAACCCATAGATATAACGCACAGTGCTGTTGAAAGCGACATTCAGTTTTCTTTTGCTTGCAGAGCTGCAGTTGCAAAAAATTTCGCATCCGTACATCAATATCGGGAATATCAGTGTTTTTTGTTACAAGTAAACGTGTGCTTACTGGGGTGAAATACTGCGTTACCCACAGTGTTCGCAGAACACCATATACTTTTCCGACGAGTGAATTTATATGGTTGTCCCAAGTCAGATAGCGATTAAATGTCAACCCAAGATTTTTTGCAGTTTCGACGTATTCGATAGGAGCATTGCTCAACACTATCGGAGGAAAATATGAAATATTATGCTTTTTTCTTGAGACTACCAAGCATTTTGACTTTTTAGGGTTCAAGATAAGACCATTTGAATGAGACCAATGTTCAATTTTCTCTAAGTCCTCATTGACACTTAAAGCGCCATGCTCAATTAGCCCGAGGGGGCAGCTCAAGTACAATTGGACGTCATCGGCATACATATGTAATGAGCAGTTCTGAGTAACTGTTGGGAGTTCATTAACATAAATAGAAAATAAAAGAGGACCAAGAATGGAACCTTGTGGAACACCAGTCACGTTTGGCAGAAAATTTGATAATTTGTTGTCACCAACTAGAACTGCTTGCTCCCTCTGTGTTAAGTAAGAAAACATTAGCTTAGTGGCAGATGAAGTGAAGTTGAATTGATGCATTAGTTTATTGCAAAGGTTGGCATGGTTGACAGTATCAAAAGCTTTCGAGAAGTCAAGCAATACCAAAAAGGTAACTTCATCTCTATCCATTGCCTGTCTAATATCGTCAGTAACGCTCAATAAAGCAGTAATACAACTATGCTTTTGACGAAACCCGGATTGCTTCGGGGTGAGTAAATTATTTGCTTCCAGATAAGTACTGATTTGCTTTTGTAATACTCTTTCGAATACTTTTGATAAAAAAGGCAAGATTGAAATCGGTCGAAATTCATCACCTTTAGCACTTTTAGGAATAGGTAAAATTTTTGCTAGCTTCCATATATAAGGATATTCACTTGTCATCAAGATTGTATTAAAAATGAATGTTATGTGCGGCAAGACAATCGGCAAAATAATTTTTAAAAATGAGGGATTCATTTCATCAAGTCCAACAGCATTAGACTTAATAGAAAGTACGCTTTCAACGACATCAGCACTACTTACTGCTTGAAACGAAAATCCAGGTCGATTTTCCTGATTCAAAAACGAAATACTAGTTCTAAAAATCGACGAGGGTTTTGAGATAAATTTTTTGTTTAACTCATTACCATCAATTTCGATGCTTTGCCCGGTTTTCGACTTGCCCATGCCTATGTTGCGTAAGTTTTTCCATAATTGACGGCTAGTTAGAGAGGTATTAAGTTGTTTTGAATACATTTGAGATTTAACCAAACGTATTTCGGCAACCACTTTATTACGAAGCATACAAAATTGTAGCCTTAATGCATTTAGACGGTATCGCTTCCAGGACTTATACGCATCGTCGCGTTCCTGCATTAGTACACGTATATTTCGAGTAAACCATGGTTTACTTTTCGGTTTAAAAATTTTTGTTTTTAAAGGCACATGAGAATCAAATAGAGTACTAATGTTTTCATTTAAGAATTGCAACTGGTCATTTGCCGATGGTATATAAAAAACCGATCCCCAATTTATGCCTCTTGTGTCTTCTTCTAAATGCTGAAAATTAATGCTCTTAAAATCACGATATTTGATTTGTTTACAAGAGTGAGTAAAACTAAACTCCAGTGTTAAAAAAATTAAGTCGTGCTTTGAAAAAGCAGGAGCAGATAATTGATCATACAGAGCTACTCTGCTAATGTCACTCACAAAGAACAGGTCTAATAGTGTAGCATCACCACCAAAGAAATGAGTAGGAGTGCAGGTGTTAACTGGCTTCAAATCAAATGCCCCCATACTTTGTACGAGGATATTAGATTTAAGCAGGTTGCAATTAAAATCACCACATAAAATAATGTTAGGAGCACCCAGCGAAATTTCCTCAAGAATATTCAGTAAAGGGGATAGATTTATGAATTTGTTTGGCCTGTATATTGCGCCTAAAAGTAGTCCACCTTCATTGCCTGCCAATTCTACGAAAAGATACTCTATACTACTTTCAGCATCAGATGAAAGCTTTAATTTGCATTTTATAGTTTCGCTGATATAAATTGCTACCCCCCCTCCAATACGATCTTTTCTGTTTAACCGAAAAACTCGATAACCTTCTACACAACAAACCTCATCACTTAATTCATCCTTCAACCAAGTTTCAGTGACGCATATAGCATCTACATCTGATTCTACAAATAGATCACGAAATTCGTCAATTTTCGGTAATAAACTTTGAGCATTAATATGACAAACCCGGAGGCCGCATTTCTGTCTGCCCAAAACATTAACCATCGAACGTAATGTTCCATTACTAATCATTATAAAGTAAAAAAAAAGGATATATGTCAAAAGAAAACAAGCACAGTTTAATGAGAAAAAGAGAGAAAAAAATTAAATAGTACAATGAAATAAAATAAAAATAAGGAAGATTAGAAAAAAGAAAAAGTAAAAAGGAAAACTACTAATTATCTTCTGCTGATCTGGCAATTCCTTCCAAAGTCTCCATACAGTCGATTAGCACAGCTGACTCGTTCGGATTACGTTTGACATAAACAACACCGCGTACGGTATATGCGGAAGTAACATGTTTATTTTTTTTCAATGTAAGTGCGTGTTGCAGTAAAACTTTGTTCTGTTGTGTCAAACTTTCTCGCAAGTAAATTTGTGATGTTCTTCCAGTGTCGAAGCCGATATTATGTAAACAAAGTTGTTGCTTGGTTTGTTTACGAAAAACCGCAACTGATTTTAACACAAAATTCTTTTCGTATGGTGTTATAAATTTAATCATGATCGCGGAATTCAACAGATTGTTTTTTTGACGTGTTCGATATATGTTTTGTAAAGTGGGTGGCTTAATGTTTATTGCGTGACAAAGCAAATTAAAAACAGATTTTAAATTTTCGCCGGGTGTGTGAGGTACACCAAAGAGAAAGGCATCACACGCGATTAACCGATTTTCTTGCGAATTAAGTAATTGTGTAACATTACTCAATTCATTTGTTGTCGAGTTCAATTCATTTTTTAAGACGGTTAATTCGTTTGTCTTCTCGCAAAGTTTAGTTTTGGTGTCAAAAGTGACGTTGGTTATGGACAATTTAATGTTGTTCATTTCAGTTTTCATGAAATCTAAGTCACTATTATTATTATTAACCGCGGACTCTAAGTGCACCACTCTTTCGTTTAGTTCAGTGACGCTGTTTTTAATATCGCGAACTTCATTTTCAATCTTTTGCGCGAGATTAGCTTCACTTGTTGATATTTTACTGTATAGTAAAGTAATCAAATTTTCACTTTGCTTACGAAGCAATTCATTGATCATTTCCATCATGTTGTTTTGGTTTTCTGTTTCTTGTTGCTCCGGTTTTGGTGAGGGGGAGTATATAGAACTTCGCGGCGAATCCGTTCTTGCAGATTTTGAGCGGGTTGAAATATGTTTAACTGGTAGAGACATGTGTTTGTGTCAATATTTGTGCTATATACTGATTAAACGGAAAACTAATGAGGAATGAAATAGTAACCGGCACAATGTAGAAATAATTAATTATTTATTTTTCTATATAAATTCACGTAAGTAGTCACTATTTGCAATCGTCACTCAACTTGAAATTTAGTTTTCTATATTATCACCAGTTTTTGGTATGATAATTAATGTTTTTGGGCAGATATTTAGGAAGAAATTGCCACAACAATGAAACACGTCACTCCGTAGCTGTCATTAGCGCTAATTCATATAAAAACGCCCCCAAAAAGTGGGCGTGGGTTAAAATGGTCTATTGACGAAATGTTCATATTTATATTGCTAATGATTCCGCATCAAATTTTTTTTCGAAAATTTTAAAATTTGACCGAGAAATGTTTTTTATTAAAAACGCCCCCAAAAAGTGGGCGTGGCAAAAAACTTTATATAGACGAAATACAGATATTTAGATTGTCTAAATATGTTGTTCAGAAAGTTTTTCAAAATTCCTTATGGTTTGGCCAAAAAATACGTTTTTCTAAAAAGGGGGCGTGGCAGTGGGCGGATTTCAAAAATGTTTACACTTGTTCTGCTGGGAGCAACAAAAAGCACGTGTACCAAATTTCATCCTTCTAGGTCAAAATTTAAGGCCCAAAAACTGGTGACGTACGGACGGACGGACGGACGGACAGACATGGCTAAATCGACTCAGCTATCGATTCTGAGGCGATCCATATACTTTGAGGTATATGTAGCTAAATTATTTCTCTATGTTACAAACTATGTATCAAAACTTATATACCCCTATGGAATAGGGTATAAATATGAGAAGGCTACAATCCGCTGTGCGGATCGTTTAATACCCTAAGTTTTAAAATTTGGACAAAAAGCGTTTTTTACTAAAAACGCCCCCAAAAAGTGGGCGTGGCAATAAACTTTGTATGAACGAAATATAGATATTAGGATTGTCTAAATATGCTACTCAGGCACTTTTTTGAAATTCTTTACGGTTTGGCCAAAAAATAAGTTTTTCTAAAAAGTGGGCGTGGCAGTGGGCGGATTTAAAAAATTTTTACACTTGTTCTGGTGGCACGGACGAGGATCCTATATACCAAATTTCATTATCCTAGCTCAAAATTTAGGCCCTAAAATCGCTGACGAACAGACAGACGGACGGACGGACAGACAGACATGGCTAATTCGACTCAGCTAGCGATTCTGAGTCGATCCATATACTTTGAGGTATATGTAGCAAAATTATTTCTCTATGTTACAAACTAAGTATCAAAACTAATATACCCCCCTATGGGATAGGGTATAAAAAAGGTATACACAAAAAAAAATCGCGAAACGTCAAAACATTACGATTGTGGAGATTATTGTGTGTATATGGTGATGGTGGAGCATCGAATTTTGTGTTTTACAAAAGGTAAGTGTTTGTAACTGTTCAATAAAATATTCCACACCTGATTACGTTTGTTTACAAACTTTATTTTTAGGAGTAGTGGGTGGAGCAGGAGGGGGGCGGCTGGATGCAGAAAACATGGATTAAACAGGTAAGTGAAACATAGGGAATATTGGAGTTGTTAGTTATTTCGGGGTGTTAAACATTTTTTTTTCTTTTTCAGGAATCTAGGATCGGAAGGATTGGATTGGCGATTGGCTACTTTGGATGGATGGAGAACCGGATCAAGGGATTGAAGGATTGACGGGACGGATAGTTTGCTGAGAGGGAGAAGCGGATGTAAACAAACAGGTACCAATTGTGTTGATAAGTGCTCTTGTGTGTGTGTTTTTATGTTAATAAAATTTTGATATTTTACTTAAAATATTTTCTGGTGTTTTAATTAGATTTTTTTTTTTTTTTGGAATGGCAAAGGGCTGCCGTAACATATGTGGAGATATTTAATTTATTCATGAAACTATGCACAAAGTCACTAGTTTTCTGGAGTAATTTTATAGGAGGGACAAACACTATTTTCATTCGAGTATCACTCGGCGAGATAACTTCGTCCGTTTCATCTGCGTCAAGCAAACATTGCAATGGACTATAGTAATTAGCCCTTGAGCCCTTTTTACCCGCACTGGTACCACTCATATTGCGAGGCTTTTTATCCAAGGGATTGGATATACCCTCGGAATTTGGGGATCTGCCGCGTTTTGGAATTTTGCCAATTTACATTTACGATAGACACTACGAAAAAGCCAGATTCGAATGACATTCGCGAACGAAAGCTCCACTATGACTGGTCGAACCACAAAAGATTTTGAGAAACTGTCTGAGCAATATATTGTGACAATGTCATTTTCTGTATTTCATCGCCATTAGGCCTATATTTTGAGGATATTAATTTAAAGGATGGGATGGGATAGGGTATTCAACCATCCGCATAGCGGATTGTAGCCTCTCATATGTTTATACCCTATTCCATAGGGGGGTATATTAGTTTTGATACTTAGTTTGTAACATAGAGAAATAATTTTGCTACATATACCTCAGAGTATATGGATCGACTCAGAATCGCTAGCTGAGTCGATTAAGCCATGTCTGTCTGTCCGTCCGTCCGTCCGTCCGTCCGTCTGTACGTCACCGATTTTTAGGCCTTAAAGATCCTTGGCTGAGTCACCAGAACAAGTGTAAAAATTTTTAAAATCCGCCCACTTCCACGCCCCCTTTTAGAGAAAACATAGTTTGAAGCCAAACCGTACGGAATTTCAAAAAAGTGTCTGAGCAGCATATTTAGACAATCCTAATATCTATATTTCGTTCATACAAAGTTTTTTGCCACGCCCACTTTTTGGGGGCGTTTTTAGTAAATAACGTTTTTTGTCCAAATTTTAAAACTTTCGAAAAAAATGTTGATGCAAATACTTCCGCAATGGTAATATAAACATTTTGTCTATAGATCATTTTCACCTACGCCCACATTTTGGGGGCGTTTTCTTACAAAAAACCATGTCTGTCTGTCCGTCCGTCCGTCTGTCTGTTCGTCACCGATTTTTGGGCCTTAAGTTTTGAGCTAGGATAATGAAATTTGGTATATAGGATCCTTGGCTGAGTCACCAGAACAAGTGTAAAAATTTTTAAAATCCGCCCACTTCCACGCCCCCTTTTAGAAAAAACATAGTTTGAAGCCAAACCGTACGGAATTTCAAAAAAGTGTCTGAGCAGCATATTTAGACAATCCTAAAATCTATATTTCGTTCATACAAAGTTTATTGCCACGCCCACTTTTTGGCGGCGTTTTTAGTAAAAAACCCTTTTTGTCCAACTTTTAAAACTTTCGAAAAAATAAGAAAACGCCCCCAAAATGTGGGCATAGGTGAAAATGATCTATGGACAAAATGTTTATATTACCATTGCGGAAGTATTTGCATCATTTTTTTTTCGAAAGTGTTAAAATTTGGACAAAACATTTGAGAGGCTACAATCCGCTGTGCGGATCGTTGAATACCCTATCCCATACTTACTTACTTAAGTGGCGCCACAGTCCGGAATGAACCTGGGCCTCAACCAACATGCCTCTCCAATTAGCCCGGTCCTTAGCTAACTGCCTCCAGTTGCGCACTCCAAGTTGGTTGAGGTCGGTTTCCACTTGTGCGCGCCACTTAAGGCGAGGTCTTCCTCTACTGCGTCCGACGTCTGGCTGGGAATCGAAGACTCTGCGAGCCGGAGTATTGGTGTCCATTCGTTCTACATGTCCTAGCCATCTTAAACGTCCAATGCGGAGTTTTTCGACCAGGGGCATGTCGCTGTACAGCTCGTATAGTTCTTGGTTGAATCTTCGTCTCCATAGCCCGTCAACGCAAACGGGACCGAAGATTTTTCGAAGAATTTTCCTCTCGAATCTACCAAGGATTTCTTCATCCGCTTTTGATACGGTCCATGCTTCAGCGCCGTAGAGCAGGACTGGGATGATCAGGGTCTTATATAGGATCTCCTTAGTAGTTCGAGTGAGGGCTTTACTACTAAATTGCCTTCTTAGCCCGAAGAAACAGCGGTTGGCAAGAGTAATTCTTCGTTTAATTTCTGACGAGATGTTGTTGTCAGAGTTAATAGCGGAGCCGAGGTAGACAAAGTCCCGTACTACCTCAAAGTTATATCTGTCAATGGTGACGTTCTGTCCAATTCGTCGATGTTGTGTGTCCTTTCGTGTTGACAGCATATACTTAGTCTTACCCTCATTTACTGCTAAACCCATTTTCGCCGCTTCCTTCTCTATACTAGCAAACGTGGCTATGACATCACGTTGAGTCCTACCAATGATGTCAATATCGTCAGCGTATGCTAGTAGTTGCACCGACTTTTGGAAAATTGTGCCTCTGGTGTTGGCTTTGGAGTTTTGCACAATTCTCTCAAGAATCAGATTAAAGAAGTCACATGACAGCGCATCGCCTTGCCTAAATCCTTTTTTGGTATCGAATGTGTCGGTGAGGTCGTTTCCGACCCTGATGGACCAGCGAGAATTCTCCATCGTCATCCTACACAAACGGACGAGTTTGGGCGGTATACCAAAACTAGACATGGCTCTGTACAGTTCGTCTCTATAAATGCTGTCATATGCGGCTTTGAAATCGATGAATAGGTGGTGGGTATCGACTTGGACTTCTTGAGTTTTTTCCAGGATCTGCCGAAGTGTGAAAATTTGATCGGTTGTGGACTTTCCTGGCCTAAAACCACACTGATAAGGGCCAATCAGGTTGTTGGTAAACGGTTTCAGGCGTTCACATATTACGGCAGATAGGATCTTGTAGGCGATGTTGAGGAGACTTATGCCTCTGTAGTTGGCGCAGTTCAGAGGGTGTCCTTTTTTGTGGATCGGGCAAACGATGCTGAGGTTCCATTCTTCAGGCATATTTTCATCCGACCAGATTTGGCTTATGAGTTGTTACTTACCAAGTCATCTCCGCCGGCCTTATAGAGCTCAGCGGGAAGGCCGTCATTTCCGGCAGCCTTATTAAGCTTGAGTTTAGATATTGCTATCCTCACTTCACTCAGGTCGGGTGGTTGGCAGTTTTCGCTGTCGTTGCCAATATTGAATGGTTCGTTCTGCCTGACAGCGGAATGTTGTTCGTCATCGCCGTTTAACAGTCTGCAGAAGTGGTTCTTCCATATCCTCAGCATCGACTGTGTCTCAACTACAATATTTCCTTGTTCATCTCGACAGGATTCTGTTCGAGCCTTGTATCCTTGGCTTTGACGTTTTACACTTTGGTAAAACTTGCGAACATCGTTCCTGGAGTGGCACCTCTCTATATCCTCGATCGCGCGCTTTTCTTGCTCTTTTTTCTTCTTGCTGAAAAGCCGATGTTCTTCCCTTCTTCTTTGCCTATAGAGCTCAATGGCAGCTCTCGTCTTCACCTGCAGCTTAGCCTTGTAGGCCTCGTTCTTGGCTGCGAGCATCTGTCGGCATTCCTCATCAAACCAGGGGTTTCTTGCTGGTGGGCGCGAGAAACCTAGCACATCAGTTGCGGCTGATCTAATGGCCTGTTGGCATCGTTGCCATCGCTCTTCGACATTCGATGCTGGTGGTATGGTGTTAATCGAGAGGTTAAGGGATACGCGTTGTGCGAAGGTCTTGGCGGTCTCTTGCGATTGCAGTCTTCCGACATTCAATTTTTTCACAGTATTTCTGGATTGTTGTGGCGTGGTGGATATCCGCATTCTTACCTTGGCTGCTACAAGGTAGTGATCCGAGTCGATGTTAGCTCCTCGGAATGTTCGGACATCCAAAATACTGGATGCGTGCCTCTTATCTATCGCAATGTGATCAATTTGGTTGACCGTTCGTTGATCTGGAGACCGCCATGTCCCCTTATGGATATCGAGATGAGGACACCGTGTGCTGGCTATAGTGGCATTTCGTTCCGTAGCGAAATCAATTAGCCTAAGTCCGTTACCAGACGTGTTGTCGTGTAGGCTATGTTTTCCGACAATACTTCTAAAGATGTCTTCTCTTCCTACCTTTGCATTAAAATCTCCCAGCACGATTTTAACATCGTACTTCGGTAGTCGCTCATAGGTTTTGTCGAGGAGCTCGTAGAAGCAATCCTTAGCTATATCATCTTTTTCTTCCGTCGGAGCGTGAGCGCATATAAGGCTTATGTTGGCGAATTTGGCCTTGATGCGGATTGTTACTATGCGTTCGCTAATGTCTTGGAAACATAAGACTTCTTGCCTAAGTCTGGCACTTATAACAAATCCGCATCCGAATAGTCGCTGTTTCTGCTCACTATAACACGGTCCGTAGTATATGTCACAGTTTTTCATCCAGCCCATCCCATCGTATTTCCTGGATGGCAGTAATGTCTGCTTTGTAGCAGTTTAGGGCTTCCGGTAGTTGTTCACCCTATCCCATCCCATCCTTTAAATTAATATCCTCAAAATATAGGCCTTATGGCGATGAAATACATAAAATGACATTGTCACAATATATTGCTCAGACAGTTTCTCAAAATCTTTTGTGGTTCGACAAAAAACAACGTATTTCTATTGCTGATGCCTTGGGATGGGGTATACAAATGGTTTTTGTAAGAAAACGCCCCCAAAATGTGGGCGTAGGTGAAAATGATCTATGGACAAAATGTTTATATTACCATTGCGGAAGTATTTGCATCAAATTTTTTTTCGAAAGTTTTAAAATTTGGACAAAAAGCGTTTTTTACTAAAACCGCCCCCAAAAAGTGGGCGTGGCAAAAAGCTTTGTATGAACGAAATATAGATATTAGGATTGTCTAAATATGCTGCTCAGACACTTTTTTGAAATTCCTTACGGTTTGGCCAAAAAATAAGTTTTCCTAAAAAGGGGGCGTGGCAGTGGGCGGATTTCAAAAATTTTTACACTTGTTCTGGTGGCACGGACGAGGATCCCATATACCAAATTTCATTATCCTAGCTCAAAATTTAAGGCCCAAAAATCGGTGAGGAACAGACAGACGGACGGACGGACGGACAGACAGACATGGCTAATTCGACTCAGCTAGCGATTCTGAGTCGATCCATATACTTTGAGGTATATGTAGCAAAATTATTTCTCTATGTTACAAACTAAGTATCAAAACTAATATACCCCTATGGGATAGGGTATAAACATATGAGAAGGCTACAATCCGCTGTGCGGATCGTTTAATACCCTATCCCATCACATCCTTAAAATTGATATCCCCAAAATATGGTCTTTATGGTCATAAAGTATTGAAAATGACGTTGATACAACATATTGTTCCGAAGGATTATCAAATTCTTTTATGGTTCGACAAAAAACCACGTTTTTGTATTGGATATGCCTTGGGGTAGGGCATACAAATGGTTTTTGTAGGAAAACGCCCCCAAAAAGTGGGCGTGGGTTGAAATGGTCAACTGATGAAATGTTCATATTAAAACTACCAATGATTTTGCATCAACATTTTTTCGAAAATTTTCAAATTTGGCCAAAAAAGGTTTTTTATAGAAAACGCCCTCAAAAAGTGGGCGTGGCAAAAAACTTTGTATTGACGAAATATAGATATTACGATTCTCTAAATATGCTTCTCAGACACTTTTTTAAAATTCCTTACGGTTTGGCCAAAAACTGAGTTTATCTTAAAAGGGGTCGTGGCAGGGGGCGGATTACAAAAATTTTTACACCTGTTCTGTAGTCACGGGCGAGGATCCCATATACCAAATTTCATTATCCTAGCTCAAAATTTAAGGCCTAAAAATCGGTCACGTACAGACGGACGGACGGACGGACGGACGGACAGACAGACATGGCTTAATCTACTCAGCTAGCGATTCTGAGTCGATCCATATTCTTTGAGGTATATGTAGCTAAATTATTTCGCTATGTTACAAACTAAGCATCAAAACTAATATACCCCTATGTACACTAGTCGGCATAAGTATTTTGACGAAATAAAAATCGTGCATTTTGAGTTTAACTTCTAAATGGCTTGACAAGAATTCATGTTTATTTTTTCATTTTTATATATAATTAATACAAACTTAAAAACATATGAGAAGGCTACAATCCACTGTGCGGATCGTTGAATACCCTATCCCATCCTATCTGTAAAACTAAAATCCCCAAAAAGTGGACATGGCTAAAAACACGATGTGGATAAAATTAAGAATATGACATGGTGACAACAAATTCTTCAGACTGCTTATAAAAAACTTTTACGGTTCTACAAAAGACAAGGTTTTCTCCTGCATATGTTATGGGGTAGGGTATAAAAATGGTTTTTATATAAAAACGCCCCCAAAAAGTGGGCGTGGGTTAAAATGGTCTATTGACGAAATGTTCATATTTATATTACTAATGATTCTGCATCAAAATTTTTTTAGAAAATTTTAAAATTTGACAGAAAAACGTTTTTTATTAAAAACGCCCCCAAAAAGTGGGCGTGGCAATAAACTTTATATGAACGAAATACAGATATTCAGATTGTCTAAATATGTTGTTCAGAAAGTTTTTCAAAATTCCTTATGGTTTGGCCAAAAAATACGTTTTTCTAAAAAGGGGGCGTGGCAGTGGGCGGATTTCAAAAATTTTTACGCTTGTTCTGCTGGGAGCAACAAAGAGCACGTGTACCAAATTTCATCCTTCTAGCTCAAAATTTAAGGCCCAAAAACTGGTGACGTACGGACGGACGGACGGACGGACGGACGGACAGACATGGCTAAATCGACTCAGCTATCGATTCTGAGTCGATCCATATACTTTGAGGTATATATAGCTAAATTATTTCTCTATGTTACAAACTATGTATCAAAACTAATATACCCCTATGGGATAGGGTATAAATAGGCAAACAAATATTTTTTCATAGAAGTCAAAAAAGATATAAATTAATTTGTAATTTCGTGTGTTGGCATAAGTATTTTGACAAGTATATAACTCTAAGAAAAAACATTTTAAACTTAACAAAAGTAAATAAATAAAGAAGAATTTAGTAAAATATATAACCTCCTTTGGCTTCAATAACTTTTTGAAGGCGTCTCGGTACTGAATCTACTAAATTTTGAAGAATCTCTGGAGATATCTCTTCCCAAAGGGAAGTGACCTCAGAAATCGTCTCCTCTCTGGTTTTATTTAAAGAAACTGTTCTTTTGCGTTTCAAAAGAGACCAGACGTTTTCTATTATATTTAAATCTGGACTTTGAGGTGGCTAGTCCAAAGTGGCAACACCAACATCCTTCAAAAATTTAGTTATCATCCGGGCTTTGTGGCATGGGGCATTGTCCTGTTGCAGGATAAATGATTCACCAATAAGCCTACCTCCGGAAGGAAAGGCATTATCATTTAGGGTTCTTAAATATTGACCTTGGTTCATCGAGCCGGTGATAGGAACCAATTCACCCAGGCCATTATACGCAACACATCCCCAGAACATGACAGAGCCTCCACCATGGCCCACTTTTTGACAAACGGGGCGTCTTTTTTGCCTTTCTACCTTTGGCAATCTAACGTAAAATTTGTTTTTTGATGAGTTATACTCAAAGGAGCTTTCATCTGTCCATAGAACGCTTCTCCAGTACTCCTTTGGCTTGTGCAGATGTTCCTTTGCGAAAGACAGTCTTTTAAGCTTGTTTACCTTTGATATGTACGGCACGTCCTTAGCTTTAAATGTTTTAAAATCTCCTTCCATTAAACGTCGTCGGACAGTGCGCTCACTGATTGGATTCGTTGCCGTCAAATTCCATTGATTTGCAGCAGTTTGAGGCTTCAGGAATATATTTCTTTTAAATTCCCGTAGAAGGGTTCGGTCTTCAGTGGGCGTTGTTTTGCGCTCAGCACCTGATCTCATTAGGTTTGTGATGTCATTATGCTTTTTAAACTTATTGATTTGATAGTGCACAGTTTGACGCGACACATTAAACTCACTTGCTATGTCTTTTACTGCCGTTCCAGCGTTAAACTTCGCTACCATTGAAGATCTGACAACCAAACTCAACTCAGCCGTTTTACCCATGGTTTTTAATAAATTTTAATAAATTTTTATTTTGTTATCAACGTTTAATGTAAAAGTTAACTACACAAGTTTTTTGGTTATCACGTGCTCAAAACTGTTAAAATATTTACACAAAGTTTCCGTCAAAATACTTATGCCACGTAAAAATTCTTTGTCTGCATGCGTTCTTATCAGCAGAAAGAGAATGCAAAAGGTAAACAATACAAAACTTGGCATGCATAGAGCTAAAAATAGATTCTTTGTTTCGCGCATCATTTTTGCACCGTTGTTTTAACGATACCAAGCAAAGTTAGTCTCAATAGTCACAAAAAGGTTTCGTCAAAATACTTATGCCGACTAGTGTATATGTAGCTAAATTATTTCGCTATGTTACAAACTAAGCATCAAAACTAATAAACCCCTATGGGATAGGGTTTTAGGTTTTGTCTTTTGTAGAACCGTAAAAGTGTTTTGTAAGCAGTCTGAAGAACTTGTTGTCACTATATCATTTTTTCTATTTTATCCACATTGTGTTTTTAGCCATGCCCACTTTTTTGGGGATTTTAGTTTTACGGATAGGATGGGATAGGGTATTCACAATCCGCACAGCGGATTGTTGCCTTCTCATATGTTTATACCCTATCCCATAGTGGTATATTAGTTTTGATACATTGTTTGTAACATAGAGAAATAATTTAGCTACATATACCTCAAAGTATATGGATCGACTCAGAATCGATAGCTAAACGAAATGTTTATATTGATACTACCAATGATTTTGCATCAAATTTTTTTGTCTAAATATGCTGCTCAGACACTTTTTTGAAATTCCTTACGGTTTGGCCAAAAAATAAGTTTTCCTAAAAAGGGGGCGTGGCAGTGGGCGGATTTCAAAAATTTTTACACTTGTTCTGGTGGCACGGACGAGGATCCCATATACCAAATTTCATTATCCTAGCTCAAAATTTAAGGCCCAAAAATCGGTGAGGAACAGACAGACGGACGGACGGACGGACAGACAGACATGGCTAATTCGACTCAGCTAGCGATTCTGAGTCGATCCATATACTTTGAGGTATATGTAGCAAAATTATTTCTCTATGTTACAAACTAAGTATCAAAACTAATATACCCCTATGGGATAGGGTATAAACATATGAGAAGGCTACAATCCGCTGTGCGGATCGTTTAATACCCTATCCCATCACATCCTTAAAATTGATATCCCCAAAATATGGTCTTTATGGTCATAAAGTATTGAAAATGACGTTGATACAACATATTGTTCCGAAGGATTATCAAATTCTTTTATGGTTCGACAAAAAACCACGTTTTTGTATTGGATATGCCTTGGGGTAGGGCATACAAATGGTTTTTGTAGGAAAACGCCCCCAAAAAGTGGGCGTGGGTTGAAATGGTCAACTGATGAAATGTTCATATTAAAACTACCAATGATTTTGCATCAACATTTTTTCGAAAATTTTCAAATTTGGCCAAAAAAGGTTTTTTATAGAAAACGCCCTCAAAAAGTGGGCGTGGCAAAAAACTTTGTATTGACGAAATATAGATATTACGATTCTCTAAATATGCTTCTCAGACACTTTTTTAAAATTCCTTACGGTTTGGCCAAAAACTGAGTTTATCTTAAAAGGGGTCGTGGCAGGGGGCGGATTACAAAAATTTTTACACCTGTTCTGTAGTCACGGGCGAGGATCCCATATACCAAATTTCATTATCCTAGCTCAAAATTTAAGGCCTAAAAATCGGTCACGTACAGACGGACGGACGGACGGACGGACGGACAGACAGACATGGCTTAATCTACTCAGCTAGCGATTCTGAGTCGATCCATATTCTTTGAGGTATATGTAGCTAAATTATTTCGCTATGTTACAAACTAAGCATCAAAACTAATATACCCCTATGTACACTAGTCGGCATAAGTATTTTGACGAAATAAAAATCGTGCATTTTGAGTTTAACTTCTAAATGGCTTGACAAGAATTCATGTTTATTTTTTCATTTTTATATATAATTAATACAAACTTAAAAACATATGAGAAGGCTACAATCCACTGTGCGGATCGTTGAATACCCTATCCCATCCTATCTGTAAAACTAAAATCCCCAAAAAGTGGACATGGCTAAAAACACGATGTGGATAAAATTAAGAATATGACATGGTGACAACAAATTCTTCAGACTGCTTATAAAAAACTTTTACGGTTCTACAAAAGACAAGGTTTTCTCCTGCATATGTTATGGGGTAGGGTATAAAAATGGTTTTTATATAAAAACGCCCCCAAAAAGTGGGCGTGGGTTAAAATGGTCTATTGACGAAATGTTCATATTTATATTACTAATGATTCTGCATCAAAATTTTTTTAGAAAATTTTAAAATTTGACAGAAAAACGTTTTTTATTAAAAACGCCCCCAAAAAGTGGGCGTGGCAATAAACTTTATATGAACGAAATACAGATATTCAGATTGTCTAAATATGTTGTTCAGAAAGTTTTTCAAAATTCCTTATGGTTTGGCCAAAAAATACGTTTTTCTAAAAAGGGGGCGTGGCAGTGGGCGGATTTCAAAAATTTTTACGCTTGTTCTGCTGGGAGCAACAAAGAGCACGTGTACCAAATTTCATCCTTCTAGCTCAAAATTTAAGGCCCAAAAACTGGTGACGTACGGACGGACGGACGGACGGACGGACGGACAGACATGGCTAAATCGACTCAGCTATCGATTCTGAGTCGATCCATATACTTTGAGGTATATATAGCTAAATTATTTCTCTATGTTACAAACTATGTATCAAAACTAATATACCCCTATGGGATAGGGTATAAATAGGCAAACAAATATTTTTTCATAGAAGTCAAAAAAGATATAAATTAATTTGTAATTTCGTGTGTTGGCATAAGTATTTTGACAAGTATATAACTCTAAGAAAAAACATTTTAAACTTAACAAAAGTAAATAAATAAAGAAGAATTTAGTAAAATATATAACCTCCTTTGGCTTCAATAACTTTTTGAAGGCGTCTCGGTACTGAATCTACTAAATTTTGAAGAATCTCTGGAGATATCTCTTCCCAAAGGGAAGTGACCTCAGAAATCGTCTCCTCTCTGGTTTTATTTAAAGAAACTGTTCTTTTGCGTTTCAAAAGAGACCAGACGTTTTCTATTATATTTAAATCTGGACTTTGAGGTGGCTAGTCCAAAGTGGCAACACCAACATCCTTCAAAAATTTAGTTATCATCCGGGCTTTGTGGCATGGGGCATTGTCCTGTTGCAGGATAAATGATTCACCAATAAGCCTACCTCCGGAAGGAAAGGCATTATCATTTAGGGTTCTTAAATATTGACCTTGGTTCATCGAGCCGGTGATAGGAACCAATTCACCCAGGCCATTATACGCAACACATCCCCAGAACATGACAGAGCCTCCACCATGGCCCACTTTTTGACAAACGGGGCGTCTTTTTTGCCTTTCTACCTTTGGCAATCTAACGTAAAATTTGTTTTTTGATGAGTTATACTCAAAGGAGCTTTCATCTGTCCATAGAACGCTTCTCCAGTACTCCTTTGGCTTGTGCAGATGTTCCTTTGCGAAAGACAGTCTTTTAAGCTTGTTTACCTTTGATATGTACGGCACGTCCTTAGCTTTAAATGTTTTAAAATCTCCTTCCATTAAACGTCGTCGGACAGTGCGCTCACTGATTGGATTCGTTGCCGTCAAATTCCATTGATTTGCAGCAGTTTGAGGCTTCAGGAATATATTTCTTTTAAATTCCCGTAGAAGGGTTCGGTCTTCAGTGGGCGTTGTTTTGCGCTCAGCACCTGATCTCATTAGGTTTGTGATGTCATTATGCTTTTTAAACTTATTGATTTGATAGTGCACAGTTTGACGCGACACATTAAACTCACTTGCTATGTCTTTTACTGCCGTTCCAGCGTTAAACTTCGCTACCATTGAAGATCTGACAACCAAACTCAACTCAGCCGTTTTACCCATGGTTTTTAATAAATTTTAATAAATTTTTATTTTGTTATCAACGTTTAATGTAAAAGTTAACTACACAAGTTTTTTGGTTATCACGTGCTCAAAACTGTTAAAATATTTACACAAAGTTTCCGTCAAAATACTTATGCCACGTAAAAATTCTTTGTCTGCATGCGTTCTTATCAGCAGAAAGAGAATGCAAAAGGTAAACAATACAAAACTTGGCATGCATAGAGCTAAAAATAGATTCTTTGTTTCGCGCATCATTTTTGCACCGTTGTTTTAACGATACCAAGCAAAGTTAGTCTCAATAGTCACAAAAAGGTTTCGTCAAAATACTTATGCCGACTAGTGTATATGTAGCTAAATTATTTCGCTATGTTACAAACTAAGCATCAAAACTAATAAACCCCTATGGGATAGGGTTTTAGGTTTTGTCTTTTGTAGAACCGTAAAAGTGTTTTGTAAGCAGTCTGAAGAACTTGTTGTCACTATATCATTTTTTCTATTTTATCCACATTGTGTTTTTAGCCATGCCCACTTTTTTGGGGATTTTAGTTTTACGGATAGGATGGGATAGGGTATTCACAATCCGCACAGCGGATTGTTGCCTTCTCATATGTTTATACCCTATCCCATAGTGGTATATTAGTTTTGATACATTGTTTGTAACATAGAGAAATAATTTAGCTACATATACCTCAAAGTATATGGATCGACTCAGAATCGATAGCTAAACGAAATGTTTATATTGATACTACCAATGATTTTGCATCAAATTTTTTTGTCTAAATATGCTGCTCAGACACTTTTTTGAAATTCCTTACGGTTTGGCCAAAAAATAAGTTTTCCTAAAAAGGGGGCGTGGCAGTGGGCGGATTTCAAAAATTTTTACACTTGTTCTGGTGGCACGGACGAGGATCCCATATACCAAATTTCATTATCCTAGCTCAAAATTTAAGGCCCAAAAATCGGTGAGGAACAGACAGACGGACGGACGGACGGACAGACAGACATGGCTAATTCGACTCAGCTAGCGATTCTGAGTCGATCCATATACTTTGAGGTATATGTAGCAAAATTATTTCTCTATGTTACAAACTAAGTATCAAAACTAATATACCCCTATGGGATAGGGTATAAACATATGAGAAGGCTACAATCCGCTGTGCGGATCGTTTAATACCCTATCCCATCACATCCTTAAAATTGATATCCCCAAAATATGGTCTTTATGGTCATAAAGTATTGAAAATGACGTTGATACAACATATTGTTCCGAAGGATTATCAAATTCTTTTATGGTTCGACAAAAAACCACGTTTTTGTATTGGATATGCCTTGGGGTAGGGCATACAAATGGTTTTTGTAGGAAAACGCCCCCAAAAAGTGGGCGTGGGTTGAAATGGTCAACTGATGAAATGTTCATATTAAAACTACCAATGATTTTGCATCAACATTTTTTCGAAAATTTTCAAATTTGGCCAAAAAAGGTTTTTTATAGAAAACGCCCTCAAAAAGTGGGCGTGGCAAAAAACTTTGTATTGACGAAATATAGATATTACGATTCTCTAAATATGCTTCTCAGACACTTTTTTAAAATTCCTTACGGTTTGGCCAAAAACTGAGTTTATCTTAAAAGGGGTCGTGGCAGGGGGCGGATTACAAAAATTTTTACACCTGTTCTGTAGTCACGGGCGAGGATCCCATATACCAAATTTCATTATCCTAGCTCAAAATTTAAGGCCTAAAAATCGGTCACGTACAGACGGACGGACGGACGGACGGACGGACAGACAGACATGGCTTAATCTACTCAGCTAGCGATTCTGAGTCGATCCATATTCTTTGAGGTATATGTAGCTAAATTATTTCGCTATGTTACAAACTAAGCATCAAAACTAATATACCCCTATGTACACTAGTCGGCATAAGTATTTTGACGAAATAAAAATCGTGCATTTTGAGTTTAACTTCTAAATGGCTTGACAAGAATTCATGTTTATTTTTTCATTTTTATATATAATTAATACAAACTTAAAAACATATGAGAAGGCTACAATCCACTGTGCGGATCGTTGAATACCCTATCCCATCCTATCTGTAAAACTAAAATCCCCAAAAAGTGGACATGGCTAAAAACACGATGTGGATAAAATTAAGAATATGACATGGTGACAACAAATTCTTCAGACTGCTTATAAAAAACTTTTACGGTTCTACAAAAGACAAGGTTTTCTCCTGCATATGTTATGGGGTAGGGTATAAAAATGGTTTTTATATAAAAACGCCCCCAAAAAGTGGGCGTGGGTTAAAATGGTCTATTGACGAAATGTTCATATTTATATTACTAATGATTCTGCATCAAAATTTTTTTAGAAAATTTTAAAATTTGACAGAAAAACGTTTTTTATTAAAAACGCCCCCAAAAAGTGGGCGTGGCAATAAACTTTATATGAACGAAATACAGATATTCAGATTGTCTAAATATGTTGTTCAGAAAGTTTTTCAAAATTCCTTATGGTTTGGCCAAAAAATACGTTTTTCTAAAAAGGGGGCGTGGCAGTGGGCGGATTTCAAAAATTTTTACGCTTGTTCTGCTGGGAGCAACAAAGAGCACGTGTACCAAATTTCATCCTTCTAGCTCAAAATTTAAGGCCCAAAAACTGGTGACGTACGGACGGACGGACGGACGGACGGACGGACAGACATGGCTAAATCGACTCAGCTATCGATTCTGAGTCGATCCATATACTTTGAGGTATATATAGCTAAATTATTTCTCTATGTTACAAACTATGTATCAAAACTAATATACCCCTATGGGATAGGGTATAAATAGGCAAACAAATATTTTTTCATAGAAGTCAAAAAAGATATAAATTAATTTGTAATTTCGTGTGTTGGCATAAGTATTTTGACAAGTATATAACTCTAAGAAAAAACATTTTAAACTTAACAAAAGTAAATAAATAAAGAAGAATTTAGTAAAATATATAACCTCCTTTGGCTTCAATAACTTTTTGAAGGCGTCTCGGTACTGAATCTACTAAATTTTGAAGAATCTCTGGAGATATCTCTTCCCAAAGGGAAGTGACCTCAGAAATCGTCTCCTCTCTGGTTTTATTTAAAGAAACTGTTCTTTTGCGTTTCAAAAGAGACCAGACGTTTTCTATTATATTTAAATCTGGACTTTGAGGTGGCTAGTCCAAAGTGGCAACACCAACATCCTTCAAAAATTTAGTTATCATCCGGGCTTTGTGGCATGGGGCATTGTCCTGTTGCAGGATAAATGATTCACCAATAAGCCTACCTCCGGAAGGAAAGGCATTATCATTTAGGGTTCTTAAATATTGACCTTGGTTCATCGAGCCGGTGATAGGAACCAATTCACCCAGGCCATTATACGCAACACATCCCCAGAACATGACAGAGCCTCCACCATGGCCCACTTTTTGACAAACGGGGCGTCTTTTTTGCCTTTCTACCTTTGGCAATCTAACGTAAAATTTGTTTTTTGATGAGTTATACTCAAAGGAGCTTTCATCTGTCCATAGAACGCTTCTCCAGTACTCCTTTGGCTTGTGCAGATGTTCCTTTGCGAAAGACAGTCTTTTAAGCTTGTTTACCTTTGATATGTACGGCACGTCCTTAGCTTTAAATGTTTTAAAATCTCCTTCCATTAAACGTCGTCGGACAGTGCGCTCACTGATTGGATTCGTTGCCGTCAAATTCCATTGATTTGCAGCAGTTTGAGGCTTCAGGAATATATTTCTTTTAAATTCCCGTAGAAGGGTTCGGTCTTCAGTGGGCGTTGTTTTGCGCTCAGCACCTGATCTCATTAGGTTTGTGATGTCATTATGCTTTTTAAACTTATTGATTTGATAGTGCACAGTTTGACGCGACACATTAAACTCACTTGCTATGTCTTTTACTGCCGTTCCAGCGTTAAACTTCGCTACCATTGAAGATCTGACAACCAAACTCAACTCAGCCGTTTTACCCATGGTTTTTAATAAATTTTAATAAATTTTTATTTTGTTATCAACGTTTAATGTAAAAGTTAACTACACAAGTTTTTTGGTTATCACGTGCTCAAAACTGTTAAAATATTTACACAAAGTTTCCGTCAAAATACTTATGCCACGTAAAAATTCTTTGTCTGCATGCGTTCTTATCAGCAGAAAGAGAATGCAAAAGGTAAACAATACAAAACTTGGCATGCATAGAGCTAAAAATAGATTCTTTGTTTCGCGCATCATTTTTGCACCGTTGTTTTAACGATACCAAGCAAAGTTAGTCTCAATAGTCACAAAAAGGTTTCGTCAAAATACTTATGCCGACTAGTGTATATGTAGCTAAATTATTTCGCTATGTTACAAACTAAGCATCAAAACTAATAAACCCCTATGGGATAGGGTTTTAGGTTTTGTCTTTTGTAGAACCGTAAAAGTGTTTTGTAAGCAGTCTGAAGAACTTGTTGTCACTATATCATTTTTTCTATTTTATCCACATTGTGTTTTTAGCCATGCCCACTTTTTTGGGGATTTTAGTTTTACGGATAGGATGGGATAGGGTATTCACAATCCGCACAGCGGATTGTTGCCTTCTCATATGTTTATACCCTATCCCATAGTGGTATATTAGTTTTGATACATTGTTTGTAACATAGAGAAATAATTTAGCTACATATACCTCAAAGTATATGGATCGACTCAGAATCGATAGCTAAACGAAATGTTTATATTGATACTACCAATGATTTTGCATCAAAATTTTTTTCTAAAATTTTCAAATTTGGCCAAAAAAGGTTTTTTATAGAAAACGCGGGCGTGGCAAAAAACTTTGTATTGACGAAATATAGATACTACGATTCTTTAAATATGCTTCTCAGTGACTTTTATAAAATTCTTTACGGTTTGGCCAAAAACTGAGTTTTTCTTAAAAAGGGGCGTGGCAGTGGGCGGATTTCAAAAATGTTTACACTTGTTCTGGTGGCACGGACGAGGATCCTATATACCAAATTTCATTATCCTAGCTCAAAATTTAAGGCCCAAAAATCGGTGACGAACAGACAGACGGACGGACGGACGGACGGACGGACGGACGGACGGACAGACAGACATGGCTAATTCGACTCAGCTAGCGATTCTGAGTCGATCCATATACTTTGAGGTATATGTAGCTAAATTATTTCTCTATGTTACAAACTAAGTATCAAAACTAATATACCCCCCTATGGGATAGGGTATAATGACAGTATCTCTTTTACCACCGATCGAACTACTTGTATACTTGTTGTGTGCGCCCACAAATACATTACAGGTAATAACAAACAGCGATTTAAAATTAATCAAATTTTTTGAAAATATGAAAAATAATACCAAACATATGAGAGGCTAAAATCCGCTGTGCGGATTGTTGAATACCCTTTCCCATCCCATCTTTAAAATTAATATCCTCAAAATATAGGCTTTATGGCGATGAAATACAGAAAATGACATTGTCACAGAATATTGCTCAGACAGTTTATCAAAATCTTATGTCGTTCGACAAAAAACAACGTTTTTCTATTGCATATGCCTTGGGGTAAGGCATACAAATGGTTTTTGTAAGTAAACGCCCCCAAAATGTGGGCATAGGTGAAAAAGATCTATGGACAAAATGTTTATAATACCATTGCGGAAGTATTTGCATCAATTTTTATTTTTTCGAAAGTGTTAAAATTTGGACAAAAAACGGTTTTTACTAAAAACTCCCCAAAAAGTGGGCTTGGCAAAAAACTTTGTATGGACGAGATATAGATATTAGGATAGTCTAAATATGCTGCAAAGACACTTTTTTTCAAAATCTTTACGGTTTGGCTTAAAACTACGTATTTATAAAAGGGGGCTAGGCAGTGGGCGGATTTCAAAATGTTTTACACTTGTTCTGCTTCGTCGGCCAGAGAGTCTATATACCCAATTTAAACACTCTAGCTGAAAATTTAAGGAACAAAAATCGGTGACACACAGACGGACGGGCGGACGGACGGATAGGCAGACATTTCTTAATCGACTCAGCTAGCGATTCTGAATCGATCCATATACTTTGAGGTGGGTTAAAATAGTCTGTAGACGAAATGTTCATATTAATATAATTAATGATTCTGTATCAAAATTTTTTTTCGAAATATTAAAAATTTTACCGAAAAACGTTATTTATTAAACACGTCCACAAAGGTGGGCGTGCAAAAAACTTTATATGAACGAAATATAGACATTACCATTCTTTAACTATGCTGCTCAGACACTGTTTTAAAATTCTTTACGGTTTGGCGAAAAAATACGTTTTTCTAAAAGGGGACGTGGCAGTGGGCGGATTTCAAGAATGTTTACACTTGTTCTGCTGGGAGCAACAAAGAGCACGTGTACCAAATTTCATGCTTCTAGCTCAAAATTAAAGGCCCAAAATCTGGAGACGTAAGGACGGATTCAGCTATCGATTCTGAGTCGATCCATATACTTTTAGGTATATGTAGCTAAATTATTTCTCTATGTTACAAAGTATGTATCAAAACTAATATACCCCTATGGGATAGGGTATAAAGAGGAAGAAATATGTTTGAAATGTTTAAAAAACCATAAAACTAGTGGATGCCATAAAGGAACGATAATAAAATGTATAAATTGTATGAGAGCAAATGAAAGTCTTAATTTGGGACTTGATGATAAACATGTGACTTTTAGTAGATTATGCCCAGTATACTAAAACAAACTAGAAGCAAAAACATATCAGAAGGCTACAATCCGCTGTGCGGTTCGTTGAATACCCAGTCCCATCCCATCTTTAAAATAATGCCCTCAAAATGTGCGCTTTATGGCGATTAAATACAGAAAATGATATTGTCATAATATATTGCTCAGACAGTTTATCAAAACCTTTTGTGGTTTAACAAAAAACAACGTTTTTGTATTGCATATGCCTTGGGGTAGGGCATACAAATGTTTTTTGTAAGAAAACGCCCCCAAAAAGTGGGCGTGGGTTTTAGCTTAGGTTAGGTTTACGGGTTGGTGGAGTATAGGATTCTCTATTCCGCCACACTTAGGTCCATGTGGACCCATTGTGTAGTGCCTGGCCATGATCTGTAGCAGATCCATTTCTTGCCAGTTCGTCGGCCATCTCGTTGCCGTTTATGTCCCTGTGACCGGGAACCCAGCAGAGATCAGCATTATGCTGTGAGCAGAGAACCTTGAGCTCTTCGCGACAGCGGCGAACTAGCTTTGACTTAAGTTCGATAGCAGATACTGCTTTTATAGCCGCTTGGCTGTCAATGAATATGGTGATATCACTGTGTGGTATTTCCATTATTGACACCAAATGAGCCGCTTCAGCGATTGCTAGCACCTCAGCCTGGAACACACTACTGTGATCAGGAAGCCTGATTGATTTGTGAATTACTAATTCCTCTGAGAATATGCCAGAACCTATTCTACAGTCCATCTTTGATCCATCTGTGAAGATTGTCCCATTCGTCTCTGCTCGGAAACGAGCATGTGAAGGGTCTATCGAAGTCTAGATAGAGAGATAGATAGTCAGAGTTTACTACGCTCCCTACGTATTTCTTTAGGACCTGCGCATGCCCAGCGAGGCTCGGGATCCAGCTGTTCGTTTGGCTGATCCTCGAGAAGCTTTTGGCAGCTAATTCCTGCATGTATAGATCTAAGGGCAGCAGACTCAGAATCACCTCCAATCCAGAGGTTGGGGTTGTTCTCATCGCACTCGTTGTCCCTATACACGCTAGTCTTTGTATTTTTGTCATTTGCTTCAAGTTGGTTGCTCTGTCTGTGGCTTGCCACCAGACTATACTGCCATATGTGAGTATTGGTCACACGATAGCCGTATACATCCACTGGATTATTTTGGGGTTAGGTCCCCACTTTCTGCCGAATATTGTTACATGCGTAGAAAGCATTTGCTGCTTTCTTAACTCTTTCATTGACATTAAGTTTCCAATTGAGCTTCCTGTCTAGAATTATTCCCATATATTTCACACTTTCAGCTATTTTAAGGGGTATTCCCTCTATAGCTGGTGATTCGAAGTGTGGTATTGTTCTTCTATTTGTGAACAGCACAAGCTCGTTTTTTGGGGGGTTGACACCAAGGGCGCATTGCTTTGCCCACGTGTTAAGTGTCCGGAGCGAGTTTTCTAACAGCTCGGTTATGGTTGGTAAGAATTTGCCTTTCGCAAGCAATACTATATCCTCTGCGTACGCAATTACTTTAACCCCCTGTTTTTGAATTTCATTAGTATTTCATTAACGACAAGAACCCATAGAAGAGGGGAGATGACTCCTCCTTGTGGTGTGCCCCTTGAGGCGTTTACTTTTAGTTCAGTGTCGCCCAGTTTTGCCTTGATATTCCTTTCTTTGAGAAGACTTACAATCACGTTAGTGAGTGCCTGGTCAACGTTGGAATTCTGCAATGCCCTTTCTACTGCGCATGTTTTGACATTGTTGAAAGCTCCTTCAATATCTAGGAATGCTGCGAGTGTGTATTCTTTGTCTTTTAGAGACTTTTCTATAGCACTAACAACGTCATGCAGTGCTGTTTCAACCCCTTTGCCCTTTGTATAAGCATGTTGGGCTGGGGAGATATCATTGAAATTAAGTTTTTCACGAATGTATATGTTCATTAGTTTTTCAAAAGTCTTCAGAATGAAGGACGTCAGACTTATAGGCCTAAAATCTTTTGCAGTTGTATGGCTAGATTTACCTGCTTTGGGAATGAAGACGACCTCTACTTCTCTCCAAGCCCTTGGAATGTAGCCACACATTATACTGCTTTTAAACAGTCGTGTGAGGACTGGTATGATTAGGGTTTTTGTCTTTTGGAGCATAATTGGAAATATTCCATCGCTTCCTGGGGATTTGAAGGGTGAGAATTTATCAATTGCCCAGTTTATTTTTCCTTCAGCTATGACTTCTTCTGGAGCTGTGAAGATAGTCGTTGAAGGGTTAAGGGTCACCTGATTACTGTCTCGACTCTGGGTACATCCCGGAAAATGGGTCTTTAGTATGAGGTTGAGTGTGTCCGTACAGGATTGTGTCCAGTTGCCATCACTATCTTTAAGATACGTTGGAACTGTAGATTCTTTAGTTAAAATTTTCTTGAGTCTGGCTAATTCTGTGGTATTTTCTATGTCACTGCAGAACGTGTGCCAGGCAGTGCGTTTAGCTCTCGTAATTGCACTTTTGAACTTGCGCAGGCTGGATTTTTATAGATCCCAGTCAGTTTGTAAGTTTGTTACTTTGGCTGCGTTAAAGAGCGCTCTAGTCTTTCTCCTGATTTCGAGGAGCTCTTTCGTCCACCATGGTTGAGATTTCTTGCTCTTAGGGGTCCGTAAAGGACAAGCTTTTTCGTACGCATTGTTCAGAATCTTATTTAGGGGTTCTGTGATTGCGTCGATTTCCTCTGGGGTATCTTTTGTTTATTCTTCCCGACTTCGGTGAAGAATATTTCCCAGTTTGTTATTCTGGGGTTCCTGCACTTACTTATTATTTCAACATAAGCTTTAATTATTCAATTCAATAATCCTGTGGTCTGAAAATGATGCTTCTTGGGAAACAGTCCATTCTCGCACAGTAAGATTTTGTGAGTTGTTGTAGAGTGTTACGTCTAAGACCCCACGCCTGTTCCTAATTATGAAGGTTGGTTCGTTACCTTTATTGGCAATTAACAAATTGTTTTCAATAATGAATTCAAAAAGAGACTCACCTCTGATGTTGGTGTCTGTACTCCCCCATTGGGTGTGATGGGCGTTGGAATCGCAACCTAGAATAAGGTCCCATCTTTCCCTTTCCGCTTTCTTCTTAAGAGAGCGCGTCAGCTCGGACAGTGGACCGTCTGGAGAGTCAAACGGCATGTACACTGCTGCTAGTATCAGCGGACACTTCCCTTTCCTCTCCCATTTTACCACTGTTTGGTCTGTATTGCTGTAGCTAGATAAGAGAAATAGGTAAATCTGTTTTCTAGCAACAATCCATGTGCGAATCTTACTGGTATTTGGTATATTGCTGTTATAGACCACCAGGTCCTTTGATTTCAGCCCTTTTATTTCCCCCCGAATAGTCCAGCGTTCCTGGATAAGGGCGACGTCAGTATTGGTCTTTGCAAATGGAGTGCAAGGTTGGCACTGGCCGCCTTACTGTGATGAAGATTTATCTGCATTATCTTCATGACGGCCAGTTGACTCTCTGCTTTCCATGTTGTAGTCTGCCGCTACCAACCGAAGCTTACATCGGCAGTGATTTGTGGCTTAGAAGTACGAGGACTTCCATACCACTCTCAGTGTATTCTCCAGTTTCAAGGACTTTCCACTCCCTACTTTCCAGTTCTGGGTTAAGGAACTGCAGGTTGCGTTCTATCCCGTCCACGGGTAGATAAGGTCCTTGTTTCTTTTCTGTCAACGACGCGCAGGTTAGAATTTGACCAAGTTGCATCTGTGTTGACGATGAAATTCTTGAACCAACTCAAGTTGTGATGATTGTCACATTCAATTATCTTGAATCCTTTGAACCAGTTTCCATTGGTCTTCGGTGAGTCTTCGCTTTGGATTTCCAAGGTCGACTACTGCGACACGAAGGCTCTCCTTGACCTTATCAGAGAGTTTCATTTTTTCCGATTCCCTACCTACTTTCGGGGAGACAGTGTCGTCATGCCGACTTCTTTTGGAGACTTCAGGAGCTCTCAAATATGTAGACGAATCCTTATATGCGGCAGCTCCAGATCGCTTTAGAGTGTCCGCATTCGAGGTGAACAGCATTACACCTTTCTTCCTCGATGCGGTCAATCCTTGGCTGGGATGACACTTGCTTTCTTGGGTTTGACTTACTCGAGGCGGACTGTGATGTACATTCCTTCCTTGGTCCGATCAAACTTCCATCACCAGTTTAGTTCTGCTTCCTGTTTTTAAGGCTGCTGCGCCAATCTGTTTCAGTTAATTTGACAATCTCCCGAGCCTTGTTTATCTGAACCGTTTCCCTATCCGTTAAGCAGTTGGGTTCACGGTTCTTAAACCTACCTAGCAGTAGCCGCGCATTCCTGCGTAATTTTAGTGGGTCCTCCACCCTGTCTACTGCTCTACAGTGTTGCTCACCGATTTTGTCTTCGTGACAGCAGCGACTTCGGCAAAGTCCGAACTTGTGCTGTCTTCCGACTTATTCAGCTTGTCAACAACTGTACATATACTGTTTAGAGTCTTGTCTTGTCTGCTTCTTTTTCGGGATCCAATGCTACCGACCCGTGTTCAGATAGGCTAAGGCATACAAGAGACACTGGTGGTCGCATGAGATCTTCCTCGCTCTCAACATCGGGGAGAGCAATCTTTGGTGGGGCGTTAGCACAAGGCACGCGGTTCAAAGCTCGACTCTCCAGAAAGTTGAGGCCGTTCTGAAGCCTCCGTTTGTCGTTGTCCTCTAGTAAGGGTTTTCTTTTCAACTTTTTTATCGTCATTTTACAATGCAGGACTTTTTTCCTGATTGACGTCGTTGACGATATGGAGAATTTGGATGAGCTAGCGACGGACCGGTTGACATCGTCCTCAAGAAAAAGTTTCCCAAGGTGAATGTCTACCGTTCCTTCGTTTCCCTCAACCGAAACTGTCTTACTAGGCGTTGGCTCTTCGAGTAGAAGGTTTTCTTCTTCCTCCGTCATGGTCGTGTCTTTAGAATCGCTTTTTTTTAAAGTTCGTGGTGCCCGATTCATTAGCACCAGTCCCTGTTTTTGTTGTTTTTTGTTGTTCAATTTTGGCTCGTGGGTCCAAATTAAGGGGGAAGGACATGTCATTCTGTATTCACCCCCTGTGCACAGAAAAGGGGAATTACTTGAAACTAGAGGTCCCCAGGTATCTAGAGTTCACCGTTAGAAGACACATAACGTAGTGCCATACATCAAATCGGCACGGTTGTTTAACACCGGGAATTACGGCCCGGTGGGTTTAAATGGTCTATTAACAAAATGTTCATTATAAAACAACCAATGATTGTGCATCAAATTTTTTTTGTAGGCTTTATTGCTGAGTCGATTTAGCCATGACTTTCCGTCCGTACGTCACCAGTTTTTGGCACTTAAATTTTGAGCTAGAATGATGAAATGGTACACGTGCTCTTTGTTGTTCCCAGCAGAACAAGTGTAAACATTTTTGAAATCCGCCCACTGCCACGCCCCCTTTTTAAAAAGACGTAGTTTTTGGCCAAACCATAAACAAATTTTAAAAAAGTGTCTGAAAAGCGTAGTTAGACAATCATAATATCTATGTTGCGTTCATATAATGTTTTTTGCCACGCCCACTTTTTGGGGGCGTTTTTAATAAAAATCGTTTTTCGGTCAAATTTTACAATTTTCAAAAAAAACATATGAGAGGCTACAATCCGCTATGCGGATCGTTGAATACCCTATCCCATCCCATCCTTTAAATTAATATCCTCAAAATATAGGCTTTATGGCGATGAAATACAGAAAATGACATTGTCACAATATATTGCTCAGACAGTTTCTCAAAATCTTTTGTGGTTCGACAAAAAACAACTGTTTTCTATTGCTAATGCCTTGGGATGGGGTACACAAATGGTTTTTGTAAGAAAACGCCCCCAAAATGTGGGCGTAGGTGAAAATGATCTATGGACAAAATGTTTATATTACCATTGCGGAAGTATTTGCATCCAAAATTTTTTCGAAAGTTTTAAAATTTGGACAAAAAGCGTTTTTTACTAAAAACGCCCCCAAAAAGTGGGCGTGGCAAAAAACTTTGTATGAACGAAATATAGATATTAGGATTGTCTAAATATCCTGCTCAGACACTTTTTTGAAATTCCTTACGGTTTGGCCAAAAAATAAGTTTTTCTAAAAAGGGGGCGTGGCAGTGGGCGGATTTCAAAAATTTTTACACTTGTTCTGGTGACTCGCACAAGGATCCTATATACCAAATTTCATTATCCTAGCTCAAAATTTAAGGCCCAAAAATCGGTGACGAACAGACAGACGGACGGACGGACGGACGGACGGACGGACGGACGGACGGACGGACGGACGGACGGACAGACAGACATGGCTAATTCGACTCAGCTAGCGATTCTGAGTCGATCCATATACTTTGAGGTATATGTAGCAAAATTATTTCTCTATGTTACAAACTATGTATCAAAACTAATATACCCCCCTATGGGATAGGGTATAAACATATGAGAAGGCTACAATCCACTGTGCGGATCGTTGAATACCCTATCCCATCCTATCTGTAAAACTAAAATCCCCAAAAAGTGGACATGGCTAAAAACACGATGTGGATAAAATAAAGAAAATGGAATGGTGACAACAAATTCTTCAGACTGCTTATAAAAAACTTTTACGGTTCTACAAAAGACAAGGTTTTCTACTGCATATGTTATGGGGTGGTGTATAAAAATGGTTTTTATATAAAAACGCCCCAAAAAGTGGGCGTGGGTTAAAATGATCTAAAGACGAAATGTTCATATTTATATTGCTAATGATTCTGCATCAAAAGTTTTTTCGAAAATTTGAAAATTTGACCGAAAAACGTTTTTTATTAAAAACGCCCCCAAAAAGTGGGCGTGGCAAAAAACTTTATATGAACGAAATACAGATATTCAGATTGTCTAAATATAATGTTCAGAAAGTTTTTCAAAATTCCTTATGGTTTAGCCAAAAAATACGTTTTTCTAAAAAGGGGGCGTGGCAGTGGGCGGATTTCAAAAATTTTTACACTTGTTCTGCTGGGAGCAACAAAGAGCACGTGTACCAAATTTCATCCTTCTAGCTCAAAATTTAAGGCCCAAAAACTGGTGACGTACGGACGGACGGACGGACAGACATGGCTAAATCGACTCAGCTATCGATTCTGAGTCGATCCATATACTTTGAGGTATATATAGCTAAATTATTTCTCTATGTTACAAACTATGTATCAAAACTAATATACCCCTATGGGATAGGGTATAAACATATGAGAAGGCTACAAACTGCTGTGCGGATCGTTTAATACCCTATCCCATCCCATCCTTAAAATTAAGATCCCCAAAATGTGGTCTTTATGGTCATAAAGTATTGAAAATGGCGTTGTCACAACATATTGTTCAGAAGGTTTATCAAATTCTTTTATGGTTCGACGAAAAACAACGTTTTTCTATTGCATATGCCAAGGGGTAGTGCATACGGATGTTTTTTGTAAGAAAACGCCCCCAAAAACTTAGTTGATGTTAAGCAGTTGGGTTCACGGTTCTTAAACCTACCTAGCAGTAGCCGCGCATTCCTGCGTAATTTTAGTGGGTCCTCTACCCTGTCTGACTGCTCTACAGTGTTGCTCACCGGTTTCGTCTTCGTGACAGCAGCTACTTCGGTAAAGTCCGAACTTGTACTGTCTTCCGACTTATTCAGCTTGTCAACAACTGTACATATACTGTTTAGAGTCTTGTCTTGTCTGCTTCTTTTTCGGGATCCAATGCTACCGACCCGTGTTCAGATAGGCTAAGGCATACAAGAGACACTGGTGGTCGCATGAGATCTCCCTCGCTCTCAACATCGGGGAGAACAATCTTTGGTGGGGCGTTAGCACAAGGCACGCGGTTCAAAGCTCGACTCTCCAGAAAGTTGAGGGCGTTCTGAAGCCTCCGTTTGTCGCTGTCCTCTAGTAAGGGTTTTCTTTTCAACTTTTTTATCGTCATTTTACAATGCAGGACTTTTTTCCTGATTGACGTCGTTGACGATATGGAGAATTTGGATGAGCTAGCGACGGACCGGTTGTCATCGTCCTCAAGAAATAGTTTCCCAAGGTTAATGTCTACCGTTCCTTCGTTTCCCTCAACCGAAACTGTCTTACTAGGCGTTGGCTCTTCGAGTAGAAGGTTTTCTTCTTCCTCCGTCATTGTCGTGTCTTTAGAATCGCTTTTTTTAAAGTTCGTGGTGCTCGATTCATTAGCACCAGTCCCTGTTTTTGTTGTTTTTTGTTGTTCAATTTTGGCTCGTGGGTCCAAATTAAGGGGGAAGGACATGTCATTCTGTATTCACCCCCTGTGCACAGAAAGGGGAATTACTTGAAACTAGAGGTCCCCAGGTATCTAGAGTTCACCGTTAGAAGACACATAACGTAGTGCCATACATCAAATCGGCACGGTTGTTTAACACCGGGAATTACGGCCCGGTGGGTTTAAATGGTCTATTAACAAAATGTTCATTATAAAACAACCAATGATTGTGCATCAAATTTTTTTTGTAGGCTTTATTGGTGAGTCGATTTAGCCATGACTTTCCGTCCGTACGTCACCAGTTTTTGGCACTTAAATTTTGAGCTAGAATGATGAAATGGTACACGTGCTCTTTGTTGTTCCCAGCAGAACAAGTGTAAACATTTTTGAAATCCGCCCACTGCCACGCCCCCTTTTTAAAAAAACGTAGTTTTTGGCCAAACCATAAAAAAATTTAAAAACAAATGAGAAGGCTCCAATCCGCTGTGCAGATCGTTGAATACCCTATCCCATCCTATCCATAAAACAAAAATCCCCAAAAAGGGGGCATGGCTAAAAACACGATGTGGATAAAATAGAAAAAATGATATAGGTAGTGACAACAAATTCTTCAGACTGCTTACAAAACAATTTTACGGTTCTACAAAAGACAAGGTTTTCTCCTGCATATGTTATGGGGTAGTGTATAAAAATGTTTTTTATACCCTATCCCATAGGGATGTATTAGTTTTGATACTTAGTTTGTAACATAGAGAAATAATTTAGCTACATATACCTCAAAGTATATGGATCGACTCAGAATAGCTAGCTGAGTCGAATTAGCCATGTCTGTCTGTCCGTCCGTCCGTCCGTCCGTCTGTTCGTCACCGATTTTCGGGCCTTAAATTTTGAGCTAGGATAATGAAATTTGGTTTATAGGTTCCTTGGCCGAGTCACCAGAACAACTGTAAAAGTTTTTAAAATCCACCCACTGTCACGCCCCGTTTTAGAAAAAAATGTAGTTTTAAGCCAAACCGTAAGGAATTTCAAAAAAGTGTCTGAGTAGCATATTTAGACAATCCTAATATCTATATTTCGTTCATACAAAGTTTTTTGCCACGCCCACTTTTTGGGGGCGTTTTTAGTAAAAAACGCTTTTTGTCCAAATTTTAAAACTTTCGAAAAAATTTTTGATGCAACTACTTCCGCAATGGTAATATAAACATTTTGTCCATAGATCAATTTCACCTACACCCACATTTTGGGGGCGGTTTCTTACAAAAACCATTTGTATACCCCATCCCAAGGCATTACCAATAGAAATACGTTTTTTTTTTGTCGAACCACAAAAGATTTTGAGAAACTGTCTGAGCAATATATTGTGACAATGTCATTTTCTGTATTTCATCGCCATAAGGCCTATAGTTTGAGGATATTAATTTTAAAGATTGGATGGGATAGGGTATTAAACGATCCGCACAGCGGATTGTTGCCTTCTCATATGTTTTTTTGTAAGAAAACGCCCCCAAAAAGTGGGTGTGGGTTAATATGGTCTATAGACGAAATGTTCATATTAATACTACCAATGATTGTGCATCAAATTTTGTTTTGAACATATGAGAGGCTACAATCCGCTATGCGGATCGTTGAATACTCTATCCCATCCCATCCTTTAAATTAATATCCTCAAAATATAGGCCTTATGGCGATGAAATACAGAAAATGACATTGTCACAATATATTGCTCAGACAGTTTCTCAAAATCTTTTGTGGTTCGACAAAAAACAACGTATTTCTATTGGTAATGCCTTGGGATGGGGTATACAAATGGTTTTTGTAAGAAAACGCCCCCAAAATGTGGACGTAGGTGAAATTGATCTATGGACAAAATGTTTATATTACCATTGCGGAAGTAGTTGCATCAAAAATTTTTTCGAAAGTTTTAAAATTTGGACAAAAAGCGTTTTTTACTAAAAACGCCCCCAAAAAGTGGGCGTGGCAAAAAACTTTGTATGAACGAAATATAGATATTACGATTGTCTAAATATGCTACTCAGACACTTTTTTGAAATTCCTTACGGTTTGGCCAAAAAATAAGTTTTCGTAAAAAGGGGGCGTGGCAGTGGGCGGATTTCAAAATTTTTTACACTTGTTCTGGTGGCACGGACGAGGATCCTATATACCAAATTTCATTATCCTAGCTCAAAATTTAAGGCCCAAAAACCGCTGACGAACAGACAGACGGACGGACGGACGGACGGACAGACAGACATGGCTAATTCGACTCAGCTAGCGATTCTGAGTCGATCCATATACTTAGAGGTATGTGTAGCTAAATTATTTCTCTATGTTACAAACTAAGTATCAAAACTAATATACCCCTATGGGATAGGGTATAAACACAAGTCGTAGTTTCGATGGAACTCTTTATTTATAGCTATTTAGACTACCACGCTCTAACACGATCTCCAACCGACTGCCTCGCGTAGCCGAAGTTGTGTGGAATGTAGTGGCGAGAGCGTAAACCTGCGTGGCAGCTCAGAGCTCGTCCTCGCTGACAGGTCGCCACATCCATCCGATTTTTTTAGCTTCAGCTTCATGGAAGAATCCTCGGTCCGAGCATCATCTGCGACGTCTTCTTTATCTTCCCCAGGTGAGAGACCGTGAGTGTCTTTAGTTGTTGTTTGTTCTACAGCAGTCTGAGATTGAGTTGGAATCTTCTTTACATGGGTTACATTTCGTCTGAAGGTCTTTCCGTCTTCTCCTCGAACCACTACTTCGCTCGGGCCTCGTTGGACCACTTCAAACTCTGTTGAGTCAAAAGTCGGTGTTAATTTGTTAACAGGAACCAGGTTACGAAGCAGAACCTTATCGCCGACACCAATACCTCTTTCTTTTGCTCTCCGGTCTCTGTCTCCCCTTTCTGTCCCCAAATGTTTGCTCATTGTGTCCAAGTCTCGCGCCTCTGAATCCAAAATATTTTCGCTTATATCTTGTACAGAGGGGATCTTGTATCGGATTGTTCTCTTGTAAAGAAGCTTCGACGGCGGTTCACCCGTTGTACCATGTGGTGTAACGTTGTACAATAAAGTGAACCTTTGCACTTCCCTTTTATAATCTGCTCCCTTTCCGTGGGCAATTTGAAGCCGTTTAAAATGGATCGATTCATGTTCTCCACCTCGCCGTTTGCCTGTGGCCAATAGGGGGCGAGGTGATTAATTCAATATTGTTGATATCAAAATAGGCTTTGAATTCGCTGCTAACGAATTGCCGACCGTTGTCCGCCTTTATCGACTTAGGGTAGCCTAACCTGCAGAAAATTTCCTCCAAGGTAGCAATGATATCCGTTGTTGTAATTCTGTTCATAAACTTTGTCTCTTGATAGCGGGAGTAATAATCAATGATGACAAAAATGAAATCATGGTTTGGTAATGGCCCCAATAAGTCCATTGCTATACATTGCCAAGGTCCGTCTGGAAAGGCATGTCGTTGCATGGGAACTGGTGGTGATGGTTATGAAACTAATAAGCATTCACGACACTGCTTCACGAATGACTCTACTTCCCTGTCCATTAGCGGCCACCATACTTTTGACCGAAGTCTGCGCTTCATGACTGTTTCTCCTGGATGACCTTCATGCCCTAGATCTAGTATTCTTTGTCGTAATGACGCCGGTATGACAATTCGGGCGCCGCGTAAGAGAATGTTCCCCAGGGTGCACAATTCCAACCGAAATGGAAAGAACTTGTTTTTAGCATTGGTCGTCCAATCGTCACTCTTTACACTTTTCACTGCTTCTACGAGTTCTTGATCCGTGTCGTTGCATTTTACTATCTCGCTTATTGTAAGTGCGTGGGAAACCGTATTTTCAATCAATGCACAGACGCTGTACTCACAATGGGTGTCAAACGAGTCAGTTTCTTCAATTTTACACAACCTTGATAACGAATCAGCTATGTTCAATTTACCCGCCTGATATATTACTTTAAACTTAAAGGATTGAAGTCTCAGTACCCATCTCTCAATCCGAGCTGGAGGCATTGATGTTGGTTTGAAAATGACGGACGGACGGACAGACAGACATGGCTAATTCGACTCAGCTAGCGATTCTGAGTCGATCCATATACTTTGAGGTATATGTTACAAACTAAGTATCAAAAAAAAAAAAAATATACCCCCCTATGGGATAGGGTATAAACATGTGAGAGGCTACAATCCGCTATGCGGATCGTTGAATACCCTATCCCATCCCATCCTTTAAATTAATATCCTCAAAATATAGGCCTTATGGCGATGAAATACAGAAAATGACATTGTCACAATATATTGCTCAGACAGTTTCTCAAAATCTTTTGTGGTTCGACAAAAAACAACGTATTTCTATTGCTAATGCCTTGGGATGGGGTATACAAATGGTTTTTGTAAGAAAACGCCCCCAAAATGTGGGCGTAGGTGAAATTGATCTATTGACAAAATGTTTATATTACCATTGCGGAAGTAGTTGCATCAAACATTTTTTCGAAAGTTTTAAAATTTGGACAAAAAGGGTTTTTTACTAAAAACGCCCCCAAAAAGTGGGCGTGGCAAAAAACTTTGTATGAACGAAATATAGATATTAGGATTGTCTAAATATGCTGGTCAGATACTTTTTTGAAATTCTTGACGGTTTGGCCAAAAAATAAGTTTTCCTAAAAAGGGGTCGTGGCAGTGGGCGGACTTCAAAAATTTTTACACTTGTGCTGGTGGCACGGACGAGGATCCTATATACCAAATTTCATTATCCTAGCTCAAAATTTAAGGCCCAAAAATCGGTGACGAACAGACAGACGGACGGACGGACGGACGAACGGACAGACAGACATGGCTAATTCGACTCAGCTAGCGATTCTGAGTCGATTTATATGTAGCAAAATTATTTCTCTATGTTACAAACTAAGTATCAAAACTAATATACCCCCCTATGGGATAGGGTATAAAAATTTTAAAATTTGACCAAAACATATGAGAAGGCTACAATCCGCTGTGCGGATCGTTGAATACCCTATCCCATCCTATCCATAAAACTAAAATCCCCAAAAAAGGGGGCATGGCTAAAAACACGATGTGGATAAAATAGAAAAAATTATATAGTGACAACAAATTCTTCAGGCTGCTTACAAAACACTTTTACGGTTCTACAAAAGACTAGGTTTTCTCCTTCATAAGTTATGGGGTAGTGTATAAAAATGGTTTTTATATAAAAACGCCCCCAAAAAGTGGGCGTGGGTTAAAATGGTATAAAAACGAAATGTTCATATTAATAATGTTAATGATTCTGCATCAAAAATCTTTTCGAAAAATTTAAAATTTGACCGAAAACATTTTTTTATTGAAAACGCCCCCAAAAAGTGGGCGAAACGAGTCAGTTTCTTCAATTTTGCACAACCTTGATAACAAATCAGCTATGTTAATTTACCCGCCTGATATATTACTTTAAACTTAAAGGATTGAAGTCTCAGTACCCATCTCTCAATCCGAGCTGGAGGCTTTGATGTTGGTTTGAAAATGGCCTCTTGGGGCTTATGGTCAGTCACAAGCTCAAAAGTTATTGCTGCGAGATAGTAATAAAAGCGTTCTACAGCCCAAACTAACGCTAGGCTTTCCTTTTAAGTTTGTGAATATCTCCTCTCTACAGTAGAGAGACTTTTGCTGGCAAATGAGATAACTTGAGGGTTCCCATCTTGAAACTGTAATAGGACTGCACCCAATGTTTTTCGGCCCACGTAAAGGGGACGTTTTTTTTTAGAAGACTCCACAATGGTCCCGTAGCGTCTGCCATATCCGGAATGAACTTCCCTAAATATGTCACAAGCCCCAAAAAGCTTCTCATTTCCTCCTTGGTGTTCGGTGGTCGGAACTCCAGAATCGTTGTCACTTTGTCAGGGTCTGCGCTTATCCCAGTTGCACCAAGTACATGACCCAAAAACTTAAGCTCTTGAACTTTTCAGCTACATTTATCTTTGTTGAGTGTAACATTCATGTTCTTAAAAATGCTCAAAACTGCGCTTAGGTCCCTGTCATGCTCTTCCTCGGTGAGTCCAAAGACAATAACATCATCCAAATAATTCAAGGCATTTCGACAAGAAGCCAGCATTTTTTCCATTGTCCTTTGGAAAATTTCAGGAGCTGAATTTACCCCAAACAACAATCTCTTGTACCGGAATATTCCTTTATGAGTGATGAACGTTGTGATTTCGCGACTATCCACCGTTAGTTCTAACTGGTGGTATGCGTTCTTCAGATCCAATCGAGAGAAATATCGAGCACCTTTCAGTTTGGTCATGAAGGAGTCAAACGTGGGGAGCGGGTAGTTTTCCCGAAGTATTGCTTGGTTTGCACGACGCATGTCAACACATAACCGAAAATCTCCCTTCTCCTTAAACACTATTACAATAGGCGAGATCCATGAAGACGGTCCGTACACAGGTTCGATGATGTCATCTTCAACTGCCTCCTTTAGCCTACGTTCGACTTTTTCCTTCAACACAGATGGAATACGACGTAGAGGTTGTTGTACCGGTTTGACTGACTCATCTATCGATAGTTGAACCTGTATATCTCTAATTTTTGGGAATGGTTGATGTTCTTCAAGATGATTAATGTCAACACCAATTTTAAGAACTTTCAATTTGATGGCTGTTTCACGGCCAAGTAACGATTGTTTGCCGTTTTTAATAACGTAGAACGATTTTAAACTTAAAAGTAGTATACACATTTTGTTTGTTTTAACTCAACTAGTTTGTGTGAGGATATTTACATTTTATGATTTCATTTACATATCTTTTGAATGTTTTTAAATTTGTTTCATTTTTTGCTCTATCCGGGAGTGTATTAAATAACCTATATATTTATACAAAATACTATTTTGGGTATCATTTCCAATGTAGTTAGGTAGTCTAAAATCTTCTCTATTTCTTAGATTATATGGCTTGGATTCCCCCACTCAAATATTAACTTAAGTAGTTAGGTAGAAGATTATACTTAATTTTGAAAACAAAACATAGTACATTAACAAAAATTCTTTGCTTTACGCTTAACCATTGAAGCATATTTAGCATTGATCTTATTGGTGTAAGACGATTACTTTTAAGTATAATACGCATAGATTTATTTTGTAGACGTTGCAGTTTCAACAAAACAGTATCAGAACAAAGGTACAAAATTGACGAACAGTACTCGAAATGAGGTTTTATCATAACATTATAGACATTAATAGCACATATTACAGATAACTTGTTTCTTATTCTGTAAAAAATCCATTTTTTTTTTTGCAAATTTTGTTGACTAAATAATCAATATGGATACTAAATTTTAGTTTGTCGTATATAACTATGCCTAGATACTTAATTACATTCACTTGCTCCATTTTTTCGTTGTCGATCTCCAGGTTGAGGTTGACGCTATGTTTAAGGGACATACATTTCGATTTTGCTACTTTCAGTTTTAGTTTGTTCGCTTTCAGCCAATCATTAACACTGTTGAGGTCTTCTTGTAATAATTTAACACACTCGTCTGCGTTCTTTCCAGATATAAAAATGAGTGCATCATCGGCAAAAAGCACAATTTGGGAAATTTTAAGAACTTCTTTAATGTCATTTATATAAATTATAAATAACAGCGCACCTAGTATCGATCCATGAGGAACTCCGTATCTTGTTTCAATGCTATTGGACTTAATGCCATTCACTGTGGTTTTTTGTGTTCTATTCGATAGATATGATGCAAACCATTCTTCTTCCTTCCCTCTTACACCATAACCGCGGATTTTTTTTTACAAGTATTCTTCGGTCGATTGTCTCAAAGGCTCTTTTAAAATCAAGCAGATCCTTCCCTGCATACGCTCTAAACCGATTTGGTGATTCCTTTCGGATGTTCAGCAATGCTCTCGAATTGTTATATAATTGTTCCCAGTCATTTTCCCCTATAAGATTGAATCGTGACCCTGAATCTATAAGCATCGCCAGCTTACAGCCCCCAACAGAGCACACAATTTTTCCACTTGATGGCTCACCTAGCTCTTCTGTTATTTCAAAGCAGTCATGTTCAAGATCTCTTTCCCCTTTTCACCTTTTTTTCTTCCTTTTCTTCGTCTATAAACCTTATATTTGACTGTCCAAACCTTTTCCTTTTCGAACTCCACCTGTCTTCAAAATTATTCTTTCGTTTATCTGTTTAAGTCCTACACCTTCTGGCGAAATGTCCCACTAATCCACACTTATTGCATTTGACATTTCTGGCCGGGCAGTCACTACTCTCTCTAAAATGACCTAATCGCCCACATCTCTGGCATTCTCTGCCATGGTTTGAATATTTCTCCTTTTGCGCAGAGAAAATGTTATTGATCCCACTCGAAGATGGTGTAGGGGCCATGGTTTCCGTCTGGCTCGCGATTTGCTCATATACTGAGCAAATATCTATCACCTGATCTAAGGAATGCTCCTTTTCCAGTAGTCGCTTCTTCAGATCCCGCGAAGCCCACACGTCTATTACCTTATCTTTTATGTTTATATCAATAACCTCCTGCTCGGATTTACCAAAAGAACATTTAAAATAAACTTATTAAAACTTTCCCCATCCTCTGGTTTGACTGCCCGAAATAAATGCCTCTCAAATCTTGAATTTCTCGACGGTGAAAAATAGTCATTAAGTTTCGTTACCAACGTCATGAAGGCATCTCCGTCACCAGTAGCCACCAAAGCGCCAGGGATGCTGAAAATTACTTCCTGCAGCTGCGGTCCTCCTAAGTGGAGCAGTTTGTTTATACCCTATCCCATAGGGGTATATTAGTTTTGATACTTAGTTTGTAACATAGAGAAATAATTTTGCTACATATACCTCAAAGTATATGGATCGACTCAGAATCGCTAGCTGAGTCGATTAAGCCATTTCTGTCTGTCCGTCCGTCCGTCCGTCCGTCCGTCTGTACGTCACCGATTTTTAGGCCTTAAATTTTGAGCTAGGATAATGAAATTTGGTATATAGGATCCTCGTCTCTGCCTACAGAACAAGTGTAAACATTTTTGAAATCCGCCCACTGCCACGCCCCCTTTTAAGAAAAACTCAGTTTTTGACCAAACCGTAAGGAATTTTAAAAAAGTTTCTGAACAACATATTTAGACAATATTAATATCTATATTTCGTCCATATAAAGTTATTTGCCACGCCCACTTTTTGGGGGCGTTTTCAATAAAAAACTGTTTTCGGTCAAATTTTAAATTTTTTGAAAAAAATGTTGATGCAGAATCATTAAAATTATTAATATGAACATTTCGTCTATATACCATTTTAACCCACGCCCACTTTTTGGGGGCGTTTTTATATAAAAACCATTTTTATACACTACCCCATAACATATGCAAGAGAAAACCTTGTCTTATGTAGAACCGTTAAAGTGTTTTGTAAGCAGTCTGAAGAATTTGTTGTCACTATATCATTTTTTCTATTTATCCACATCGTGTTTTTAGCCATGTCCCCTTTTTTGGGGATTTTAGTTTTATGGATAGGATGGGATAGGGTATTCAACGATCCGCACAGCGGATTGTAGCCTTCTCATATGTTTTTCTTCTTCACTTCATCAGCAATCTCTTCGGAATCCAAATAAACGGAAAATGACCGATACCATATCTCCCATTCTGATCGGATCAAAGATTTGTCGATCGTACTACAAAGAAACGGTTTTATCACCGATTCACTCATCCTTCTTTCCCGGATTACCTGTGTCACAATTTTATATCTTATTTCTTATCTTTATACCCTATCCCATAGGGTGGTTTGTAACATAGAGAAATAATTTCGATACATATACCTCAAAGTATATGGATCGATTCAGAATCGCTAGCTGAGTCGATTAAGCCATGTCTGTCTGTCCGTCCGTCCGTCCGTCTGTGTGTCACCGATTTTTGGACCTTAAATTTTGAGCTAGAGTGTTGAAATTCGGTATATAGACTCTCTGGCCGACGAAGCTGAAAAAATGTAAAAATTTTTGAAATCCGCCCACTGCCACGCCCCCTTTTAGAAAAACGTAGTTTTAATCCAAACCGTAAGGAATTCCAAAAAAATGTCTGAGCAGCGTATTTAGACAATCCTAATGTCTATATTTCGTTCATACAAAGTTTTTTTCCCACGCCCACTTTTTGGGGGCGTTTTTTATAAAATACGTTTTTGGTCTAATTTTAAAATTTTCAAAAAAAAATTGATGCACAATCATTGGTAGAATTAATAAATATGAACATTTCGTCTATAGACCATATTAACCCCCACCCACTTTTTGGGGACGTTTTTTTACCAAAAACATCTGTATGCACTACCGTTATTTTTCGTCGAACCATAAAAGAATTTGATAAAACCTTCTGAACAATATGTTGTGACAACGCCATTTTCAATACTTTATTACCATAAAGACCACATTTTTGGGGGCGTTTTTATATAAAAACCATTTTTATACATTACCCCATAACATATGCAGGAGAAAACCTTGTCTTTTGTAGAACTGTTAAAGTTTTTTATAAGCAGTCTGATGAATTTGTTGTCACCATGACATTTTCTTTATTTTATCCACATCGTGTGCTTAGCCATGTCCACTTTTTGGGGATTTTAGTTTTACAGATAGGATGCGATAGGGTATTCAACGATCCGCACAGCGGGTTGTAGCCTCTCATATGTTTTTATACCCTATCCCATAGGGGTATATTAGTTTTGATACTTAGTTTGTAACATAGAGAAATAATTTAGCTACATATACCTCAAAGTATATGGATCTACTCAGAATCGCTAGCTGAGTCGAATTAGCCATGTCTGACTGTCCATCCGTCCGCCCGTCCGTCCGTCCGTCCGTCTGTCTGTTCGTCACCAATTTTTGGGCCTTAAATTTTGAGCTAGGATAATGAAATTTGGTATATAGGATCCTCGTCCGTGCCTCCAGAACAAGTGTAAAAAATTTATTTTTGAAATCCGCCCACTGCCCCCTTTTTACGAAAACTTATTTTTTGGCCAAACCGTAAGGAATTTCAAAAAAGTGTCTGAGCAAGGCATTAGCAATAGAAATACGTTGTTTTTTGTCGAACCACAAAAGATTTTGAGAAACTGTCTGAGCAATATATTGTGACAATGTCATTTTCTGTATTTCATCGCCATAAGGCCTATATTTTGAGGATATTAATTTTAAGGATGGGATGGGATAGGGTATTCAACGATCCGCATTGCGGATTGTAGCCTCTCAAATGTTTATACCCTATCCCATAGGGGGGTATATTAGTTTTGATACTTAGTTTGTAACATAGAGAAATAATTTAGCTACATATACCTCAAAGTATATGGATCGACTCAGAATCGCTAGCTGAGTCGAATTAGCCATGTCTGTCTGTCCGTCCGTCCGTCTGTCTGTTCGTCACCGATTTTTGGGCCTTAAATTTTGAGCTAGGATATTGAAATTTGGTATATAGGATCCTCGTCCGTGCCATCAGAACAAGTGTAAACATTTTTGAAATCCGCCCACTGCCACGCCGCCTTTTTTGGAAAACTTATTTTTTGGCCAAACCGTAAGGATATTCAAAACATATGAGAGGCTACAATCCGCTATGCGGATCGTTGAATACCCTATCCCATCCCATCCATTAAATTAATATCCTCAAAATATAGGCCTTATGGCGATGAAATACAGAAAATGACATTGTCACAATATATTGCTCAGACAGTGTCTCAAAATCTTGTGTGGTTCGACAAAAAACAACGTATTTCTATTGCTAATGCCTTGGGATGGGGTATACAAATGGTTTTTGTAAGAAAACGCCCCCAAAATGTGGGCGTAGTTCACCTATGATCTATAGACAAAATGTTTATATTACCATTTTGGAAGTATTTGCATCAAAATTTTTTTCGAAAGTTTTAAAATTTGGCCAAAAAGCGCTTTTTACTAAAAACGCCCCCAAAAAGTGGGCGTGGCAAAAAACTTTGTATGAACGAAATATAGATATTAGGATTGTCTAAATATGCTACTCAGACACTTTTTTGAAATTCCTTACGGTTTGGCCAAAAAATAAGTTTTCCTAAAAAGGGGGCCTGGCAGTGGGCGGATTTCAAAAAATTTTACACTTGTTCTGGTGGCACGTACGAGGATCCTATATACCAAATTTCATTATCCTAGCTCAAAATTTAAGGCCCAAAAACCGCTGACGAACAGACAGACGGACGGACGGACGGACGGACGGACGGACAGACAGACATGGCTAATTCGACTCAGCTAGCGATTCTGAGTCGATCCATATACTTTGAGGTATATGTAGCAAAATTATTTCTCTATGTTACAAACTAAGTATCAAAACTAATATACCCCCCTATGGGATAGGGTATAAAAAGTGTCTGAGCAGCATATTTAGACAATCCTAATATCTATATTTCGTTCATACAAAGTTTTTTGCGACGCCCACTTTTTGGGGGCGTTTTTAGTAAAAAACGCTTTTTGTCCAAATTTTAAAACTTTCGAAAAATTTTTTGATGCAAATACTTCCGCAATGGTAATATAAACATTTTGTCCATAGATCATTTTCACCTACGCTCACATTTTGGGGGCGTTTTCTTACAAAAACCATTTGTATACCCAATCCCAAGGCATTAGCAATAGAAATACGTTGTTTTTTGTCGAACCACACAAGATTTTGAGAAACTGTCTGAGCAATATATTGTGACAATAGCGGATTGTAGCCTCTCATATGTTAATACCCTATCCCATAGGGGGGTATATTAGTTTTGATACTTAGTTTGTAACATGGAGAAATAATTTTGCTACATATACCTCAAAGTATATGGATCGACTCAGAATCGCTAGCTGAGTCGAACTAGCCATGTCTGTCTGTCCGTCCGTCTGTCTGTTCGTCACCGATTTTTGGGCCTTAAATTTTGAGCTAGGATAATGAAATTTGGTATATAGGATCCTTGGCCGAGTCACCAGAACAAGTGTAAAAAATTTTAAAATCCGCCCACTGCCACGCCCCCTTTTAGAAAAAACGTAGTTTTAAGCCAAACCGTAAGGAATTTCAAAAAAGTGTCTGAGCAAGGCATTAGCAATAGAAATACGTTGTTTTTTGTCGAACCACAAAAGATTTTGAGAAACTGTCTGAGCAATATATTGTGACAATGTCATTTTCTGTATTTCATCGCCATAAGGCCTATATTTTGAGGATATTAATTTTAAGGATGGGATGGGATAGGGTATTCAACGATCCGCATAGCGGATTGTAGCCTCTCATATGTTTATACCCTATCCCATAGGGGTATATTAGTTTTGATACATAGTTTGTAACATAGAGAAATAATTTAGCTACATATACCTCAAAGCATATGGATCGACTCAGAATCGATAGCTGAGTCGATTTAGCCAAGTCTGTCCGTCCGTCCGTCCGTCCGTACGTCACCAGTTTTTGGGCCTTAAATTTTGAGCTAGAAGGATGAAATTTGGTACACGTGCTCTTTGTTGCTCTTAGCAGAACAAGTGTAAAAAATTTTAAAATCCGCTCACTGCCACGCCCCCTTTTTAGAAAAACGTGTTTTTTGGCTAAACCATAAGGAATTGTAAAAAAGTGTCTGAAAAACGTAGTTAGAGAATCGCAATATCTATATTTCGTTCATATAAAGTTTTTTGCCACGCCCACTTTTTGGGGGCGTTTTTAATAAAAAACCTTTTACGGTCAAATTTTAAAATTTTCGAAAATAATTTTGGTGCAGAATAGTTAGTAATATTAATATAAACATTTCGTCTATAGACCATTTTAGCCCACGCCCACTTTTTGAGGGCGTTTTCTTACAAAAACCGTTTGTATACCCAACCCCATAGCATATGCAGGTGGAAAACGATGTGTTTTGTCAAACAACAAAAGATTCTGATAAACTGTTTGAACAATGTGTTGTGAAAATGTCATTTTCTATATTATAAGCTAATAAAGCCCACTTTTTGGAGATATTAATTTTAAGGATGGGATGGGATAGGGTATTAAACGATCCGCACAGGGGATTGTAGGTACTCTTCTCATATCTTTATACCCTATCCCATAGGGGTATATTAGTTTTGATACATAGTTTGTAACATAGAGAAATAATTTAGCTACATATACCTCAAAGTATATGGATCGACTCAGAATCGATAGCTGAGTCGATTTAGCCATGTCTGTCCGTCCGTCCGTCCGTCCGTCCGTCCGTCCTTACGTCACCAGTTTTTGGGCCTTAACTTTTGAGCTAGAGGGATGAAATCTGGTACACGTGCTCTTTGTTGCTCCCAGCAGAACAAGTGTAAAAATTTTTGAAATCCGCCTACTGCCACGCCCCCTTTTTAGAAAAACGTATTTTTTGGCCAAACCATAAGGAATTTTGAAAAACTTTCTGAACAACATATTTAGAGAATCGTAATATCTATATTTCGTTCGTATAAAGTTTTTTGCCACGAACACTTTTTGGGGGGGTTTTTAATAAAAAACGTTTTTCGGTCAAATTGTAAAATTTTCTAAAAAACTTTTGATGCAGAATCATTAGTTATATAAATATGAACATTTCGTCAATAGACCATTTTAAACCACGCCCACTTTTTGGCGGCGTTTTTATATAAAAACCATTTTTATACCCTACCCCATAACATATGCAGGTTAAAACCTTGTCTTTTGTAGAACTGTTACAGTTTTTTATAAGCAGTCTGATGAATTTGTTGTCACCATGACATTTTCTTTATTTTTTCCACATCGTGTGCTTAGCCATGTCCACTTTTTGGGGATTTTAGTTTTACAGATAGGATGGGATAGGCTATTCAACGATCCGCACAGCTGGTTGTAGCCTCTCATATGTTTTTATACCCTATCCCATAGGGGTGTATAAGTTTTGATACTTAGTTTGTAACATAGAGAAATAATTTAGCTACATATACCTCAAAGTATATGGATCTACTCAGAATCGCTAGCTGAGTCGAATTAGCCATGTCTGACTGTCCATCCGTTTGCCCGTCCGTCCGTCCGTCCGTCTGTCTGTTCGTCACCAATTTTTGGGCCTTACATTTTGAGCTAGGATAATGAAATTTGGTATATAGGATCCTCGTCCGTGCCACCAGAACAAGTGTAAAAATTTTATTTTTGAAATCCGCCCACTGCCACGCCCCCTTTTTACGAAAACTTATTTTTTGGCCAAACCGTAAGGAATTTCAAAAAAGTGTCTGAGCAGCAATTAGACAATCCTAATATCTATATTTCGTTCATACAAAGTTTTTTGCCACGCCCACTTTTTGGGGGCGTTTTTATTAAAAAACGCTTTTTGTCCAAATTTTAAAACTTTCGAAAAAAATTTTGATGCAAATACTTCCGAAATGATAACATAAACATTTTGTCTATAGATCATTTTCACCTACGCCCACATTTTGGGGGCATTTTCTTAAAAAAACCATTTGTATACCCCATCCCAAGGCATTAGCAATAGAAATACGTTGTTTTTTGTCGAACCACACAAGATTTTAAGAAACTGTCTGAGCAATATATTGTGACAATGTCATTTTCTGTATTTCATCGCCATAAGGCCTATATTTTGAGGATATTAATTTTAAGGATGGGATGGGATAGGGTATTCTACGATCCGCATAGCGGATTGTAGCCTCTCATATGTTTATACCCTATCCCATAGGGGGTATATTAGTTTTGATACTTAGTTTGTAACATAAAGAAATAATTTAGCTACATATACCTCAAAGTATATGGATCGACTCAGAATCGCTAGCTGAGTCGAACTAGCCATGTCTGTCTGTCCGTCCGTCCGTCTGTCTGTTCGTCACCGATTTTTGGGTCTTAAATTTTGAGCTAGGATAATGAAATTTGGTATATAGGATCCTTGGCCGAGTCACCAGAACAAGTGTAAACATTTTTAAAATCCGCCCACTGCCACGCCCCCTTTTAGAAAAAACGTAGTTTTAAGCCAAAACGTAAGGAATTTCAAAAAAAAGTGTAAGCAACATATTTAGACAATCCTTATATCTATATTTCGTCCATACAAAGTTTTTTGCCACGCCCACTTTTTGGGGGCGTATTTAGTAAAAAACTTTTTTTGTCCAAATTTTAAAACTTTCGAAAAAAATGTTGATGCAAATACTTCCGCAATAGTAATATAAACATTTTGTCAATAGATCATTTTCACCTACGCCCACATTTTGGGGGCGTTTTTTTACAAAAACCATTTGTATACCCCATCCCAAGGCATTAGCAATAGAAATACGTTGTTTTTTGTCGAACCACAAAAGATTTTGATAAACTGTCTGAGCAATATATTGTGACAATGTCATTTTCTGTATTTCATCGCCATAAGGCCTATATTTTGAGTATATTATTTTTAAGGATGGGATGGGATAGGGATTTCAACGATCCGCATAGCGGATTGTAGCCACTCATATGTTTATACCCTATCCCATAGGGGTATATTAGTTTTGATACATAGTTTGTAACATAGAGAAATAATTTAGCTACATATACCTCAAAGCATATGGATCGACTCAGAATCGATAGCTGAGTCGATTTAGCCAAGTCTGTTTGTCCGTCCGTCCGTCCGTACGTCACCAGTTTTGGGGCCTTAAATTTTGAGCTAGAACGATGAAATTTGGTACACGTGCTCTTTGTTGCTCCCAGCAGAACAAGTGTAAACATTTTTAAAATCCGCCCACTGCCACGCCCCCTTTTTAGAAAAACGTGTTTTTTTGCTAAACCATAAGGAATTTAAAAAAAAAAGTCTGAAAAACGTAGTTAGAGAATCGTAATATCTATATTTCGTTCATATAAAGTTTTTTGCCACGCCCACTTTTTGGGGGGGTTTTTAATAAATAACCTTTTACGGTCAAATTTTAAAATTTTCGAAAATAATTTTGATGCAGAATAGTTAGTAATATTAATATAAACATTTCGTTAATAGACCATTTTAGCCCACGCCCACTTTTTGAGGGCGTTTTCTTACAAAAACCGTTTGTATACCCTACCCCATAGCATATGCAGGTGGAAAACGATGTGTTTTGTCAAACAAGAAAAGATTCTGATAAACTGTTTGAACAATGTGTTGTGACAATGTCATTTTCTATATTATAAGCTAATAAAGCCCACTTTTTGGAGATATTAATTTTAAGGATGGGATGGGATAGGGTATTAAACGATCCGCACAGGGGATTGTAGGTACTCTTCTCATATGTTTATACCCTATCCCATAGGGGTATATTAGTTTTGATACATAGTTTGTAACATAGAGAAATAATTTAGCTACATATACCTCAAAGTATATGGATCGACTCAGAATCGAAAGCTGAGTCGATTTAGCCATGTCTGTCCGTCCGTCCGTCCGTCCGTCCTTACGTCACCAGTTTTTGGGCCTTAAATTTTGAGCTAGAAGGATGAAATTTGGTACACGTGCTCTTTGTTGCTCCCAGCAGAACAAGTGTAAAAATTTTTGAAATCCGCCTACTGCCACGCCCCCTTTTTAGAAAAACGTATTTTTTGGCCAAACCATAAGGAATTTTGAAAAACTTTCTGAACAACATATTTAGAGATTCGTAATATCTATATTTCGTTCGTTTAAAGTTTTTTGCCACGCCCACTTTTTGGGGGCGTTTTTAGTAAAAAACGCTATTTGTACAAATTTTAAAACTTAGGGTATTAAACGATCCGCACAGCGGATTGTAGCCTTCTCATATTTATTCCCTATTCCATAGGGGTATATAAGTTTTGATACATAGTTTGTAACATAGAGAAATAATTTAGCTACATATACCTCAAAGTATATGGATCGCCTCAGAATCGATAGCTGAGTCGATTTAGCCATGTCTGTCCGTCCGTCCGTCCGTACGTCACCAGTTTTTGGGCCTTAAATTTTGACCTAGAAGGATGAAATTTGGTACACGTGCTCTTTGTTGCTCCCAGCAGAACAAGTGTAAAAATTTTTGAAATCCGCCCACTGCCACGCCCCCTTTTTAGAAAAACGTATTTTTTGGCCAAACCATAAGGAATTTTGAAAATTTTTCTGAACAACAATTTAGACAATCTGAATATCTGTAATTCGTTTATATAACGTTTTTTGCCACGCCCACTTTTTGGGGGCGTTTTTAATAAAAAAACTTTTTTCGGTCAAATTTTAAAATTTTCGAAAAAACTTTTGATGCAGAATCAATAGTAGTATAAATATGAACATTTCGTATATAGACCATTTCAACCCATGCCCACTTTTTTGGGGCGTTTTTATATAAAAACCATTTTTATACACTACCCCATAACATATGCAGGAGAAAACCTTGTCTTTTGTAGAACCGTAAAAGTGTTTTGTAAGCAGTCTGAAGAATTTGTTGTCACTATATCATTTTTCTATTTTATCCACATCGTGTTTTTAGCCATGCCCACTTTTTTGGGGATTTTAGTTTTATGGATAGGATGGGATAGGGTATTCAACGATCCGCACAGCGGATTGTAGCCTTCTCATATGTTTATACCCTATCCCATAGGGGGGTATATTAGTTTTGATACTTAGTTTGTAACATAGAGAAATAATTTTGCTACATATACCTCAAAGTATATGGATCGACTCAGAATCGCTAGCTGAGTCGAATTAGCCATGTCTGTCTGTCCGTCCGTCCGTCTGTCTGTTCGTCAGCGATTTTAGGGCCTAAATTTTGAGCTAGGATAATGAAATTTGGTATATAGGATCCTCGTCCGTGCCACCAGAACAAGTGTAAAAATTTTTTTAATCCGCCCACTGCCACGCCCACTTTTTAGAAAAACTTATTTTTTGGCCAAACTGTAAAGAATTTCAAAAAAGTGCCTGAGTAGCATATTTAGACAATCCTAATATCTATATTTCGTTCATACAAAGTTTATTGCCACGCCCACTTTTTGGGGGCGTTTTTAGTAGAAACGCTTTTTGTCCAAATTTTAAAACTTAGGGTATTAAACGATCCGCACAGCGGATTGTAGCCTTCTCATTATACCCTATCCTATAGGGGGTATATTAGTTTTGATACATAGTTTGTAACATAGAGAAATAATTTTGCTACATATACCTCAAAGTATATGGATCGACTCAGAATCGCTAGCTGAGTCGAATTAGCCATGTCTGTCTGTCCGTCCGTCCGTCCGTCCGTCCGTGTGTCCGTCCGTCCGTCTGTCTGTTCGTCACCAATTTTTGGGCCTTAAATTTTGAGCTAGGATAATGAAATTTGGTATATAGGATCCTTGTGCGAGTCACCAGAACAAGTGTAAAAATTTTTGAAATCCGCCCACTGCCACGCCCCCTTTTTAGAAAAACTTATTTTTTGGCCAAACCGTACGGAATTTCAAAAAAGTGTCTGAGCAGGATATTTAGACAATCCTAGTATCTATATTTCGTTCATACAAAGTTTTTTGCCACGCCCACTTTTTGGGGGCGTTTTTAGTAAAAAACGCTTTTTGTCCAAATTTTAAAACTTTCGAAAAAATTTTTGATGCAAATACTTCCGCAATGGTAATATAAACATTTTGTCCATAGATCATTTTCACCTACGCCCACATTTTGGGGGCGTTTTCTTACAAAAACCATTTGTGTACCCCATCCCAAGGCATTAGCAATAGAAATACGTTGTTTTTTGTCGAACCACACAAGATTTTGAGAAACTGTCTGAGCAATATATTGTGACAATGTCATTTTCTGTATTTCATCGCCATAAAGCCTATATTTTGAGGATATTAATTTAAAGGATGGGATGGGATAGGGTATGCAACGATCCGCATAGCGGATTGTAGCCTCTCATATGTTTTTTATACCCTATTCCATAGGGGTATATAAGTTTTGATACATAGTTTGTAACATAGAGAAATAATTTAGCTACATATACCTCAAAGTATATGGATCGCCTCAGAATCGATAGCTGAGTCGATTTAGCCATGTCTGTCCGTCCGTCCGTCCGTCCGTCCGTACGTCACCAGTTTTTGGGCCTTAAATTTTGACCTAGAAGGATTAAATTTGGTACACGTGCTCTTTGTTGCTCCCAGCAGAACAAGTGTAAAAATTTTTGAAATCCGCCCACTGCCACGCCCCCTTTTTAGAAAAACGTATTTTTTGGCCAAACCATAAGGAATTTTGAAAAACTTTCTGAACAACATATTTAGACAATCTAAATATCTGTATTTCGTCTATATAAACTTTTTTGCCACGCCCACTTTTTGGGGGCGTTTTTAATAAAAAACGTTTCTCGGTCAAATTTTAAAATTTTCGAAAAAAAATTTGATGCGGAATCATTAGCAATATAAATATGAACATTTCGTCAATAGACCATTTTAACCCACGCCCACTTTTTGGGGGCGTTTTTATATAAAAACCATTTTTATACCCTACCCCATAACATATGCAGGAGAAAACCTTGTCTTTTGTAGAACCGTAAAAGTTTTTTATAAGCAGTCTGATGAATTTGTTGTCATCATGACATTTTCTTTATTTTATCCACATCGTGTGCTTAGCCATATCCACTTTTTGGGGATTTTAGTTTTACAGATAGGATGGGATAGGGTATTCAACGATCCGCACAGTGGATTGTAGCCTTCTCATATGTTTATACCCTATCCCATAGGGGGGTATATTAGTTTTGATTCTTAGTTTGTAACATAGAGAAATAATTTAGCTACATATACCTCAAAGTATATAGATCGATTCAGAGTCAATAGCTGAGTCGATTGAGCCGTGTCTGTCTGTCTGTCCGTCCGCCTGTGTGTCACCGATTTTTGGGCCTTAAATTTTGAGCTAGAGTGTTGAAATTCGGTATATAGACTTTCTGGCCGACGAAGCAGAATAAGTGTAAACATTTTTGAAATCCATCCACTGCCACACCCCCTTTTTGGAAAAACGTAGTTTTAAGCCAAACCGTAAAGAATTTAAAAAAGTGTATGAGCAGCATATTTAGATAATCCTAATATCTATATTTCGTCAATACAAAGTTTTTTGCCACGCCCACTTGTTGGGGGTGTTTTTAGTAAAAACGTTTTTTGTCCAAATTTTAAAACTTTCGAAAAAAAATTTGATGCAAATACTTTCGCAATGGTAATATAAACATTTTGTCAATAGATCATTTTCACCTGCGCCCACATTTTGGGGGCGTTTTCTTACAAAAACCATTTGTATACCCCATCCCCATCCCAAGGCATTACCAATAGAAATACGTTGGTTTTTGTCGAACCACAAAAGATTTTGATAAACTGTCTGAGCAATATATTGTGACAATGTCATTTTCTGTATTTCATCGCCATAAGGCCTATATATTGAGGATATTAATTTTAAGGCTGGGATGGGATAGGGTATTCAACGATCCGCAAAGCGGATTGTAGCCTCTCCACTGTGCGGATCGTTGAATACCCTATCCCATCCTATCTGTAAAACTAAAATTCCCAAAATTTGGACATGGCTAAAAATACGATGTGGATAAAATAAAGAAAGTGACATGGTGACAACAAATTCTTCAGACTGCTTATAAAAAACTTTTACGGTTCTACAAAAGACAATGTTTTCTCCTGCATATGTTATGGGGTAGTGTATACAAATGGTTTTTATATAAAAACGCCCCCAATAAGTGGGGTGGGTTAAAATGGTCTATAAACGAAATGTTCATATTTATATTACTAATGATTCTGCATCAAAATTTTTTTCGAAAATTTGAAAATTTGACCGAAAAATGTTTTTTATTAAAAACGCCCCGAAAAAGTGGGCGTGGCAAAAAACTTTATATGATCGAAATACAGATATTCAGATTGTCTAAATATGTTGTTCAGCAAGTTTTTCAAATTCCTTATGGTTTGGCCAAAAAAATACGTTTTTCTAAAAAGGGGGCGTGGCAGTGGGCGGATTTCAAAAATGTTTACACTTGTTCTGCTGGGAGCAACAAAGAGCACGTGTACCAAATTTCATCCTTCTAGCTCAAAATCTAAGGCCCAAAAACTGGTGACGTACAGACGGACGGACAGACATGGCTAAATCTCAGCTAGCGATTCTGAATCGATCCATATACTTTGAGGTATATGTAGCTAAATTATTTCTCTATGTTACAAACTAAGAATCAAAACTAATATACCCCTATGGGATAGGGTATAAACATATGAGAGGCTACAACCCGCTGTGCGGATCGTTGAATACCCTATCCCATCCCATCCTTAAAAACATATGGAAGGCTACAATCCGCTGTGCGGATCGTTGAATACCCTATCCCATCCTATCTGTAAAACTAAAATCCCCAAAAAGTGGACATGGCTAAGCACACGATGTGGATAAAATAAAAAAAATGTCATGGTGACAACAAATTCATCAGACTGCTTATAAAAAACTTTAACGGTTCTACAAAAGACAAGGTTTTCTCCTGCATATGTTATGGGGTAGTGTATAAAAATGGTTTTTATATAAAAACGCCCCCAAAAAGTGGGCGTGGGTTAAAATAGTCTATGGACGAAATGTTCATATTTATATTACTAATGATTCTGCATCAAAATTTTTTTTCGAAAAATTTAAAATTTGACCGAAAAAACGTTTTTTATTAAAAACGCCCCCAAAAAGAGGGCGTGGCAAAAAACTTTATATGAACGAAATACAGCTATTCAGATTGTCTAAATATGTTGTTCAGAAAGTTTTTCAAAATTCCTTATGGTTTGGCCAAAAAAATACGTTTTTCTAAAAAAGGGGGCGTGGCAGTGGGCGGATTTCAAAAATGTTTACACTTGTTCTGCTGGGAGCAACAAAGAGTACGTGTACCAAATTTGATCCTTCTAGCTCAAAATTTAAGGCCCAAAAACTGGTGACGTACGGACGGACGGACGGACGGACGGACGGACGGACGGACAGACATGGCTAAATCGACTCAGCTATTGATTCTGAGTCGATCCATATACTTTGAGGTATATGTAGCTAAATTATTTCTCTATGTTACAAACTATGTATCAAAACTAATATACCCCTATGGGATAGGGTATAATTAATATCCTCAAAATATAGGCCTTATGGCGATGAAATACAGAAAATGACATTGTCACAATATATTGCTCAGACAGTTTATCAAAATCTTTTGTGGTTCGACAAAAACCAACGTATTTCTATTGGTAATGCCTTGGGATGGGGTATACAAATGGTTTTTGTAAGAAAACGCCCCCAAAATGTGGACGTAGGTGAAATTGATCTATGGACAAAATGTTTATATTACCATTGCGGAAGTAGTTGCATCAAAAATTTTTTCGAAAGTTTTAAAATTTGGACAAAAAGCGTTTTTTACTAAAAACGCCCCCAAAAAGTGGGCGTGGCAAAAAACTTTGTATGAACGAAATATAGATATTAGGATTGTCTAAATATGCTACTCAGACACTTTTTTGAAATTCCTTACGGTTTGGCCAAAAAATAAGTTTTCGTAAAAAGGGGGCGTGGCAGTGGGCGGATTTCAAAATTTTTTACACTTGTTCTGGTGGCACGGACGAGGATCCTATATACCAAATTTCATTATCCTAGCTCAAAATTTAAGGCCCAAAAAACCGCTGACGAACAGACAGACGGACGGACGGACGGACGGACAGACAGACATGGCTAATTCGACTCAGCTAGCGATTCTGAGTCGATCCATATACTTAGAGGTATGTGTAGCTAAATTATTTCTCTATGTTACAAACTAAGTATCAAAACTAATATACCCCTATGGGATAGGGTATAAACACAAGTCGTAGTTTCGATGGAACTCTTTATTTATAGCTATTTAGACTACCACGCTCTAACACGATCTCCAACCGACTGCCTCGCGTAGCCGAAGTTGTGTGGAATGTAGTGGCGAGAGCGTAAACCTGCGTGGCAGCTCAGAGCTCGTCCTCGCTGACAGGTCGCCACATCCATCCGATTTTTTTAGCTTCAGCTTCATGGAAGAATCCTCGGTCCGAGCATCATCTGCGACGTCTTCTTTATCTTCCCCAGGTGAGAGACCGTGAGTGTCTTTAGTTGTTGTTTGTTCTACAGCAGTCTGAGATTGAGTTGGAATCTTCTTTACATGGGTTACATTTCGTCTGAAGGTCTTTCCGTCTTCTCCTCGAACCACTACTTCGCTCGGGCCTCGTTGGACCACTTCAAACTCTGTTGAGTCAAAAGTCGGTGTTAATTTGTTAACAGGAACCAGGTTACGAAGCAGAACCTTATCGCCGACACCAATACCTCTTTCTTTTGCTCTCCGGTCTCTGTCTCCCCTTTCTGTCCCCAAATGTTTGCTCATTGTGTCCAAGTCTCGCGCCTCTGAATCCAAAATATTTTCGCTTATATCTTGTACAGAGGGGATCTTGTATCGGATTGTTCTCTTGTAAAGAAGCTTCGACGGCGGTTCACCCGTTGTACCATGTGGTGTAACGTTGTACAATAAAGTGAACCTTTGCACTTCCCTTTTATAATCTGCTCCCTTTCCGTGGGCAATTTGAAGCCGTTTCAAAATGGATCGATTCATGTTCTCCACCTCGCCGTTTGCCTGTGGCCAATAGGGGGCGAGGTGATTAATTCAATATTGTTGATATCAAAATAGGCTTTGAATTCGCTGCTAACGAATTGCCGACCGTTGTCCGCCTTTATCGACTTAGGGTAGCCTAACCTGCAGAAAATTTCCTCCAAGGTAGCAATGATATCCGTTGTTGTAATTCTGTTCATAAACTTTGTCTCTTGATAGCGGGAGTAATAATCAATGATGACAAAAATGAAATCATGGTTTGGTAATGGCCCCAATAAGTCCATTGCTATACATTGCCAAGGTCCGTCTGGAAAGGCATGTCGTTGCATGGGAACTGGTGGTGATGGTTATGAAACTAATAAGCATTCACGACACTGCTTCACGAATGACTCTACTTCCCTGTCCATTAGCGGCCACCATACTTTTGACCGAAGTCTGCGCTTCATGACTGTTTCTCCTGGATGACCTTCATGCCCTAGATCTAGTATTCTTTGTCGTAATGACGCCGGTATGACAATTCGGGCGCCGCGTAAGAGAATGTTCCCCAGGGTGCACAATTCCAACCGAAATGGAAAGAACTTGTTTTTAGCATTGGTCGTCCAATCGTCACTCTTTACACTTTTCACTGCTTCTACGAGTTCTTGATCCGTGTCGTTGCATTTTACTATCTCGCTTATTGTAAGTGCGTGGGGAACCGTATTTTCAATCAATGCACAGACGCTGTACTCACAATGGGTGTCAAACGAGTCAGTTTCTTCAATTTTACACAACCTTGATAACGAATCAGCTATGTTCAATTTACCCGCCTGATATATTACTTTAAACTTAAAGGATTGAAGTCTCAGTACCCATCTCTCAATCCGAGCTGGAGGCATTGATGTTGGTTTGAAAATGACGGACGGACGGACAGACAGACATGGCTAATTCGACTCAGCTAGCGATTCTGAGTCGATCCATAACTTTGAGGTATATGTTACAAACTAAGTATCAAAACTAATATACCCCCCTATGGGATAGGGTATAAACATGTGAGAGGCTACAATCCGCTATGCGGATCGTTGAATACCCTATCCCATCCCATCCTTTAAATTAATATCCTCAAAATATAGGCCTTATGGCGATGAAATACAGAAAATGACATTGTCACAATATATTGCTCAGACAGTTTCTCAAAATCTTTTGTGGTTCGACAAAAAACAACGTATTTCTATTGCTAATGCCTTGGGATGGGGTATACAAATGGTTTTTGTAAGAAAACGCCCCCAAAATGTGGGCGTAGGTGAAATTGATCTATTGACAAAATGTTTATATTACCATTGCGGAAGTAGTTGCATCAAACATTTTTTCGAAAGTTTTAAAATTTGGACAAAAAGGGTTTTTTACTAAAAACGCCCCCAAAAAGTGGGCGTGGCAAAAAACTTTGTATGAACGAAATATAGATATTAGGATTGTCTAAATATGCTGGTCAGATACTTTTTTGAAATTCTTGACGGTTTGGCCAAAAAATAAGTTTTCCTAAAAAGGGGTCGTGGCAGTGGGCGGACTTCAAAAATTTTTACACTTGTGCTGGTGGCACGGACGAGGATCCTATATACCAAATTTCATTATCCTAGCTCAAAATTTAAGGCCCAAAAATCGGTGACGAACAGACAGACGGACGGACGGACGGACGAACGGACAGACAGACATGGCTAATTCGACTCAGCTAGCGATTCTGAGTCGATTTATATGTAGCAAAATTATTTCTCTATGTTACAAACTAAGTATCAAAACTAATATACCCCCCTATGGGATAGGGTATAAAAATTTTAAAATTTGACCAAAACATATGAGAAGGCTACAATCCGCTGTGCGGATCGTTGAATACCCTATCCCATCCTATCCATAAAACTAAAATCCCCAAAAAAGGGGGCATGGCTAAAAACACGATGTGGATAAAATAGAAAAAATTATATAGTGACAACAAATTCTTCAGGCTGCTTACAAAACACTTTTACGGTTCTACAAAAGACTAGGTTTTCTCCTTCATAAGTTATGGGGTAGTGTATAAAAATGGTTTTTATATAAAAACGCCCCCAAAAAGTGGGCGTGGGTTAAAATGGTATAAAAACGAAATGTTCATATTAATAATGTTAATGATTCTGCATCAAAAATCTTTTCGAAAAATTTAAAATTTGACCGAAAACATTTTTTTATTGAAAACGCCCCCAAAAAGTGGGCGAAACGAGTCAGTTTCTTCAATTTTGCACAACCTTGATAACAAATCAGCTATGTTAATTTACCCGCCTGATATATTACTTTAAACTTAAAGGATTGAAGTCTCAGTACCCATCTCTCAATCCGAGCTGGAGGCTTTGATGTTGGTTTGAAAATGGCCTCTTGGGGCTTATGGTCAGTCACAAGCTCAAAAGTTATTGCTGCGAGATAGTAATAAAAGCGTTCTACAGCCCAAACTAACGCTAGGCTTTCCTTTTAAGTTTGTGAATATCTCCTCTCTACAGTAGAGAGACTTTTGCTGGCAAATGAGATAACTTGAGGGTTCCCATCTTGAAACTGTAATAGGACTGCACCCAATGTTTTTCGGCCCACGTAAAGGGGACGTTTTTTTTTAAGAAGACTCCACAATGGTCCCGTAGCGTCTGCCATATCCGGAATGAACTTCCCTAAATATGTCACAAGCCCCAAAAAGCTTCTCATTTCCTCCTTGGTGTTCGGTGGTCGGAACTCCAGAATCGTTGTCACTTTGTCAGGGTCTGCGCTTATCCCAGTTGCACCAAGTACATGACCCAAAAACTTAAGCTCTTGAACTTTTCAGCTACATTTATCTTTGTTGAGTGTAACATTCATGTTCTTAAAAATGCTCAAAACTGCGCTTAGGTCCCTGTCATGCTCTTCCTCGGTGAGTCCAAAGACAATAACATCATCCAAATAATTCAAGGCATTTCGACAAGAAGCCAGCATTTTTTCCATTGTCCTTTGGAAAATTTCAGGAGCTGAATTTACCCCAAACAACAATCTCTTGTACCGGAATATTCCTTTATGAGTGATGAACGTTGTGATTTCGCGACTATCCACCGTTAGTTCTAACTGGTGGTATGCGTTCTTCAGATCCAATCGAGAGAAATATCGAGCACCTTTCAGTTTGGTCATGAAGGAGTCAAACGTGGGGAGCGGGTAGTTTTCCCGAAGTATTGCTTGGTTTGCACGACGCATGTCAACACATAACCGAAAATCTCCCTTCTTGTTAAACACTATTACAATAGGCGAGATCCATGAAGACGGTCCGTACACAGGTTCGATGATGTCATCTTCAACTGCCTCCTTTAGCCTACGTTCGACTTTTTCCTTCAACACAGATGGAATACGACGTAGAGGTTGTTGTACCGGTTTGACTGACTCATCTATCGATAGTTGAACCTGTATATCTCTAATTTTTGGGAATGGTTGATGTTCTTCAAGATGATTAATGTCAACACCAATTTTAAGAACTTTCAATTTGATGGCTGTTTCACGGCCAAGTAACGATTGTTTGCCGTTTTTAATAACGTAGAACGATGCGATTGCTTCTGTTCGCTCATTAACGCTTATGGGAGCTTCAAAAACTGATATTATTTCAATTCAATTCAATTCAATTTGTTTATTTAGCAGAACTCTGCTATTGAAATTCGGTTTTTTTACAATTTTAAACTTAAAAGTAGTATACACATTTTGTTTGTTTTAACTCAACTAGTTTGTATGAGGATATTTACATTTTTTGATTTCATTTACATATCTTTTGAATGTTTATACCCTATCCCATAGGGGTATATTAGTTTTGATACTTAGTTTGTAACATAGATGAATAATTTTGCTACATATACCTCAAAGTATATGGATCGACTCAGAATCGCTAGCTGAATCGATTAAGCCATGTCTGAATGTCCGTCCGTCCGTCCGTCCGTCTGTACGTCACCGATTTTAAGGCCTTAAATTTTGAGCTAGGATAATGAAATTTGGTATATAGGATCCTCGTCTCTGCCTACAGAACAAGTGTAAACATTTTTGACATCCCCCCACTGCCACGCCCCCTTTTAAGAAAAACTCAATTTTTGACCAAACCGTAAGGAATTTTAAAAAAAGTTTCCGAACAACATATTTAGACAATATTAATATCTATATTTCGTCCATATAAAGTTTTTTGCCACGCCCACTTTTTGGGGGCTTTTTCAATAAAAAATTGTTTTCGGTTAAATTTTAAATTTTTCGAAAAAAAATTTTGATGCAGAATCATTAACATTATTAATATAAACATTTCGTCTCTATACCATTTTAACCCACGCCCACTTTTGGGGGCGTTTTTAAATAAAAACCATTTTTATACACTACCCCATAACATATGCAGGAGAAAACCTTGTCTTTTGTAGAACCGTAAAAGTGTTTGTAAGCAGTCTGCAGAATTTGTTGTCACTATATCATTTTTTCTATTTTATCCACATCGTGTTTTTAGCCATGCCCACTTTTTTGGGGATTTTAGTTTTATGGATAGGATGGGATAGGGTATTCAACGATCCGCACAGCGGATTGTAGCCTTCTGATATGTTTTTAAATTTGTTTCATTTTTTGCTCTATCCGGGAGTGTATTAAATAACCTACAGCCTTTATACAAAATACTATTTTGGGTATCATTTCCAATGTAGTTAGGTAGTCTAAAATCTTCTCTATTTCTTAGATTATATGGCTGGGATTCCCCCACTCAAATATTAACTTAAGTAGTTAGGTAGAAGATTATACTTAATTTTGAAAACAAAACATAGTACATTAACAAAAATTCTTTGCTTTACGCTTAACCATTGAAGCATATTTAGCATTGATCTTATTGGTGTAAGACGATTACTTTTAAGTATAATACGCATAGATTTATTTTGTAGACGTTGCAGTTTCAACAAAACAGTATCAGAACAAAGGTACAAAATTGACGAACAGTACTCGAAATGAGGTTTTATCATAACATTATAGACATTAATAGCACATATTACAGATAACTTGTTTCTTATTCTGTTAAAAAATCCATTTTTTTTTTTGCAATTTTGTTGACTAAATAATCAATATGGATACTAAATTTTAGTTTGTCGTATATAACTATGCCTAGATACTTAATTACATTCACTTGCTCCATTTTTTCGTTGTCGATCTCCAGGTTGAGGTTGACGCTATGTTTAAGGGACATACATTTCGATTTTGCTACTTTCAGTTTTAGTTTGTTCGCTTTCAGCCAATCATTAACACTGTTGAGGTCTTCTTGTAATAATTTAACACACTCGTCTGCGTTCTTTCCAGATATAAAAATGAGTGCATCATCGGCAAAAAGCACAATTTGGGAAATTTTAAGAACTTCTTTAATGTCATTTATATAAATTATAAATAACAGCGCGCCTAGTAGAGTAACTTCGGGTATTGTGGAATATGCGGGTAATGTGGAATAGTGCTTTATTTGCTTAAACAGAGATGGTCTGTCTGCTCTCTCAATTTTCTCAGAATGTAAACAGAAAAATAAAGTACTACGCTCTTCTCTTTGTTGATTTTATCAACCGGTGTGTCCGCAGTCAGTCAAAGTGCTAACTCGGGTATGCATGACTTTCTTAGTGCGTTTTGTTTGAACTATTTTCGAAAGAAAAAATTGAAGTTTCTTTAACCGTGCAAGTGTAGTTTACATCGACCACGTGTCTAATTTGATTATATTACTATAAATCGGTAAGTATTTAGATATATTTTTTGTTGTATGTCGAATTTCGCTATAACTCCAAATCGGCTAATGTGGAATACCATGAGAAGGGTATAGTGGACTACTATTCCACATTACCCGCTAATTATTTTTTCTGTTTTTTTAGTTCCAGACTGCTTTGGAAGATGCCTAAGACAGGTGAAATAAGGCGATGGGATGCAGATATGATGCGGAAAGCTGTGCAAGCTCTAAGGATTGGCGAAATGGGCATTCAAATGGCATCAAAAACATACAGCGTGTAATGTGGAATACTATTCCAAATTACACTCCAATTCTTAGAATCATGATTTTCGAGGTGGTATCAATAAAAAATAAAAACTATATCTTAAAAATTACCCTACCTATCTGAGATTTTTGCTAACGTTAGCTAATAGATTTATATGCAATATGTATAAAAATCGCCAAATTTATGCATGGTCTCTAGTTGTAGTATGTAAAAAGAAAATGGGTATTCCACAATACCCGAAGTTACTCTATCGATCCATGAGGAACTCCGTATCTTGTTTCCATGCTATTGGACTTAATGCCATTCACTGTGGTTTTTTGTGTTCTATTCGATAGATATGATGCAAACCATTCTTCTTCCTTCCCTCTTACACCATAACCGCGGATTTTTTTTACAAGTATTCTTCGGTCGATTGTCTCAAAGGCTCTTTTAAAATCAAGCAGATCCTTCCCTGCATACGCTCTAAACCGATTTGGTGATTCCTTTGTTCAGCAATGCTCTCGAATTGTTATATAATTGTTCCCAGTCATTTTCCCCTATAAGATTGAATCGTGACCCTGAATCTATAAGCATCGCCAGCTTACAGCCCCCAACAGAGCACACAATTTTTCCACTTGATGGCTCACCTAGCTCTTCTGTTATTTCAAAGCAGTCATGTTCAAGATCTCTTTCCCCTTTTGTCACCTTTTTTTCTTCCTTTTCTTCGTCTATAAACCTTATATTTGACTGTCCAAACCTTTTCCTTTTCGAACTCCACCTGTCTTCAAAATTATTCTTTCGTTTAACTGTTTAAGTCCTACACCTTCTGGCGAAATGTCCCACTAATCCACACTTATTGCATTTGACATTTCTGGCCGGGCAGTCACTACTCTCTCTAAAATGACCTAATCGCCCACATCTCTGGCATTCTCTGCCATGGTTTGAATATTTCTCCTTTTGCGCAGAGAAAATGTTATTGATCCCACTCGAAGATGGTGTAGGGGCCATGGTTTCCGTCTGGCTCGCGATTTGCTCATATACTGAGCACATATCTATCACCTGATCTAAGGAATGCTCCTTTTCCAGTAGTCGCTTCTTCAGATCCCGCGAAGCCCACACGTCTATTACCTTATCTTTTATGTTTATATCAATAACCTCCTGCTCGGATTTACCAAAAGAACATTTAAAATAAACTTATTAAAACTTTCCCCATCCTCCGGTTTGACTGCCCGAAATAAATGCCTCTCAAATCTTGAATTTCTCGACGGTGAAAAATAGTCATTAAGTTTCGTTACCAACGTCATGAAGGCATCTCCGTCACCAGTAGCCACCAAAGCGCCAGGGATGCTGAAAATTACTTCCTGCAGCTGCGGTCCTCCTAAGTGGAGCAGTTTGTTTTTCTTCTTCACTTCATCAGCAATCTCTTCGAAATCCAAATAAACGGAAAATGACCGATACCATATCTCCCATTCTGATCGGATCAAAGATTTGTCGATCGTACTACAAAGAAACGGTTTTATCACCGATTCACTCATCCTTCTTTCCCGGATTACCTGTGTCACAATTTTATATCTTATTTCTTATCTTTATACCCTATCCCATAGGGTGGTTTGTAACATAGAGAAATAATTTCGATACATATACCTCAAAGTATATGGATCGATTCAGAATCGCTAGCTGAGTCGATTAAGCCATGTCTGTCTGTCCGTCCGTCCGTCCGTCTGTGTGTCACCGATTTTTGGACCTTAAATTTTGAGCTAGAGTGTTGAAATTCGGTATATAGACTCTCTGGCCGACGAAGCAGAAAAAATGTAAAAATTTTTGAAATCCGCCCACTGCCACGCCCCCTTTTAGAAAAACGTAGTTTTAATCCAAACCGTAAGGAATTCCAAAAAAATGTCTGAGCAGCATATTTAGACAATCCTAATGTCTATATTTCGTTCATACAAAGTTTTTTCCCACGCCCACTTTTTGGGGGCGTTTTTTATAAAATACGTTTTTGGTCTAATTTTAAAATTTTCAAAAAAAAATTGATGCACAATCATTGGTAGAATTAATAAATATGAACATTTCGTCTATAGACCATATTAACCCCCACCCACTTTTTGGGGACGTTTTCTTACCAAAAACATCTGTATGCACTACCGTTATTTTTCGTCGAACCATAAAAGAATTTGATAAAACCTTCTGAACAATATGTTGTGACAACGCCATTTTCAATACTTTATTACCATAAAGACCACATTTTTGGGGGCGTTTTTATATAAAAACCATTTTTATACATTACCCCATAACATATGCAGGAGAAAACCTTGTCTTTTGTAGAACTGTTAAAGTTTTTTATAAGCAGTCTGATGAATTTGTTGTCACCATGACATTTTCTTTATTTTATCCACATCGTGTGCTTAGCCATGTCCACTTTTTGGGGATTTTAGTTTTACAGATAGGATGGGATAGGGTATTCAACGATCCGCACAGCGGGTTGTAGCCTCTCATATGTTTTTATACCCTATCCCATAGGGGTATATTAGTTTTGATACTTAGTTTGTAACATAGAGACATAATTTAGCTACATATACCTCAAAGTATATGGATCTACTCAGAATCGCTAGCTGAGTCGAATTAGCCATGTCTGACTGTCCATCCGTCCGCCCGTCCGTCCGTCCGTCCGTCTGTCTGTTCGTCACCAATTTTTGGGCCTTAAATTTTGAGCTAGGATAATGAAATTTGGTATATAGGATCCTCGTCCGTGCCTCCAAAACAAGTGTAAAAAATTTATTTTTGAAATCCGCCCACTGCCCCCTTTTTACGAAAACTTATTTTTTGGCCAAACCGTAAGGAATTTCAAAAAAGTGTCTGAGCAAGGCATTAGCAATAGAAATACGTTGTTTTTTGTCGAACCACAAAAGATTTTGAGAAACTGTCTGAGCAATATATTGTGACAATGTCATTTTCTGTATTTCATCGCCATAAGGCCTATATTTTGAGGATATTAATTTTAAGGATGGGATGGGATAGGGTATTCAACGATCCGCATTGCGGATTGTAGCCTCTCATATGTTTATACCCTATCCCATAGGGGGGTATATTAGTTTTGATACTTAGTTTGTAACATAGAGAAATAATTTAGCTACATATACCTCAAAGTATATGGATCGACTCAGAATCGCTAGCTGAGTCGAATTAGCCATGTCTGTCTGTCCGTCCGTCCGTCTGTCTGTTCGTCACCGATTTTTGGGCCTTAAATTTTGAGCTAGGATAATGAAATTTGGTATATAGGATCCTCGTCCGTGCCATCAGAACAAGTGTAAACATTTTTGAAATCCGCCCACTGCCACGCCGCCTTTTTTGGAAAACTTATTTTTTGGCCAAACCGTAAGGATATTCAAAACATATGAGAGGCTACAATCCGCTATGCGGATCGTTGAATACCCTATCCCATCCCATCCATTAAATTAATATCCTCAAAATATAGGCCTTATGGCGATGAAATACAGAAAATGACATTGTCACAATATATTGCTCAGACAGTGTCTCAAAATCTTGTGTGGTTCGACAAAAAACAACGTATTTCTATTGCTAATGCCTTGGGATGGGGTATACAAATGGTTTTTGTAAGAAAACGCCCCCAAAATGTGGGCGTAGTTCACCTATGATCTATAGACAAAATGTTTATATTACCATTTTGGAAGTATTTGCATCAAAATTTTTTTCGAAAGTTTTAAAATTTGGCCAAAAAGCGCTTTTTACTAAAAACGCCCCCAAAAAGTGGGCGTGGCAAAAAACTTTGTATGAACAAAATATAGATATTAGGATTGTCTAAATATGCTACTCAGACACTTTTTTAAAATTCCTTACGGTTTGGCCAAAAAATAAGTTTTCCTAAAAAGGGGGCGTGGCAGTGGGCGGATTTCAAAAATTTTTACACTTGTTCTGGTGGCACGTACGAGGATCCTATATACCAAATTTCATTATCCTAGCTCAAAATTTAAGGCCCAAAAACCGCTGACGAACAGACAGACGGACGGACGGACGGACGGACGGACGGACAGACAGACATGGCTAATTCGACTCAGCTAGCGATTCTGAGTCGATCCATATACTTTGAGGTATATGTAGCAAAATTATTTCTCTATGTTACAAACTAAGTATCAAAACTAATATACCCCCCTATGGGATAGGGTATAAAAAGTGTCTGAGCAGCATATTTAGACAATCCTAATATCTATATTTCGTTCATACAAAGTTTTTTGCGACGCCCACTTTTTGGGGGCGTTTTTAGTAAAAAACGCTTTTTGTCCAAATTTTAAAACTTTCGAAAAATTTTTTGATGCAAATACTTCCGCAATGGTAATATAAACATTTTGTCCATAGATCATTTTCACCTACGCTCACATTTTGGGGGCGTTTTCTTACAAAAACCATTTGTATACCCAATCCCAAGGCATTAGCAATAGAAATACGTTGTTTTTTGTCGAACCACACAAGATTTTGAGAAACTGTCTGAGCAATATATTGTGACAATGTCATTTTCTGTATTTCATCGCCATAAGGCCTTTATTTTGGGGATATTAATTTAAAGGATGGGATGGGATATGGTATTCAACGATCCGCATAGCGGATTGTAGCCTCTCATATGTTAATACCCTATCCCATGGGGGGGTATATTAGTTTTGATACTTAGTTTGTAACATGGAGAAATAATTTTGCTACATATACCTCAAAGTATATGGATCGACTCAGAATCGCTAGCTGAGTCGAACTAGCCATGTCTGTCTGTCCGTCCGTCCGTCTGTCTGTTCGTCACCGATTTTTGGGCCTTAAATTTTGAGCTATGATAATGAAATTTGGTATATAGGATCCTTGGCCGAGTCACCAGAACAAGTGTAAACATTTTTAAAATCCGCCCACTGCCACGCCCCCTTTTAGAAAAAACGTAGTTTTAAGCCAAAACGTAAGGAATTTCAAAAAAAAGTGTTAGCAACATATTTAGACAATCCTTATATCTATATTTCGTCCATACAAAGTTTTTTGCCACGCCCACTTTTTGGGGGCTTTTTTAGTGAAAAACTTTTTTTGTCCAAATTTTAAAACTTTCGAAAAAAATGTTGATGCAAATACTTCCGCAATGGTAATATAAACATTTTGTCAATAGATCATTTTCACCTACGCCCACATTTTGGGGGCGTTTTCTTACAAAAACCATTTGTATACCCCATCCCAAGGCATTAGCAATAGAAATACGTTGTTTTTTGTCGAACCACAAAAGATTTTGATAAACTGTCTGAGCAATATATTGTGACAATGTCATTTTCTGTATTTCATCGCCATAAGGCCTATATTTTGAGTATATTATTTTTAAGGATGGGATGGGATAGGGATTTCAACGATCCGCATAGCGGATTGTAGCCACTCATATGTTTATACCCTATCCCATAGGGGTATATTAGTTTTGATACATAGTTTGTAACATAGAGAAATAATTTAGCTACATATACCTCAAAGCATATGGATCGACTCAGAATCGATAGCTGAGTCGATTTAGCCAAGTCTGTTTGTCCGTCCGTCCGTCCGTACGTCACCAGTTTTGGGGCCTTAAATTTTGAGCTAGAAGGATGAAATTTGGTACACGTACTCTTTGTTGCTCCCAGCAGAACAAGTGTAAACATTTTTAAAATCCGCCCACTGCCACGCCCCCTTTTTAGAAAAACGTGTTTTTTTGCTAAACCATAAGGAATTTTAAAAAAAAAGTCTGAAAAACGTAGTTAGAGAATCGTAATATCTATATTTCGTTCATATAAAGTTTTTTGCCACGCCCACTTTTTGGGGGGGTTTTTTAATAAAAAACCTTTTACGGTCAAATTTTAAAATTTTTGAAAATAATTTTGATGCAGAATAGTTAGTAATATTAATATAAACATTTCGTTAATAGACCATTTTAGCCCACGCCCACTTTTTGAGGGCGTTTTCTTACAAAAACCGTTTGTATACCCTACCCCATAGCATATGCAGGTGGAAAACGATGTGTTTTGTCTAACAAGAAAAGATTCTGATAAACTGTTTGAACAATGTGTTGTGACAATGTCATTTTCTATATTATAAGCTAATAAAGCCCACTTTTTGGAGATATTAATTTTAAGGATGGGATGGGATAGGGTATTAAACGATCCGCACAGGGGATTGTAGGTTCTCTTCTCATATGTTTATACCCTATCCCATAGGGGTATATTAGTTTTGATACATAGTTTGTAACATAGAGAAATAATTTAGCTACATATACCTCAAAGTATATGGATCGACTCAGAATCGAAAGCTGAGTCGATTTAGCCATGTCTGTCCGTCCGTCCGTCCGTCCGTCCTTACGTCACCAGTTTTTGGGCCTTTAATTTTGAGCTGGAAGGATGAAATTTGGTACACGTGCTCTTTGTTGCTCCCAGCAGAACAAGTGTAAAAATTTTTGAAATCCGCCTACTGCCACGCCCCCTTTTTAGAAAAACGTATTTTTTGGCCAAACCATAAGGAATTTTGAAAAACTTTCTGAACAACATATTTAGAGATTCGTAATATCTATATTTCGTTCGTTTAAAGTTTTTTGCCACGCCCACTTTTTGGGGGCGTTTTTAGTAAAAAACGCTTTTTGTCCAAATTTTAAAACTTAGGGTATTAAACGATCCGCACAGCGGATTGTAGCCTTCTCATATTTATTCCCTATTCCATAGGGGTATATAAGTTTTGATACATAGTTTGTAACATAGAGAAATAATTTAGCTACATATACCTCAAAGTATATGGATCGCCTCAGAATCGATAGCTGAGTCGATTTAGCCATGTCTGTCCGTCCGTCCGTCCGTACGTCACCAGTTTTTGGGCCTTAAATTTTGACCTAGAAGGATGAAATTTGGTACACGTGCTCTTTGTTGCTCCCAGCAGAACAAGTGTAAAAATTTTTGAAATCCGCCCACTGCCACGCCCCCTTTTTAGAAAAACGTATTTTTTGGCCAAACCATAAGGAATTTTGAAAATTTTTCTGAACAACATATTTAGACAATCTGAATATCTGTAATTCGTTTATATAAAGTTTTTTGCCACGCCCACTTTTTGGGGGCGTTTTTAATAAAAAAACGTTTTTCGGTCAAATTTTAAAATTTTCGAAAAAACTTTTGATGCAGAATCAATAGTAGTATAAATATGAACATTTCGTATATAGACCATTTCAACCCATGCCCACTTTTTTGGGGCGTTTTTATATAAAAACCATTTTTATACACTACCCCATAACATATGCAGGAGAAAACCTTGTTTTTTGTAGAACCGTAAAAGTGTTTTGTAAGCAGTCTGAAGAATTTGTTGTCACTATATCATTTTTTCTATTTTATCCACATCGTGTTTTTAGCCATGCCCACTTTTTTGGGGATTTAGTTTTATGGATAGGATGGGATAGGGTATTCAACGATCCGCACAGCGGATTGTAGCCTTCTCATATGTTTATACCCTATCCCATAGGGGGGTATATTAGTTTTGATACTTAGTTTGTAACATAGAGAAATAATTTTGCTACATATACCTCAAAGTATATGGATCGACTCAGAATCGCTAGCTGAGTCGAATTAGCCATGTCTGTCTGTCCGTCCGTCCGTCTGTCTGTTCGTCAGCGATTTTAGGGCCTAAATTTTGAGCTAGGATAATGAAATTTGGTATATAGGATCCTCGTCCGTGCCACCAGAACAAGTGTAAAATTTTTTTAAATCCGCCCACTGCCACGCCCACTTTTTAGAAAAACTTATTTTTTGGCCAAACTGTAAAGAATTTCAAAAAAGTGCCTGAGTAGCATATTTAGACAATCCTAATATCTATATTTCGTTCATACAAAGTTTATTGCCACGCCCACTTTTTGGGGGCGTTTTTAGTAGAAACGCTTTTTGTCCAAATTTTAAAACTTAGGGTATTAAACGATCCGCACAGCGGATTGTAGCCTTCTCATTATACCCTATCCCATAGGGGTATATTAGTTTTGATACTTAGTTTGTAACATAGAGATATAATTTAGCTACATATACCTCAAAGTATATGGATCGACTCAGAATCGCTAGCTGAGTCGAATTAGCCATGTCTGTCTGTACGTCCGTCCGTCCGTCCGTCCGTCCGTCCGTCCGTCCGTCCGTCCGTCCGTCTGTCTGTTCGTCACCGATTTTTGGGCCTTAAATTTTGAGCTAGGATAGTGAAATTTGGTAGATAGGATCCTTGGCCGAGTCACCAGAACAAGTGTAAAAATTTTTGAAATCCGCCCACTGCCACGCCCCCTTTTAGAAAAACGTAGTTTTAAGCCAAACGGTAAGGAATTTCAAAAAAGTGTCTGAGCAGCATATTTAGACAATCCTAATATCTATATTTCGTTCATAAAAAATTTTTTGCCACGCCCAGTTTTTGGGGGCGTTTTTGGTAAAAAAAACGCTTTTTGTCCAAATTTTAAAACTTTCGAAAAAAATTTTGATGCAAATACTTCCGCAATGGTAATATCAACATTTTGTTTATAGATCATTTTCACCTACGCCCACATTTTGGGGGCGTTTTCTTACAAAAACCATTTGTATACCCCATCCCAAGGCATTAGCAATAGAAATACGTTGTTTTTTGTCGAACCACACAAGATTTTGAGAAACTGTCTGAGCAATATATTTTGACAATGTCATTTTCTGTATTTCGTCGCCATAAGGCCTATATTTTGAGGATATTAATTTAAAGGATGGGATGGGATAGGGTATTCAACGATCCGCATAGCGGATTGTAGCCTCACATATGTTTATACCCTATCCCATAGGGGTATATTAGTTTTGATACTTAGTTTGTAACATAGAGAAATAATTTTGCTACATATACCTCCAAGTATATGGATCGACTCAGAATCGCTAGCTGAGTCGATTAAGCCATGTCTGTCTGTCCGTCCGTCCGTCCGTCCGTCCGTCCGTCTGTACGTCACCGATTTTTAGGCCTTAAATTTTGAGCTAGGATAATGAAATTTGGTATATGGGATCCTCGTCTCTGCCTACAGAACAAGTGTAAAATTTTTTGAAATCCGCATACTGCCACGCCCCCTTTTTTAACGCACAGCGGATTGTAGCCTTCTCATATGTTTATACCCTATCCCATAGGGGGTATATTAGTTTTGATACTTAGTTTGTAACATAGAGAAATAATTTTGCTACATATACCTCAAAGTATATGGATCGACTCAGAATCGCTAGCTGAGTCGAATTAGCCATGTCTGTCCGTCCGTCCGTCCGTCCGTCTGTCTGTTCGTCAGCGGTTTTTGGGCCTTAAATTTTGAGCTAGGATAATGAAATTTGGTATATAGGATCCTCGTCCGTGCCACCAGAACAAGTGTAAAAATTTTTGAAATCCGCCCACTGCCACGCCCCCTTTTTAGGAAAACTTATTTTTTGGCCAAACCGTAAGGAATTTCAAAAAAGTGACTGAGAAGCATATTTAGACAATCCTAATATCTATATTTCGTTCAAACAAAGTTTTTTGCCACGCCCACTTTTTGGGGGCGTTTTTAGTAAAAAACGCTTTTTGTCCAAATATTAAAACTTTCGAAAAAAATTTTGATGCAGAATCATTAACATTATTAATATGAACATTTCGTTAATATAACATTTTAACCCACGCCCACTTTTTGGGGGCGTTTTTATATAAAAAACATATGGAAGGCTACAATCCGCTGTGCGGATCGTTGAATACCCTATCCCATCCTATCTGTAAAACTTAAATCCCCAAAAAGTGGACATGGCTAAGCACACGATGTGGATAAAATAAAGAAAATGTCAGACTGCTTATAAAAAACTTTAACGGTTCTACAAAAGACAAGGTTTTCTCCTGCATATGTTATGGGGTAGTGTATAAAAATGGTTTTTATATAAAAACGCCCCCAAAAAGTGGGCGTGGGTTAAAATAGTCTATGGACGAAATGTTCATATTTATATTACTAATGATTCTGCATCAAAATTTTTTTTCGAAAAATTTAAAATTTGACCGAAAAACGTTTTTTATTAAAAACGCCCCCAAAAAGAGGGCGTGGCAAAAAACTTTATATGAACAAAATACAGCTATTCAGATTGTCTAAATATGTTGTTCAGAAAGTTTTTCAAAATTCCTTATGGTTTGGCCAAAAAATACGTTTTTCTAAAAAGGGGGCGTGGCAGTGGGCGGATTTCAAAAATGTTTACACTTGTTCTGCTGGGAGCAACAAAGAGCACGTGTACCAAATTTCATCCTTCTAGCTCAAAATTTAAGGCCCAAAAACTGGTGACGTACGGACGGACGGACGGACGGACGGACGGACGGACGGACAGACATGGCTAAATCGACTCAGCTATCGATTCTGAGTCGATCCATATACTTTGAGGTATATGTAGCTAAATTATTTCTCTATGTTACAAACTATGTATCAAAACTAATATACCCCTATGGGATAGGGTATAACCATTTTTATATACTACCCCATAACATATGCAGGAGAAAACCTTGTCTTTTGTAGAACCGTAAAATTGTTTTGTAAGCAGTCTGAAGAATTTGTTGTCACTATATCATTTTTTCTATTTATCCACATCGTGTTTTTAGCCATGCCCACTTTTTTGGGGATTTTAGTTTTATGGATAGGATGGGATAGGGTATTCAACGATCCGCACAGCGGATTGTAGCCTTCTCATATGTTTTTATACCCTATCCCATAGGGGTATATTAGTTTTGATACATAGTTTGTAACATAGAGAAATAATTTAGCTACATATACCTCAAAGTATATGGATCGACTCAGAATCGATAGCTGAGTCGATTTAGCCATGTCTGTCCGTCCGTCCGTCCGTCCGTCCGTCCGTCCGTACGTCACCAGTTTTTGGGCCTTAAATTTTGAGCTAGAAGGATGAAATTTGGTACACGTGCTCTTTGTTGCTCCCAGCAGAACAAGTGTAAAAATTTTTGAAATCCGCCCACTGCCACGCCCCCTTTTTAGAAAAACGTATTTTTTGGCCAAACCATAAGGAATTTTGAAAAACTTTCTGAACAACATATTTAGACAATCTGAATATCTGTATTTCGTTCATATAAAGTTTTTTGCCACGCCCACTTTTTGGGGGCGTTTTTAATAAAAAACGTTTTTCGGTCAAATTTTAAAATTTTCGAAAAAAACTTTTGTTGCAGAATCATTAGTAGTATAAATATGAACATTTCGTCCATAGACTATTTCAACCCACGCCCACTTTTTGGGGGCGTTTTTATATAAAAACCATTTTTACACACTACCCCATAACATATGCAGGAGAAAACCTTGTCTTTTGTAGAACCGTCAAAGTTTTTTGTAAACAGTCTGAACAATTTGTTGTCACCATGTCATTTTCTTTATTTTATCCACATCGTGTTTTTAGCCATGTCCACTTTTTTGGGATTTTAGTTTTACAGATAGGATGGGATAGGGTATTCAACGATCCGCACAGTGGATTGTAGCCTTCTCATATGTTTTATACCCTATTCCATAGGGGTATATAAGTTTTGATACATAGTTTGTAACATAGAGAAATAATTTAGCTACATATACCTCAAAGTATATGGATCGCCTCAGAATCGATAGCTGAGTCGATTTAGCCATGTCTGTCCATCCGTCCGTCCGTCCGTCCGTACGTCACCAGTTTTTGGGCCTTAAATTTTGACCTAGAAGGATGAAATTTGGTACACGTGCTCTTTGTTGCTCCCAGCAGAACAAGTGTAAAAATTTTTGAAATCCGCCCACTGCCACGCCCCCTTTTTAGAAAAACGTATTTTTTGGCCAAACCATAAGGAATTTTGAAAAACTTTCTGAACAACATATTTAGACAATCTAAATATCTGTATTTCGTCTATATAAAGTTTTTTGCCACGCCCACTTTTTGGGGGCGTTTTTAATAAAAAACGTTTCTCGGTCAAATTTTAAAATTTTCGAAAAAAAAATTGATGCGGAATCATTAGCAATATAAATATGAACATTTCGTCAATAGACCATTTTAACCCACGCCCACTTTTTGGGGGCGTTTTTATATAAAAACCATTTTTATACCGTACCCCATAACATATGCAGGAGAAAACCTTGTCTTTTGTAGAACCGTAAAAGTTTTTTATAAGCAGTCTGATGAATTTGTTGTCATCATGACATTTTCTTTATTTTATCCACATCGTGTGCTTAGCCATATCCACTTTTTGGGGATTTTAGTTTTACAGATAGGATGGGATAGGGTATTTAACGATCCGCACAGTGGATTGTAGCCTTCTCATATGTTTATACCCTATCCCATAGGGGGGTATATTAGTTTTGATTCTTAGTTTGTAACATAGAGAAATAATTTAGCTCCATATACCTCAAAGTATATAGATCGATTCAGAGTCAATAGCTGAGTCGATTGAGCCATGTCTGTCTGTCTGTCCGTCCGCCTGTGTGTCACCGATTTTTGGGCCTTAAATTTTGAGCTAGAGTGTTGAAATTCGGTATATAGACTTTCTGGCCGACGAAGCAGAATAAGTGTAAACATTTTTGAAATCCATCCACTGCCACACCCCCTTTTTGGAAAAACGTAGTTTTAAGCCAAACCGTAAAGAATTTAAAAAAGTGTATGAGCAGCATATTTAGATAATCCTAATATCTATATTTCGTCAATACAAAGTTTTTTGCCACGCCCACTTGTTGGGGGTGTTTTTAGTAAAAACGTTTTTTGTCCAAATTTTAAAACTTTCGAAAAAAAATTTGATGCAAATACTTTCGCAATGGTAATATAAACATTTTGTCAATAGATCATTTTCACCTGCGCCCACATTTTGGGGGGCGTTTTCTTACAAAAACCATTTGTATACCCCATCCCAAGGCATTACCAATAGAAATACGTTGGTTTTTGTCGAACCACAAAAGATTTTGATAAACTGTCTGAGCAATATATTGTGACAATGTCATTTTCTGTATTTCATCGCCATAAGGCCTATATATTGAGGATATTAATTTTAAGGCTGGGATGGGATAGGGTATTCAACGATCCGCAAAGCGGATTGTAGCCTCTCCACTGTGCGGATCGTTGAATACCCTATCCCATCCTATCTGTAAAACTAAAATTCCCAAAATTTGGACATGGCTAAAAATACGATGTGGATAAAATAAAGAAAGGGACATGGTGACAACAAATTCTTCAGACTGCTTATAAAAAACTTTTACGGTTCTACAAAAGACAATGTTTTCTCCTGCATATGTTATGGGGTAGTGTATACAAATGGTTTTTATATAAAAACGCCCCCAAAAAGTGGGTTGGGTTAAAATGGTCTATAAACGAAATGTTCATATTTATATTACTAATGATTCTGCATCAAAATTTTTTTCGAAAATTTGAAAATTTGACCGAAAAATGTTTTTTATTAAAAACGCCCCGAAAAAGTGGGCGTGGCAAAAAACTTTATATGATCGAAATACAGATATTCAGATTGTCTAAATATGTTGTTCAGCAAGTTTTTCAAAATTCCTTATGGTTTGGCCAAAAAATACGTTTTTCTAAAAAGGGGGCGTGGCAGTGGGCGGATTTCAAAAATGTTTACACTTGTTCTGCTGGGAGCAACAAAGAGCACGTGTACCAAATTTCATCCTTCTAGCTCAAAATCTAAGGCCCAAAAACTGGTGACGTACAGACGGACGGACAGACATGGCTAAATCTCAGCTAGCGATTCTGAATCGATCCATATACTTTGAGGTATATGTAGCTAAATTATTTCTCTATGTTACAAACTAAGAATCAAAACTAATATACCCCTATGGGATAGGGTATAAACATATGAGAGGCTACAACCCGCTGTGCGGATCGTTGAATACCCTATCCCATCCCATCCTTAAAAACATATGGAAGGCTACAATCCGCTGTGCGGATCGTTGAATACCCTATCCCATCCTATCTGTAAAACTTAAATCCCCAAAAAGTGGACATGGCTAAGCACACGATGTGGATAAAATAAAAAAAATGTCATGGTGACAACAAATTCATCAGACTGCTTATAAAAAACTTTAACGGTTCTACAAAAGACAAGGTTTTCTCCTGCATATGTTATGGGGTAGTGTATAAAAATGGTTTTTATATAAAAACGCCCCCAAAAAGTGGGCGTTGGTTAAAATAGTCTATGGACGAAATGTTCATATTTATATTACTAATGATTCTGCATCAAAATTTTTTTTCGAAAAATTTAAAATTTGACCGAAAAAGTTTTTTTATTAAAAACGCCCCCAAAAAGAGGGCGTGGCAAAAAACTTTATATGAACGAAATACAGCTATTCAGATTGTCTAAATATGTTGTTCAGAAAGTTTTTCAAAATTCCTTATGGTTTGGCCAAAAAATACGTTTTTCTAAAAAGGGGGGCGTGGCAGTGGGCGGATTTCAAAAATGTTTACACTTGTTCTGCTGGGAGCAACAAAGAGCACGTGTACCAAATTTGATCCTTCTAGCTCAAAATTTAAGGCCCAAAAACTGGTGACGTACGGACGGACGGACGGACGGACGGACGGACAGACATGGCTAAATCGACTCAGCTATCGATTCTGAGTCGATCCATATACTTTGAGGTATATGTAGCTAAATTATTTCTCTATGTTACAAACTATGTATCAAAACTAATATACCCCTATGGGATAGGGTATAATTAATATCCTCAAAATATAGGCCTTATGGCGATGAAATACAGAAAATGACATTGTCACAATATATTGCTCAGACAGTTTCTCAAAATCTTTTGTGGTTCGACAAAAACCAACGTATTTCTATTGGTAATGCCTTGGGATGGGGTATACAAATGGTTTTTGTAAGAAAACGCCCCCAAAATGTGGGCGCAGGTGAAAATGATCTATTGACAAAATGTTTATATTACCATTGCGAAAGTATTTGCATCAAATTTTTTTTCGAAAGTTTTAAAATTTGGACAAAAAGCGTTTTTTACTAAAAACGCCCCAAAAAGTGGGCGTGGCAAAAAACTTTGTATGAACGAAATATAGATATTAGGATTGTCTAAATATGCTGCTCAGACACTTTTTTGAAATTCCTTACGGTTTGGCCTTAAACTACGTTTTTCAAAAAGGGGGCGTGGCAGTGGGCGGATTTCAAAAATTTTTACACTTGTTCTGCTTCGTCGACCAGAGAGTCTATATACCAAATTTCAACACTCTAGCTCAAAATTTAAGGCCCAAAAATCGGTGACACACAGACGGACGGACGGCCGGACTGACAGACATATCTTAATCGACTCAGCTAGCGATTCTGAATCGATCCATATACTTTGAGGTATATGTATCGAAATTATTTCTCTATGTTACAAACTTAATGTCAAAACTAATATACCCCCCTATGGGATAGGGTATAAACATGTGAGAAGGCTACAATCCGCTGTGCGGATCGTTTAATACCCTATCCCATCCATCCCATCCTTAAAATTGATATCCCCAAAATATGGTCTTTATGGTCATAAAGTATTGAAAATGACGTTGTTACAACATTTTGTTCCGAAGGATTATCAAATTCTTTTATGGTTCGACAAAAAACACGTTTTTGTATTGCATATGCCTTGGGGTAGGGCATACAAATGGTTTTTGTAGGAAAAACGCCCCCAAAAAGTGGGCGCGGGTTAAAATGGTCTACTGACGAAATGTTCATATTAATATTAGCAATGATTTTGCATCAAAATTTTTTTCGAAAATTTTCAAATTTGGCCAAAAAAGGTTTTTTTTATAGAAAACGTCCCCAAAAAGTGGGCGTGGTAAAAAACTTTGTATTGACGAAATATAGATATTACGATTCTCTAAATATGCTTCTCAGACACTTTTTTAAAATTCCTTACGGTTTGGCCAACAACTGAGTTTTTCTTAAAAGGGGGCGTGGCAGTAGGCGGATTTCAAAAATGTTTAAACTTGTTCTGTAGGCACGGGCGAGGATCCTTTACACCAAATTTCATTATCCTAGCTCAAAATTTAAGGAGTAAAAATCGGTGACGTACAGACGGACGGACGGACGGACGGAAAGACATGGCTAAATCGACTCAGCTATCGATTCTGAGTCGATCCATATACTTTGAGGTATATGTAGCTAAATTATTTCTCTATGTTACAAACTAAGTATCAAAACTAATATACCCCTATGGGATAGGGTATAAACATATGAGAAGGTTTTTATATAAAAACGCCCCCAAAAAGTGAGCGTGGCGTGGGTTAAAATGGTCTATAGACGAAATGTTATTATTAACAATACTAATGATTCTGCATCAACATTTTTTTCGAAAATTTTAAAATTTGACCGAAAAACGTTTTTTATTAAAAACGCCCCCAAAAAGTGGGCGTGGCCAAAAAAAAAGTTTTCCTAAAAAGGTGGCATGGCAGAAGGCGGATTTAAAAAATGTTTACACTTATTCTGGTGACTCGGACAAGGATCCTATATACCAAATTTCATTATCCTAGCTCAAAATTCAAGGCCCAAAAATCGGTGACGAACAGACAGACGGACGGACGGATATTCGGACGGACGGACGGACAGACAGACAGACATGGCTAATTCGACTCAGCTAGCGATTCTGAGTCGATCCATATACTTTGAGGTATATGTAGCAAAATTATTTCTCTATGTTACAAACTATGTATTTAAACTAATATACCCCTATGGGATAGGGTATAAACATATGAAAAGGTTACAATCCGCTGTGCGTATCGTTTAATACCCTATCCCATCCCATCCTTAAAATTAATATCTCCAAAATGTGGGTTTTATGTGCCTATAATATAGAAAATGACATTGTCACAACATATTGTTCAAACAGTTTATCAGAATCTTTTGTTGTTCGACAAAAAACATCGTTTTTCTCCTGCATATGTTATGGGGTAGGGTATATAAACGGTTTTTGTAAGAAAACGCCCCCAAAAAGTATGGGTGGGATAAAATGGTCTATAGACGAAATGTTCATATTAATAATGTTAATGATTCTGCATCAAAATTTTTTTCGAAAAATTAAAAATTTGACCGAAAACAGTTTTTTATTGAAAACGCCCCCAAAATGTGGGCGTGGCAAAAAAATTAAGAAGACGAAAAATAGATATTAAGATTGTCTAAATATGTTGTTCAGAAACTTTTTTAAAATTCCGTACGGTTTGGCCAAAAACTGAGTTTTTCTTAAAAGGGGGCGTGGCAGTGGGCGGATTTCAAAAATGTTTACACTGGTTCTGTAGGCACGGACGAGGATCCTATACACCAAATTTCATTATCCTAGCTCAAAGTTTAAGGCCTAAAAATCGGTGACGTACAGACGGACGGACGGACGGACGGACAGACATGACATAATCGACTCAGCTAGAGATTCTGAGTCGATCCATATACTTTGAGGTATATGTAGCTAAATTATTTCTCTATGTTACAAACTAAGTATCAAAACTAATTTACCCCTATGGGATAGGGTATAAACATATGAGAAGCCTACAATCTGCTGTGCGGATCGTTTAGTACCCTATCCCATCCCATCCTTAAATTACTATCCCCAAAATGTGGTCTTTATGGGCATAATTTTTTTTTTTTTTTTAATTCTGACCTGCCTAAGCAGTAATATACACATCGACCTAAAAGATCTATTGTGCTTGCCGTCAGATGCTTTTTAGGTTAGTAGCGCTTCTACTTTCCTAATGTAGCTGATAATACTTTCAGCAGAAGATTTCCTCAATTCTTCGGGACTTAAGAATTCCCTGAAGAAAGATTCTCTTCTCATACAGTAAAGAGCCGGCATTCACATATGATATGCTCGGCTGTTTCGTCTTCTTCTAGACATAGTCTGCACTCCGGTGAGTCGACTAGACGCATTTTGTTTAGGTGATATCGCAGACCGTGATGACTATTTAGGTAGCCTACTAAGTTTTTGATATCGTGCCTGCGAAGATTTAGTATCTTGTCGGCATCTGATTTGAAGGGCTGAATAGCTCTTTTGGCCTGTCTTAGGCCTGGGATGTTTCCCCAGTATGAAACACATCTGTTTTGTTCCCAGTTTTTTATGACTAGATTTATGGCTGATTTGGGGATTGCACAGAAGGGTTCAGGTCCAATGAAGGGGGTTTCGGAACCTTTTCTGGCTAGTTCATCAGCTTTTTCGTTACCTTCAACTCCCTTATGTCCGGGGACCCACCATAGTTTGGTTTTGTTCCTGGAACTGAGTGTTTGGAGGGAGTTGAAGCAGTGTAGTACTGATTTGGAGTCAATGATGTGTGAGCTAAGGGCTTTTATAGCTGCTTGACTGTCCGTGAATATATGGATGTTTGCGCCTTTAATACCTGAGTTGTGTATTAGGTTTACGCATTCTTTTATGGCATGGAGCTCAGCTTGGAATACACTAGGGTTTTTTCCCATAGGTATTGAGATGTTTTTATTTGGTCCATGAATGCCAGCTCCTACCCCTGAGTCCATTTTAGAACCATCCGTATACCACTTTAGGCCGTTTAGGCAGTTTGGAGGGTTGTTGCTACACCATGCTTCTCTGGTTGTGATCTCCGTTGAGAATCTTTTGTCGAAGCATAGTGTCTTTGGTAAGCGGTCTGTAACCGCACAGATCATGTCAAGTTCTGGAAGTTCGGATAGAAGTTCAATTAGTTTTAGATGTTCACTAATGTTTAATTCTTCCGCTTGTGTCAAACTTGCTGAGCTGCGAATTGCCACTTTTTTTATATAAATGTGGAGAGGTGTTAGTCCTATTATGGCTTCCATAGCCGCCGTGGGACATGTACGTATAGCTCCGGTAATGCCCAGACAGGCAAGCCGTTGTACCTTGTTTAATTTATTTATAGTTGTTTTTTGGGTGACTTTGTTCCACCATACTATTGAAGCGTATGTTATAATGGGCCTGACCATGATCGTGTAGATCCAGTGTGTGGTCTTTGGAGCTTTGGTTGCTTTTTGAATTTTGTTGTTGATGTGGGAGTTCCAGCTTAGTTTTTTATCGAGGATCACTCCAAGATATTTTACTTCGTTGGAATACTCAATGTATGTACCATTTATTGAAATTTGGGTAAGATTTAATTTCCTCCTTTTTGTAAAAGGGACGATGATAGCCTTGCTGGGGTTTATAGAGAGACTTTCTTTATTACACCAGTCTATGACTATCTTAAGGGCGTTTTGCAAACGTGTTGTAACTTCGTTTGGTTCTTTGCCCTTTATTATGATGACTAGGTCATCGGCGTATCCAATTATATTGAAACCTGCATTACTTAGGTCTTGAAGTAGGTTATCGATAACCAGAGACCATAGGAGGGGTGAGAGAACTCCTCCCTGAGGGCAACCTTTAACGGCTGTTACTGATACTGAGGTCTGTGCTGATGAAGCAGTTATTTTCCGACTTTCAAGCATCGCTTTGATCCATTTGATGGTGGGATGATCTATTCTTCTATGAGTCAAAGCATTTGATATGGAGTCATATCCAGTGTTGTCAAAAGCGCCCTCTATGTCTAGGAAGGCACATAAAGCTACTTCTTTGTTTTCGTATTTACTACCCCAGGTGGCAATTCAGTTTCACTGGAAAATCCACCCTCTACGGAGGTCGGCTCTACGGATTCTGGGGAGAGCCAATTATTGCAAATGTGTAACCCTTTCGGGAAAAGTTCAAGGGTAACGAGGTCACCTACATCAGGATCTCAAAAAAATATATGTGTCTCAAGGAGCTCGACAACACCAGAAGTGTCAGCCCACGAAAAACGAGACTCAGTGAAAAATAAGAGCCTAAAGGAAGAAAACGACGTTCTTCGAACAAGGCTTAACAATGTCGAACTGCTCTGCGAAGAGCTTCGTAAAGAAATTCTCCATCTAAAGGAAGAAAATATGACTCTGAAGAGTTCATTTAAAATACCAAAAACAAGTTCAAACGGCCCCGTGAATTCGGAATACCACACGGATGAAGAAGAACTCAGTCGCGAAACTGACTGGATCTTAAAGAAAAGACCAGTTAAAAAGAGGAAAGCTGTATCCTCTCCTGAAATAATAAACCGCGACAAAGAGATTATTAACAAAGCGAAACAGCTAAAACAACGTCCCCCACCGCCAATTAATGTGATCGGTATTGACGACTTTAACAAGTTGCACACCTTGCTAAAATCGTTGCCATTATCGGGCTACCAAGTAACTTCGCTAAGAAAAAATACATGGAAAGTCTGCGTTAAAGACCCTGAAAGTTACCGTCTATTATCTCGCAAGCTTAATATCGATAAAATAGAATGGTATTCTTTTGAAAATAAATCTGAAAGGCCTTTACGCGTTGTAGCTAGAGGGTTACATGCGTCGTGCTTAAAGGATGACATTGTAAATGATCTGCAAAACAGGCAATATAAAGTCATAGATGCCGTTAACATTGTCAAACGAGACCAAAAGCAAAAAGATGGCGAAGGAAATGTAATAAAACGCGGCCTTCCTTTATTTATACTCACTTTCGATAAAACAGAAAGTTTGAACAAAATTTATGAAATAAAAACAATACTTAATATTGTTGTAAAAATAGAGCCTATGCGTAAGGATTCCAAACTAGTTCCCCAGTGCAAGCGCTGCCAAGGATACAATCATACGCAAAGCTATTGTCAAAAAGAACCGCGGTGTGTAAAATGTGCCGGCAATCACCTGACGGTAGATTGTATGTCAGATAAGAAAGCTCTTGCTATCTGCATTAACTGTAAAGGCAATCATCCGGCAAATTATCGCGGCTGCGAAGTAGCTAAAGAGTTGCAAAAAAGACGGACGAAATTTAATAGTATTAATTCACAGAAATTAAATTTAAACAAGCAAAAGCCTAAAATTCCGATTAAAAATATGTCGAAGACAAAGCAGGCCATAATCGAAAAACCTAAATGTCCACAAACTACGCGGCCATCAGATATCCGTTCGGATCTTGTACATCCAAAACCAAATGTACAAACGTATGCTCAAGCTACAGTATCCAATAACGCCCAAAAAAATATCTCACCTGACCCAGTTTCAAATGTATTTTCGATTATTCTCTCAAAACTTGAGGAACAAAGCAAAACGAATAAACTTATTTTTGACAGGCTCGTTAAGCTCGAAAATAGTATTCGCAATAGAAGTACCCCACCTTTAACATGAATAGATTGCTTAAAATTCTTACGTGGAATGCCAATGGCCTTTGGCAAAAACTTGGAGAACTTGAATTATTTATGCAGGAAAAAGATATAGACATCTGTTTAATATCCGAAACTCACGCAAAGAGTAATTCGAACTTAAAAATAAAAGGTTACCTCGACTATCATGCTCTTCATCCATCGAATAAGGCTAGAGGTGGAGCCTCACTATATATAAAAGAGTGTATCGAACATTCGATTGATCTTAAACTAGAAATCGAAACAATGCAAGTTAGCTCTATACAAGTCAAAAGCAGACAATCCTTTCTGAAGATATCGTCTATTTACTGCCCACCACGATGCAAGGTTGAGAAAATTGACTTTGAAAACTTGCTTAATTCCCTTGGACAACGTTTTGTCATCGGAGGGGACTTTAATGCAAAACATACATTCTGGGGATCTAGATGCATATCACAGAAAGGTAGGATGCTTTATGATATAGGTAGAAAGTACAATACCGAATTTCATTCTACGGGAAAACCAACTTACTGGCCAACTGATGCTAGAAAAATACCGGATTTGATCGATTTTTTCATTGTAAAAGGTCTGCCGTCCAATCGAATCAAAGTTGAAGAATGCTTTGATCTTTCCTCTGATCATTCTCCAGTCATTTTAACAATGAGCGAGTCACTGATTATAAATGAAAAACCACCCAGATTAACAAACGCGAAAACCAACTGGGAAGGTTTCAAAAACGATATTGAAAATAATATCCGACTGGGTGTATCGCTTAGAACCCCATTGGAGCTCGAAGTCGCTGTTGACTCATTTATCAATACCATCCAAAAAGCAGCATGGAATAATACTCCTCAACAGAACAAAATAGTGAGCTATAGTAAAATTAAGTACCCCCGTGAAATACAAGATTTAGTAAGACAAAAAAGAAAAGCTCGTAAAAGATGGCACCAAACTCGTGCCCCGCAAGATAAAACACATCTCAATCGGTTGAGTAATTTGCTATCAAATTCGATTAAATACTTTAAAAACCATTCAGTAGAAACTTATCTGCAAAGCCTAACCGTTGGAAAGGAATCGAATTATTCGCTCTGGAAAGCAATTAGAGTCATAAAACGGCCAAAAATCGCTGTGCCGCCCATTAGGGTAACTCAAGACGTTTGGGCAAAGAGCGATAAGGAAAAAGCTGACGTTTTTGCCTCACATCTTGAGGAAACATTTAAGCCATTTGATGGTCCGGCGCAAAATGAAAACATTAATATATTCGAGAGTACAACCGATAATAACATAGTAAGATATGCAAGTATTGCCGAGCTTAAACGGGAAATACAGAAACTAAAGCCTAAAAAAGCTCCGGGTTATGACCTGATTACAGGAGAACTTCTTAAAATGTTGCCTCGGAAAGCATTAACTAAGCTTCTTTTTATTATAAATGCAGCAATCAGATTAGAATACATACCAAGACAGTGGAAAGTCGCGGAAGTGATTATGGTTCTAAAACCAGGAAAATCACCGAATGAAATAAAATCTTACAGGCCTATTTCACTTCTTCCAATCATTTCAAAAGTTTTTGAACGGATATTACTCGGTCGCTTACACCCCATAATTGAACAGAAACGTCTTTTACCTGACCATCAATTTGGGTTTAGAAGTAAACATTCAACGGTGGACCAAGTACATCGAATTACAGATGTAATTGAGAAAGCTTTCGAAGAAAAGAAAATTTGTTCAGCCGTATTTCTTGACGTGTCGCAAGCTTTTGACAAGGTGTGGCACAAAGGCCTTACTTATAAACTAAGTCAAGTTTTGCCAGAACAATTATATAAAATCCTCGTGTCGTATCTTGAGCATAGACTCTTCCGTGTGAAACTTGGAAGCGAATATTCCGAGTTCAAAGAAATAATGGCAGGTGTACCGCAAGGAAGCGTCCTTGGACCAATCCTGTACCTCATATTCACTCGTGATATCCCACAAACAAACGATACAATAGTTGCAACGTTTGCTGACGATACTGCTATACTAGCAGTTGCCACAACAATAGAGGAAACAAATATTAAATTACAAAACGCTCTTAACGAGGTTAATGAATGGACTAAATCCTGGCGGATTGCACTTAATGAGAGCAAATCGATCCATGTAGATTTTTCGTATAAACGGACAAACAATTTGCCTGTATTTCTAAATACGGTTCGAGTCCCGTTTGCAAATGAAGCGAAATATCTCGGTATGACACTCGATGCAAAATTAAAATGGAAGTCGCATGTAAAAAAGAAATGCGAAGAACTTAAGAATAAATACAGAGAACTGTACTGGTTGCTCGGAAAATATTCGAAGCTTAACCTTGATAACAAGCTGCTATTATACAAGCAAGTGCTAAAACCGGTTTGGACATATGGTATACAACTATGGGGTTGTACCAGTGAAACGAATCTAAACATTTTACAAACTTTTGAAAACAAAATGTTAAGATCATTCGTCAATGCGCCGTGGTACATAAGGAACGAAGATCTACGCAGAGATCTGGGTATTCCCGCGGTTAAAGATGAAACAAAAAATTTTGCACGAAAACATAAAAAACGTTTATTAGGACACGTTAACACAACAGTCCTCCAAATTCTGGACGAAACAAATATATTGCGGCGTCTTCAAAGAACTAAACCCTTAGATTTGGCCCGATAATAACAAACCGCGCTATAATTGCGGAAAAGCAGGAACTCTCAAAGGAAAGTTACCTGCCAAACATATTATATAATCGTGATAAAAAAATTGCTGGATAAGTCGAATACTTAGTTGCAATAGAAATACCAAATGGGTGGTGGTTTTAGTGAGTAAAAATCTCACACTACTTTGGGCACGTGCTCATCGTGTCTATGAAGATTTCCACCAGCCCACGGAAAGAAAAAAAAAAAAAAAAAAAAAAAAAAAAAAAAAAAAAAAAAAACTTTTTATTTGTGATGTTAAACTTAGAAGTGCTCCTTCCGTGGATTTACCTTTTTGGTAGGCGAATTGATATGGGTGCAGAGGAGTGCTTTCATTTAAGCACTCTCTAATGTTTACGTCAAGTATTCTTTCCATTGTTTTCAGGAAAAACGATGTTAAGCTTATTGGACGGTATGATTAAGGTAGTTCTTTTGGTTTGCCTGGTTTGGGGATAAATACCACGTTTACCTCCCTCCAGGTTTGTGGTATGTAGCCCCAATTGAAACTAAACCTAAATAAGGCTACCATAGTGGGTAGGAAAAAGTCCAAGCCCTTTTGTATAAGAGCAGTAAAGATTCGGTCTGTCCCTGGTGCCTTGTATGGTTTAAATGAGTTGATAGCCCATTTGACCTTATCCGGAGTGAAAAGTTTGCCGGATAAACTATTAGTCCTTTTCAGGTTTATAGGAGGTGAGTCATCTATCATGTGTTCATGAAACTCACTTGTGATTGTAGAGCCGGGAAAGTGTACCTGAAGAAGTGTGGTCAACGTTTCTTCCCGCTCGCATGTGATTTTAGCGTCAGATTTGACTAGTAATCCCATGCAGTTTGTTTTATCTTTCGAAAGTGCCCTCTGGAGACGCGCCACCACCGGAAGCTCTTCGAGTTCCTCACAGTATTTGCGCCAGGACGCTCTTTGTGATTTTCGCAACTCTATGTTGTATTGGGTAAGTAGAGATTTATATTGGTCCCACTTACCGGTGCGTTTGGCTTTATTGAAAAGTTTTCTTACTCTTTTACGGAAACTTTCTAGGTTATCGTTCCACCATGGTGTGCACCTCTTTGCCACAGTGCGTTTAACCTTACAGCTATTTGTAAAAGATGAGATGATAATGTCATTTAGTTGACATTGTGCGACTTCCGCTTCACTTACACATGAAGGTTTTTCTGGAAGTATGTCACATTTAATCGATAGATTTTCTCGATACGTTCTCCAATTTGTGAGTTTGTTGTCGTATTTAATCGGCGCATCCTCGGTGTTGCATCTTAATTGGAAACTTATGTGCACGTGATCCGATAAAGATGCCTCACCAGAAACGTGCCAATTTTCGACGGTGTTTTGGACAAACGGAGAAGAGATGGTAAGGTCTAAAACTTCTTCTCTTAAAACGTTTCTAAACGTGGGTTTATTACCCTTATTTAGTATAACTAAATTGTTGCTATATAGGTATTCTAATAAGGACTCACCTCTTTTGTTTGTATCTCGACTGCCCCATATTGTGTTATGCGCGTTGGCGTCGCAGCCGAAGATAAGATGTAGTTGCTGGGTCTGGCAGTACTGGACAAGTTCCTGTACTGGGCGAGGTGGTATTTCGTCATCTCCAGCAAAGTACGCCGATGCGCATACAATTTTTTGTAGCTCTCGGCCGTTGCGTCTTTCTAAAAGAAGAGAGAGAATTTTATATCTTTTGCAACTAAAAGAGCTGCCCTTGGTCTAAAATTTCCCCGGGCGAAGATGAGCTCTCTGGTTTTACTTTGTAAACCAAATATCTTACCCTCTGTTGCCCATGGCTCCTGGATTAAACCTAGAGCGATGTTCCCTTCGGCACATCTTTGGTTGTAGGTGTCCGAGGCACCTATAGCTCGGTGCAGGTTTGCCTGCAGCACATTTAGTATCGCTTCCTACCGTGCTCAGGGTTTCGTACCCTATAAGGCTTGTTATCGCCTCTTCTGCGTACGATACCCTGTTGAGAGAGACCTTCGTGTCTATCTCTCGGACCGTTTTTTCGCTTTCCGTGTTTTTGCCGTTCACGCGCCCGTTCCGCAGCTAGCTTTGGTCTAAACTGTTGCTGGCTGATGCTAACGTTGCTCGTACTAGGGGCGTTTGGCGATACTGTCGTAGGCAGTGAACCAGTCTTCTTTATATCGCTTCCGGCGGCAGTACTAATACTGGCTGCTGGTTGCGACGAGCTGGCGCTTGTTTTTTCTGACGACTTTTTCTTTTTATTAGTGTCATTGACACTATTTTTTCGGGTCTGAATTGCAGACTTGTCGGATCCTATAAGGATGATCTTGATTTGTCCAAATCTATATGATACCATCCCCTTTAGCTCCGCAAGCCTACGCATCGCACTCTCGTTTATTGCAAAGACCATGTGGGCGACGTCTTTCTCGTCCGATCTTTGCAGAACTCTCCACGTTCTCGTATTTCGGTCTCTGTTTTGACCGTCTAGTATTGCCAGTATTCTCTCATTTGTAACTCCGGTACTCTGCGGGAAGAAAGCTCTGACAATATGTGGTTTCGGAAAGTCATCCTCTCCCACAAGCATTACTTCCAACTCGCATTTCTCCTTTAGTCTGAGGAAGTTTGTTTTCATCCACTCTGAAGTGGTGATGTCCGCACATACTAACAAGAGCCATCCGGCTTTGAAAGTTGTCCCGCGGAAAGCTGGCTTTGCATCCCCGTCGCGCAGTTCGATCGTGATGTCCATAATCCTCTCTTGTATCTGAACCATTTGTTCATTCGTGAGAGGATTGCGATCGATATCGACTGGTACGACACCCAATCTGACATAGCTCGCTATATCTCTATAGGTGGTTCTGTCAGAGGTTGTTTTCCCAGTGCGAGCTCGCTTCGCTTTGGACTGAGGTGGTGTGTTGTCCTCAGATCTCATGCGTTTGGTTTCTTTGGCATCATCTTTTGTTTTTGCAAAGATGCGGGCTTGCTCTATGCTGCTACCCTGTTTCAGCGCTCTGTTGAAACGACGCTGTTCCGCTGGCGTGAACCTGATACGCTTGGAATCAGTTTGAGCCGTTTTGCCTGGGGTCCCTGGCGCTTCTGTATATTCCGGATGCAATTCATCCGAGAGTATACTGATGCTGTATACGGTACTTGATTCCGAGGCTGAGTCGCTCAGATGAGACAATTTCTCTTCTAGGCTCATCATCTCGAAATCACTGATTTGTGACCCTTCCCGATTGGCAGGTGTCGTGTCGGTTTCGACAGGGTGTTCTGAAACATCCCTAGTTGTTGATGCATTTGTAGAGGCATCATTCTCTATGTTTTTTACTATTGGTACTTCAATTTTTCCCACGAGTAGGCGGGATTTATTGGTCGCCTGTGGTCTACCCGTCTAACCACAGGAAGGCTATCTTGAGATCGGAAGTAGCCCGGTATCCGAAATTCGCAAACTAGCGGCTTAAAACTCCATTTTTAGCCATGCATCCTTCGGCGTTTGCTGTTCCACCTTGGATTTGGGTTTAAGGGTTTTCTCCCACCTCAAACTTATGGTTCCCGCTTGTACATTGATCGTGCGTTGCAACGTGTTACAGCGCACGGTCAATATCCAAGTGGGACCCTTGGCTGACCCTAATCAGGCATGCTGATTAGTCATTTTCAGGTGGGCGCCCGCGAGACTGAAAGATGAGGATTTTGCAGAACCCTTATGGGCATAAAGTATTGAAAATGGCGTTGTCACAACGTATTGTTCAGAAGGTTTATCAAATTCTCTAATGGTTTGACAAAAAACAAGGTTTTTCTATTGCATATGCCCAGGGGTAGGGCATACAAATGGTTTTTGTAAGAAAACGCCCCTAAAAAGTGGGCGTGGGTTAAAATGGTCTATTGACGAAATGTTTTAACCCAAGGTATATGCAATAGAAAAACGTTGTTTTTTGTCGAACCATACACAATTTTGATAAACCTTTTGAACAATATGTTGTGCCAACGTCATTTTCAATACTTTATAACCATAAAGACCACATTATGGGGATATTGATTATACCCTATCCCATAGGGGATAGGTAGTTATACATAGTTTGTAACATAGAGAAATAATTTAGCTATATATACCTCAAAGTATATGGATCGACTCAGAATCGATAGCTGAGTCGATTTAGCCATGTCTGTCCGTCCGTCCGTCCGTCCGTCCGTTCGTCCGTCCGTACGTCACCAGTTTTTGGGCCTTAAATTTTGAGCTAGAAGGATGAAATTTGGTACACGTGCTCTTTGTTGCTCCCAGCAGAACAAGTGTAAAAATTTTTGAAATCCGCCCACTGCCACGCCCCCTTTTTAGAAAAACGTATTTTTTGGCCAAACCATAAGGAATTTTGAAAAACTTTCTGAACAACATATTTAGACAATCTGAATATCTGTATTTCGTTCATATAAAGTTTTTTGCCACGCCCACTTTTTGGGGGCGCTTTTAATAAAAAACGTTTTTCGGTCAAATTTTAAAATTTTCTAAAAAAATTTTGATGCAGAATCATTAGTAATATAAATATGAACATTTCGTCAATAGACCATTTTAACCCACGCCCACTTTTTGGGGGCGTTTTTATATAAAAACCATTTTTATACCCTACCCCATAACATATGCAGGAGAAAACCTTGTCTTTTGTAGAACCGTAAAAGTTTTTTATAAGCAGTCTGAAGAATTTGTTGTCACCATGTCATAGTCTTAATTTTATCCACATCGTGTTTTTAGCCATGTCCACTTTTTGGGGATTTTAGTTTTACAGATAGGATGGGATAGGGTATTCAACGATCCGCACAGTGGATTGTAGCCTTCTCATATGTTTTTAAGGATGGGATGGGATAGGGTATTAAACGATCCGCACAGCGGATTGTAGCCTTCTCATATGTTTATACCCTATCCCATAGGGGTGTATTAGTTTTGACATTAAGTTTGTAACATAGAGAAATAATTTCTATACATATACCTCAAAGTATATAGATCGATTCAGAATCACTAGCTGAGTCGATTAAGACATGTCTCTCTGTCCATCCGTCTGTTTGTCACCGATTTTTGGGCCTTAAATTTTGAGCTGGAGTGTTGAAAGTTGGTATATAGACTCTCTGGCCGACGAAGCAGAACAATTGTAAACATTTTTGAAATCCGCCCACTGTCACGCCCTCTTTTAGAAAAACGTAGTTTTAAGCAAAACCGAAAGGAATTTCAAAAAAGTGTGTGAGCAGCATATTTAGACAATCCCAATATCTATATTTCGTCCAAATTTTGAACACTTTCGAAAAAATGTTTGATGCAAATACTTCCGCAATGTTAAAATAAACATTTTGTCCATAGATCATTTCCACCTACACCCACATTTGAGGGGCGTTTTCTTACAAAAACCATTTGTATACCCCATCCCAAGGCAAGGCATAGAAATACGTTATTTTTTGTCGAACCATAAAAGAATTTGATAAACCTTCTGAACAATATGTTGTAATAACGTCATTTTCAATACTTTTAAAAATAATAATAAGAATAATATTTTGTGTAGTCAGATACTGGTGTTCTGTGAAGACCAAGGCAGCTTTTCAAACACTGCCTCTCAAACACCCGTATCTTTTCAATTTGAGATGGGGCAACGTTGAACCACACCGGGTACCCATAGGCAATCATCGGCCTGATAAGAGACATGTAGCAAATCACCTTCACCCTGCTGACAAGACGGCTGCTATAAAACAATCGTCTTGTCAGGGCAAATGCGCCAGAGCAACATCTACATGTCTTCCGAAATATAGATACTGATCCAGCCAGATGCCAAGGTACTTTACTACACTTTTAGTCGATAGTGGATGTCCATTTGGTCCAACGATTACGAGCTTGCGCCAGTTCTTTCTCGTCTCCCTAGATGCCCTAGAGAAATATACCATCGACACCCGCTGACTTCTTTGTATACCCTATTCCATAAGGGTATATTAGTTATGATACATAGTTTGTGTGAATGGATAGCTTTTTAGATGCGGAAATTGAAATATCAGAAATCGAAACAATACTGGAAACACTAAAAGATGGCAAAATGGCAGGATCAAATGGTATACCATCAGAATTTTTTAAGCACTCAACAGTATTATTGAAAGAAAAACCCAGGCATTGAATGTGATATTTAATTTTGCGGTGTATCCTGATTGCTTCGATCAAGCTCTCATTTGGCCAATCCATAAAAAAGGTGATCCATGTGATCCCAAAAATTATAGAGGAATATCTATTTTGAGCGCAAGCCAAATTATAAAGATATATGGGTTATTTATTGACTTTAAAGCTGCATTTGTTATGGTGGACAGAAGAACATTGTTTTACAAACTTTATAATATTGGTGTTTCAACTTAATTCGGCAGAGCATTGGAAAAATTGTATCAGCAAACAACTGGATGTGTATTCAATGGGACAGACATATCGAAAAACATAAAAATGAATAGCGGAGTACGCCAGGGGGTGCAACCTCAGTCCTTTATTATACCCTATCGCATAGGGGTATATTAGTTTTGATACATAGAGAAATAATTTTGCTACATATACCTCAAAGTCTATGGATCGACTCAGAATCGCTAGCTGAGTCGAATTAGCCATGTCTCTCTGTCCGGCCGTCCGCCTGTCCGTCCGTCCGTCCGTCTGTTCGTCACCAATTTTGGGCCTTAAATTTTGAGCTAGGATAATGAAATTTGGTATATAGGATCCTTGTCCGTGCCTCCAGAACAAGTGTAAAAATTTTTGAAATCCGCCCACTGAATATAAAAAAAGTTTCTGAGCAGCATATTTAGAGAATGGTAATATATATATTTCGTCAGTATAAAGTTTTTTGTCACGCCCACTTTTTGGGTTTTTTTTTTTAAAAAACGTTTCTGGTCAAATTTTAAAATTTTCGAAAAAAAATTTTATGCACAATCATTGGTAGTATTAATATGAACATTTCGTCGATAGAGCATTTTAACCCACAAACACTTTTTGGGGGCGTTTTCTTACAAAAAAAAATTGTATGCCCTACCCCAAGGCATATGCAATAGAAAAACGTTGTTTTTTGTAGAACCATAAAATAATTTGATAAACCTTCTGAACACTATGTTGTAACAACGTCATTTCAATACTTTATGACCACAAAGGCCACATTTTGGGGATATTAATTTTAAGGTTGGGATGGGATAGGGTATACAACGATCCGCACAGCGGATTGTAGCCTTCTTATATGCCTAATGTGGAGTGGAGTATGTTAACATTAAGATAAAAGTTATAATGTATGCGGATGATATTCTCATTTTGGCGGAATCTCCAACCTCACTACAATTGAATATAAACAGACTTTTGGACTACTGTAAAAGATGGGGCTTAGATTTCAATACTGAAAAGACAAAACACTGGAGTTATGGCTAAACAAAGTTGGAAATAGTAAAAGAATACACTTACCTTGGAATGACAATTTCCTTCATTTTAAATATGGAAAAATACCTCCAAGCCAAGGCGGATGTAGCGAACAAAGCTATTTGTGCAAATTTGCAAATAATATTCAACAATAAGTATATTTCGACAAACGCTAAGTACAATGTTTTTAATGCCACGGCTAAAGTTATTCTTTTTTAAGAGCACAAACCTGGGGTATTAAGAAATTCGAGATAGTGGAGTGCTTATTGAGTTTTTTTTAAGAAAGATTTTTCTGTTGCCGCTAAACTCTCCAAAATACATGTACTACTTGGAAACAGGACTTCCTACGCTTTTCGTATCCACACTGATGCTAAATGCAGATTACCTGGTAATAAAAATGGAGAACACCAGATTGCCGAAGATAGTGTTTATGAACGCGGCACGTCGAAAGTCGCTATTTTACAAGGATTGGGTTGATCATGCAGCTAACTGTGGATGGAATCTCAACCTAGTAGATGCGAATCCTCTTTAATAGAGAAGGGAACTTTATGAAGTTATTCAAAATATCGACAAAAATGAGAGATATTCATTCAGGTCATCGAGTGCAAGAACTAAACAAACAAAAATACAAATTTTTGGCGCAACAGGCTCGTTAGTACCCAGGGCCTAGCTTTCTCACAACCATTCATGTGTGCGTGTGTACTTCTTGCACGATGGCGGGACCTCCTGTTTTATGCCGACTCCGAACGGCTAAGTTGAGATAAGCTATTCTTGACAATTGATACTACTCGGACGATTTGTCAGATCATCACGAGAGGAGGGCCAGTGAAAAATCATTTAGGTGTTGCTACGACTGGGAATCGAACCCAGACCTTCTGCGCGGCAGTTCATCGCACTAACCATCGCGCCACTGAGCAAGTGCAAGAACTATATACGCAAAAATAAACTATAACTTAAATGTTAAAAATTATTTTACAAAAAATCATTCTAGAAAATTTATAAGCACAATTTTTAAAGCAAGGGGAGAACTGTTGAAACCCAACTATATGCCGCACAGGAACGATTTGGATGAAATTTGCTCTCTATGCAATATGCGTGTAAGAGAGTACATTTACCATTTCATAGGAATATGTCCAATGTTAAGGGAGCTAAGGAGGCCTTACATCGAAAAGAATTACCTGCAAGAAGAAGACATCAATATTATTCTAAATGGAGATGACTGGATTCGGCTATATGAATTTATTACAAAAGCGATGTCATACAGAAGCAGAATCATTAATGAAAAATTTTATTATATGAGAAGCTACAATCCGCTATGCGGATCGTTGAAAACCCTATCCCATCCCATCCTTAAAATTAATATCCTAAAAATATAGGTTTTATGGCGATGAAATACAGAAAATGAATTGTCACCATATATTGCTCAGACTGTTTATCAAAATCTTTTGTGGTTCGACAAAAAACAACGTTTTTCTATTGCATATGCTTTGGGGTAAGGCATACAAATGGTTTTTGTAAGAAAACGCACCCAAAAAGTGGGTTTAGGTGAAAATGATATACAGACAAAATGTTTATTTAATCATTATGGAAGCACTTGCATCAAAAGTTTTTTCGATTTTTTTTTAAATTTGGACAAAAAGCGTTTTTTTTTAAAAACGCCCCCAAAAAGTGGGTGTGGCAAAAAACTTTGTATGGACGAAATATAGATATTAGGATTGTCTAAATATGTTGCTAACACACTTTTTTGAAATTCCTTACGGTTTGGCTTAAAACTACGTTCATCTAAAAGGGGGCGTGGCAGTAGGCGGATTTTAAAAAGTTTTACACTTGTTCTGGTGACTCGGCCAAGGATCCTATATACCAAATTTCATTATCCTAGCTCAAAATTTAAGGCCCAAAAATCGGTGACGAACAGACAGACGGACGGACACACGGACGGACGGACGGACAGACAGACATGGCTAATTCGACTCAGCTAGCGATTCTGAGTCGATCCATATACTTTGAGGTATATGTAGGTAAATTATTTCTCTATGTTACAAACTAGGTTAGGTTAGGTTATGTGGGCTGTTGACGCTCGGCCGAGTCGTCAAACACGCATAGGCCTACGTGGGCCCATAGCGATACCCTTCGAAGAAGTGTCCTGAAAAAAGAGAAAGAGGATACCTGGTTAAGTTCGCTTGTGATACTTATGCAGTGCTGGTCTGTGTTGCTCCTTCAGCCTCAAAGAGGTAGTTGCTCCATCCTGATTTGCAACAAAAACGGACTATCAGCGTTATTGGGATAGTCCTTAGGTCACTTAGGTCATTGAAGTAAAAGTTGCCTAAATTTTTAAAACGACTGTCACTGATCGCCGGGCAGTGGCATAGCAGGTGTGAGACATCTTCCTCGACGTCAGGGTCGCTGCATTTCCTGCAAAGTTGGTTTGCACCAGTCAGTTTCATCTTATTAGAGTGCTTACCCAACAGATTGTGACCTGTTATCACTCTCACCGCTATGGAAATGGAAGCTCTATTCAAAGCTAATAGCTTGTTTGATTTGCTGCCACTTAATTCTGGCCAGAGAGATTTTGTGTGTGTACAAGTTATTGTATTTAGCCATCTTGTTATGGTTTCTTTTTGAGTGTGCTTAGTTAATTTAAGTTTTTTAGATGCTAGCGGGGGATTGAACCTTTTATCAGCTAGGGAAATGCAACTGGACGATCCTAATCTGGCTAGTTCGTCTGCTTTCTCATTTCCTAAAATGTCATTATGTCCTGGCACCCAGATAATTTGGACTTTGTTCTGGTTACAAAGAGCCTTCAGCTCTTCGCGGCAGCGTCCAACTACCCGTGATTTTACTATATTGGATGCCAGAGCTTTAATGGCCGCTTGACTATCCACGTAGATGGAGATATCCTCATGTGATATGTCCAATACCCTAGCCGATTCGGCAGCTTCGAGTATGGCCAGGATATCAGCTTGGAATACACTACACGAGTTTGCTAATCTTAAGGATGTAGCTAGCCCGATTTTTTCAGAGTAGACACCAGAGCCCACTCCGACTTCCATTTTGGATCCGTCGGTGTAGATTGCTATTTCTGTGCTAGATAACACATTGTTTGAAGACCATTCGTCTCTACTTGGTATTCTGATGGAGTAATCAGTATCAAAGTCGTGATATGGGATCATGTAGTCACATGCTACATCCTCATATGCCATTGAGCTTAATATTGAGCTATGGCCAAAAGGCTTCGTAAGTAGATTGCCCGTTTCTTTGAGTCTTGCTGCGCTTTTTGCTGCTGTGTCATTGATTTGTAAGTCAATTGGTGTTATATTTAGTATTGTTTCTAACCCTACTGTGGGGCTAGTGCGCATGGCTCCTGTCGTGAGTATGCATGCTGTCCTTTGAACTTTCGTAAGCTTGGTCATATGTTTTGCTTTTTTCATAGCAATCCACCAGACCAAGCCGCCGTATGTTAGGATTGGTCTGACAATGGCTGTGTATAGCCATTTTGTGACCTTCGGGGATGGGCCCCATTTTTTGCCGCAGATTCTGTTGCAGCTATAGAGAGCAATATTTGCTTTCTTTACTCTTTCTTCAATGTCACAAACTAAGTATCAAAACTAATATACCCCTATGGGATAGGGTATAAACATATGAGAAGACTACAATCCACTGTGCGGATCGTTGAATACCCTATCCCATCCCATCTGTAAAACTAATATCCCCAAAAAGTGGACTTGGCTTAAAACACGATGGGGATTTAAATATAGAAAATGACATTGTCAGAACAAATTTTACGGTTATACAAAAGACAAGGTTTTTCTCCTGCATATGTTATGGGGTAGTTCATAAAAATGGTTTTTATATAAAAACGCCCCAAAAAGTGTGCGTGGGTTAAAATGGTCTAAAGACGAAATGTTCATATTAATAATGTTAATGATTCTGCATCAAAATTTTTTTCGAAATTTGTAAAATTTGACCGTAAAACGTTTTTTTATTAAAAACGCCCCCAAAAAGTGGGCGTGGCAAAAAGAAATTTTAAAGACGAAAAATAGATATTAAGATTGTCTAAATATGTTGTTCAGAAACTTTTTTAAAATTCCTTACGGTTTGGCCAAAAACTGAGTTTTTCTTAAAAGGGAGCGTGCCAGTGGGCGAATTTCAAAAATTTTTACACTTAATCTGTAGGCACGGACGAGGATCCTATATACCAAATTTCATTATCCTAGCTCAAAGTTTAAGGCCTAAAATTCGGTGACGTACAGACGGACGGACGGACGGACGGACGGACAGACAGACATGGCTTAATCGATCCATATACTTTGAGGTATATGTAGCTAAATTATTTGCCTATGTTACAAACTGAGTATCAAAATTAATATACCCCTATGGGATAGGGTATAAACATATGAGAAGGCTACAATCCGCTGTGCGGATCGTTTAGTACCCTATCCCATCCCATCCTTAAATTAATATCCCCAAAATGTGGTCTTTATGGGCATAAAGTATTGAAAATGGCGTTGTCACAACATATTGTTCAGAAGGTTTATCAAATTCTTTAATGGTTCGACGAAAAACAACGTTTTTCTATTGCATATGCGTAGGGGTAAGGCATACAAATGGTTTTTGTAAGAAAACGCCCCTAAAAAGTGGACGTGGGTTAAAATGGTCTATAGACGAAATGTTCACATTAATACTACCAATGATTGTGCATCAAAATTTTGTTTGAAAATTTTAAAATTTGACCAGAAAACGTTTTTTATAAATAACGCCCCCAAAAGTGGGCGTGGCAAAAAACTTTATATAAACGAAATATAGATATTTCGATTCTCTAAATATTCTGCTCAGACACTTTTCTAAAAGCCCTAACGGTTTGGCCAAGAAATACATTTTCCTAAAAACGGGACGTGGCAGTGGGCGGATTTAAAAAATTTTTACACTTGTTCTGGTGGCACGGACGAGGATCCAATATACCAAATTTCATTGAACTAACCCAAAATTTTCACATTAATACTACCAATGATTGTGCATCAAAATTTTGTTTGAAAATTTTAAAATTTGACCAGAAAACGTTTTTTATAAATAACGCCCCCAAAAGTGGGCGTTGCAAAAAACTTTATATAAACGAAATATAGATATTTCGATTCTCTAAATATGCTGCTGAGACACTTTTCTAAAAGCCCTTACGGTTTGGCCAAGAAATACAATTTCCTAAAAACGGGGCGTGGCAGTGGGCGGATTTAAAAAATTTTTACACTTGTTCTGGTGGCACGGACGAGGATCCTATATACCAAATTTCATTGCCCTAGCTCAAAATTTAAGGCCCAAAAATCGGTGACGAACAGACGGACGGACGGACGGACAGACAGACATGGCTAATTCGACTCAGCTAGCGATTCTGAGTCGATCCATATAACGGGTGATTTTTTAAGAGGTTTAGAACTTTTTAAAAAAAAAAACATATGAGAAGGCTACAATCCGCTGTGCGGATCGTTGAATACCCTATCCCATCCTATCCATAAAACTAAAATCCCCAAAAAAGAGGGCATAGCTAAAAACACGATGTGGATAAAATAAAAAAAAATGATGTAGTGACAACAAATTCTTCAGGCTGCTTACAAAACACTTTTACGGTTCTACAAAAGACAAGGTTTTCTCCTGCATATGTTATGGGGTAGTGTATAAAAAAGGTTTTTATATAAAGGTTTTAATATGATTCTGCATCAAATTTTTTTTCGAAAAATTTAAAATTTAACCGAAAACAGTTTTTTTTATTGAAAACGCCCCCAAAAAGTGGGCGTGGCAAAAAAATTTATATAAACGAAATATAGATATTAATATTGTCTAAATATGTTGTTCAGAAACTTTTTTAAAATTCCTTACGGTTTGGTCAAAAACTGAGTTTTTCTTTAAAGGGGGCGTGGCAGTGGGCGGATTTCAAAAATTTTTACACTTGTTCTGTAGGCAGAGACGAGGATCCTAAATACCAAATTTCATTATCCTAGCTCAGAATTTAAGGCCTAAAAATCGGTGACGTACAGACGGACGGACGGACAGACAGACATGGCTTAATCGACTCAGCTAGCGATTCTGAGTCGATCCATATACTTTGAGGTATATGTAGCAAAATTATTTTTCTATGTTACAAACTAAGTATCAAAACTAATATACCCCTATGGGATAGGGTATAAAAACAAAAAAAAAACATATGAGAGGCTACAATCCGCTATGCGGATCGTTGAATACCCTATCCCATCCCATCCTTTCAATTAATATCCTCAAAATATAGGCCTTATGGCGATGAAATACAGAAAATGACATTGTCACAATATATTACTCAGACAGTTTCTCAAAATCTTGTGTGGTTCGACAAAAAAACAACGTATTTCTATTGCTAATGCCTTGGGATGGGGTATACAAATGGTTTTTGTAAGAAAACGCCCCCAAAATGTGGGCGTAGGTGAAAATGATCTATGGACAAAATGTTTATATTACCATTTCGGAAGTATTTGCATCAATTTTTTTTTCGAAAGTTTTAAAATTTGGACAAAAAGCGTTTTTTACTAAAAACGCCCCCAAAAAGTGGGCGTGGCAAAAAACTTTGTATGAACGAAATATAGATATTAGGATTGTCTAAATATGCTACTCAGACACTTTTTTGAAATTCCTTACGGTTTAGCCAAAAAATAAGTTTTCCTAAAAAGGGGGCGTGGCAGTGGGCGGATTTCAAAAATTTTTACACTTGTTCTGGTGGCACGGACGAGGATCCTATATACCAAATTTCATTATCCTAGCTCAAAATTTAAGGCCCAAAAACCGCTGACGAACAGACAGACGGACGGACGGACGGACGGACGGACAGACAGACATGGCTAATTCGACTCAGCTAGCGATTCTGAGTCGATCCATATACTTTGAGGTATATGTAGCAAAATTATTTCTCTATGTTACAAACTAAGTATCAAAACTAATATACCCCCCTATGGGATAGGGTATAAACATATGAGAAGGCTACAATCCGCTGTGCGGATCGTTGAATACCCTATCCCATCCTATCCATAAAACTAAAATCCCCAAAAAAGGGGACATGGCTAAAAACACGATGTGGATAAATAGAAAAAATGATATAGTGACAACAAATTCTTCAGACTGCTTACAAAACACTTTAACGGTTCTACAAAAGACAAGGTTTTCTCTTGCATATGTTATGGGGTAGTGTATAAAAATGGTTTTTATATAAAAACGCCCCCAAAAAGTGGGCGTGGGTTAAAATGGTATATAGACGAAATGTTCATATTAATAATGTTAATGATTCTGCATCAAAATTTTTTTCGAAAAATTTAATATTTGACCGAAAACAGTTTTTTATTGAAAACGCCCCCAAAAAGTGGGCGTGGCAAAAAACTTTATATGGACGAAATATAGATATTAATATTGTCTAAATATGATGTTCAGAAACTTTTTTAAAATTCCTTACGGTTTGGTCAAAAACTGAGTTTTTCTTAAAAGGGGGCGTGGCAGTGGGCGGATTTCAAAAATTTTTACACTTGTTCTGTAGGCAGAGACGAGGATCCTATATACCAAATTTCATTATCCTAGCTCAAAATTTAAGGCCTAAAAATCGGTGACGTACAGACGGACGGACGGACGGACGGACAGACAGACATGGCTTAATCGACTCAGCTAGCGATTCTGAGTCGATCCATATACTTTGAGGTATATGTAGCAAAATTATTTCTCTATGTTACAAACTAAGTATCAAAACTAATATACCCCCCTATGGGATAGGGTATAAACATATGAGAGGCTACAATCCGCTATGCGGATCGTTGAATACCCTATCCCATCCCATCCTTTAAATTAATATCCTCAAAATATAGGCCTTATGGCGATGAAATACAGAAAATGACATCGTCATAATATATTGCCCAGACAGTTTCTCAAAATCTTTTGTGGTTCGACAAAAAACAACGTATTTCTATTGCTAATGCCTTGGGATGGGATATACAAATGGTTTTTGTAAGCAAACGCCCCCAAAATGTGGGCGTAGGTGAAAATGATCTATGGGCAAAATGTTTATATTACCATTGCGGAAGTATTTGCATCAAACATTTTTTCGAAAGTTTTAAAATTTGGACAATAAGTGTTTTTTACTAAAAACGCCCCCAAAAAGTGGGCGTGGCAAAAAACTTTGTATTAACGAAATATAGATATTAGGATTGTCTAAATATGCTGCTCAGACACTTTTTTGAAATTCCTTACGGTTAAGCCAAAAAATGGGTTTTCCAAAAAAAGGGGCGTGGCAGTGGGCGCATTTCAAAAATTTTTACACTTGTTCTGGTGGCACGGACGAGGATCCTATATACCAAATTTCATTATCCTAGCTCAAAATTTAAGGCCCAAAAATCGGTGACGAACAGACAGACGGACGGACGGACGGACGGACGGACGGACAGACAGACATGGCTAGTTCGACTCAGCTAGCGATCCTGAGTCGATCCATATACTTTGAGGTATATGTAGCAAAATTATTTCTCTATGTTACAAACTAAGTATCAAAACTAATATACCCCCCTATGGGATAGGGTATAAAAAACACAAAAAATTCGAAAAAATGAATGAAATATTTATTTGAATCGATAGTTTGAACCTTGCAATTTAATGTTTAAAGATAATTTTATGCAAATGTTGACCGCGGCTGCGTCTCAGGTAGCCCATCCGCTTAGTCCAATTTTGGCATACTTTTTCACACTTATCGGCCGGTATCTCACGAATGAATGCATGGATGTTGGCTTCCAGTGCGTCAATCGAAGCGGGCTTGTCCCTATATACATTAGCCTTGACATACCCCCAAAAAAAATAATCTAATGGTGTCAAATCGCACGATCTAGGCGGCCAATTGACCGTCCCGAAACGTGAAATTAACTGTTCACCAAACTCGCCTCGCAATTGCGCCATTGTTTCGCGTGCTGTGTGGCATGTGGCACCGTCTTGTTGAAACCACATATCATGCAAGTCAAGAACTTCCATTTCGGGCAAAAAAAAAGTTTGTTATCATCGCTCGGTAGCGTTCACCATTGACAGTAACGCTGCGATTCGCATCATCTTTGAAGAAATATGGCCCAATAATGCCGCCGGCCCATAAACCGCACCAAACAGTGGCTTTTTCGGGATGCATTGGTAGCTGTTGCAATGCTTCTGGCTGATCTTCACTCCAAATGCGGCAATTTTGCTTATTTACGTACCCATTCAACCAAAAATGAGCCTCATCGCTGAACACAATTTTTCGATAAAAAAGCGGATCCTCGGCCAGCTTTCCAAGAGCCCATTCACCAAAAATTCGACGTTGTGGTAGGTCGGCTGGCTTTAGTTCTTGCACCAGCTGTATCTTAAAAGGCTTTACGCCCAAATCCTTCCGCAAAATTTTCCACGTAGTGCTGTAACAAAGGCCTAACTGCTGGGAACGGCGCCGAATCGACATTTCGCGGTCTTCTGTCACACTAGCTGATACGGCCGCAATATTTTCTTCACTACGCACAGTACGTAAACGTGTTGGTGGTTTAATGTCCAACAAAGTAAATTTGGTGCGAAATTTGGTCACAATCTTCCGAATAAACTGCTCAGAAGGTCGAGAATGCCGATCATAAAATGGAAGCAGCGCGCGATGAACATTTCGAACCGAGCACGAATTTTGATAGTAAAATTCAATAATTTGCAAGCGTTGTTCATTTGTAAGACGATCCATGGTTAAATTGCAAACCAAACTGAAGCTGTTTGACAGTGACACAAGGTACTAAACACACGTCAGCTGTCAAAACCAGTGTTGTCAAAACCAAACCAGCTAAAAAATCACCCGTTACTTTGAGGTATGTGTAGCTAAATTATTTCTCTATGTTACAAAATAAGTATCAAACATATGAGAGGCTACAATCCGCTATGCGGATCGTTGAATACCCTATCCCATCCCATCCTTTAAATTAATATCCTCAAAATATAGGCCTTATGGCAATGAAATACAGGAAATGACATTGTCACAATATATTGCTCAGACAGTTTCTCAAAATCTTTTGTGGTTCGACAAAAAACAACGTATTTCTAAGGCTAATGCCTTGGGATTGGGTATACAAATGGTTTTTGTAAGAAAACGCCCCCAAAATGTGGGCGTAGGTGAAATTGATCTATAGACAAAATGTTTATATTACCATTGCGGAAGTAGTTGCATCAAAATTTTTTTCGAAAGTTTTAAAATTTGGACAAAAGCGTTTTTTACTAAAAACGCCCCCAAAAAGTGGGCGTGGCAAAAAACTTTGTATGAACGCAATATGGATATTAGGATTGTCTAAATATGCTGCTCAGTCACTTTTTTGAAATTCTTTACGGTTTGGCCAAAAAATAAGTTTTCCTAAAAAGGAGGCGTGGCAGTGGGCGGATTTCAAAAATTTTTACACTTGTTCTGGTGGCACGGACGAGGATCCTATATACCAAATTTCATTATCCTAGCTCAAAATTTAAGGCCCAAAAATCGGTGACGAACAGACAGACGGACGGACGCATGGACGGACGCACGGACGGACGGACGGACAGACAGACATGGCTAATTCGACTCAGCTAGCGATTCTGAGTCGATCCATATACTTTGAGGTATATGTAGCAAAATTATTTCTCTATGTTACAAACTAAGTATCAAAACTAATATACCCCCCTATGGGATAGGGTATAACTAATATACCCCTATGGGATAGGGTATAAACATTTAGTTTAGTCAAAACAAAAAACATATGAGAAGGCTACAATCCACTGTGCGGATCGTTGAATACCCTATCCCATCCTATCTGTAAAACTAAAATCCCCAAAAAGTGGACATGGCTAAAAACACGATGTGGATAAAATTAAGAATATGACATGGTGACAACAAATTCTTCAGACTGCTTATAAAAAACTTTTACGGTTTTACAAAAGACAAGGTTTTCTCCTGCATATGTTATGGGGTAGGGTATAAAAATGGTTTTTATATAAAAAACGCCCCCAAAAAGTGGGCGTGGGTTAAAATGCTCTATTGACGAAATGTTCATATTTATATTACTATTGATTCTGCATCAAAATTTTTTTAGAAAATTTTAAAATTTGACCGAAAAACGTTTTTTATTAAAAACGCCCCCAAAAAGTGGGCGTGGCAAAAAACTTTATATGAACGAAATACAGATATTCAGATTGTCTAAATATGTTGTTCAGAAAGTTTTTCAAAATTCCTTATGGTTTGGCCAAAAAATACGTTTTTCTAAAAAGGGGGCGTGGCAGTGGGCGGATTTCAAAAATTTTTGCACTTGTTCTGGTGGGAGCAACAAAGAGCAAGTGTACCAAATTTCATCCTTCTAGCTCAAAATTTAAGGCCCAAAAACTGGTGACGTACGGACGGACGGACGGACAGACATGGCTAAATCGACTCAGCTATCGATTCTGAGTCGATCCATATACTTTGAGGTATATATAGCTAAATTATTTCTCTATGTTACAAACTATGTATCAAAACTAATATACCCCTATGGGATAGGGTATAAAAATGATTTCATACTGACTTTTAGTTTATTATACCCTATCCCATAGGGGTATATTAGTTTTGATACTTAGTTTGTAACATAGAGAAATAATTTAGCTACATATACCTCAAAGTATATGGATCGACTCAGAATCGCTAGCTGAGTCGAATTAGCCATGTCTGTCTGTCCGTCCGTCCGTCCGTCCGTCCGTCCAACCGTCCGTCTGTCTGTTCATCACCGATTTTTGGGCCTTAAATTTTGAGCTACGATAATGAAATTTGGTATATAGGATCCTTGGCCGAGTCACCAGAACAAGTGTAAAAATTTTTAAAATCCGCCCACTGCCACGCCCCCTTTTCGAAAAAACGTAGTTTTAAGCCAAACCGTAAGGAATTTCAAAAAAAATTATTTGCAACATATTTAGACAATCCTAATATCTATATTTCGTCCATACAAAATTTTTTGCCACGCCCACTTTTTGGGGGCGTTTTTTTATAAAAAATGTTTTTTGGTCAAATTTTAACATTTTAGAAAAAAAATTTGATGCACAATCATTGGCAGTATTAATACCAACATTTCGTCTACAGACCATTTTAACCCACGCCCACTTTTTGGGGGCGTTTTCTTACAAAAACCATTTGTATGCCCTACCCCAAGGCATATGCAAAGTAAAACGTTGTTTTTTGTCGAACCATAAAAGAATTTGATAAACCTTCGGAACAATATGTTGTAACAACGTCATTTTCAATACTTTATGACCATAAAGACCATATTTTGGGGATATTAATTTTAAGGATGGGATGGGATAGGGTATTAAACGATCCGCACAGCGGATTGTAGCCTTCTCATATGTTTTAAAAACGGAATAACATCGTAATTAATAGAATAAATAGAACTCCAAATTATTATACAGACAGGCTTAATCGACTCAGCTAGCGATTCTGAGTCGATCCATATACTTTGAGGTATATGTAGCTTAATTATTTCTCTATGTTACAAACTAAGTATCAAAACTAATATACCCCTATGGGATAGGGTATAAAAACGTTGTTTTTTGTCGAACTATAAAAGATTTTGATAAACTGTATGAGCAATATATTGTGACAATGTCATTTTCTTTTCATTGCCATAAAGCCTTTATTTTGAGGATATTAATTTTAAGGATGGGATGGGATAGGGTATTCAACGATCCGCATAGCGGATTGTAGCCTCTCATATGTTACAATTTGAAATCCTTGTTATAACTAAATTAAAAGTTACAATTTGAAATTCATTCATTTCACAATTATGTATTTTTTACATTTTTGTTCCGTTTTAACCAAACTAAAAGTCAGTAATTGAATTATTTTTGTTTCAACTAAACTAAAAGTTACATTTTGAAATCTTTGTTTTAACTAAACTAAAAGTCAATATTTAAAAAATGTTTATTTTGACTAAACTAAATGTTACAATTTGAAATATTTGTTTTAACTAAACTAAAAGTTACAATTTGAAATTCATTCATTTCACAATTATGTATATTTTAAATTTTTATTCCGTTTTAACCACACTAAAAGACAGTAATTGAATTATTTTTGTTTCAACTAAACTAAAAGTTACATTTTGAAATCCTTGTTTTAACTAAACTAAAAGTCAGTATTTAAAAAATGTTTTTTTTGACTAAACTAAAAGTTACAATTTGAAATCTTTGTTTTTACTAAACTAAAAGTTACAATTGAAATTCATTCATTTTACAATTATGTAAATGCATAAACTGTATATATGATACCAGCCACTCGGGCAGACGGTAGAAATGCCATGCACAACTTTATTCACTTAAGAAAACACAAATGGAAACCAAAACATATGAGAAGGCTACAATCCACTGTGCGGATCGTTGAATACCCTATCCCATCCTATCTGTAAAACTAAAATCCCCAAAAAGTGGACATGGCTAAAAACACGATGTGGATAAAATAAAGAAAATGACATGGTGACAACAAATTCTTCAGACTGCTTATAAAAAACTTTTAAGGTTCTACAAAAGACAAGGTTTTCTCCTGCATATGTTATGGGGTAGGGTATAAAAATGGTTTTTGTATAAAAACGCCCCCAAAAAGTGGGCGTAGGTTAAAATGGTCAACTGACGAAATTTTCATATTTATATTACTAATGATTCTGCATCAAAAGTTTTTTAGAAAATTTTAAAATTTGACCGAAAAATGTTTTTTATTAAAAACGCCCCCAAAAAGTGGGCGTGGCAAAAAACTTTATATAAACGACATACAGATATTCAGATTGTCTCAATATGTTGTTCAGAAAGTTTTTCAAAATTCCTTATGGTTTGGCCAAAAAATACGTTTTTCTAAAAAGGGGGCGTGGCAGTGGGCGGATTTCAAAAGTTTTTACACTTGTTCTGCTGGGAGCAACAAAGAGCAGGTGTACCAAATTTCATAATTCTAGCTCAAAATTTAAGGCCCAAAAACTGGTGACGTACGGACGGACGGACAGACATGGCTAAATCGACTCAACTATCGATTCTGAGTCGATCCATATACTTTGAGGTATATGTAGCTAAATTATTTCTCTATGTTACAAACTATGTATCAAAACTAATATACCCCTATGGGATAGGGTATAAACATATGAGAAGGCTACAATCCGCTGTGCGGATCGTTGAATACCCTATCCCATCCTATCCATAAAACTAAAATCCCCAAAAAAGCTGGGCATGTCTAAGAACACAAGATCCCATCCTTAAATTCATATCCCCAAAATGTGGTCTTTATGGGCATAAAGTATTGTAAATGACGTTGTCACAACATAATGTTCAGAAGGTTTATCAAATTCTTTTATAGTTCGACAAAAAATAACGTTTTTCAATTTCATATGCCTTGGGGTAGGGCATACAAATGGTTTTTGTAAGAACACGCCCATAAAAAGTGGGCGTGGGTTAAAATGGTCTATTGACGAAATGTTCATATTAATACTACGAATGATTGTGCATCAAAACTTTTTTCGAAAATTTTAAAATTTGACCGGAAAACGTTTTTTTATAAAAAACGCCCCCAACAAGTGGGCGTGGCAAAAAACTTTATATCGACGAAATATAGATATTACCATTCTCAAAATATGCTGCGCAGATACTTATTTAAAATTCTTTACGGTTTGGCCAAAAAATACGTTTTCTTAAAAAGGGGGCGTGGAAGTTTGCGGATTTCAAAAATTTTTACACTGGTTCTGGTGGCACGGACGAAGATCCTATATACCAAATTTCATTATCCTAGCTCAAAATTTAAGGCCCAAAAATCGGTGATGAACAGACAGACGGACGGAGGGACAAATGAATAAAACAATCTATCTAAATCTATCTATCATCATCCTACCGTTTGAACAATATGTTGTGACTTTGTCATTTTCTGTATTTTATCGCCGTTTGGTAAAGGATGGGATGGTATAATGTATTAAACGATCCGCGGGATGTTACCTTTTTCATATGCTTATACCCTATCCCATAGGGGTTTATTAGCTTTAATTTTGGTAGACATATACCTCAAAGTAGAAAGTATATGGATCGACTCATAATCGCTAGCTGAGTCGATTTAGCTATGTCTGTCCGTCAACAATTTTTGGGTCTTAAATTTTGAGTTAGACTGATGATATTTGGTACACGTGCTCTTTGTTGCTCCTAGAAGGACAAGTGTAAAAAATTTTAAAACCCGCCCACTTTCACGCCCACTTGAACATATAACTTTTGATGCAGGATCATTGGTTATGATAACATGAACATTTCGTTATTAGATCATTTTCACCCAATCCCACTTTTTAGGGTCGTTTTCCTACAAAAACCATTTGTATACCCTACCCAAAAGCATATGCAGGAGAAACACGTTGTTTTTTGTCGAATAATAAAAGATTTAGATAAACTGAACAATATGTTGTCATTATCTATATTTTATCGCCATAATCCACATTTCGGTGATATTAATTTTGAGTTAGACTGATGACATTCGGTACACGTGCTCTTTGTTGCTCCTAGAAGGACAAGTGTACACAATTTTAAAATCCGCCCACTGTCACGACCACTTGTACATATAACTTTTGATGCAGGATCATTGATTATGATAACATGAACATTTCGTTATTAGATCATTTTCACCCAAGCCCACTTTTTAGGGGCACTTTCCTACAAAAACCATTTGTATACCCTACCCAAAAGCATATGCAGGAGAAACATGTTTTTTATACCCTATCCCATAGGGGTATATTAGTTTTGATACTTAGTTTGTAACATAGAGAAATCATTTTGCTACATATACCTCAAAGTATATGGATCGACTCAGAATCGCTAGCTGAGTCGATTAAGCCATGTCTGTCTGTCCGTCCGTCCGTCCGTCCGTCCGTCTGTACGTCACCGATTTTTAGGCCTTAAATTTTGAGCTAGGATAATGAAATTTGGTATATAGGATCCTCGTCTCTGCCTACAGAACAAGTGTAAAAATTTTTGAAATCCGCCCACTGCCACGCCCCCTTTTAAGAAAAACTCAGTTTTTGACTAAACCGTAAGGAATTTTAAAAAAGTTTCTGAACAACATATTTAGACAATATTAATATCTATATTTCGTCCATATAAAGTTTTTTGCCACGCCCACTTTTTGGGGGCGTTTTCAATATAAAACTGTTTTTGGTCAAATTTTAAATTTTTCGAAAAAAATTTTGATGCAGAATCATTAACATTATTAATATGAACATTTCTTCTATATACTATTTTAACCCACGCCCACTTTTTGGGGGCGTTTTTATATAAAAACCATTTTTATACACTACCCCATAACATATGCAAGAGAAAACCTTGTCTTTTGTAGAACCGTTAAAGTGTTTTGTAAGCAGTCTGAAGAATTTGTTGTCACTATATCATTTTTTCTATTTATCCACATCGTGTTTTTAGCCATGTCCCCTTTTTTGGGGATTTTAGTTTTATGGATAGGATGGGATAGGGTATTCAACGATCCGCACAGCGGATTGTAGCCTTCTCATATGTTTTTGTCGAATAATAAAAGATTTAGATAAACTGTATGAACAATATTTTGTCATTATCTATATTTTATCGCCATAATCCACATTTCGGTGATATTTATTTTAAGGATGGGATTGGGAAGGTTATTAAACGATTCGCACATTGGATTGTAGCCTTCTTATATGTATGTATGTTGCTTGTAGCCGAAGACATTCCTTACCACTGTTATATTCTACTAGCCCCTTTTTCAAAGGAGAAGGCAACTGTAATTCTAAACATATGAGAGGCTACAATCCGCTGTGCGGATCGTTGAATACCCTATCCCATCCCATCCTTAAAATTAATATCCTCAAAATATAGGCCTTATGGCGATGAAATACAGAAAATGACATTGTCACAATATATTCCTCAGACAGTTTATCAAAATCTTTTGTGGTTCGACAACAAACAACGTATTTCTATTGCTAATGCCTTGGGATGGGGTATACAAATGGTTTTTGTAAGAAAACGCCCCCAAAATGTGGGCGTAGGTGAAAATGATCTATAGACAAAATGTTTATATTACCATTGCGGAAGTATTTGCATCAAACATTTTTTCGAAAGTTTTAAAATTTGGACAAAAAGCGTTTTTTACTAAAAACGCCCCCAAAAAGTGGGCGTGGCAAAAAACTTTGTATGGACGAAATATAGATATTAAGATTGTCTAAATATGCTGCTCAGGCACTTTTTTGAAATTCCTTACGGTTTGGCTTAAAACTACGTTTTTCTAAAAAGGGGGCGTGGCAGTGGGCGGATTTCAAAAATTTTTACACTTGTTCTGCTTCGTCGGCCAGAGAGTCTATATACCAAATTTGAACTCTCTAGCTCAAAATTTAAGGCCCAAAAATCGGTGACACACAGACGGACGGACGGACGGACGGACGGACGGACGGACGGACGGACGGACAGACAGACATGGCTTAATCGACTCAGCTAGCGATTCTGAATCGATCCATATACTTTGAGGTATATGTATCGAAATTATTTCTCTATGTTACAAACTTAATGTCAAAACTAATATACCCCCCTATGGGATAGGGTATAAAAACTGTAAATACAGAATTTCATCAATATCATTTGTAATCAGGCAGAAAATATTTATTTTTCGTTTTTGGTAAAAACTATACATTTTGTTAAAAATGTCAACAGTAAATCGATGTTTGCGAGAAATGTAGGATTCCTCAGAATTGGCCTAAGTGTAAAAATCCGTTATTCCAAATCTCATGTTCGAATATTTGCTCTATTAGAAGCATGTAAAAGCCAAATGTCGACAAATTCTCACCTTTGTATAAACATTAGCGAACACATAACCCTGCTGTGAGGAAAGATTTTTCGTTATCAGTTATTTGTTTATTAAACACCATCGTTGTTTATACTTTGTATCCCCCTTTATTTGAATTCATGTTAAAATAAAAACGTACCACTTTAATGAAATCACGTTTTTATCTAGTTTATTTATCAATATCAAAATAGACAATAAAATTAATGGTGTTTGTTCAATAAGTGACATATTAAAGCCAATACCGTATTGATTAAAAATACTTATCTTTGATAATATCATTTTCATATATTTAAAAAAAAATTGTATGGTAGGTATTAACATTGAGTTTCATTTGAATATATTTTTAAATGAGACACATTTGAGAATTTATCAAGAAAAATAATGACTGTCGGTTCCAGAGTTATGTCGCTGTACAGCTCGGTTTTTCACTGTACAGCTCGTATAGTTCATGGCAGAGATCAGATAAAGAAGATAGAAAACATTCCAGGACTTTAGTGGGTGTGGGTGAATCATGGAATTTTCCAGGAATTTGAAAGATAAATAGATCACCACGGTCCAAAAAGGTACAAACGTTCTTGTTTCACAACACTTGTTTGCAGTTGAGCTAATTTAAGTGTCAAAACGTAAGCCAACTGCCAAATTTGAAATTTCAAACAAAACATATACGAAGGCTACAATCCCCTGTGCGGATCGTTAATACCCTATCTCATAACATCCTTAAAATTAGTATCCCCAAATTGTGGGCTTTATTGTAATGAAATATAGAAAATGACGTTGTCACAAGAACAGTTTATTTATTTATTTATTTTATGTTTCGACAAAAAACAACGATTTCTATGGCACATAATATGGGGTTGGGTATACAGATGGTTTTTGAAGGAAAACGCGTGGGCGTGGGTTAAAATGATGTATAGACGTAATGTTCATATTGTCATAGCCAATGATCTCGCATCGAAGGTTAAGTCAAGTATTTAAAAAATGTACCGAAAAACGTTTTTTTATGAAAACGCCAAAAAAGTGGGCGTGGCAAAAAACTTCGGGATGAACATAATATAGATATTAAGATTTTCTAGATATGTTGTTCAGACACTTTTTCAGAATTCCTTACGGTTTGGCTAGTGCTCGGATTTCAAAAATGTTTCTAGCTAAATTATTTCTCTATGTTAAAAACTATGTATCAAAACTTATATACCGCTATGGGATAGGGTAAAAAAATAACGGCCCACTTCGAAATATTCCCACTTTGCCCACTCGTCATGGAATGCAGTTAAAGTGGATGTTACATTTGCAGATACTTCGCAAAAAATAAAATTCTTATTGGACGGTTGAAAATAATTTAATTATTAATTCAACATATATTTAAATTCAGTTTTTATTATATGTTGAAAGACCTTATGCCTTCATTATAAAAGCATATTAGAGATTGCTTCACTTTAATCCGCTTTAAACCTCTTTTAAGTGCAACATCATTCTCTATAATAGTTTTCCTACATATAAGCAAAGTTGCTCAGAGGTCGCTTAACTTAAAGAAAACATATGGAAGGGCTACAATCAGCAGTGCGGATCATTGAATACCCTATCCCATCCCATTTGTAAAACTAATATCCCCAAAATGTGCACATGGCTTAAAACACGATGGGGATTAAATATAGAAAATGACGATGTCACAACAAATTGTACGGTTCTACAAAAGACAAGGTTTTTCTCCTGCATATGTTATGGGGTAGTGTATAAATATGATTTTCATATAAGAACGCAACCTAAAAGTAGGCGTGGGTTAAATTGGTCTATAGACGAAATTTATTCTGGATCACATTTTTTTTCGAAAATTTTAAAATTTGACAGTAAAAGGTTTTTTTTTATTAAAAACGCCTCCAAAAAGTGGGCATGGCAAAAAACGTTATATGAGTGAAATATAGATATTACGATTGTCTAACTACGCTTCTCCGACACTTTTTTAAAATTCCTTACCGTTTGGGCAAAAACTGCGTTTTTCTGAAAAGGGGGCGTGACAGTGGGCAGATTTCAAAAATTTTTACACTTGTTCTGCTGGGAGCAACAAGGACCACGTGTATTAAATTTCATCATTCTAGCTCAAAATTTAAGGCCCAAAAACTGGTGACGTACGGACGGACGGACAGATAGACATGCCTAATTCGACTCAGCCAGCGATTCTGAGTCGATCCATATACTTTGGATATATGTAGCTAAATTATTTCTCTATGTTACAAACTATGTATTATAACTAATATACACCTATGGGATAGGGTATAAACATTTTTATACACTACCCTATAACATATGCAGAAGAAAAACCTTGTCTTTTGTAGAACCGTACAATTTGTTGTGACAATTTCATTTTCTATATTCAATCCCATTCGTTTTTAAAGCCATGTCCACTGTTTGGGGATATTAGTTTTACCGATGGGATGGGATAGGGTATTCAACGATCCGCACAGAGGTTAATAACCCTCTCATATGTTTATACCCTTTCCCAAAGGGGTATATTAGTTTTGATACATAGTTTGTAACATAGAGAAATAATTTAGCTACATATACCTCAAAGTATATGGATCGACTCAGAATCGCTTGCTGAGTCGATTTAGCCATGACTGTCCGTCCGTTCGTCCGTCTGTACGTTACTCATTTTTGGGCCTTAAATTTTGAGCTAGAGTGTTGAAATTTGGTTCACGTACTCTTCGCTGATCCCAGCAGAACAAGTGTAAAAATTTTTGAAACCCGCCCACTGCCACGCCCCCTTTTTAGAAAAACGTATTTTTGGCCAAACCGTAAAGAATTTAAAAAAAAGTGTGAGCAGCATATTTAGAGAATCGAAATATCTATATTTCGTTCATATAAAGTTTTTCTGTCAAATTTTAAATATTTCGAAGATAAATTTTGATGCAGAATCATTAGTAATATTAATGTGAACATTTCCTCTACAGACCATTTTAACCCACGCCCACTTTTTGGGGGCGTTTTCTTACAAAAACCGTTTGTATACCCTACCTCATAGCATATGCAGGAGAAACATATGAGAAGGCTACAATCCGCTGTGCGGATCGTTTAATACCCTATCTCATCCCATCCTTAAAATCAATATCCCCAAAATGTGGTCTTTATGGTCATAAAGTATTGAAAATGGCGTTGTCACAGCATATTGTTCAGAAGATTTATCAAATTCTTTTATGGTTCGACGAAAAACAACGTTTTTCTATTGCATATGCCAAGGGGTAGTGCATACAGATGTTTTTTGTAAGAAAACGCCCCCAAAAAGTGGGTGTGGGTTAATATGGTATATAGACGAAATGTTCATATTAATACTACCAATGATTGTGCATCAATTTTTTTTTTTTTTGAAAATGTTAAAATTTGACCAAAAAACGTATTTTATAAAAAAACGCCCCCAAAAAGTGGGCGTGGCAAAAAACTTTATATGGACGAAAAATTGATATTACGATTCTCTAAATATGCTGGTCAGACACTTTTTTAAAATTCCTTACGGTTTGACCAAAAAATACGTTTTCCTAAAAAGGGGGCGTGGCAGTGGGCGGATTTCAAAAATTTTTACACTTGTTCTGGTGGCACGGACGAGGATCCTATATACCAAATTTCAATATCCTAGCTCAAAATTTAATGCCCGAAAATCGGTGACGAACAGACAGACGGACGGACGGACAGACAGACATGGCTAATTCGACTCAGCTAGCGATTCTGAGTCGATCCATATACTAAGAGGTATATGTAGCTAAATTATTTCTCTATGTTACAATCTAAGTATCAAAACTAATATACCCCTATGGGATAGGGTATAACTAGAGGTCCCCAGGTATCTAGAGTTTGCGCTAGGGACTGAGCATTCCCTGAGCCATACAGGTATCGGCGTGCCTTACCTTGGAGAGCACCTTTTTGTTTTCGTTTCCTCGCCACTGACCTTACCGACATGGGTGGCCCTGACAGTTTATGTTAAGCATAGACTTCCGGTTTCGCTTCGTGGTTCATTGGAAACTACTTATGCCCTTTCACCGCCACAAGGTTAGTGATCGTCGACAGAGACCCCTATGGGATAGGGTATAAACATATGAGTGACAACAGTTTCTTCAGACTGGTTATACAACACTTTAACGGTTCTACAAAAGACAAGGTTTTCTCCTGCATATGTTATGGGGTAGTGTATAAAAATGGTTTTTATACGCCCCCAAAAATTGAGCGTGGCAAAAACATTATATGAACTAAATATAGATATTAAGATTCTCTTAATACGCTTTTCAGACACTTTTTTAAAATTCATTAGGGTTTGGCTAAAAACTACGTTTTTCTAAAAAGTGGTAGTGGCAGCGGGCAACAAAGAGCTCGTGTACCACATTTCATCATTCTAGCTCAAAGTTTAAGGATTGCAGCCTCCTCATATGTTTATACACTATCCCATAGGGGTATATTAGTTTTGATACATAGTTTGTAACAGAGAGAAATAATTTAGTTACATATACCTCAAAGTATATGGATCGACTCAGAATCTCTAGCTGAGTCACCAGTTGATGGGCCTTAAATTTTGAGCTAGAAGGATGAAATTTGGTACACGTGCTCTTTGTTGCTCCCAGCAGAACAAGTGTAAACATTTTTGAAATCCACCCACTGCGACGTCCCATTTTTAGAAAAACGTATTTTTTTGGCCAAACCATAAGGAATTTTGAAAATGTTTCTGAACAATATATTTAGACAATCTGAATATATGTATTTCGTTCATATAAAGTTTTGCCACGAAAGTATGCGTGCGTTGGGGGCGTTTTTAAAAAAAAAACGTTTTGCGGTAAAATTTTAAATTTTTACATGGCTAGCCATGTCTGTCTGTCCATCCGTCCGTCCGTCTGTCTGTTCGTCACCGATTTGTGGGCCTTAAATTTTGAGCTAGGATAATGAAATTTGGTATATAGGATCCTTGTCCGTGCCACCAGAACAAGTGTAAAATTTTTTGAAATCCGCCCACTGCCACGCCCCCTTTTTAGTAAAACTTTTTTTTTTGCCAAACCGTAAGGAATTTCAAAAAAGTGTCTGAGCAGCATATTTAGACAGTCCTAATATCTATATTTCGTTCATACCAAGTTTTTTGCCACGCCCACTATTTGGGGGCGTTTTTAGTAAAAAACGCTTTTTGTCCAAATTTTAAAACTTTCGAACAAATTTTTGATATAAATACTTCCGCAATGGTAATATAAACATTTTGTCTATAGATCATTTTCACCTACGCCCACATTTTGGGGGCGTTTTCTTACAAAAACCATTTATATACCCCATCCCAAGGCATAAGCAATAGAAAACCGTTGTTTTTTGTCGAACCACAAACGATTTTGATAAACTGTCTGAGCAATATATTGTGACAATGTCATTTTCTGTATTTCATCGCCATAAGGCCTATATTTTGAGGATATTAATTTTAAGGATGGGATGGGATAGGGTTTTCAACGATCCGCATAGCGGATTGTAGCCTCTCATATGTTGTCTATATATCATTTTCACCTACGCCCACATTTTGGTGGCGTTTTCTTACAAAAACCATTTGTATACCCCATCCCAAGGCATTATCAATAGAAAACCGTTGTTTTTTGTCGAACCACAAAAGATTTTGATAAACTGTCTGAGCAATATATTGTGACAATGTCATTTTCTGTATTTCATCGCCATAAGGCCTATATTTTGAGGATATTAATTTTAAGGATGGGATGGGATAGGGTTTTCAACGATCCGCATAGCGGATTGTAGCCTCTCATATGTGGGCGTGGCAAAAAACTTTATATGAACGAAATACAGATATTCAGATTGTCTAAATATGTTGGTCAGAAAGTTTTTCAAAATTCCTTATGGTTTGGCCAAAAAATACGTTTTTCTAAAAAGGGGGCGTGGCAGTGGGCGGATTTCAAAAATTTTTACACTTGTTCTGCTGGGAGCAACAAAGAGCACGTATACCAAATTTCAACCTTCTAGCTCAAAATTTAAGGCCCAAAAACTGGTGACGTACGGACGGACGGCCGGACGGACAGACATGTCTAAATCGACTCAGCTATCGATTCTGAGTCGATCCATATACTTTGAGGTATATGTATTTAGCTACATATACCTCAAAGTATATGGATCGACTCAGAATCGATAGCTGAGTCGATTTAGACATGTCTGTCCGTCCGTCTGTTCGTCCGTCCGTCTGTTCGTCCGTCCGTCCGTTCGTACGTATCCAGTTTTTGGGCCTTAAATTTTGAGCTAGAAGGATGAAATTTGGTACACGTGCTCTTTGTTGCTCCCAGCAGAACAAGTGTAAAAATTTTTGAAATCCGCCCACTGCCACGCCCCCTTTTTAGAAAAACGTATTTTTTGGCCAAACCATAAGGAATTTTGAAAAACTTTCTGAACAACATATTTAGACAATCTGAATATCTGTATTTCGTTCATATAAAGTTTTTTGCCACGCCCACTTTTTGGGGGCGTTTTTAATAAAAAACGTTTTTTCGGTCAAATTTTAAAATTTTCTAAAAAAATTTTGATGCAGAATCATTAGTAATATAAATATGAACATTTCGTCAATAGACCATTTTAACCCACGCCCACTTTTTGGGGGCGTTTTTATATAAAAACCATTTTTATACCCTACCCCATAACATATGCAGGAGAAAACCTTGTCTTTTGTAGAACCGTAAAAGTTTACCTCCGTCTTTTCGAATTTTTAGATACTTTATTTATAAATTCTATATCTTCGATAGTTATATATACACTAAAGTAGGGTGTACTATTGTTGTTTTGTAACAAATTTTGGACGGCACTATTAACTAAAACATTTGTATTCACATCTCTTAAGTTAGATGAAATAGCATGATTTTTAGTGAAGTTGGATGCAAGTGCATTTGCTTTGTCTTGATCTGAGCAAAAGATATTTTTGGAATCCTTCAGAAATGGCAGTTGCCTTTTTTAAAATACCCTATCCCATAGGCGTATATTAGTTTTGACATTAAGTTTGTAACATAGAGAAATAATTTCGATACATATACCTCAAAGTATATGGTTCGATTCAGAATCGCTAGCTGAGTCGATTAAGCCATGTCTGTTTGTCCGTCCGTCTGTGTGTCACCGATTTTTGGGCCTTAAATTTTGAGCTAGAGTGTTGAAATTGGGTATATAGACTCTCTGACCGAAAAAGCAGAACAAGTGTTAACATTTTTGAAATCCGCCTATTGGCACACCCCCTTTTAAGAAAAATGTAGTTTTAGGCCAAACCGTAAGGAATTTCAAAAAAAGTCTGAGCAACATATTTCGACAATCCTAATATCTATATTTCGTCAATACAAAGTTTTTTGCCACGCCCAGTTTTTGGGAGCGTTGTGAGTAAAAAAAAGTCTGAGCAACATATTTCGACAATCCTAATATCTATATTTCGTCAATACAAAGTTTTTTTTTTTTTGTTGCCACGCCCACTTTTTGGGAGCGTTGTGAGTAAAAAACGTTTTTCGTCCAAATTTTAAAAAGTTCGAAAAAAAACTTTTGATGCAAATACTTCCATAATGATATAATAAACATTTTATCTATAGATCATTTTCACCTACGCCCACATTTTGGGGGCATTTTCTTACAAAAACCATTTGTATACCCCATCCTTCCCTTGCGACAATCACTCACCTTGTCGCGGTGAAGATCCAAATATATTTTCATCTTCAAGAGCAGTTGGAGCTACGATTGAGCGAATTACCAGCAAGAGTTACAGATAATTCGTATACTCAGGATCAACCTGTATCAAGCGCATCATTAAAACTACCGAAAATTGAATTGCCAAAGTTTGACGGCAACTATTTAAAGTGGCAACAATTTTATGATCTATTTAAGCCAATGATCCTTGAGCAACCAATATCATCTGCACAAAAACTTTATTTCTTGAGGGCGAATCTGACGGGAGAAGCACACAGTTTGATACAGGGATTTCCGGCTACTGACAGCAACTTTGAAGCAGCTTGGCAGACTCTCATGGACAGATACAACAACAAACGGCTTCTTTTGTCAGCACAGTTGGAAAAACTACTATGACAACCATCAGCACAGGGAACGGCTTCCAGTTTAAGGAAACTGCATGATCACACAAAGGAAGGGATCCAGGCACTCATCAATCTAGGATACAAAGCATATGACTGGGACCCTGTAGTAGTTCATCTCATGCTGAAAAAATTAGACAAGGAAAGCAGAACCCATTTTGAACAATCGTTGTTGGATCCAAGATGCAGCCCTACTCTAACAGAATTGCTCAAATTTATTGAATCCCGATTTCGAACGCTTGAAACAATAAGCAATTCAGAGGACAAGAGGAAACAAACAACAGTAGTAGCAACAAATGTTGATGGCTGCCTTATGTGCAGCTCAGGTAATCACAAAATATACAATTGTAAAACATTTTTATCTCTTTCAGGTGGCGATCGTGAGAGAGCTGTTTATCGACTTGGAATTTGCCGAAACTGTCTAAGGTCAGGGCACATCTCCACCACATGTTCTTCGAGAGGATGTCAAAATTGTAATGGCAAACATAATACTCTCCTGCACCAACAGAAAGATTCAAGGCAATCTTCTAGAAGAAATCAGACGCATTCCACAAGTAGCCAGCAGCAGCAGCTAGCTCAAGAGGGGGAAGGTCAAGCAGCCAATACAGCGTCTGGTTCTAAGCCGAAACCACGCCAACATCAGGTAGTTCAAAGGGGGGAAAGTCAAGCAACCAACACAGCGGCTTGCTCTAAGTCGAAACCACAGCAAGTTTACCTCGCCACAGCTTTAGTTAACGTCAGATCTGCATGCGGAACATGGCTTCCTTGCCGTATATTGTTAGATTCCGGATCGCAAATTCATTTTATAACTACAGCTTTTGCACAAGCACTGGGTCTCCCGAAGCACCAATCGGAAACATCAATATGTGGCATTGGAGGACACGGCACACAAACACAGTTTGCTGTATCACTCACATTTAAATCACGTAATTCAAATTTCGAGGCAAGTATTGAAGCAACCATCCTAACTCGAATTACAGATTACAAGCCAAGGTGTGAAGTTCAATCACAAAATTGGGAAATTCCTAATCATATTCAGTTAGTTGATCCTGGATTTATGACTAATCAAAAAATAGATATGCTTGTCGGCGCCGAGTTGTTCTTCGATCTTCTTCTTCCAGCGGAAATAACTGTAGGAACTCAACTTCCAACTTTGCGTCATACAAAACTAGGATGGATAGTCGCGGGTGGCGTTCCAGCTACAAACCACAGTGTTGTATGCAATATTTCCACAAGGCCATCCCTGTCTTCATTAGAAAAACTTGTAAGCAGATTCTGGGAGCACGAAACCCATGACACACAAGTCAAACGCATGAGTATTGAGGAGCATAACTGTGAGGAATTCTTCAATACCAGCACAAAAATCTTATCCGATGGAAGATTCATGGTAAGTCTTCCTTTCAAAAAAAATCCATCTTGTCTAGGTGACTCTCGGGAAAGGGCACGAAAACGATTTCTCTCATTAGAAAGACGTTTTGGAAGGGATAACGCATTGCGTGAGCTCTACTGTCAGTTCCTATCAGAATATGAAGAATTGGGCCACATGAGTCCCATTGAGAACGCTGAGATCCCACAAAATCATTATTTCATCCCGCATCATTGTGTGTTGAAGCCAGAAAGCTCCTCTACAGCATTGCGTGTTGTCTTTGACTGTTCCGCAAAAACAGCATCCGGATTTTCTCTCAATGATATTCTAGGAGTGGGACCGACAGTCCAACCCGATCTTTTTTCCATCATTATTAACTTCAGATTAGAAAGGTATGCATTTACAGCTGACATAAGCAAAATGTATCGACAGGTATAAGTAAGGCCACAAGACAGATGTTTTCAACTAATTCTCTGGAGATCTCAAACCAATCAACCTCTGATGGCATACAAACTTAATACATTGACGTACGGGTCAGCCTCTGCTCCATACTTAGCAACAAAATGTCTGGTACAGCTTGCAGATTTTAATCAACAGATGCACCCAAGAGCATCCGAAGCTATACGTGAACAAATTTACGTCGACGATCTACTTGCTGGAGCAGAAACGGTATCAAAGGCCAGGGAACTGCTTGAAGAGATAACGCTTCTTCTAGAAAAAAGTAAGTTTCAGTTAAGAAAATTTTGTGCCAATGATAAAACCATTCTCAAGGACATTCCTGAGGAATACAAAGAAAGGTTAGTAAGATTCCACCAGTCCGACGTAGTAAAGACATTGGGATTGATTTGGAATCCAACGCTCGATCAATTTGAATTCGGATTTAACTCAGACAAATTCACTGCACCTAAAACTCCAGTAACACGCAGAACTGTTTTGTCTGACCTCGCACGACTGTTTGATCCTTTAGGTTTATTGAGTCCAGTTATAATGCTTGGAAAATTGTTCATGCAAGAATTGTGGAAAACAGACTTTTCATGGGATGACCAGCTTCCCACGGACCTGGCAGAAAAATGGACCAGGTACGTAAATCAATTTTTTGATCTAAAACATATAAGTGTACCTCGATTTGTAATGTGCCCGTCGCTAATAATGACCGAACTTCATGGGTTCTCTGATAGCAGTATGTCTGCCCTTGGAGCATGTGTATATGTCAGATGCATAGACGATACAGGTAATATTTATAGTAAATTGCTGTGCTCAAAGTCTCGCAAAGCTCCGATGAAAGCCACTACAATCGCTCGCCTCGAACTTCAAGGTGCAGAGCTCTTGGTCGAACTGGTAAAAAGAATACTTCAGACATTTAAGAAGAATATTCACAAGGTAGCATATTACACGGATTCAACAACGGTGCTAGCTTGGATAGGCTCTCCTTCTTATGCCTGGGACACATTTGTAGCAAATAGGGTAGCAAAGATCCAAGCAGAAACTGAGATATCACAATGGAATCATATTAGAGGAGAAATTAATCCAGCTGACTTAATAACAAGAGGATGCAATCTCGTTGACTTGTCATCATCGTTGACATGGTTCGAAGGTCCGTCTTTTCTTAAATTAGACGAATCACTTTGGGAACCAAGTGCATACACCATTCCACAGGTGGTTCCAGAATTACGAAGGAATAAAACGGCTTTGATAACTACAGACCAAGATCAAAATATACTGAATCGTATCAATCATAGAAACTCATTTTATACGCTGCAAAAAATATTTTCATTTTGCAGCAGATTTACAAGGAATGCCCGACGACCATACCTTCTTAGAAGAAGCGGCATGCTATCTGCTGATGAACTGCACGAAGGATCCCGTCTGCTCTTGGTGTACATTCAATGTATGGCGTTGCCAGAAGAATACAAAGCGTTGAAAGACAATGTAAGTATAAATGCAAAATCAAGCCTAGCAACACTGACGCCCTATTTTGACAAAAAATACAAATTACTTCGAGTGGGAGGGAGGTTAGCAAATTCTGCTCTGCTGCCGGACGCAAAGAACCAAATATTGCTGCCTAAGAACAACGTCGTTACTAGATTGATTTTGGAGCATTTGCATAGAACACACTTACACATATCCCACAGGGCTCTGATTGCGATTTCGCGACAACAATACTGGATACTAAGCATTGGAAGAGAAGCAAGATCAGTGATCAGAAAGTGCATCAAGTGTGCGAAATTCAGGCCAACATCCATCTCACAGCTGATGGGCGACCTACCAGTGGAAAGAGTAACACCATCTCGCCCATTTTACCACACAGGGGTTGATTTTGCTGGTCCTATAAAATCACATTACAAAATCAGAGGTAAGACTCCTTCAAAATCGTATCTGGCCATTTTTGTTTGTTTTTCAACTAAGGCGATCCACATAGAAGTTGTTGGAGACCTCTCTACAGAGTCGTTCACCAATTGCCTTAAAAGGTTTGTAGGCCGAAGAGGATTGTGCCACACTATCTTCTGCGACAATGCAACAAATTTTGTTGGTGCAAGCAATAAGCTCAGGGAACTTAAGGAAATCATGCAGTCAAAGAGAATGGAGTCAGCCATTCAATCAACTTGTACTCAAACCGGAATCAATTGGAAATTTATTCCCCCCTCGTTCACCGCATTTTGGAGGACTTTGGGAATCAGCTGTAAAATCGGCCAAAGGGTTGTTGGTTCGTCACTTGGGCGAGACTTCGCTAACATACGAGGAGCTCACCACTGTTGTAATTCAAATTGAGGCTATACTAAATTCAACGCCCTTGATGCCATTATCATCCGATCCAAATGATCTAGAAGCTCTAACTCCTGGTCATTTCTTGATAGGAGCGCCACTTCTGTCAATAGCTGAACCCGATGTGACTGATAAGAAAGTATGTTCTCTAACTAAATATCGACAGATCCAGCATGTTCAGCAATCATTTTGGAAAAGATGGTCTGGTGAGTACTTACATCTTTTGCAACAACGAGCCAAATGGAAGATTGAATCCCAAAACTTAAAGCCAAACACTCTTGTGCTCTTGAAGGAACCCAATATGCCCCCAACAAGGTGGAAGTTGGGACGTGTGGTAGAAGTAATTAAAGGAAACGATGGATTGGTTCGTGTCGCTAACATTAAGACTCAAGGAGGAATTTTCCAGCGAGCCATCCATAACTTGTGTCCCCTACCAATAGAAGAAATAGAAAGGAAAGATACGCCAGCAGATACTGCAAAACAAGTGAGTCTAAAAAATGAACAAGAACAAAAGAAATGTTCAGCATCACGGAACCTCCGAAGCGGGAGAGTTACCGCGGGATCTTTAGTGGTATCACTTTTCATTGTATTGTTGGTGGCGCCGGTTACTACAGCATACACAGACAACCGCATTTCTATAAACCAGCTGGATAACGCAGTCGGACTGTACTTTGAGGACATTGGAACTATTCAGGTAGTTAACAATTTTTGGAGCGTTTATGTCTACTACAATCTTACCAACTATTGGTTAGAATTAACCGAAGTCAAAACCTATTTAAATGAATTACAAACCGCTTGCGCATCAGATAAATCGGAAGGGATTCACTATTGTCATCAGACTATTGAAGTTTTTCAACAAAGAGTTGCTATCATTGACCAAAACAATGAACTCATTCACGGGTTTAACACATCAAGCCGCGGAGCGATTCGAAATCGCAGGTCTCCCTTCGATTTTGTTGGAAGCGTAGCACATAGTCTGTTTGGTGTCCTTGATCATGAAGAAGCTCAACATATTCAAAACCAGATTAATCTAGCAAATGAACATGAAATCCATCTATCTGCTCTTATTAAAAAACAAAGTTCTATTTCAGATTCAACTGCAAATATTTTGAAACGCAATTCATTGGAGGTTAACAAGCAATTCAAGATTTTGAATACATATCTGGCTAAGACTTTTAATACGCTCGAAAAACAACAGGGTGATATTGGCATCAATCAACATTTTACATCGCTTACGTCCTATCTTATTATGGTTCTACAAAACTTCCAGCGCACTCAAGACATTGTACTGGATGTTATACTTGATCTAAACCATGCAAAAATCAACCCTCAGCTTATCACACCAAAACAACTTAGCAACCAGCTACAGCTGATTCAAGGAAATCTCCCATCGACTATGAGATTACCTAACGTGTCAGTGCTGGATATGTTCAAAATTACAACAGTCAAGGGCCGTACTCTAAACGATTCAATAGTTTTTGAAATGTTGATACCATTAGCCGAAGATCAAGAATTTCAGGTATTTAATCTTATTCCATTGCCCATTAGTCACAATAATTTGAGTTTTCTGGTGGATATATCTAAACCATACTTAGCAGTCACTTTATCAAGGGACAAGTATTTTGGGCTAACAGAAATTGAATTCTCATCATGTAGATCTATAGCAGCAGTTAACCATCTATGTACTCAAGTTGTCCCGACTATGATTCATCAACACAATTTGCAAGTTTGTGAAATGGCCCTGCTTAATCATGAAGATGACGCATTAACTGACTGCATCCTGAATGAAATACCATCAAAAAATCGATGGTCAGCACTTAAACAAACTAATCGTTGGTTATTTTCTTTGATTACTAATACAACAGGTCTTCTTATTTGCAATGGAGTTACAAGCAGCATAGTTTTAGCTGCTAATGGAGTAATTGAATTCAAGCAAATGTGCACTCTCAAAATTGGAACCACTATAATAAACGGACGCTCAAGCTACAAAACCACTATAACCAATTCGTTCATACCAAGTGCAAAAATCAACAACTGGATTGGAACTTGTAATCGTAAACTCGCAAACGATCTCACCCCCCTACCGACGGCAAGCACTATTGATTATGATCAATTTAAAAATCTTAGGCAGGAAATAGAAGACCTAAAGAAGGATGCAACAACGCCTGAAGAACCCCAGCTAAATATCCATGATTACCATCACTATGGTTTGAGCTACCTGTTGCTGACTGCTACTGTTGGAATCATCATTTTTTATTGCCGACGACAAAGAGGGCCAGTTCCAACACCCAGACAAACAGCTCCTCGCTTTGAAGCCACATAATTACTTTGAAGGTTAGGAACCTCCAAGGAGGGGTGTATGTACAAACTTGTATGTTTGTACATTTTTTATGTCTGTATATATTTGTCCTATTTATACTTTTTCTGTAACGAGACCTACTGTGTGACCAATTGTCTTCGATAGTTCGCCAGACGAAATACGATCTTTCGTATTTTTACTGAATTGGCGATTCCCACGTTTCACGGGAAATATTAAATGATGCGTGTGTCACACAGTAGCGGATCGAAATTCAACTGGTAGTATTATCATAAGAAATAAAGTGATTATTATTCGTCATTGTTCATTAAGACCGATCGGTTGTGTTTTTTTTAACATCAATTCTTTGTTTGTACAAGGGCTTAAGTAGTTTCCAATGAACCACGAAGCGAAACCGGAAGTCTATGCTAAACATAAACTGTCAGGGCCACCCATGCCGGTAAGGTCAGTGGCGAGGAAACGAAAACCAAAAGGTGGTCTACAAGGTAAGGCGCGCGCCGATACCTGCATGGCTGAGGGAATGCTCAGTCGCTAGCGCAAACTCTAGATACCTGGGGACCTCTAGTTTTAATTCAATTTCCCCTTTCCTGTATACAGGGGGTGAGTACAGGATGACATTCCTTCCCCATTACTCGTGGGTCCAAAATAGACAATAACAAACAAAACAAAAAAGGGACGAGTGCAAATGAATCGGGCACTCCAAACCCTACAAAAACCGATTCTCAACAACAAATGACGGAGGAGGAGGAAAGCCTCTTGCTCCGAGATCCGTCAAACTCCAAGATACTGTCAGATGGGGGAAGCGAAGGAGCAATAGACATCCGAATGGAGAAACTTCTTCTCGATGAGGATGACACCTGCTCTAACGCCAGCTCATCTCAATTCTCAATATCGTCAACTGCGTCCATCCGCAGCGAAGTAAAATCATGCAAGTTGACGATCAGACGATTAGGCAAGATATTTACTCTAGGAGAAAAGGATCGCCTGAGACTTCAGAAAGCTCAAGAGTTTTTACAAAGTCTGACATTAGCAGATGGTTGGGTGCTGTAGAACGAGGGTAGACTCTGATTGGCGTTAACTTGGCAATGCCCAGTGTTGCAACTCTGACTACACATCAAATGTGCTTATCTTTACCTCCAAGTGGTAACCATCGGGTACTGGTCTCATCCAACCGGATTTGACTTGCTAAACGATAAGTGCGAGTGTTGATAACACGACGGAAAACACTATAAACACCCTGGTGAGAATGGCACGGATGAATACCCGGCCTGCTGTCCCAGGCGAACCTAGATGAGCTGCTCTGACATATTCGGGCAACAGGTTGTCTAGGAATTTCAAGGGTTAGTCAGGCCCCTTGAACAGAGATGGTGGCGGATGAACCGAAAGGCCAACGGCAGCGCTCAATCCCGTAGTGGATACTGATGGCCCCGTGTCCTAGGGGTATCTAATAAATTGGAACTGGCCCTCCAGGTTGGGGGTTGTGCTTTGGGTTAACTAACCACCCACAGAAAAAAAACATGGTTTCGAATCAACCAATAGCCTCGGAAAGGACGGATTTTATTGTTGACGACCCTGCTAAACGAAAAAAGGACAACGACGTTCGTATCTGCACCTGGAATGTGAGAACATTAAACAGGAGAGGTGCAGGCGAACAACTAGCGGTAGCCCTAAACTGCTACAAAGCAGACATTACTGCCATCCAGGAAATACGATGGGATGGGCCGGGCAAAAAGAGGATGAAAAACTGTGACATATACTACGGACCGTGTTATAGTGAGCGGAAACAGCGACTATTCGGATGCGGGTTTGTTATAAGTGCCAGACTTAGGCAAGAAGTCTTATGTTTCCAAGACATTAGCGAACGCATAGTAACAATCCGCATCAAGGCCAAATTCGCCAACATAAACCTTATATGCGCTCAAGCTACGACGGAAGAAAAAGATGATATAGTTAAGGATTGCTTCTACGAGCTCCTCGACAAAATCTATGAGCGACTACCGAAGTACGATGTTAAAATCGTGCTGGGAGATTTTAATGCAAAGGTAGGAAGAGAATACATCTTTAGAAGTATTTTCGGAAAACAAAGCCTACACGACAACACGTCTGGTAACGGACTTAGGCTAATTGATTTCGCTATGGAACGAAATGCCACTATAGCCAGCGCACGGTATCCTCACCTCGATATCCATAAGGGGACATGGCGGTCTCCAGATCAACGAACGGTCAACCAAATTGATCACATTGCGATAGATAAGAGGCACGCATCCAGTATTTTGGATGTCCGAACATTCCGAGGAGCTAACATCGACTCGGATCACTACCTTGTAGCAGCCAAGGTAAGAATGCGGATATCCACCACGCCACAACAATCCAGAAATACTGTGAAAAAATTTAATGTCGGAAGACTGCAATCGCAAGAGACCGCCAAGACCTTCGCACAACGCGTATCCCTTAACCTCTCGATTAATACCATACCACCAGCATCGAATGTCGAAGAACAATGGCAACGATGCCAACAGGCCATTAGATCAGCCGCAACTGATGTGCTAGGTTTCTCGCGGCCACCAGCAAGAAACCCCTGGTTTGATGAGGAATGCCGACAGATGCTCGCAGCCAAGAACGAGGCCTACAAGGCTAAGCTGCAGGTGAAGACGAGAGCTGCCATTGAGCTCTATAGGCAAAGAAGAAGGGAAGAACATCGGCTTTTCCGAATGAAGAAAAAAGAGCAAGAAAAGCGCGCGATCGAGGATATAGAGAGGTGCCACTCCAGGAACGATGTTCGCAAGTTTTACCAAAGTGTAAAACGTCAAAGCCAAGGATACAAGGCTCGAACAGAATCCTGTCGAGATGAACAAGGAAATATTGTAGTTGAGACACAGTCGATTCTGAGGATATGGAAGAACCACTTCTGTAGACTGTTAAACGGCGATGACGAACAACATTCCGCTGTCAGGCAGAACGAACCATTCAATATTGGCAACGACAGCGAAAACTGCCAACCACCCGACCTGAGTGAAGTGAGGATAGCAATATCTAAACTCAAGCTTAATAAGGCTGCCGGAAATGACGGCCTTCCCGCTGAGCTCTATAAGGCCGGCGGAGATGACTTGGTAAGTAACAACTCATAAGCCAAATCTGGTCGGATGAAAATATGCCTGAAGAATGGAACCTCAGCATCGTTTGCCCGATCCACAAAAAAGGAGACCCTCTGAACTGCGCCAACTACAGAGGCATAAGTCTCCTCAACATCGCCTACAAGATCCTATCTGCCGTAATATGTGAACGCCTGAAACCGTTTACCAACAACCTGATTGGCCCTTATCAGTGTGGTTTTAGGCCAGGAAAGTCCACAACCGATCAAATTTTCACACTTCGGCAGATCCTGGAAAAAACCCAAGAAATCCAAATCGATACCCACCACCTATTCATCGATTTCAAAGCCGCATATGACAGCATTTATAGAGACGAACTGTACAGAGCCATGTCTAGTTTTGGTATACCGCCCAAACTCGTCCGTTTGTGTAGGATGACGATGGAGAATTCTCGCTGCTCCATCAGGGTCGGAAACGACCTCACCGACACATTCGATACCAAAAAAGGATTTAAGCAAGGCGATGCGCTGTCATGTGACTTCTTTAATCTGATTCTTGAGAGAATTGTGCAAAACTCCAAAGCCAACACCAGAGGCACAATTTTCCAAAAGTCGGTGCAACTACTAGCATACGCTGACGATATTGACATCATTGGTAGGACTCAACGTGATGTCATAGCCACGTTTGCTAGTATAGAGAAGGAAGCGGCGAAAATGGGTTTAGCAGTAAATGAGGGTAAGACTAAGTATATGCTGTCAACACGAAAGGACACACAACATCGACGAATTGGACAGAACGTCACCATTGACAGATATAACTTTGAGGTAGTACGGGACTTTGTCTACCTCGGCTCCGCTATTAACTCTGACAACAACATCTCGTCAGAAATTAAACGAAGAATTACTCTTGCCAACCGCTGTTTCTTCGGGCTAAGAAGGCAATTTAGTAGTAAAGCCCTCACTCGAACTACTAAGGAGATCCTATATAAGACCCTGATCATCCCAGTCCTGCTCTACGGCGCTGAAGCATGGACCGTATCAAAAGCGGATGAAGAAATCCTTGGTAGATTCGAGAGAAAAATTCTTCGAAAAATCTTCGGTCCCGTTTGCGTTGACGGGCTATGGAGACGAAGATTCAACCAAGAACTATACGAGCTGTACAGCGACATGCCCCTGGTCAAAAAACTCCGCATAGGACGTTTAAGATGGCTAGGACATGTAGAACGAATGGACACCAATACTCCGGCTCGCAGAGTCTTCGATTCCCAGCCAGACGTCGGACGCAGTAGTGGAAGACCTCGCCTTAAGTGGCGCGCACAAGTGGAAACCGACCTCAACCAACTTGGAGTGCGCAACTGGAGGCAGTTAGCTAAGGACCGGGCTAATTGGAGAGGCATGTTGGTTGAGGCCCAGGTTCATTCCGGACTGTAGCGCCACTTAAGTAAGTAAGTAAGTAAGACATTAGCAGAGAATGAGCCGATAGCTCGTACCTGATCAATCAACGCACCAAATACCTCGAGCATGAAGGAACTAATGGGACCACCTTTGATGCAGGGCGTTGGCCCGCTAAGACAAAGAATGGACTCCTCAGACCCTGCGAAAGTCAAACGCGAAATCATGGCTGATAATCCCTTGTATACCCCCCTAGCAGCTGACGAGCCGCTCGCTCGTCGCTCGCCGAGAGGAGATACAGGAATCGAAGCTGAAGGAGAGCTGGATGGATCGGTCAACGATGTTACGGGCGCATGCCCACTAGGAGTTGACATGATCCCTTCAGACTCCGAAACAAGGGACTGCATTAAAAGCACACTTATTCTGCAGAATCTCACCACAGAAGAGAATGAGCCGCTCGCTCGTACCTTAGGTGGTGAGGTAACGCAGAATAAGAGTGTTTGTGAGCTGAAGAGATTGCCTCCAGTCGTGAGTGACCTTGGCCAATCCAACTGGAGAACAGTCTCTCCAGACCATACCAAGGATGGGTCAGAGGACAAGACGGACACAAACGTCAATCAGAACCCGAAGGAGGAGCTGGGGATGATTGGATTCACCGGCGCTGTGATGAGTAACAACTCATCAGGGAAAGAAAATCGGTCAACCTCAACGCCGCCAGGGGTCTGTGAGACACTGACGATAGGACAAGGAGAGGCTGACTCAACATTAGGTAGCTATTGTACGGTTATTACTCGCCGCAGCGATCCGAAGCATCACGACAGCTTGGAAAACTCCAACGCTGCTGTGTCTGCGGAAGAGAGTAGGCTGAGGAACGCCGTACGACCCCAACCAAAGTCAGAGGTTCAAGCTCCTGAGGGCCAACGCGCAGAGGCTTCTACGTAGGTTCAAGCACCGTGACCCAGATTCCTTCACGGAAAAGGACACGGCAGCACTTAACAGAGCTAGGGAAATACTCAAAGATACAGCCGAAGCGTGGCGGCAAAAAAGGCGCACAGGCAGGGAGCTCTCCTCTCAAAAAAGGGAAGTAGTCGTGGAAAGGATGGAGAGCTGTAAACCCTCCACCTCAGCTGCGGCCACACCTAAGGGACCATCAGCTGCTGCAGGTAAGGTTGCGACCAAGCCTGGACCAACTGCTAGTACCTCCAAGAGAGGAAGGCACGATGACACGGTCTCTCCAATCATAGGTAGGAACACGAAACCTAGGTTAGACTCCAGTCATAACCCAGTAAAGGACAAAGATAGTTTTCGGGTCGCTATTGTCGACTTTGGTAATCCAGAACGAAAACTATCTCATGATCAATGGCAACTGATGGAAATAAGAATCCTGGAGGGAGTGAACGACGCTATCCTAAAAAATGCAGGGAACATCCCGCTCTTTGGACAGCTGACCACGTTCAAAGGATTCAAAATAATCCAGTGTGACAATAAGAGCACACTGAGTTGGTTGATGAAGTTCATCGACGAGACGAAAGCCCCATGGTCAAATGCAGACCTTCGCATCGTCGAAAAGAAAGAGCTTCTTAACCTGACCAGACCCAAAGGTCGCATCCTTATCCCAGGGCCATGCATCCCGAAGGATAGGATTGAGCGCAACCTACAGAACCTCAACCCAGAATTCCTCAGTAAGGACTGGGAGGTCATAGAGGCAGGAGAGCACTGAAAAACCGGCACGGAAGTTGTGGTGCTACTCAGCCACAAACCTATGCCGCTGTTACGCAAGAAGGGGTACAAAGTACGAGTCGGGATTACCCGATGCAAAGTACGTCCTTTCGTAACAGTCAGACGCAATGATGGGAGGAAAGCTGACCGCCATGAAGATAATACAAATAAATCTTCAACACAGTAAGGCGGCCAGCGCCAACCTTGTCTTCCTTTTAAATAGGAACGACATTGACATGGCCCTAATACAAGAACCTTGGGTAGTCCGAGGCAGTATAAAAGGGCTAAACAGCAAAGATCTAGTACTGTACCATACTGGCTCATCCGACACAAACAGTAAGACTAGATCATGTATTGTAGCTAAGAAACAAATAAACCTTTTTCTCTTATCTACTCTCAGTAACAATGACCAGACCGTGGTAAAATATGAGCGGCGGGGGAAGTCCCCGATTGCAATAGCAGCCATCTATATGCCATACGACTCGATGGATGGACCTCCATCTGCCCTAATAGACTCCCTGGTGCAAATGGCCAAATGTAAGAAGTGGGACCTCATAATGGGATGCGATGCCAACTCTCATCACACACAATGGGGCAGTTCAGACACCAACACACGAGGTGAGTCCTTGTTTCAATACATTGTAGACAACAATTTGTTAGTGCCGAACAGGGGTAATGACCCAACCTTTGTCACTAAAAATAGAGAAGAGGTTCTTGACATTACCCTCTTCAACAATTCTGATAGATTCGCTGTGTGTCACTGGAAAGTTTCATCAGAAACATCATACTCTGACCACAGAATAATAGAATTTGAAATAGAGGACACTACTAAACTCCCCCTTCAACATCGAAACCCCAAGAAAGCCAACTGGGACAAGTTCGTTGTGGAAGTAGGGAGACACAGTAGCGCCCTTCCACTGCATCTGATGGAAACTCCGTTTGAAATCGATGCTGCAGCGGAACTAATAGGCAATATTTTAGTCAAAGCCTATGAAAGGATCTGCCCTCTAAAGACTATAAAACCACAAAGATCACCGACATGGTGGACGAAAGAGCTTCAAAGCATTAGAAGGGAAACCAGGAAAACCTTTAACGCAGCAAGAAGCTCAAATTCGGAAACCGACTGGAATCATTATAAGAATAATCAGCGCAAATTCAAAAGTGCGGTCAACAGTGCTAAACGCACCTCCTGGCGTAACTTCTGTTGCAGTGTAGAAAGCACTACTGAATCAGCTAGACTTAGAAAAATAATCGCCAAAGAACCGGCTGTGCCAGGTTACCTCAAGCTCCCCAATGGGGACTGGACACAATCCACCCATGAATCTTTAACACATCTACTGGAAACCCACTTTCCAGGATGTGATTCATACTCCGGTAGGACCCCAGACACAACCGTCTATGATTGCAACCCCATAACAGCAGCAATGGAGGATATGGTTAGTGTAGAAAGAATCAATTGGGCAATTGACTCCTTCTCCCCATATAAATCTCCAGGAGTCGATGGTATTATCCCGATCATGCTACAAAAATCGAAACACCTCGTAACAGCATTCCTACACAAACTGTTTGTTAGTAGTCTAAAGTGCGGTTACATCCCTAGGTGCTGGCGGGAAGTAAAGGTAGTCTTTATCCCAAAAGCCGGCAAGCCCAGTCACACGACCGCGAAGGACTTTAGACCAATAAGTCTTACATCCTTCATACTAAAAACCTATGAAAAACTAATGGATATCTACATTCGTGACAAACTCGACCCCCAATACATATCCTCGGCACAGCATGCCTACACGAAAGGTAAGGGAGTCGAAACTGCCCTACATGATATCGTTAGTACAATAGAAAAACCTCTTCACGAGAAGGAATATACACTCGCTGCATTTCTCGACATTGAAGGAGCCTTCAATAATGTGAACACAAACGCAGTCGAAAGAAACCTCGCGAAGAACAACGTGGACCAACCTCTAACACATATTATTGGAAGTATGCTCAACCACAGAAATATAAATGCGAATCTGGGAGACACCCATCTCAAAGTAATAGCATCAAGAGGCACACCACAAGGAGGCGTTATCTCACCTCTGTTGTGGAACATAGTCATCAATGAGATACTCATAAAGCTACAGAGAAATGGGGTAAAAGTCATAGCCTACGCAGACGATGTAGCGATACAAGGTAAAGGGAAATGACTACCCACTATTAGTGAACTACTCGAGCGGGCATTGAAAACTCTCAACGAGTGGACAAAACAATGTGGGCTTGGCATCAACCCCCAGAAAACGGAACTCGTTCTCTTTACGAACAAGAGGAAGATACCAATATTCGACTTACCGGCTATCGATGGGACTACCCTCAAACTAGCCGATAGTGCAAAGTATCTGGGTGTCATTCTTGATAGAAAACTCAACTGGAACCTAAATGTGCGCGAGCGCATTAAAAAGGCCACAGTCGCTTTCTATACGTGTAATCGAATATTAGGAAAAAACTGGGGTCCGAACCCCAAGATCATCCTATGGATGTACACGGCCATTGTGAGACCTATATTAACATATGGGGGGCTTGTCTGGTGGCAATCCACAAATAAAGTCACCCATCTGAAAAATATGACAAAGGTACAAAGGATAGCATGTGTGGGCGCTACTGGCGAAATGAGAACCACGCCAACAGCGGGACTGTAAACCATCCTTAACCTGCTACCGCTAGACCTTTACATGCAATAATCTGCAGCCAAAAGTGCTCTAAGAATCAGCCAGCTCAACTGCTGGAAATCGAACTCAGGAGGACATGCCCAAATTCTACACAGATATCTGGGCTCAGCTGTATCCTCTGACTACATGCTGCCTCACCATGACTTTCAAATACCATTCTCCTGCATCCTCCCAAGCAGAGAGGAGTGGGAGAGGAACGAATTGGGCCCCGAAACCATATCCATCTACACTGATGGTTCAAAAATGGATGTAGGCGTTGGAGCTGGAGTGTTTTCAGAAACACTTAAGCTAAACAGCACCTTTCGTCTCCCTGAGCACAGCAGTGTCTTCCAAGCCGAAATATTGGCAGTGGCAGAGGCAGCCAAAGCGACCTCAATGCTGGCGATACCACCAGATGATATCACCATCTTTATTGACAGTCAGGCTGCAATAAAAGCTATCTCTGCTGTCGAAATAAAATCTCGGCTTGTGAAACGTTGTCGTGAAGAGCTAAAGGTTCTTGGCGTCCAACATAATGTTAAGCTCTGCTGGGTCCCCGGACACAGAGGCATACAGGGCAATGAAATTGCTGACGAACTGGCAAGAAAAGGATCTGCCTCCAGCACTGACCAAGCAGACCAGTCTGTCAAACCACCACTATGCGACCTCAAATCTCAGGTGGGACAGAAAACACTAATCGCTGCCAAAAACACGTGGAACTCCCTTCCCAGTAACGGGACAATGAATGAACCAACCACATAAGTGGACCCTCAACGGGCATCACAATGGGTCTATATTGACCTGAGTGCGATGAGGGAGGACACACACCGTCTGCCTCATCAACCCACCAACCTAACCTAACCTAAATCTTCAGACTGCTTATAAAAAACTTTTACGGTTCTACAAAAGACAAGGTTTTCTCCTGCATATGTTATGGGGTAGGGTATAAAAATGTTTTTTATTAAAATGGCCCCCAAAAAGTGGGTGTGGGTTAAAATGGTCTATTGACGAAATGTTCATATTTATATTACTAATGATTCTGCATCAAAATTTTTTTAGAAAATTTTAAAATTTGACCGAAAAACGTTTTTTATTAAAAACGCCCCCAAAACGTGGGCGTGGCAAAAAACTTTATATGAACGAAATACAAATATTCAGATTGTCTAAATATGTTGTTCAGAAAATTTTTCAAAATTCCTTATAGTTTGGCCAAAAAATACGTTTTTCTAAAAAGGGGGCGTGGCAGTGGGCGGATTTCAAAAATTTTTACACTTGTTCTGCTAGGAGCAACAAAGAGCACGTGTACCAAATTTCATCCTTCTAGCTCAAAATCTAAGGCCCAAAAACTGGTGACGTACAGACGGACGGACAGACATGGCTAAATCTCAGCTAGCGATTCTGAATCGATCCATATACTTTGAGGTATATGTAGCTAAATTATTTCTCTATGTTACAAACTAAGTATCAAAACTAATATACCCCTATGGGATAGGGTATAAACATATGAGAGGCTACAACCCGCTATGCGGATCGTTGAATACCCTATCCCATCCCATCCTTTAAATAAATATCCTCAAAATATAGGCCTTATGGCGATGAAATACAGAAAATGACATTGTCACAATATATTGCTCAGACAGTTTCCAAAATCTTGTGTGGTTCGACAAAAAACAACGTATTTCTATTGCTAATGCCTTGGGATGGGGTATACAAACGCCCCCAAAATGTGGGCGTAGGTGAAAATGATCTATTGACAAAATGTTTATATTACCATTTCGGAAGTATTTGCATCAAAATTTTTTTCGAAAGTTTTAAAATTTGGACAAAAAGAGTTTTTTACTAAAAACGCCCCCAAAAAGTGGGCGTGGCAAAAAACTTTGTATGAACGAAATATAGATATTAGGATTGTCTAAATATGTTACTCAGAAACTTTTTTGAAATTCCTTACGGTTTGGCCAAAAAATAAGTTTTCCTAAAAAGGGGGCGTGGCAGTGGGCGGATTTCAAAAATGTTTACACTTGTTCTGGTGACTCGGACAAGGATCCTATATACCAAATTTCATTATCCTAGCTCAAAATTTAAGGCCCAAAAATCGGTGACGAACAGACAGACGGACGGACGGACACACGGACGGACGGACGGACGGACGGACAGACAGACATGGCTAATTCGACTCAGCTAGCGATTCTGAGTCGATCCATATACTTTGAGGTATACATATGTAGCAAAATTATTTCTCTATGTTACAAACTATGTATCAAAACTAATATACCCCCCTATGGGATAGGGTATAAACATATGAGAAGGCTACAATCCACTGTGCGGATCGTTGAATACCCTATCCCATCCTATCTGTAAAACTAAAATCCCCAAAAAGTGGACATGGCTAAAAACACGATGTGGATAAAATTAAGAATATGACATGGTGACAACAAATTCTTCAGACTGCTTATAAAAAACATATGAGAGGCTACAATCCGCTATGCGGATCGTTGAATACCCTATCCCATCCCATCCTTTAAATTAATATCCTCAAAATATAGGCCTTATGACATTCTCACAATATATTGCTCAGATAGTTTCTCAAAATCTTATGTGGTTCGACAAAAAACAACGTATTTCTATTGCTAATGCCTTGGGATGGGTTATACAAATGGTTTTTGTAAGAAAACGCCCCCAAAATGTGGGCGTAGGTGAAAATGATCTATTGACAAAATGTTTATATTACCATTTCGGATGTATTTGCATCAAAATTTTTTTCGAAAGTTTTAAAATTTGGACAAAAAGCGATTTTTACTAAAAACGCCCCCAAAAAGTGGGCGTGGCAAAAAACTTTGTATGAACGAAATATAGATATTAGGATTGTCTAAATATGCTACTCAGACACTTTTTTGAAATTCCTTACGGTTTGGCCAAAAAATAAGTTTTCCTAAAAAGGGGGCGTGGTAGTGGGCGGATTTCAAAAATTTTTACACTTGTTCTGGTGGCACGGACGAGGATCCTATATACCAAATTTCATTATCCTAGCTCAAAATTTAAGGCCCAAAAACCGCTGACGAACAGACAGACGGACGGACGGACGGACGGACGGACGGACGGACGGACGGACGGACGGACGGACGGACGGACGGACAGACAGACATGGCTAATTCGACTCAGCTAGTGATTCTGAGTCGATCCATATACTTTGAGGTATATGTAGCAAAATTATTTCTCTATGTTACAAACTAAGTATCAAAACTAATATACCCCCCTATGGGATAGGGTATAAACATTTACGGTTCTACAAAAGACAAGGTTTTCTCCTGCATATGTTATGGGGTAGGGTATAAATATGGTTATACCCTATCCCATAGGGGGGTATATTAGTTTTGATACTTAGTTTGTAACATAGAGAAATAATTTTGCTACATATACCTCAAAGTATATGGATCGACTCAGAATCGCTAGCTGAGTCGAATTAGCCATGTCTGTCTGTCCGTCCGTCCGTCCGTCCGTCCGTCCGTCTGTCTGTTCGTCAGCGGTTTTTGGGCCTTAAATTTTGAGCTAGGATAATGAAATTTGGTATATAGGATCCTCGTCCGTGCCACCAGAACAAGTGTAAAAATTTTTGAAATCCGCCCACTGCCACGCCCCCTTTTTAGAAAAACTTATTTTTTGGCCAAACCGTAAGGAATTTCAAAAAAGTGTCTGAGTAGCATATTTAGACAATCCTAATATCTATATTTCGTTCATACGAAGTTTTTTGCCACGCCCACTTTTTGGGGGCGTTTTTAGTAAAAAACGCTTTTTGTCCAAATTTTAAAACTTTCGAAAAAAATTTTGATGCAAATACTTCCGAAATGGTAATATAAACATTTTGTCCATAGATCATTTTCACCTACGCCCACATTTTGGGGGCGTTTTCTTACAAAAACCATTTGTATAACCCATCCCAAGGCATTAGCAATAGAAATACGTTGTTTTTTGTCGAACCACACAAGATTTTGAGAAACTGTCTGAGCAATATATTGTGACAATGTCATTTTCTGTATTTCATCGCCATAAGGCCTATATTTTGAGGATATTAATTTAAAGGATGGGATGGGATAGGGTATTCAACGATCCGCATAGCGGATTGTAGCCTCTCATATGTTTTTTATATAAAAACGCCCCCAAAAAGTGGGCGTGGGTTAAAATGGTCTATTGACGAAATGTTCATATTTATATTACTAATGATTCTGCATCAAAATTTTTTTAGAAAATTTTAAAATTTGACCGAAAAACGTTTTTTATTAAAAAACGCCATCAAAAAGTGGGCGTGGCAAAAAACTTTATATGAACGAAATACAGATATTCAGATTATCTAAATATGTTGTTCAGAAAGTTTTTCAAAATTTCTTATGGTTTGGCCAAAAAATACGTTTTTCTAAAAAGGGGGCGTGGCAGTGGGCGGATTTCAAAAATGTTTACACTTGTTCTGCTGGGAGCAACAAAGAGCACGTGTACCAAATTTCATCCTTCTAGCTCAAAATTTAAGGCCCAAAAACTGTTGACGTACGGACGGACGGACGGACGGACGGACAGACATGGCTAAATCGACTCAGCTATCGATTCTGAGTCGATCCATATACTTTGAGGTATATATAGCTAAATTATTTCTCTATGTTACAAACTATGTATCAAAACTAATATACCCCTATGGGATAGGGTATAAACATATGAGAGGCTACAATCCGCTATGCGGATCGTTGAATACCCTATCCCATCCCATCCTTTAAATTAATATCCTCAAAATATAGGCCTTATGGCGATGAAAAACAGAAAATGACATTGTCACAATATATTGCTCAAAAGTTTCTCAAAATCTGTTGTGGTTCGACAAAAAACAACGTATTTCTATTGCTAATGCCTTGGGATGGGGTATACAAATGGTTTTTGTAAGAAAACGCCCCCAAAATGTGTTCGTAGGTGAAAATGATCTCTGGACAAAATGTTTATATTACCATTGCGGAAGTATTTGCATCAAAATTTTTTTCGAAAGTTTTAAAATTTGGACAAAAAACGTTTTTTACTAAAAACGCCCCCAAAAAGTGGGCGTGGCGAAAAACTTTGTATGGACGAAATGTAGATATTAGGATTGTCTAAATATAATGCAAACACACTTTTTTGAAATTCCTTACGGTTTGGCTTAAAACTACGTTTTTTCTAAAAGGGGGCGTGGCAGTGGGCGGATTTTAAAATTTTTTACACTTGTTCTGGTGACTCGGCCAAGGATCCTATATACCAAATTTCATTATCCTAGCTCAAAATTTAAGGCCCAAAAATCGGTGACGAACAGACAGACGGACGGACAGACAGACATGGCTAATTCGACTCAGCTAACGATTCTGAGTCGATCCATATACTTTGAGGTATATGTAGCTAAATTATTTCTCTATGTTACAAACTAAGTATCAAAACTAATATACCCCTATGGGATAGGGTATAAACATATGAGAAGGCTACAATCCGCTGTGCGGATCGTTGAATACCCTATCCCATCCTATCCATAAAACTAAAATCCCCAAAAAAGTGGGCATGGCAAAAACACGATGTGGATAAAATAGAAAAAATGATATAGTGACAACAAATTCTTCAGACTGCTTACGAAACACTTTTACGCTTCTACAAAAGACAAGGTTTTCTCCTGCATATGTTATGGGGTAGGGTATAAAAATGGTTATACCCTATCCCATAGGGGTATATTAGTTTTGATACTTAGTTTGTAACATAGAGAAATAATTAAGCTACATATACCTCAAAGTATATGGATCGACTCAGAATCGCTAGCTGAGTCGAATTAGCCATGTCTGTCTGTCCGTCCGTCCGTCCGTCCGTCCGTGTGTCCGTCCGTCCGTCTGTCTGTTCGTCACCGATTTTTGGGCCTTAAATTTTGAGCTAGGATAATGAAATTTGGTATATAGGATCCTTGGCTGAGTCACCAGAACAAGTGTAAAAATTGTTAAAATCCGCCCACTGCCACGCCCCCTTTTAGAAAAAACGTAGTTTTAAGCCAAACCGTAAGGAATTTCAAAAAATGGTGTAAGCAACATGCAGGAGAAAACCTTGTCTTTTGTAGAACCGTCAAAGTTTTTTGTAAACAGTCTGAACAATTTGTTGTCACCATGTCATGGTGTTTTTAGCCATGTCCACTTTTTTGGGATTTTAGTTTTACAGATAGTATGGGATAGGGTATTCAACGATCCGCACAGTGGATTGTAGCCTTCTCATATGTTTATACCCTATCCCATAGGGGGGTATATTAGTTTTGACATTAAGTTTGTAACATAGAGAAATAATTTCGATACATATACCTCAAAGTATATGGATCGATTCAGAATCGCTAGCTGAGTCGATTAAGCCATGTCTGTCTGTCCGTCCGTCCGTCCGTCCGTCCGTCCGTCCGTCCGTCCGTCCGTCCGTCCGTCCGTCTGTGTGTCACCGATTTTTGGGCCTTAAATTTTGAGCTAGAGAGGTCAAATTTGGTATATAGACTCTCTGGCCGACGAAGCAGAACAAGTGTAAAAAATTTTGAAATCCGCCCACTGCCACGCCCCCTTTTTAGAAAAACGTAGTTTTAAGCCAAACCGTAAGGAATTTCAAAAAAGTGCCTGAGCAGCATATTTAGACAATCTTAATATCTATATTTCGTCCATACAAAGTTTTTTGCCACGCCCACTTTTTGGGGGCGTTTTTAGTAAAAAACGCTTTTTGTCCAAATTTTAAAACTTTCGAAAAAATGTTTGATGCAAATACTTCCGCAATGGTAATATAAACATTTTGTCTATAGATCATTTTCACCTACGCCCACATTTTGGGGGCGTTTTCTTACAAAAACCATTTGTATACCCCATCCCAAGGCATTAGCAATAGAAATACGTTGTTTGTTGTCGAACCACAAAAGATTTTGATAAACTGTCTGAGGAATATATTGTGACAATGTCATTTTCTGTATTTCATCGCCATAAGGCCTATATTTTGAGGATATTAATTTTAAGGATGGGATGGGATAGGGTATTCAACGATCCGCACAGCGGATTGTAGCCTCTCATATGTTTATACCCTATCCTATAGGGGTATATTAGTTTTGATACATAGTTTGTAACATAGAGAAATAATTTAGCTACATATACCTCAAAGTATATGGATCGACTCAGAATCGATAGCTGAGTCGATTTAGCCATGTCTGTCCGTCCGTCCGTCCGTCCGTCCGTCCGTCCGTCCGTCCGTCCGTCCGTACGTCACCAGTTTTTGGGCCTTAAATTTTGAGCTAGAAGGATGAAATTTGGTACACGTGCTCTTTGTTGCTCCCAGCAGAACAAGTGTAAAAATTTTTGAAATCCGCCCACTGCCACGCCCCCTTTTTAGAAAAACGTATTTTTTGGCCAAACCATAAGGAATTTTGAAAAACTTTCTGAACAACATATTTAGACAATCTGAATATCTGTATTTCGTTCATATAAAGTTTTTTGCCACGCCCACTTTTTGGGGGCGTTTTTAATAAAAAACGTTTTTCGGTCAAATTTTAAAATTTTCGAAAAAACTTTTGTTGCAGAATCATTAGTAGTATAAATATGAACATTTCGTCTATAGACTATTTCAACCCACGCCCACTTTTTGGGGGCGTTTTTATATAAAAACCATTTTTACACACTACCCCATAACATATGCAGGAGAAAACCTTGTCTTTTGTAGAACCGTCAAAGTTTTTTGTAAACAGTCTGAACAATTTGTTGTCACCATGTCATTTTCTTTATTTTATCCACATCGTGTTTTTAGCCATGTCCACTTTTTTGGGATTTTAGTTTTACAGATAGGATGGGATAGGGTATTCAACGATCCGCACAGTGGATTGTAGCCTTCTCATATGTTTATACCCTATCCCATAGGGGTATATTAGTTTTGATACATAGTTTGTAACATAGAGAAATAATTTAGCTACATATACCTCAAAGTATATGGATCGACTCAGAATCGATAGCTGAGTCGATTTAGCCATGTCTGTCCGTCCGTCCGTCCGTCCGTCCGTCCGTCCGTCCGTCCGTCCGTACGTCACCAGTTTTTGGGCCTTAAATTTTGAGCTAGAAGGATGAAATTTGGTACACGTGCTCTTTGTTGCTCCCAGCAGAACAAGTGTAAAAATTTTTGAAATCCGCCCACTGTCACGCCCCCTTTTTAGAAAAACGTATTTTTTGGCCAAACCATAAGGAATTTTGAAAAACTTTCTGAACAACATATTTAGACAATCTGAATATCTGTATTTCGTTCATATAAAGTTTTTTGCCACGCCCACTTTTTGGGGGCGTTTTTAATAAAAAACGTTTTTCGGTCAAATTTTAAAATTTTCGAAAAAACTTTTGTTGCAGAATCATTAGTAGTATAAATATGAACATTTCGTCTATAGACTATTTCAACCCACGCCCACTTTTTGGGGGCGTTTTTATATAAAAACCATTTTTACACACTACCCCATAACATATGCAGGAGAAAACCTTGTCTTTTGTAGAACCGTCAAAGTTTTTTGTAAACAGTCTGAACAATTTGTTGTCACCATGTCATTTTCTTTATTTTATCCACATCGTGTTTTTAGCCATGTCCACTTTTTTGGGATTTTAGTTTTACAGATAGGATGGGATAGGGTATTCAACGATCCGCACAGTGGATTGTAGCCTTCTCATATGTTTTTAATTTGATTTTACCTTTGTGCAAATGGAATTTATAGGAACGTCAAATAAATGCAATGCTTCGATCCAATCGATTCCTAAAATATGTAGATGAGGTACACTTGTAACATAACAAATAATTTGCAATTGTTTACCTCGGATGGATAGGATGGGATAGGGTATTCAACGATCCGCACAGCGGATTGTAGCCTTCTCATATGTTTATACCCTATCCCATAGGGGGGTATATTAGTTTTGATACATAGTTTGTAACATAGAGAAATAATTTTGCTACATATACCTCAAAGTATATGGATCGACTCAGAATCGCTTGCTGAGTCGAATTAGACATGTCTGTCTGTCCGTCCGTCCGTCCGTCCGTCCGTCCGTCCGTCCGTCCGTCCGTCCGTGTGTCCGTCCGTCCGTCTGTCTGTTCGTCACCGATTTTTGGGCCTTAAATTTTGAGCTAGGATAATGAAATTTGGTATATAGGATCCTTGTCCGAGTCACCAGAACAAGTGTAAAAATTTTTGAAATCCGCCCACTGCCACGCCCCCTTTTTAGGAAAACTTTTTTTTTGGCCAAACCGTCAGGAACTTAAAAAAAGTGTCTGAGAAACATATTTAGACAATCCTAATATCTATATTTCGTTCATACAAAGTTTTTTGCCACGCCCACTTTTTGGGGGCGTTTTTAGTAAAAAACGATTTTTGTCCAAATTTTAAAACTTTCGAAAAATTTTTTGATGCAACTACTTCCGCAATGGTAATATAAACATTTTGTCTATAGATCATTTTCACCTACGCCAACATTTTGGGGGCGTTTTCTTACAAAAACCATTTGTATACCCCATCCCAAGGCATTAGCAATAGAAATACGTTGTTTTTTTGTCGAACCACACAAGATTTTGAGAAACTGTCTGAGCAATATATTGTGACAATGTCATTTTCTGTATTTCATCGCCATAAGGCCTATATTTTGAGGATATTAATTTAAAGGATGGGATGGGATAGGGTATTCAACGATCCGCATAGCGGATTGTAGCCTCTCATATGTTTTTAATTTGATTTTACCTTTGTGCAAATGGAATTTATAGGAACGTCAAATAAATGCAATGCTTCGATCCAATCGATTCCTAAAATATGTAGATGAGGTACACTTGTAACATAACAAATAATTTGCAATTGTTTACCTCGGATGGATAGGATGGGATAGGGTATTCAACGATCCGCACAGCGGATTGTAGCCTTCTCATATGTTTTTTATATAAAAACGCCCCCAAAAAGTGGGCGTGGGTTAAATTGGTATATAGACGAAATGTTTATATTAATAATGTTAATGATTCTGCATCAAAATTTTTTTCGAAAAATTTAAAATTTGACCGAAAACAGTTTTTTATTGAAAACGCCCCCAAAAAGTGGGCGTGGCAAAAAACTTTATATGAACGAAATATAGATATTAATATTGTCTAAATATGCTGTTCAGAAACTTTTTTAAAATTCCTTACGGTTTGGTCAAAAACTGAGTTTTTCTTAAAAGGGGGCGTGGCAGTGGGCGGATTTTAAAAATTTTTACACTTGTTCTGTAGGCAGAGACGAGGATCCTATATACCAAATTTCATTATCCTAGCTTAAAATTGAAGGCCTAAAAATCGGTGACGTACAGACGGACGGACGGACAGACAGACATGGCTTAATCGACTCAGCTAGCGATTCTGAGTCGATCCATATACTTTGAGGTATATGTATCAAAATTATTTCTCTATGTTACAAACTAAGTATCAAAACTAATATACCCCTATGGGATAGGGTATAAACATATGAGAAGGCTACAATCCGCTGTGCGGATCGTTGAATACCCTATCCCATCCTATCCATAAAACTAAAATCCCCAAAAAAGGGGGCATGGCTAAAAACACGATGTGGATAAAAAGAAAAAATGATATAGTGACAACAAATTCTTCAGACTGCTTACAAAACACTTTAACGGTTCTACAAAAGACAAGGTTTTCTCTTGCATATGTTATGGGGTAGTGTATAAAAATGGTTTTTATATAAAAACGCCCCCAAAAAGTGGGCGTGGGTTAAAATGGTATATAGACGAAATGTTCATATTAATAATGTTAATGATTCTGCATCAAATTTTTTTTCGAAAAATTTAAAATTTGACCGAAAACAGTTTTTTATTGAAAACGCCCCCAAAAAGTGGGCGTTGCAAAAACTTTATATGGATGAAATATAGATATTAATATTGTCTAAATATGTAATTCAGAAACTTTTTTTAAAATTCCTTACGGTTTGGTCAAAAACTGAGTTTTTCTTAAAAGGGGGCGTGGCAGTGGGCGGATTTCAAAAATTTTTACACTTGTTCTGTAGGCAGAGACGAGGATCCTATATACCAAATTTCATTATCCTAGCTCAAAATTTAAGGCCTAAAAATCGGTGACGTACAGACGGACGGACGGACGGACGGACAGACAGACATGGCTTAATCGCCTCAGCTAGCGATTCTGAGTCGATCCATATACTTTGAGGTATATGTAGCAAAATTATTTCTCTATGTTACAAACTAAGTATCAAAACTAATATACCCCTATGGGATAGGGTATAAAAATTGAAATTTGTTTAGTAGTAAATTTAGTTTTAAGTAATTATAATTTGAAACCTTGAATTTGGTCCCTTCTGGACAATCTTAATGTTAAATAGTGTAAGGTCATTTCTGGTTTTAGTATTTTATTGTGCGCGTTATACCACCATTGTGGAGCATCCTGTCTACTCCTTCTTCAGTGCTGCCGGCAGAACTTCGGGGGATTAAAACAAGGTAAACGTGAGTAATAGATTTAAGTGCTCTTCTTTTATGAATTTGAGATTTTATTAAATAAGTAGTATTAAGAACAGAAATTTCCGTTTTCTTTGATAGTTTTAGTTTTTTTATACCCTATCCCATAGGCGTATATTAGTTTTGATACATAGTTTGTAACATAGAGAAATAATTTAGCTACATATACCTCAAAGTATATGGATCGACTCAGAATCGATAGCTGAGTCGATTTAGACATGTCTGTCCGTCCGTCCGTCCGTCCGTACGTCACCAGTTTTTGGGCCTTAAATTTTGAGCTAGAAGGTTGAAATTTGGTACACGTGCTCTTTGTTACTCCCAGCAGAGGAAGATTAAAAATTTTTGAAATCCGCCCACTGCCACGCCCCCTTTTTTGAAAAACGTGTGTTTTGGCTTAACCATTAGGAATTTTAAAAAAGTGTCTGTGAAACGTAGTTAGAGAATCGTAATATCTATATTTCATTCATGTTATAAGATGATGGACTAGATCCTTTTCGATGGTGGTGTGTTTACGGTGGGCTGGCCTTTTGGGGTTTGACCTGACATGACAGGACAATGACTAACGACGACAGGATGTGACAAAGACTTTTTTTTACATTTCAGGATATAGATTGCATATGATGAGTGGTCAAGGGGCTATCCCTCGCAAACGTGGCCAGGGGGATAGCCATAGGAAGTGTCGCAAGACATAAAGGGTGGGAAGGTCAGACTCTGCCGACAACATCCGGTATATTTCGGAATCGCGACGAACCTCTTCGATAGAAAGATACTATGAACAAATTTATCATGTTTAGGTTATTTTAGGATTAGATTAGGATTATTATTAGGCTATAAACTATTCGTTTGATTAGATTAGGTTAGTTTTATAGTATCGCGGTAGTTTTCCTGGTATCTTTCAGTCGGATTGGCATAGGCTTTTGATCGTTTCTTTTACTCTGTTTACTTAATTCTATCCTTTTCCTATGTTTTCATTTATATCCGTCCGTGGTCAATTTAACATAGTTTTCTTCTTCTCTTTTGTGATTGTTATAATTTGGCACGAGATACAAATGTTTCTAGAGCTGGGATGTTATGGTGAGGGGGCAAGAACTCCCTCGTCCGACGAGTATAGCTGAGCAATCACTAGCGTGCCGCGCCCTTCTCACCAACATCGAAGTTGCCCCTGTGGCTTACCAAGTCTCACAACAAACCACAAAGAGTTTTGATAAACTGTCTGAACAATAGCTATGTTGCGACGATGTCATTTTCTGTATTTCGTAGCCATTAAGCCTACATTTTGAGGATATTAATTTTAAGGATGGGATGGGAAAGGGTATTCAACGATCCGCGCAGCGGATAATGTTCCAAAATGGGTTCGAGTTTTTATCGAGAGAACTTAGTTTCTTATTTAACTCTTTGTTTCGGCGTTGCAAAAAACTTTATATTGGCGAAACATAGATATTCAGATTGTCTAAATATGTTGTTCAGAAACATTTTCAAAATTCCTTATTGTTGGGCTGATTTCGACAAAATTTACACTTGTTCTCCTGTGAGCAACAAAGAGCTCGTATACCAAATTTCATCATTCTAGCTCAAAATTTAAGGCCCAAAAACTGGTGACGTACGGACGGACGGACAGACATGGCTAAATCGACTATTAGCTATCAATTCTCTATATAACAAACTACGTATCAAAACTAATATACCCCAATGGGATAGGATATAAACATATGAGAAGGCTACAATCCGCTGAGCGGATCGTTGAATACCCTATCCCATCCTATCCATAAAACTAAAATCCCCAAAAAAGCTGGGCATGGCTAAGAACACGATGTGGATAAAATAGAAAATAAGTGACAACAAATTCTTCAGAATGCTTACAAAACACTTTTACGGTTCTACAAAAGACAAGGTTTTCTCCTGCATATGTTATGGGGTAGTGTATAAAAATGGTTTTTATATAAAAACGCCCCCAAAAAGTGGGCGTGGGTTAAAATAGTACAAAGACGAAATGTTCATATTAATAATGTGAATGATTCTGCATCAAATTTTTTTTTGAAAAATTTAAAATTTGACAGTTTTTTATTGAAAACGCCCCCAAATAGTGGGCGTGCCAAAAAACTTTATATGGACGAAATATAGATATTATGATTGCCTAAATATGTTGTTCGGAAATTTTTTTTAAAATTCCTTACGGTTTGGCCAAAAACTTAGTTTTTCTTAAAAGGGGGCGTGGCAGTGGGCGGATTTCAAAAATGTTTACACTTGTTCTGTAGGCACGGACGAAGACCCTTCATTAAAACTTTAAACTACGTTTTTCTAAAAGGGGGCGTGGCGGTGGGCGGGTTTCAAAAATGCTTACACTTGTTCTGCTTCGTCGGCCAGAGAGTCTATGTACCAAATTTCAACACTCTAGCTCAAAATTTAAGGCCCAAAAATCATTGACACACAGACGGACGTACAGAGAGACATGGCTTAATCGACTCAGCTAGCGATTCTGAATCGGATCATATACTTTGAGGTATTTGTATCGAAATTATTTCTCTATGTTACAAACTTAATGTCAAAACTAATATACCCCCCTATGGGATAGGGTATAAACATATGAGAGGCTACAATCAGCTGTGCGGATCGTTGAATACCCAATCCCATCCCATCCTTAAAATGAATATCCTCAGAATATAGGCTTTATAGCGATGAAATACACAAAATGACATTGTCACAATATATTGCTCAGACAGTTTATCAAAATCTTTTCTGGTTCGACAAAAAACAACGTATTTCTATTGCTAATGGCTTGGGTGGTTTATACAAATGGTTTTTGTAAGAAAACGCCCTCATTTGGGCATAGGTGAAAATAATCTAAAGACAATATGTTTATATTACCATTGGGGAAGTATTTGCATCAAACATTTTTTCGAAAGTGTTCAAATTTGGACAAAAAGCGTTTTTTTACTAAAAACGCCCCGAAAAAGTGGGCGTGGCAAAAAAATTTGATGGACGAAATAAATATATTAAGATTGTCTAAATATGCTGCTCAGACACTTTTTTTGAAATTCCTTACGGTTTGGCTTTAAACTAAGTTCTTCTAAAAGAGGCGTGGAAGTGGACTGATTTCAAAAATGCTTACACTTTTTCTACTTCGTCGGCCAGAGAGTCTATATACCAAGTTTCAACACTCTAGCTCAAAATTTAAGGCCCAAAAATCGGTGACACACAGACGGACGGATGGACTAACGGACAGACAGACGTGGCTTAATCGACTCAGCTAGCGATTCTGAATCGATCCATATACTTTGAGGTATAAGTATCGAAATTATTTCTCTATGTTACAAACTTAATGTCAAAACTAATATACCCCCCTATGGGATAGGGTATAAACAATAAACATATGAGAAGGCTACAATCCGCTGTACGGATCGTTGAATACCCTATCCCATCCAATCTGTAAAACTAATGTCACCAAAATGTGGACATGGCTTAAGACACGATGGAGATTAAACATAGAAAATGCCATTGTCACAAAAAATTGTACGGTTCTATAAGAGACAAGGTTTTTCTCCTGCATATGTTATGAGGTAGTGTATAAAAATGGTTTTTATATAAAAACGCCCCCAAAAAGTGGGCGTGGCAAAAAACTTTATATGAACGAAATATAGATATTACGATTGTCTTACTACGCTTCGCAGACACTTTTTTTAAAATTTCTGACGGTTTGGCCAAAAACTACGTTTTTCTGAAAAGGCGAATTGGCAGTGGGCGGATTTCAAAATTGTTTACACTTGCTCTGCTGGGAGCAACAAAGACCACGTGTACCAAATTTCATCATTCTAGCTCAAAATTTAAGGCCCAAAACTGGTGACGTACGGACGGATGGACGGACAGACGGACGGATTGACATGGCGAAATCGACTCAGCTATCGATTCTGAGTCGATCCATATACTTTGAGGTAAGAAAACGCTCCCAAAATGAGGGCGTAGGTAAAAATGATCTATGGGAAAAATGTTTTTATTACCATTGCGGAAGTATTTGCATCAAAAATTTTTTCGAAAGTGTTAAAATTTGGACGAAAAGCGTTTTTTACTAAAAACGCCCCCAAAAAGTGTGCGTGGCATAAAACTTTGTTTTTGGACGAAATATAGATATTACTTTTTATCTTAAGCGGCGCTACAGTCCGGGATGAACCTGGGCCTCAACCAACAAGCCTCTCCAATTAGCCCGGTCCTTAGCTAATTCCTCCAGTTGCGCACTCCAAGTTGGTTGAAGTCGGTTTCTAGTTCTGCGCACTTAAGGCGAGGTCTTCCTCTACTGCGTCCGACGTCTGGCTGGGAATCGAAGACTCTGCGAGCCGGAGTATTGGTGTCCATTCTTTCTACATGTCCTAGCCATCTTAAACGTCCAATGCGAAGTTTTTTTTGACCAGGGGTATGTCGCTGTACAGCTCGTATAGTTCGGGACCGAAGATTTTCCGAAGAATTTTTCTCTCGAATCGACCAAGGATTTCTTCATCCGCTTTTGATACGGTCCATGCTTCAGCGCCGTAGAGCAGGACTGGGATGATCCGGGTCTTATATAGGATCTCCTTAGTAGTTCGAGTGAGGGCTTTACTACTAAATTGCCTTCTTAGCCCGAAGAAGCAGCGATTGGCAAGAGTAATTCTTCGTTTGATTTCTGACGAGATGTTGTTGTCAGAGTTAATAGCGGAGCCGAGGTAGACAAAGTCCCGTACTACCTCAAAGTTATATCTGTCGATGGTGACGTTCTGTCCAATTCGTCGATGTTGTGTATCCTTTCGTGTTGACAGCATATACTAAGTCTTACCCTCATTTACTGCTAAAACCATTTTTGCCGCTTCCTCCTCTATACTATCAAACGTGGCTATGAAATCACGTTGAGTCCTACCAATGATGTCAATATCGTCAGCGTATGCTAGTAATTGCACCGATTTTTGCAGCCTCTGGTGTCTGGTGTTGGCTTTGACATTAAGTTTGTAACATAGAGAAATAATTTCGACACATATACCTCAAAGTATATGGATCGATTCAGAATCGCTAGCTGAGTCGATTAAGCCATGTCTGTCTGTCCGTCCGTCCGTCCGTTTGCCGTCCGTCCGTCCGTTTGTGTGTCACCGATTTTTGGGCCTTAAATTTTGAGCTAGAGTGTTGAGACTTGGTACATAGACTCTCTGGCCGACGAAGCAGAACAAGTGTAAACATTTTTGAAATCCGCCTACTACCACGCCTCCTTTTAGAAAAACGTAGTTTTAAGCCAAACATTTTATCCATAGATCATTTTCACCTACGCCCACATTTTGGGGCGTTTTCTTACCATTTGTATACCCCATCCCAAGGCATTAGCACTTGAAATACGTTGTTTTTTGTCGAACCACAAAAGATATTGATAAACTGTCTGAGCAATATATTGTGACAATGTCATTTTCTGTATTTCATCGCCATAAGGCCTATATTTTGAGGATATTAATTATAAGGATGGGATGGAATAGGGTATTCAACGATCCGCACAGCTGATTGTAGCCTCTCATATGTTTTTTTTGTAGCATAGTTTGTAACATAGAGAAATAATTTAGCTACATATACCTCAAAGTATATGGATCGACTCAGAATCGCTAGCTGAGTCGATTTAGCCATGTCTTTCCGTCCGTCCGTACGTCACCAGTTTTTAGGCCTTAAATTTTGAGCTAGAAGGATGAAATTCGGTGCACGTGCTCTTTGTTGCTCCCAGCAGAACAAGTGTAAGCATTTTTGAAATCCGCCCACTGCCACGCCCTCTCTTTAGAAAAACGTATTTTTTGGCCAAACCATAAAGAATTTTGAAAAAGTGTCTGAGAAACGTTAGACAATCGACAATTAGACAATCGTAATATCTATATTTCGTTCATATAAAGTTTTTTGCCACGCCCACTTTTTGGGGGCATTTTTAATAAAAAACGTTTTAAGGTCAAATTTTAAAATTTTCGAAAAAAATTTTGATGCAGAATATTTAGTAACATTAATATAAACATTTCGTCTACATACCATTTTAACCCACGCCCACTTTTTGGGGGCGTTTTCTTAAAAAAACCGGTTGTATACCCTATCCCATAGCATATGCAGGAGGAAAACGATGTGTTTGTTGTTTGTTTGTTTGTTGTGACAATGTCATTTTCTATACTATAGGCTAATAAAGCCCACTTTTCGGAGATATTAATTTTAAGGATGGGATGGGAAAGGGTATTCAACGATCCGCACAGCGGATTGTAGCCTTCTCATATGTTTATACCCTATCCCATAGGGGTATATTAGTTTTGATACTTAGTTTGTAACATAGAGAAATAATTTTGCTACATATACCTCAAAGTATATGGATCGACTCAGAATCGCTAGCTGAGTCGATTAAGCCATGTCTGTCTGTCCGTCCGTCCGTCCGTCCGTCCGTCCGTCTTTACGTCACCGATTTTTAGGCCTTAAATTTTGAGCTTGGATAATGAAATTTGGTATATAGGATCCTCGTCTCTGCCTACAGAACAAGTGTAAAAATTTTTGAAATCCGCCCACTGCCACGCCCCCTTTTACAAAAACGTAGTTAACAGCCAAACGGTAAGGAATTTCAAAAAAGTGTCTGAGCAGCATATTTAGACAATCCTAATATCTATATTTCGTCTATACAAAGTTTTTTGCCACGCCCACTTTTTGGGGGCGTTTTTAGCAAAAAATGCTTTTCGTCCAAATGTTTAAACTTTCGAAAAAAATTTTGATGCAAATACTTCCGCAATGGTAATATAAACATTTTGTCCATAGATCATTTTAACCTACGCCCACATTTTGGGGGCGTTTTCTTACAAAAACCATTTGATTGCCCCATCCCAAGGCATTAGCAATAGAAATACGTTGTTTTTTGTGGAACCACAAAAGATTTTGATAAACTGTCTGAGCAATATATTGTGACAATGTCATTTTCTGTATTTCATCGCCATGAGGCCTATATTTTGAGGATATTAATTTTAAGGTGGGATGGGATAGGGTATTCAACGAGCCGCACAGCGGATTGTAGCCTCTCATATGTTTATACCCTATCCCATAGGGGGGTATATTAGTTTTGATACTTAGTTTGTAACCTAGAGAAATAATTTTGCTACATATACCTCAAAGTATATGGATCGACTCAGAATCGCTAGCTGAGTCGATTAAGCCATGTCTGTCTGTCCGTCCGTCCGTCCGTCCGTCCGTCCGTCCGTCTGTACGTCACCGATTTTTAGGCCTTAAATTTTGAGCTAGGATAATGAAATTTGGTATATAGGATCCTCGTCTCTGCCTACAGAACAAGTGTAAAAATTTTTGAAATCCGCCCACTGCCACGCCCCCTTTTAAGAAAAACTCAGTTTTTGACCAAACCGTAAGGAATTTTAAAAAAGTTTCTGAACAACATATTTAGACAATATCAATATCTATATTTCGTCCGTATAAAGTTTTTTGCCACGCCCACTTTTTGGGGGCGTTTTCAATTAAAAACTGTTTTCGGTCAAATTTTAAATTTTTCGAAAAAAATTTTGATGCAGAATCATTAAAATTATTAATATGAACATTTCGTCTGTATACTATTTTAACCCCCGCCCACTTTTTGGGAGCGTTTTTATATAAAAAACATGAGAGGCTACAATCCGCTATGCGGATCGTTGAATACCCTATCCGATCCCATCCTTTAAATTAATATCCTCAAAATATAGGCTTTATGGCGATGAAATACAGAAAATGACATTGTCACAATATATTGCTCAGACAGTTTCTCAAAATCTTTTGTGGTTCGACAAAAAACAACGTATTTCTATTGCTAATGCCTTGGGATGGGGTATACAAATGGTTTTCGTAAGAAAACGTCCCCAAAATGTGGGCGTAGGTGAAAATGATCTATTGACAAAATGTTTATATTACCATTGCGGAAGTATTTGCATCAAAAATTTTTTCGAAAGTTTTGAAATTTGGACAAAAAGCGTTTTTTACTAAAAACGCCCCCAAAAAGTGGGCGTGGCAAAAAACTTTTTATGAACGAAATATAGATATTAGGATTGTCTAAATATGCTGCTCAGACACTTTTTTCAAATTCCTTACGGTTTGGCCAAAAAATAAGTTTTTCTAAAAAGGGGGCGTGGCAGTGGGCGGATTTCAAAAATTTTTACACTTGTTCTGGTGGCACGGACGAGGATCCTATATACCGAATTTCATTATCCTAGCTCAAAATTTAAGGCCCAAAAATCGGTGACGAACAGACAGACGGACGGACGGACGGACGGACAGACAGACATGGCTAATTCGACTCAGCTAGCGATTCTGAGTCGATCCATATACTTTGAGGTATATGTAGCAAAATTATTTCTCTATGTTACAAACTAAGTATCAAAACTAATATACCCCCCTATGGGATAGGGTATAACCATTTTTATACACTACCCCATAACATATGCAGGAGAAAACCTTGTCTTTTGTAGAACCGTAAAATTGTTTTGTAAGCAGTCTGAAGAATTTGTTGTCACTATATCATTTGTTCTATTTTATCCACATCGTGTTTTTAGCCATGTCCACTTTTTTGGGGATTTTAGTTTTATGGATAGGATGGGATAGGGTATTCAACGATCCGCACAGCGGATTGTAGCCTTCTCATATGTTTTTTTATTAACACTATCAGATCTGTGTCGTAGCGAGCATAATGCTAGCGCATCTACGAGCATAGATTTGCCACAGCATATAGCGTGCATCCACAGGCTCATCATTTAGTGCATTTGTTAGTGGGACATAACAAAACACAGAAGTTATTTTGACGTCACTTAACAAAATCAATAAACGATGAAATTAAACTTAAGTATACCCTATCCCATAGGTGTATATTAGTTTTGATACATAGTTTGTAACATAGAGAAAAAATTTAGCTACATATACCTCAAAGTATATGGATCGACTCAGAATCGATAGCTGAGTCGATTTAGCCATGTCTGTCCGTCCGTCCGTACGTCACCAGTTTTTGGGCCTTAAATTTTGAGCTAGAAGGATGAAATTTGGTACACGTGCTCTTTGTTGCTCCCAGCAGAACAAGTGTAAAATTTTTTGAAATCCGCCTACTGCCACGCCCCCTTTTGAGAAAAACGTACGTTTTGGCCAAACCATAAGGAATTTTGAAAAACTTTCTGAACAACATATTTAGACAATCTGAATATCTGTATTTCGTTCATATAAAGTTTTTTGCCACGCCCACTTTTCGGGGGCGTTTTTAATAAAAAACGTTTTTCGGTAAAATTTTAAAATTTTCGAAAAAACTTTTGATGCAGTATCATTAGTAATATAAATATGAACATTTCTTCTATAGATAATTTTAACATGCGCCCACTTTTTGGGGGCGTTTTTATATAAAAAACATATGAGAGGCTACAATCCGCTATGCGAATCGTTGAATACCCTATCCCATCCCATCCTTTAAATTAATATCCTCAAAATATAGGCCTTATGGCGATGAAATACAGAAAATGACATTGTCACAATATATTGCTCAGACAGTTTCTCAAAATCTTTTGTGGTTCGACAAAAAACAACGTATTTCTATTGCTAATGCCTTGGGATGGGGTATACAAATGGTTTTTGTTAGAAAACGCCCCCAAAATTTGGGCGTAGGTGAAAATGATCTATAGACAAAATGTTTATATTACTATTGCGGAAGTATTTGCATCAAAAATTTTTTCGAAAGTTTTAAAATTTGGACGAAAAGCGTTTTTTGCTAAAAACGCCCCCAAAAAGTGGGCGTGGCAAAAAACTTTGTATGGACGAAATATAGATATCAGGATTGTCTAAATATCCTGCTCAGACACTTTTTTGAAATTCCTTACGGTTTGGCCAAAAAATACGTTTTTCTAAAAAGGGGGCGTGGCAGTGGGCGGATTTCAAAAATTTTTACACTTGTTCTGGTGGCACGGACGAGGATCCTATATACCAAATTTCATTATCCTAGCTCAAAATTTAAGGCCCAAAAACCGCTGACGAACAGACAGACGGACGGACGGATGGACGGACAGACAGACATGGCTAATTCGACTCAGCTAGCAATTCTGAGTCGATCCATATACTTTAAGGTATATGTAGCAAAATTATTTCTCTATGTTACAAACTAAGTATCAAAACTAATATACCCCCCTATGGGATAGGGTATAAACATTTTTATACACTACCCCATAACATATGCAGGAGAAAACCCTGTCTTTTGTAGAACCGTAAAGGTGCTATGTAAGCAGTCTGATGAATTTGTTGTCACTATATCATTTTTTCTATTTTATCCACATCGTGCTTTTAGCCATGCCCACTTTTTTGGGGATTTTAGTTTTATGGTCCGTCTGTCTGTTCGTCACCGAGTTTTGGGCCTTAAATTTTGAGCTAGGATAATGAGATTTGGTATATAGGATCCTCGTCCGCGCAACCAGAACAAGTGTAAACATTTTTGAAATCCGCCCACTGCCACGCCCCCTTTTTAGGAAAACGTATTTTTTGGCCAAACCGTAATGAATTTTAAAAAAAAGTGTCTGAGCAGTATATTTAGAGAATGGTAATGTCTATATTTCATCAATATAAAGTTTTTTGCCACGCCCACTTTTTAGGGGCGTTTTTTATAAAAAAAAGTTTTCCGGTCAAATTTAAAAATTTTTGAAAAAAGTTTTGATGCACTATCATTGGTAGTATTAATGTGAACATTTCGTCAATAGACCATTTTAACCCATGTCCACTTTTTAGGGGCGTTTTCTTACAAAAACCATTTGTATGCCCTACCCCGAGGCATATGCAATAGAAAAACGTTGTTTTTTGTCGAACCATAAAATAATTTGATAAGCTTTTTAACATTATGTTGTGACAACGTCATTTACAATACTTTAAGACCACATCTTGGGGATATTTTCTTACAAAAACCATTTGTATACCCCATCCTTTTAACTTTTTAACATTATGTTGTGACAACGTCATTTACAATACTTTAAGACCACATCTTGGGGATATTTTCTTACAAAAACCATTTGTATACCCCATCCCAAGGCATTATCAATAGAAATACACTGTTTTTTGTCGAACCACAAAAGATTTTGAGAAACTGTCTGAGCAATATATTGTGACAATGTCATTTTCTGTATTTCATCGACATAAGGCCTATATTTTGAGGATATAAATTTAAAGGATGGGATGGGATAGGGTATTCAACGATCCGCATAGCGGATTGTAGCCTCTCATATGTTTTTATTGTAAATTCTACTCATGCGACTTATAGCCTCATGCATACCATAGTTGCATTTATGATTAGGTATATGTAAAATATTTAGTCTACGAAGGTTATAGGAACTTCCACAGGTATTAAAACCAATAGCACTTAAAAGATCAGGAGCATCTATTTGTCCTGATAATATTTGGTGTAAGAAGACCATGTCATTGTTAAGTCTACGTTGAGACAAAGGCAACAACTGCAGTAGTTTAATTCGACACCTATACGGAGGCAAATTGTGTACATCATCCCATGGAAGTCCTCTCAAAGCAAATCTCATTAATTACGTTGGACTGCCTCAATTCAATTTGAATGAACTACATAGAACGGTGTCCACACTTGTGAGGCATACTCCAAGTGAGGGCGAACTAGACAATTATATAACGAAAGAGTAACATAAGGGTCATTGAACTCTTTTGACCACCTTTTTATAAATCCCAACATATAGTTGGATTTATTCACAATAACGTTTATGTGTTTATTAAATTCCAATTTAGGATCAAAATAAACACCAAGATCTTTAAAACTGTCTACACGACAGAGAGTGTGCCCCGACAGAGTATAATTAAAATTGGACGGAATACGTTTTCGTAAAAATTACAAATGTTGGCACATAGTGGGGTTCAGATTAAAACCCTTTTTAAAACACCATGTTGTAAAGTTATTTAAATCAGTTTGAAGTGAAAGCGAATCGCTTAGATCGCCTGCACATTTGAAAATTTTCATGTCATCAGCATATATCAGTATTTTGCTATCTCGAATACAAGCTTTTGCATCGTTAATAGCAAGAATAAATAAGATAGGGCCTAAATGACTACCTTGGGGTACTCCAGATTGGGCAACAAAAGGGTCGGATTCAGAGCCTCTAAATTTTACCTGATAAATTCTTAATGAGAGATATGATTGAACCCAATTTATGAAACCTGGAAGGAAACCATAAGCCTTAAGTTTAAAAATTATGATGTTATGATAACTGGTCAAAAGCTTTGGAAAAGTCAGTGTATATACAATCGACCTCTTTTTTATTTTCCAACCTATTGGAACAATGATGCATAATAGTTAAGAGATTTGTGACAGTGGATCGATTTTTTACAAAGCCATGCTGCTCTTTACAGATAATGTTTCGACAAAGGAAGACTAATTTATCACAAGTAATATGTTCGAATAACTTAGGAATCCAAGAGAGTTTTGAAATAGGTCTGTTATTCGAGATGTCTCCTCGTTCACCTTTTGTAAACACAGGTGTAATAAATGCATTTTTCCATTGAGTTGGGAATACTCCTGTTTTAAGGGAGCTTTCAAACATATACTTAAGATATGGCAAAAGAGCATCTTTGCATTGCTTTACGACTATTGGTGGGATTCCATCGGGCCCAGCAGAATAGTCATTATTTAATAAAGTGATATATTTAATTATTGTCTCATCGTCAAATGTGACGTTGCTGAAACTAACTTGAGAACAGTCATTGAGATAACTGAAATATTGTTCGTCTAAGACAAGATATAATGATAAATGATTTACTGAAATTCTCTGCGAATAAGTAAGATAAAATAATAGAGCTCGATACTTACTTACTTACTTAAGTGGCGCTACAGTCCGGAATGAACCTGGGCCTCAACCAACATGCCTCTCCAATTAGCCCGGTCCTTAGCTAACTGCCTCCAGTTGCGCACTCCAAGTTGGTTGAGGTCGGTTTCCACTTGTGCGCGCCACTTAAGGCGAGGTCTTCCTCTACTGCGTCCGACGTCTGGCTGGGAATCGAACACTCTGCGACCCGGAGTATTGGTGTCCATTCGTTCTACATGTCCTAGCCATCTTTAACGCCCAATGCCGAGTTTTTTGACCAGCGGCATGTTGCTGTACAGCTCGTAAAGTTCTTGGTTGAATCTTCGTCTCCATAGCCCGTCAACGCAAACGGGACCGAAGATTTTTCGAAGAATTTTCCTATCGAATCTACCAAGGATTTCTTCATCTGCTTTTGATACGGTCCATTCTTCAGCGCCGTAGAGCAGGACTGGGATGATCAGGGTCTTATATAGGATTTCCTTAGTAGTTCGAGTGAGGGCTTTACTACTAAATTGCCTTCTTAGCCCGAAGAAACAGCGGTTGGCAAGAGTAATTCTGCGTTTAATTTCTGACGAGATGTTGTTGTCAGAGTTAATAGCGGAGCCGAGGTAGACAAAGTCCCTTACTACCTCAAAGTTATATCTGTCAATGGTGACGTTCTGTCCAATTCGTCGATGTTGTGAGTCCTTTCGTGATTCCAGCATATACTTAGTCTTACCCTCATTTACTGCTAAACCCATTTTCGCCGCTTCCTTCTCTATACTACCAAACGTGGCTATGACATCACGTTGAGTCCTACCAATGATGTCAATATCGTCAGCGTATGCTAGTAGTTGCACCGACTTTTGGAAAATTGTGCCTCTGGTATTGGCTTTGAAGTTTTGCACAATCCTCTCAAGAATCAGATTAAAGAAGTCACATGACAGCGCATCGCCTTGCCTAAATCCTTTTTTGGTATCGAATGTGTCGGTGAGGTCGTTTCCGACCCTGATGGAGCAGCGAGAATTCTCTATCGTCATCCTACACAAACGGACGAGTTTGGGCGGTATACCAAAATTAGACATGGCTCTGTACAGTTCGTCTCTATAAATGCTGTCATATGCGGCTTTGAAATCGATGAATAGGTGGTGGGTATCGATTTGGATTTCTTGGGTTTTTTCCAGGATCTGCCGAAGTGTGAAAATTTGATCGGTTGTGGACTTTCCTGGCCTAAAACCACACTGATAAGGGCCAATCAGGTTGTTGGTAAACGGTTTCAGGCGTTCACATTTTACGGCAGATAGGATCTTGTAGGCGATGTTGAGGAGACTTATAGAGCTCGATATTTTTGAATTATTGTAAGAGAAGTTGGCTGGATATCCATCCGGTTTTCTCTTCGAATTGACAAAACCCCAAAAGCGTTTTGGGTCACTTTTAAGAGCGTTCTCCATATTGGCGATATACCCATTATATAAACTGTTTGACATATCAGAGAATTCCTTAAAATAATTCTGGTACTTATCATAGTCGTATTGATTCTGACTTTCAACAAAATTATTCCAGGCCCGTTTACGTATATTCCGAAGAGATTTAAGGTCTTTCATGTACCAAGGATGCTGGATTTGAGCATTCTTAGAATGCTTGACTGGGATAGTTCTATCCATGCAATCTTTTATTAGAAGATAGAATTTGTTAACAGCTTCTCCTAAATTGGAGAGGCTGTCAATATTAACATTCGAAAGAATGATTTCTTCGGATAGCCTTTGAAAGTTCGCTTTCAGAAAGTCAAAAGAGTACGACCGATCATACGAGTCAGAATGTTCGTAAAGATGTCCGCCTATGTCAATAAAAATATCTAATGGAGGATGATTTTTTTTGTCCATGTTAGTAACGGGTGATTTTTTAAGAGGTTTAGAACTTTTTTTTTAAAAAAAAACACAAAAAATTCAAAAAAATGAATGAAATATTTATTTGAGTCGATAGTTTGAACCTTGCAATTTAATGTTTAAAGATAATTTCATGCAAATGTTGACCGCGGCTGCGTCTCAGGTAGCCCATCCGCTGAGTCCAATTTTGGCATACTCTTTCACACATATCGGCCGGTATCTCACGAATGAATGCATGGATGTTGGCTTCCAGTGCGTCAATCGAAGCGGGCTTGTCCCTATAGACATTAGCCTTGACATACCTCCACAAAAAATAATCTAATGGTGTCAAATCGCACGATCTAGGCGGCCAATTGACCGGCCCGAAACGTGAAATTAACTGTTCACCAAACTCGCCTCGCAATTGCGCCATTGTTTCGCGTGCTGTGTGGCATGTGGCACTGTCTTGTTGAAACCACATATCATGCAAGTCAAGAACTTCCATTTCGGGCAAAAAAAAGTTTGTTATCATCGCTCGGTAGCGTTCACCATTGACAGTAACGCTGCGATTCGCATCATCTTTGAAGAAATATGGCCCAATAATGCCGCCGGCCCATAAACCGCACCAAACAGTGGCTTTTTCGGGATGCATTGGTAGCTGTTGCAATGCTTCTGGCTGATCTTCACTCCAAATGCGGCAATTTTGCTTATTTACGTACCCATTCAACCAAAAATGAGCCTCATCGCTGAACACAATTTTTCGATAAAAAAGCGGATCCTCGGCCAGCTTTCCAAGAGCCCATTCACCAAAAATTCGGCGTTGTGGTAGGTCGGCTGGCTTTAGTTCTTGCACCAGCTGTATCTTAAAAGGCTTTACGCCCAAATCCTTCCGCAAAATTTTCCACGTAGTGCTGTAACAAAGGCCTAACTGCTGGGAACGGCGCCGAATCGACATTTCGCGGTCTTCTGTCACACTAGCTGATACGGCCGCAATATTTTCTTCACTACGCACAGTACGTAAACGTGTTGGTGGTTTAATGTCCAACAAAGTAAATTTGGTGCGAAATTTGGTCACAATCTTCCGAATAGACTGCTCAGAAGGTCGAGAATGCCGATCATAAAATGGAAGCAGCGCGCGATGAACATTTCGAACCGAGCACGAATTTTGATAGTAAAATTCAATAATTTGCAAGCGTTGTTCATTTGTAAGACGATCCATGGTTAAATTGCAAACCAAACTGAAGCTGTTTGACAGTGACACAAGGTACTAAACACACGTCAGCTGTCAAAAGCAGTGTTGCCAAAACCAAACCAGCTAAAAAATCACCCGTTAATACTGGTACTAGATTCTAATACTGCAGTACTAACAGAGCCAGAAGAAAAAACTAAATCGAGAATTCGATTATTATGATTTTTTACACAGCTAAGTCAAATGATAAAATGTTATCAAGTAATGATAGCTCTTGTTTTGCAGAGACTTCTGATGGTATAAAATGAGGTTCTCCTTCCGAAGGCACCCATTCTATGTGTGGTAAATTGAAATCACCCAGCAACAAAATATTACTGTCACAACAAGATAAGTCAAAGATGTATTCTAAAGCCTTTGATGAGTACCTACGAAGACGATAAATATACACTATCAGATCTGTGTCGTAGCGAGCTTAATACAAGCGCATCTACGAGCAGAGATTTGCCACAGCATATAAAATGCATCCACAGGCTCATCATTTAGTGCATTTGTTAGTGGGACATAACAAAACACTGAAGTTAGTTTGACGTCACTAACAAAATCAATAAACGATGAAATTATTATTAACAAAACAAGAAAAAAAAATAAACATACACTTATTACGACTCTAGAATACAATTACGCAAAGTGTTTTTTAAACTACTTTTACTAACATGCAGTTCAACTACATCGCTATTTTTATTGTAAACTCTACTCATGCGACTTATAGCCTCATGCATACCATAGTTGTATTTATGATTAGGAATATGTAAAATATTTAGTCTACGAAGGTTATAGGAACCTCCACGGGTATTAAAACCAATAGCACTTAAAAGGATAGGAGGGAATATACGCATTTGCGACATAGAGGTATTTATTTCCAATAGTTATCTTAACACAAATTATTTCGGTATTAAGAATGAATGGAAAATCAATTTTCTCAGAGGTAAGGTGACTGCGAACCGCAGTAAGAAAACCTCCTCCAAGCGCTTTTAGGTCATTTATGTGACGGTGACCTATATACTAAGAACTCATGATTAGAGAGTTCCGAGTCAAGTATACTGGCGTTAAGCCACGTTTCGGTTAGGGAGAATTTGTCGTGGAAAAATGCTTGGGAGTTTAGAAATATATTTTTTGCTTTTGTTCGGATACCTCTTACATTTTGATAGTAGAGGGACAGTCGGTAGAGTTTTTTGGTGCTGAGCTTTTAACTCCGCGTTTAGCTCTCCGTGGCTTAAACTCATTGACAATAGTATTTACGGGCCATGAGTTAGTGTCACATACTTTTTCGAATAGATTTGGTGGTACAACTATTTTAAATGAAGAAACGAAACTATCCGGTTTACCAATTATAGTACGTATAGAGGTACCTGCGGGGACAAGATTTATTGAAAACAAGTGAGTCATCACATTTTCGGAGGAAATACATGGTTTCAATCTTGATATAAAAATCGATTTGGGTTTAGGAATCGATTCAATTGTAGATAATTCTGAAGTCAATAAAGGAATTAAAGGAGACGGTTTATTTGCTATATTGCGAGAAGTAAAAGAAGTCTCAGTCGATGACGATCCTACCGACAAATTTGGATTCAAATTGGGTTTGTTTAGAATCTGACTTCTAAGGTTAGAGCGTTTAGCTCTTGGATTAGCCGATGATGAGTTCGCATCACGCTTTCGCTTTCCTTTAATAGCGACAACTTTATCATTGGCTACATGAGTCGGGGCAGATTGTATTAAATCTGTATCGGTATAATTCTGGGTTTAGTTTTCTCCTATGGAAATATCTTGCTCCAATCTTGGCAAAGGCTCAGTAGATGTGGAAGCGTCAACGGACAGACAAGGGTATTTAGATATAGCTATCCTCACTTCACTTAGGTCGGGTGGTTGGTAGTTTTCGCTGTCGTTGCCAATATTAAATGGTTCGTTCTGCCTGACAGCGGAATGTTGTTCGTCATCGCCTTTTAACAGTCTGCAGAAGTGGTTCTTCCATATCCTCAGCATCGACTGTGTCTCAACTACGATTTTACCTTGTTCATCTCGACAGGATTCTGTTCGAGCCTTGTATCCTTGGCTTTGACGTTTTACACTTTGGTAAAACTTGCGAACATCGTTCCTGGAGTGGCACCTCTCTATATCCTCGATCGCGCGCTTTTCTTGCTCTTTTTTCTTCTTTCTGAAAAGCCGATGTTCTTCCCTTCTTCTTTGCCTATAGAGCTCAATGGCAGCTCTCGTCTTCACCTGCAACTTAGCCTTGTAGGCCTCGTTCTTGGCTGCGAGCATCTGTCGGCATTCCTCATCAAATCAGGGGTTTCTTGCTGGTGGCCGCGAGAAACCTAGCACATCAGTTGCGGCTGATCTAATGGCTTGTTGGCATCGTTGCCATTGTTCTTCGACATTAGATGCTGGTGGTATGCTGTGAATCGAGAGGTTAAGGGATACGCATTGCGCGAAGGCCTTGGACGTCTCTTGCGATTGCAGTCTTTCGACATTAAATTTGTTCACAGTATTTCTGGTTTGTTGTGGACCGCATTCTTACCTTAGCTGCAACAAGGTAGTGGTCCGAGTCGATGTTAGCCCCTCGGAATGTTCGGACATCCAAAATACTGCATTCGTGCCTCTTGAGATGGGTTTCTTCTCTGATTTGATTTGGTAGATTAAAGTTGGCAGGGCACGAATGCAAATGGTTCTGCCTGAGCTTGGATAGTTAGAAGATACTAATCGAAGGGCAGGGCACGAATGCTATAGGGGTCTGCCTAAAGTGAGAACTCCGTTTGTTCGGTGTCAAAAGGAATCTGATTTTATTTCCAAAATACTTGGCCTTATATACTAATTCCCTAACAGTATTCCCAATGCATATTGATACGAAGTGGGTCGCGTGCCAAATTCGACTACAATGTCTGACATTCGATATACAGAACATTGGTCAGCTGCACTTGTACACAATGTATGATCATTTATGAATCAGTGCAGAGACGATGTTTTCTTCACTTCTCGAGTGACGTTTTAATGGACAGTGTGGCGCTCGTGAAATAGAACCCGATACATTGTATGCAGTGTGTGCAATACGATGTATTAATGTTGATTGTTGATGTTTTGGTTTGGGTTCCCTACACCCTCACCCTCAAGCAAAAAAAAAAAACAAATACAAATTTTTGGCGCAACAGGCTCGTTAGTACCCAGGGCCTAGCTTTCTCACAACCATTCATGTGTGCGTGTGTACTTCTTGCACGATGGCGGGACCTCCTGTTTTATGCCGACTCCGAACGGCTAACCTGAGATAAGCTATTCTTGACAATTGATACTACTCGGATGATTTGTCAGTTCATCACGAGAGGAGGGCCAGTGAAAAATCATTTAGGTGTTGCTACGGCTGGGAATCGAACCCAGACCTTCTGCGCGGCAGTTCATCGCACTAACCATCGCGCCACTGAGTCCCCTCACCCTCAAGCGGAAAATTATTATCTTGGTATCAATATGTTTTGAAATTACTTTACATAAGGGTTCTTAGGTTGCTAGTTACATAATTGTTTGGTTACATATTTATTAACATTCTTTGTAGTCTAAACTAATGGTACAATTATTATTATGTGTTTATTTCATTTATTGTATTTCTTACGGCTATTGTTGTGTAACTTCTTACGTTCTCCATTTATATTTATTATTGAATTTACATTGTCTGTTTCGATTATTCTATATGGTCCGTGGTAAGGACTTTTTAATTTCTTCTTACTTTCTAACTTAACAAATACTAAATCTCCTAGTTTAAAATTTGAAATATTAACATTCTTATCGTATTCTAATTATACCCTATCCCATAGGGGGGTATATTAGGTTTGACATTAAGTTTGTAACATAGAGAAATAATTTCGATACATATACCTCAAAGTATATGGATCGATTCAGAATCGCTAGCTGAGTCGAATTAGCAACGTCTGTCTGTCCGTCCGTCCGTCCGTCTGTCTGTTCGTCACCGATTTTTGGGACTTAAATTTTGAGCTAGGATAATGAAATTTGGTATATAGGATCCTTGGCCGAGTCACCGGAACAAGTGTAAAATCTATATTTCGTCCATACAAAGTTTTTTGCCACGCCTACTTTTTGGGGGCGTTTTAAGTAAAAAACGCTTTTTGTCCAAATTTTAAAAAAATCGAAAAAAAAACTTTTGATGCAAATGCTTCCGTAATGATAAAATACACATTTTGTCTATATATCATTTTCACCTACATCCACTTTTTGGGTGCGTTTTCTTTCAAAAACCATTTGTGTGCCTTACCCCAAGACATATGCAAAGAAAAACGTTGTTTTTTGTCGAACCACAAAAGATTTTGATAAACAGTCTGAGCAATATATTGTGACAATGTCATTTTCTGTATTTCATCGCCATATTAGGATATTAATTTTAAGGATGGGATGGAATAGGGTTTTCAACGATCTTAAGTCTAACTTTAATCTCATTGACATAGTTTTCTAAATTATATATTTTATCATTATTGTTTATTATATCGTTTGGCAAATACGGTAATTTTCCAAAGATGAGTTCGTATGGGGTGTAATTAGTGTCGACGTTCGGTGTCGTATTGTATGCAAAGGCATGATATGGTATCCAAATGTCCCATTCATAGTCTTCAGTGAAATTAAAAGAAATTCATTTAGTAACCTATGGTTTCTTTCTAACGAAAGTGATGATACGGTGTTCCGTTGTCTGACTTGAGTATTTTGAAGCAACCGTATTTTAAAATTACTTGTTCTACTAAGGTGTTCGCTACGGTTTTTGCGTCTTTACTGTCAATAGGATGTGCAATAACATATTTGGTGAGTTCACATTGCATTGTCAGTATATAACTATACCCGTTTGATATTCTTAGAGGTCCAACCGTGTCTATTTGTACTGTTTCCAAACTGGTACCCGGTGTGTCTGTTATGACCATTTTCTCTCTTGTGTTTGTTGTTTGTTTGTTTTTGGCGCATGTTTCACAAGCGTTGATAAATTTCTTGACTATTTGTCTCATATTTTTCCAGACGTATTTTTGCTTGAGTTTTATTATGGTTTTCCTTCTGCCTAAATGTCCTCCATGCGGTGTATTATGGTATTCTTTTATAATATTTAACTGTTCTTCGTACTTTCTTACTTTTTTTGGGGATTTGTATATTAATATATTCATGGGCGAGTGTTTTTCATTTCGTTGCAACGTATTATAAATTTCTTTCAATTTCTCTTGTTCTATATATTCAAATATCATATCTTCTTCACATAGCGCTACTTCTTTTACGGGAACCCTTTTTAATGCTGATACGAGCTTCTCCAGAGTCGAAACGTGTTTCGCTGGATTATCGCTGCATCTTACAATAACTTCATTATACCCTATCCCATAGGGGGGTATATTAGTTTTGATACTTAGTTTGTTACATAGAGAAATAATTTTACTACATATACCTCAAAGTATTTGGATCGACTCAGAATCGCTAGCTGAGTCGAATTAGCCATGTCTGTCTGTCCGTCCGTCCGTCCGGCCGTCCGTCTGTCTGTTTGTCACCGATTTTTGGGCCTTAAATTTTGAGCTAGGATAATGAATTTTGGTATATAGGATCCTCGTCCGTGCCACCAGAACAACTGTCAACATTTTTGAAATCCGCCCACTGCCACGCCCCCTTTTTAGGAAAACTTATTTTTTGGCCAAACCGTAAAGAATTTCAAAAAAGTGTCTGAGCAGCATATTAAGACAATCCTAATATATATATTTCGTTCATACAAAGTTTTTTTGCCACGCCCACTTTTTGGGGGCGTTTTTTTTTTATAAAAAACCTTTTTTGGCCAAATTTGAAAATTTTCGAAAAAAAATTTGATGCAAAATCATTGGTAGTATTAATATGAACATTTCGTCCATAGACCATTTTAACCCACGCCCACTTTTTGGGGGCGTTTTCTTACAAAAAAATAATTGTATGCCCTGCCCCAAGGCATATGCAATAGAAAAACGTTGTTCTTCGTCGAACCATAAAGAATTATATAAACCTTCTGAACAATATGTTGTGACAACGCCATTTTCAATACTTTATGCCCATAAAGACCACATTTTGGGGATATTAATTTTAAGAATGGGATGGGATAGGGTATTAAACGATCCGCACAGCGGATTGTAGCCTTCTCATATGTTTTATTTTTCTTCGGGCGTTTTTATACCCTATCCCATAGGGGGGTATATTAGTTTTGATACTTAGTTTGTAACATAGAGAAATAATATTGCTACATATACCCCAAAGTATATGGATCGACTCAGAATCGCTAGCTGAGTCGAATAAGCCATGTCTGTCTGTCCGTCCGTCCGTCCGTCCGTCCGTCCGTCCGTCCGTCTGTACGTCACCGATTTTTAGGCCTTAAATTTTGAGCTAGGATAATGAAATTTGGTATATAGGATCCTCGTCTCTGCCTACAGAACAAGTGTAAACATTTTTGAAATCCGCCCACTGCCACGCCCCCTTTTAAGAAAAACTCAGTTTTTGGCCAAACCGTAAGGAATTTTAAAAAAGTTTCTGAACAGCATATTTAGACAATATTAATATCTATATTTCGTCTATATAAAGTTTTTTGCCACGCCCACTTTTTGGGGGCGTTTTCAATAAAAAACTGTTTTCGGTCAAATTTTAAATTTTTCGAAAAAAATTTTGATGCAGAATCATTAACATTATTAATATAAACATTTCGTCTATATACCATTTTAACCCACGTCCACTTTTTGGGGGCGTTTTTATATAAAAACCTTTTTTATACCCAACCCCATAACATATGCAGGAGAAAACCTTGTCTTTTGTAGAACCGTAAAACTGTTTTGTAAGCAGTCTGAAGAATTTGTTGTCACTATATCATTTTTTCTATTTTATCCACATCGTATTTTTAGCCATGCCCACTTTTTTAGGGATTTTAGTTTTATGGATAGGTTGGGATAGGGTATTCAACGATCCGCACAGCGGATTGTAGCCTTCTCATATGTTTATACCCTATCCCATAGGGGTATATTAGTTTTGATACTTAGTTTGTAACATAGAGAAATAATTTAGCTACATATACCTCAAAGTATATGGATCGACTCAGAATCGCTAGCTGAGTCGAATTAGCCATGTCTGTCTGTCCGTCCGTCCGTCCGTCCGTCCGTCCGTGTGTCCGTCCGTCCGTCTGTCTGTTCGTCACCGATTTTTGGGCCTTAAATTTTGAGCTAGGATAATGAAATTTGGTATATAGGATCCTTGGCCGAGTCACCAGAACAAGTGTAAAAATTTTTAAAATCCGCCCACTGCCACGCCCCCATTTAGAAAAAACGTAGTTTTAAGCCAAACCGTAAGGAATTTAAAAAAAAATTGTTTGCAACATATTTAGACAATCCTAATATCTATATTTCGTCTATACAAAGTTTTTTGCCACGCCCACTTTTTGGGGGCGTTTTTTATAAAAATATTTTTGGTCAAATTTTAACATATTAAAAAAAAATTTGATGCACAATCATTGGCAGTATTAATACCAACATTTCGTCTATAGACCATTTTAACCCACGCCCACTTTTTGGGGGCGTTTTCTTACAAAAACCATTTGTATGCCCTACCCCAAGGCATATGTAAAGTAAAACGTTGTTTTTTGTCGAACCATAAAAGAATTTGATAAACCTTCGGAACAATATGTTGTAACAACGTCATTTTCAATACTTTATGACCATAAAGACCATATTTTGGGGATAAATTTTAAGGATGGGATGGGATAGGGTATTAAACGATCCGCACAGCGGATTGTAGCCTTCTCATATGTTTTTTATATAAAAACGCACAGGGGATTGTACTATTCTCATATGTTATTAATAACGTTAATGATTCTGCATCAAATTTTTTTTCGAAAAATTTAAAATTTGACCGAAAACAGTTTTTTATTGAAAACGCCCCAAAAAGTGGGCGTGGCCAAAAACTTTGTATGAACGAAATATAGATATTAGGGTTGTCTAAATATGCTGCTCAGACACTTTTTTGAAATTCCTTACGGTTTGGCCAAAAACGGAGTTTTTCTAAAAAGGGGGCGTGGCAGTGGGCGGATTTCAAAAATTTTTACACTTGTTCTGGTGGCACGGACGAGGATCCTGTATACAAAATTTCATTATCCTTGCTCAAAATTTAAGGCCCAAAAATCGGTGACGAACAGACAGACGGACGGACGGACAGACAGACATGGCTAATTCGACTCAGCTAGCGATTCTGAGTCGATCCATATACTTTGGGGTATATGTAGCAATATTATTTCTCTATGTTACAAACTAAGTATCAAAACTAATATACCCCCCTATGGGATAGGGTATAAAAACGCCCGAAGAAAAATAAAACATATGAGAAGGCTACAATCCGCTGTGCGGATCGTTTAATACCCTATCCCATCCCATTCTTAAAATTAATATCCCCAAAATGTGGTCTTTATGGGCATAAAGTATTGAAAATGGCGTTGTCACAACATATTGTTCAGAAGGTTTATATAATTCTTTATGGTTCGACGAAGAACAACGTTTTTCTATTGCATATGCCTTGGGGCAGGGCATACAAATATTTTTTTGTAAGAAAACGCCCCCAAAAAGTGGGCGTGGGTTAAAATAGTCTATGGACGAAATGTTCATATTAATACTACCAATGATTTTGCATCAAAATTTTTTTCGAAAATTTTCAAATTTGGCCAAAAAAGGTTTTTTATAAAAAAAACGCCCCCAAAAAGTGGGCGTGGCAAAAAACTTTGTATTGACGAAATATAGATATTACGATTCTCTAAATATGCTGCTCAGACACTTTTTTTAAAATTCCTTACAGTTTGGCCAAAAAATACGTTGTCCTAAAAAGGGGGCGTGGCGGTGGGCGGATTTCAAAAATGTTACACTTGTTCTAATGGCACGGACGAGGATCCTATATACCAAATTTCATTATCCTAGCTCAAAATTTAAGGCCCAAAAATCGCTGACGAACAGACAGACGGACGGTCGGACGGACGGACGGACTGACAGACAGACATGGCTAATTCGACTCAGCTAGCGATTCTGAGTCGATCCATATACTTTGAGGTATATGTAGCTAAATTATTTCTCTATGTTACAAACTAAGGTGTATGTATACCACTGTAAGATGTGCTCGCTGCTGGGATATTCTTCAAAGTGAAAGAGACTATGATCTAGCGCTTGCCGCATAGCCTAAACATTTTATAAGTGTAGCGGTTTAAGAGAGCGAACATAAAGCACAACACATAATATGTAATTAATGATCATTAATAACACTATGCTCATCAAGTAATATATGTTAACGTTGGCTTTGAAAAACGTGTACAGTGGGTTAAGCAAACATTTGTAGCGAGACAAGAAAAATTAATTAATTAACATGCATTAAATAAAAACAATTATAAGATAAATCTTGAACATCCCGGCCCCCCTGGAACCAAGTTTCAGGAACTGGGAAGTACAGCTAAATAGGCTGATAGGCCTCACTAATGACCCTCTTGCAGTTCTAATAGTTGCCACACGAACTAGATTGTCGATTCCTGGTTTCACTGCTTCTACTCTTCCAAGAACCCATTGGGAAGGTGGTAGATTGGGCTCCTTAATAGCAACTAGATCACCAAGTTTAAGATTTGGCTGTTGATGCTGCCACTTCTTTCGTTCTTGGAGTGTGGTTAAGTAGTCCATATGCCAGCGACGCCAGAAATTCTGCACCATGTTCTGCAACAGTTTCCAATGTGATAATCGATTAATTGATATCGATTCAATGGTTGGCTCCGGTATACAAGTAACCGCTGACCTATAAGAAAATGAGCCGGGGTTAGAGGGTTCAAATCATTATCGGATAGGCTACACAAAGGACGAGATTTTAATATGGCTTCGATTTGACTTAACACTGTTGCGAGTTCCTCGAAGGTAAGAGAGGTTTTACCGATTTCTCGCCGTAAGTGGAACTTAACGGACTTTACGCCCGTTTCCCACAGTCCGCCAAAATGTGGAGCAGATGGTGGAATAAAATGCCATTCAATACCAATTCTTGCTAAAACATCAGAAATAATGCCACTGTGGCTCTGAGACATCACCCATTTATGCATTTCGTTGAGACATCTTCGAGCACCATGGAAATTAGTGCCATTATCACTATACAAATTGGCACATTTTCCTCTCCTGGAGACAAATCTTCTTAGGGCCGCCAGAAAGGCATCTGAGGTCAAATCGCTCACCAGCTCCAGATGAGCTAGGGTTTCTACCACGACTGAAACGTATCATGATAGGACCCGCATAATCAACACCTGTGTTGATAAAGGGTCGAGTAAGCTGAATCCGTGCAGCTGGTAGATCACCCATCAGTTGATTACTTCGTAAACTTCTTTGCATGAAGCAGGTTTTACAGCGATGGATGACCTTTCGAATAAGATTTCGACTGCCAAGTATCCAATTTTGTTGACATACAATCGCAAAGGTCTCCGATATACCGGTGTGAAGATTCTTTACATGGATATCTGTCACTATAAGAAGAGAAATGTTTGTTTTATTATGAATGATTATAGGGTGTTTTATGTTGTATGCTATATTTGCATGTTTTATTCGACCACCAATGCGCAGGAGTCCATCGCTGTCCATGAAGGGTGCATACTTTAAGAGTTTTGATCCTTTGGGGAGTTGATAATTTGAATCCTGGCAGTAAGAATTTCGCGAAGGGTAATATTCGATACTCGACGATTAGACCTAGGTTGTCTGCAATTATACACAAACCGAAGGCAATAAGCAACCACACGCTGGAGACGATACCACGACGAGAGTTTTTGGGTTAAGGCAGTCAACGAGTTATTTTCGGGCAAAACAAATAGCGAATGTCTTATCAATTGACGATCTTCCACCTTTACAAGTTCACATTCCGAATCGCGCGAGATATCAAATTTAGAGACTGGCCATTCTTGTTGTGCTAATGATAGCCAATCTGGACCAGCCCACCACAGTTTATGTTTAACAAGCTTTGATGGTCGAATACCACGGGATGCACAGTCTACAGGGTTATCTTCGGAAGATACATAATGCCATGAGCTACGTTGCACTGTATCCAAAATTTGACCAGTGCGATTAGCAACGAATGTAGCCCATCGCCGAGGGGGGGAAGATAACCAATGCAAGACTATCTCTGAGTCACACCAAGCGAATATTTTCGAAATGTGCATGGTCATATATGCTTTGATGCGAGTAAGGAGCCGAGATAAGAGTAGAGCACCGCACAGCTCAAGACGGGGAATTGAAACTGGTTTCAATGGAGCGACCTTTGTTTTATACATCTTGCATAAACGACAGCCAAATACGCTACGGACGACGCGTCTGAAAAACCGTGCAACTCGATACTATCCGATGACGAAAAGACCTGTCTGGATACGCGAATCTGTTCGAAGGATGGCAATTCTAGTCTATAGCAATTCCAAGTCTCAGCCAAGTTAGATGGAGCTGGGTCATCCCATCCTAATTTGAGATCCGGACTCCAAAGCTCCTGAAACATAATCTTGAACAAAATTACTGATGGCGCTGAGAGTCCAAGTGGGTCAAAAATGCGAGAGATTTCCGATAATAATGTTCGTCGAGTAGATAATGATGATTTTGAAAGAGATGTGTTTAATTTGTAGAGAAGTTCGTCACGAACAGGATCCCAATACATTCCCAAAAGTTTTACCAATTTATTAGATCCTTCAGTATCGAAAACTGAAAACTCGCAATCTTCCCTTGGTATACGAGAAAGAAGTGACTCACAGTTCGAGCTCCATTTTCGTAGTATAAGTTTTGCCATAGATAATAAGGAAACTAACTCAGATTGAAGTTTAAAAGTGCTTCAATTGAATCAGCTCCCGTCATTACGTCGTTAACATACACGTCATTGAGCAAAACTTGTGAAGCATCAGGATACTTTGCACGGTAGTCATGAGCCAGTTGGTTTAAGACTCGAACTGACAAGAATGGAGCACATGCGGTGCCATAGGTAACAGTTGACAGTCGAAAATGCTGGAGTTCTTCGCTTGGACTTTCGCGCCAAACAATTCGCTGAAAGTCAGTGTGGATATCATCCACCCAAATTTGTCTAAACATTTTCACAACATCGGCTGTAAATACGTACCGGTGTTGGCGAAACCGTAAACAAACTCCAACTAAATCTCTCTAAATAGACGGACCTATCATTAAAGAGCTATTAAGCGATAGACCGAGAGAGTCCTTTGCAGAGCCATCAAAGACTACACGCAATTTGGTTGTAACGGGTGATCCAAGTAGAGATACTTTTTTCAATAGATCACGTGTGAGTCGTGTCATGCTGTCATGTTATTTTTGTTTAGTATTGTTTGCCATTTCATAATGGAAAGACTTACGCGTGAACCACGTTTACAAATTGTTCAACTTTATTATGAAAATTCACGTTCTGTGAGGAATGTGTTTCGTGCACTTCGCTCAACTTATGGTCAACATAATCGGCCTACTGAGCGTACTATTCGCAACACCATCACCCATTTTGAGACCCAGCATTCATTATTGGATAATATTCGACCGAATAGACCACGTCCAGCACGCTGTGAAGAAAATATAGCGGCCGTAGCTGAGAGTGTACACGAAGACCGTGGAGAGTCGATTCGGCGCCGTTCGCAGCAACTCGGACCATGATAACCGACTATTTGATGCCTGAAATTGAAGCACGTGATCTCGGCGATATTTGGTTTCAGCAAGACGGCGCCACTTCCCACACATCGCATCAATCAATGGACTTATTGAGAGAACATTTCGGTGAGCACATAATTTCACGTTTTGGGCCGGTCGATTGGCCACCAAGATCGTGTGATATCACACCGTTAGACTTTTTCCTGTGGGGATATGTAAAGTCAAAAGCTTATGCCGACAAACCCGCTTCGATTCAGGCCTTGGAGGAAACATCACGCGTGTCATTCGCGAACGAGTGATCGAAAATTGGACTCAACGGATGGACCATCTGCGACGTAGCAACGGCCAACATTTGATAGACATAATCTTCAAAAAATAAATGAAAAAGAATGTTCTTTCAAATGATAATAAACATTCTCCATTAAATTTGAATTTCCTGTGTTTTTTTCTTTAAAAAAGTAGGGAACCTCGAAATGGATCACCCTTTAGAACTGTCCAACTTAAGTACTGCGTGGTGAGGCAGATAGAATAGATGACCTGAAGTAATTTGTATTTCACTAGGAGGAATGGGTTTCATATGTCCCAAATTGACATAGTCTCGCATGAAGCTGGAATACATCCGAAATAAATCCGGATCGTTACTGAACCGACGTTCCATTGACCGATGTCGCGATACCGCAGATTGCAATGTAGAACCGAATTTAAGCAAATCATTTTTGAATGGAAGTAGAACGCAATATCGCCCATCAGGAGCACGCGAAAAAGTTCGACGAAAATGAGTTTCTGTAAGATCCTCACCGATGGTATCATCTAACACTGGAGTAACCTCCTCTAGCTCCCAGAATTTTTGAAGTAGATTATCAATGTCCGAAGTAGAATGAAGTGAAGGTAACGATGAAGGACTAAATGAGCGATCTATCGAAAGTTCCCCGGTGATTACCCATCCAAATATAGTATCCTGAGCAATAGGTATGCCATCAATCCCTCTAACTCGATTTCCTTTAATAATGTTCCACAATTTATCTACGCCTAACAGAACATCGATTGGTCGAGATTGATTAAAGGGGATCAGCTAGATCTAAATCACGAATGTGTTGATAAGATGACGCGTCGAATGGTTGTGTTTGCAAGTTCGAAGTAATTTTCGGAAGAATATACGCGTTGACGATAACATTACTAGAATTGATTCGCGAATGCATTTCAAAAGATACACACCCTCTGATGTACCCTACTTCTGTCCCAGAGACCCCAATGATTGGTATTCGTGCATGGGTTCTGGAGAGTCCGAGTCTTTGTGCAAAAGATTCAGCAATCAAAGAGCTTTGCGATCCAGGATCTATTAATACACGACAGTTTACGAAATTGCCTCGAATGTCCCTAACCCTTGCTATAAGAGTCGGCAGAAGAGTTGGAATCCCGATAATATTTGGTTGCGAATGATTGTTCAAAATCGAATTAGAACTTGAGCTAGGAGTTGGATTCGGATTAGTTGAAAGTTCCATTGGTTCAGTTGGTGTCACAACGCTTGAGCCCAAAATGGATGGTTGCTTGTCAGCAATCAGCATGCACCAATGAATGAAGGCGCGATTTGCACGTGCGACACCGGTATGTGGACCTACACTTATTTAACGAATGCCCAGTACGTAAACAATTATAACAAAGCGAATTCCCTTTTACAAATTTACGACGGAGACCAACGGATAATGAAATGAATTTTGAACACTGGCCCAATAAGTGGTCTCCCTTACACATGGGGCAACGATGAGAAGAATGTGGGGTTTCAGCCACGTGTGCTCGAATCGAAGATGAAATTTTACTGCGCGATGGTACCGATTGATTAAGCGATTGACAAGCCTCAAGTGCATTGCATCGAAGTTGCCAAAAATCCAACAGCTCCTGTATTGTACAATTATCACGAGAGCCTACTTCCTGTGCCCATGCCTCTCTACTATCCTCGTCTAATTTCAAAAGGATAATATAAATCATATGAGAAGGCTACAATCCGCTGTGCGGATCGTTGAATACCCTATCCCATCCTATCCATAAAACTAAAATCCCAAAAAAAAGTGGGCATGGCTAAAAATACGATGTGGATAAAATAGAAAAAAATGCTATAGTGACAACTAAATCTTCAGACTCCCTTTCGACGATCACTCACCTTGTCGCGGTGAAAGGGCTTAAGTAGTTTCCAATGAACCACGGAGCGAAACCGGAAGTCTATGTAAACATAAACTGTCAGGGCCACCCATGCCGGTAAGGTCAGTGGCGAGGAAACGAAAACCAAAAGGTGGTCTCCAAGGTAAGGCGCGCGCCGATACCTGCATGGCTGAGGGAATGCTCAGTCGCTAGCGCAAACTCTAGATACCTGGGGACCTCTAGTTTTAATTCAATTTCCCCTTTCCTGTATTCAGGGGGTGAGTACAGGATGACATTCCTTCCCCCTTACTCGTGGGTCCAAAATTGACAATATCAAACAAAACAAAAAAGGGACGAGTGCAAATGAATCGGGCACTCCAAACCCTATAAAAACCGATTCTCAACAACAAATGACGGAGGAGGAGGAAAGCCTCTTGCTCCGAGATCCATCAAACTCCAAGATACTGTCAGATGGGGGAAGCGAAGGAGCAATAGACATCCAAATGGAGAAACTTCTTCTCGATGAGGATGACACCTGCTCTAACGCCAGCTCATCTTAATTCTCAATATCGTCAACTGCGTCCATCCGCAGCAAAGTAAAATCATGCAAGTTGACGATCAGAAGATTAGGCAAGATAGTAACTCTAGGAGAAAAGGATCGCCTGAGACTTCAGAAAGCTCAAGAGTTTCTACAAAGTCTGACATTAGCAGAGAATGAGCCGATAGCTCGTACCTGCTCAATGAACGCACCGAGTACCTCGAGCATGAAGGGACTGATAGGACCACCTTTGATGCAGGGCGCTGGCCCGCTAAGACAAAGAATGGTCTCCTCAGACCCTGCGAAAGTCAAAGGCGAAATCATGGCTGATGATCCCTTGTATACCTCCCCAGCAGCCGACGAGCCGCTCGCTCGTCGCTCGCCGAGAGGAGATACAGGAATCGAAGCTGGAGGAGAGCTGGATGGATCGGTCAACGATGTTACGGGCGCATGCCCACTAGGAGTTGACATGATCCCTTCAAACTCCGAAACAAGGGACTGCATTAAAAGCACCCTCATTCTGCAGAATCTCACCACAGAAGAGAATGAGCCGCTCGCTCGTACCTTAGGTGGTGAGGTAACGCAGAATAAGAGTGTTTGTGAGCTGAAGAGATTGCCTCCAGTCGTGAGTGACCTTGGCCAATCCAACTGGAGAACAGTCTCTCCAGACCATACCAAGGATGGATCAGAGGACAAAACGGACACAAACGTCAATCAGAACTCGAAGGAGGAGCTGGGGATGATTGAATTCACCGGCGCTGTGATGAGTAACAACTCATCAGGCAAAGGAAATCGGTCAACCTCAACGCCGCCAGGGGTCTGTGAGACACTGACGATAGGACAAGGAGAGGCTGACTCAACATTAGGTAGCTATTGTACGGTTATTACTCGCCGCAGCGATCCGAAGCATCACGACAGCTTGAAAAACTCCAACGCTAATGTGTCTGCGGAAGAGAGTAGGCTGAGGAACGCCGTACGACCCCAACCGAAGTCAGAGGTTCAAGCTCCTCTAAAAATGAGGGCCAACGCGCAGAGGCTTCTACGTAGGTTCAAGCACCGTGACCCAGATTCCTTCACGGAAAAGGACACGGCAGCACTTAGCAGAGCTAAGGAGACGTTAAAAGCTACAGCCGAAGCGTGGCGGCAAAAAAGGCGCACAGGCAGGGAGCTCTCCTCTCAAAAAAGGGAAGTAGTCGTGGAAAGGATGGAGAGCTGTAAACCCTCCACCTCAGCTGCGGCCACACCTAAGGGACCATCAGCTGCTGCAGGTAAGGTTGCGACCAAGCCTGGACCAACTGCAGGTACCTCCAAGAGAGGAAGGCACGATGACAAAGTCTCTCCAATCATAGGTAGGAACACGAAACCTAGGTTAGACGCCAGTCATAACCCAGTAAAGGACAAAGATAGTTTTCGGGTCGCTATTGTCGACTTTGGTAATCCAGAACGAAAACTATCTCATGACCAATGGCAACTAATAGAAATTAGAATCCTGGACGGAGTGAACGACGCTATCCTCAAAAATGCAGGGAACATCCCGCTCTTTGGACAGCTGACCACGTTCAAAGGATTCAAAATAATCCAGTGTGACAATAAGTGCACACTGAGTTGGTTGACGAATTTCATCGACGAGACGAAAGCCCCATGGTCAAATGCAGACCTTCGCATCGTCGAAAAGAAAGAGCTTCTTAACCTGACCAGACCCAAAGGTCGCATCCTTATCCCAGGGCCATGCATCCCGAAGGATAGGATTGAGCGCAACCTACAGAACCTCAACCCAGAATTCCTCAGTAAGGACTGGGAGGTCATAGAGGCAGGAGAGCACTCAAAAACCGGCACGGAAGTTGTGGTGCTACTCAGCCACAAATCTATGCCGCTGTTACGAAAGAAAGGGTACAAAATACGAGTCGGGATTACCCGATGCAAAGTACGTCCCTTCGTAACAGTCAGACGCAATGATGGGAGGAAAGCTGACCGCCATGAAGATAATACAAATAAATCTTCACCACAGTAAGGCGGCCAGCGCCACCCTAGTCTTCCTTTTAAATAGGAACGACATTGACATGGCCCTAATACAAGAACCTTGGGTAGTCCGAGGCAGTATAAAAGGGCTAAACAGCAAAGATCTAGTACTGTACCATACTGGCTCATCCGACACAAACAGTAAGACTAGATCATGTATTGTAGCTAAGAAACAAATAAACCTTTTTCTCTTATCTACTCTCAGTAACAATGACCAGACCGTGGTAAAATATGAGCGGCGGGGGAAGTCCCCGATTGCAATAGCAGCTATCTATATGCCATATGACTCGATGGATGGACCTCCATATGCCCTAACAGACTCCCTGGTGCAAATGGCCAAATGTAAGAAGTGGGACCTCATAATGGGATGCGATGCCAACTCTCATCACACACAATGGGGCAGTTCAGACACCAACACACGAGGTGAGTCCTTGTTTCAATACATTGTAGACAACAATTTGTTAGTGGCGAACAGGGGTAATGACCCCACCTTTGTCACTAAAAATAGAGAAGAGGTTCTTGACATTACCCTCTTCAACAATTCTGATAAATTCGCTGTGTGCCACTGGAAAGTTTCATCAGAAACATCATACTCTGACCACAGAATAATAGAATTTGAAATAGAGGACGATACTAAACTCCCCCTTCAACATCGAAACCCCAAGAAAGCCAACTGGGACAAGTTCGTTGTGGAAGTAGGGAGACACAGTAGCGCCCTTCCATTGCATCTGATGGAAACTCCGGTTGAAATCGATGCTGCAGCGGAACTAATAGGCAATATTTTAGTCAAAGCCTATGAAAGGATCTGCCCTCTAAAGACTATAAAACCACAAAGATCACCGACATGGTGGACGAAAGAGCTTCAAAGCATTAGAAGGGAAACCAGGAAAACCTTTAACGCAGCAAGAAGCTCAAATTCGGAAACCGACTGGGATCTTTATAAGAACAATCAGCGCAAATTCAAAAGTGCGGTCAACAGTGCTAAACGCACCTCCTGGCGTAACTTCTGTTGCAGTGTAGAAAGCACTACTGAATCAGCTAGACTTAGAAAAATAATCGCCAAAGAACCAGCTGTGCCAGGTTACCTCAAGCTCCCAAATGGGGACTGGACACAATCCACCCATGAATCTTTAACACATCTACTGGAAACCCACTTTCCAGGATGTGATTCATACTCCGGTAGGACCCCAGACACAACCGTCTATGATTGCAACCCCATAACAGCAGCAATGGAGGATATGGTTAGTGTAGAAAGAATCAATTGGGCAATTGACTCCTTCTCCCCCTATAAATCTCCAGGAGTCGATGGTATTATCCCGATCATGCTACAAAAATCGAAACACCTCGTAACAGAATTCCTACATAAACTGTTTGTTAGTAGTCTAAAATGCGGTTACATCCCTAGGTGCTGGCGGGAAGTAAAGGTAGTCTTTATCCCAAAAGCCGGCAAGCCCAGTCACACGACCGCGAAGGACTTTAGACCAATAAGTCTTACATCCTTCATACTAAAAACATATGAAAAACTAATGGATATCTACATTCGTGACAAACTCGATCCCCAATACATATCCTCGGCACAGCATGCCTACACGAAAGGTAAGGGAGTCGAAACTGCCCTACATGATATCGTTAGTACAATAGAAAAACCTCTTCACGAGAAGGAATATACACTCGCTGCATTTCTCGACATTGAAGGAGGCTTCAATAATGTGAACACAAACGCAGTCGAAAGAAGTCTCGCGAAGAACAACGTGGACCAACCTCTAATACATATTATTGGAAGTATGCTCAACCACAGAAATATAAATGCGAATCTGGGAGACACCCATCTCAAAGTAATAGCATCAAGAGGCACACCACAAGGAGGCGTTATCTCACCTCTGTTGTGGAACATAGTCATCAATGAGATACTCATAAAGCTACAGCGAAATGGGGTAAAAGTCATAGCCTACGCAGACGATGTAGCGATACTAGTTAAAGGGAAATTCCTACCCACTATTAGTGAACTACTCGAGGGGGCATTGAAAACTCTCAACGAGTGGACAAAACAATGTGGGCTTGGCATCAACCCCCAGAAAACGGAACTCGTTCTCTTTACGAACAAGAGGAAGATACCAATATTCGACCTACCGGCTATCGATGGGACTACCCTCAAACTAGCCGATAGTGCAAAGTATCTGGGTGTCATTCTTGATAGAAAACTCAACTGGAACCTAAATGTGCGCGAGCGCATTAAAAAGGCCACAGTCGCTTTCTATACGTGTAATCGAATATTCGGAAAAAACTGGGGTCCGAACCCCAAGATCATCCTATGGATGTACACGGCCATTGTGAGACCTATATTAACATATGGGGGGCTTGTCTGGTGGCAATCCACAAATAAAGTCACCCATCTGAAAAATATGACAAAGGTACAAAGAATAGCATGTGTGGGTGCTACTGGCGCAATGAGAACCACGCCAACAGCGGGACTGGAAACCATCCTTAACCTGCTACCGCTAGACCTTTACATGCAAGAATCTGCAGCCAAAAGTGCTCTAAGAATCAGCCAGCTCAACTGCTGGAAATCGAACTCAGGAGGACATGCCCAAATTCTACACAGATATCTGGGCTCAGCTGTATCCTCTGACTACATGCTGCCTCACCATGACTTTCAAAGACCATTCTCCTGCATCCTCCCAAGCAGAGAGGAGTGGGAGAGGAACGAATTGGGCCCCGAAACCATATCCATCTACACTGATGGTTCAAAAATGGATGTAGGCGTTGGAGCTGGAGTGTTTTCAGAAACACTTAAGCTAAACAGCACCTTTCGTATCTCTGAGCACAGCAGCGTCTTCCAAGCCGAAATATTGGCAGTAGCAGAGGCAGCCAAAGCGACCTCAATGCTGGCGATACCACCAGATGATATCACCATCTTTATTGACAGTCAGGCTGCAATAAAAGCTATCTCTGCTGTCGAAATAAAATCTCGGCTTGTGAAACGTTGTCGTGAAGAGCTAAAGGTTCTTGGCGTCCAACATAATGTTAAGCTCTGCTGGGTCCCCGGACACAGAGGCATACAGGGCAATGAAATTGCTGACGAACTGGCAAGAAAAGGATCTGCCTCCAGCACTGACCAAGCAGACCAGTCTGTCAAACCACCACTATGCGACCTCAAATCTCAGGTGGGACAGAAAACACTAATCGCTGCCAAAAACACGTGGAACTTCCTTCCCAGTAACGGGACAATGAATGAACCAACCACATAAGTGGACCCTCAACGGGCATCACAATGGGTCTATATTGACCTGAGTGCGATGAGGGAGGACACACACCGTCTGCCTCATCAACCCACCAACCTAACCTAACCTAAATCTTCAGACTGCTTACAAAACACTTTTACGGTTCTACAAAAGACTAGGTTTTCTTCTTCATAAGTTATTGGGTAGTGTATTAAAATGGTTTTTATATAAACACGCCCCCAAAACGTGGGCGTGGGTTAAAATGGTATAAAGACGAAATGTTCATATTAATTTTTTATGCAGAATCATTAACATTAAATGATTCTGCATAAAAATTTTTTTCGAAAAATTTAAAATTTGACCGAAAACAGTTTTTTTTATTGAAAACGCCCCCAAAAAGTGGGCGTGGCAAAAAACTTAATATGAACGAAATATAGATATTACGATTCTCTTGTTCTTGTTCTGGTGACTCGGACAAGGATCCTATATACCAAATTTCATTATCCTAGCTCAAAATTTAAGGCCCAAAAATCGGTGACGAACAGACAGAAGGACGGACGGACAGACAGACATGGCTAATTCGACTCAGCTAGCGATTCTGAGTCGATCCATATACTTTGAGGTATATGTAGCAAAATTGTTTCTCTATGTTACAAACTAAGTATCAAAACTAATATACCCCCCTATGGGATAGGGTATAATTAACCATGGATCACGACTGGTTGCTTTCAACGCGTTTAATGCCCGAATTGTTTCGTCTGCGCTATCAGAAATTGTTCGAAGTAGCGACACATTATACGACGTCATTTTGGTAACGATAAAAACTCCTGGATATGCGAGTGCACTATTAGATTAGACCGATCATAGCGATTAACTAATCGTTCCCAAGCAACTACATAATTCGCATCAGAAATAATAAGATGACGAGCTAAATTTGCAGCATCGTCACGAAGAAATGCCTTGAGGTAACGATATTTTTGAGTCCCGTTTCTAGGAACGACGCTTGCTGCAACGCTTACTTTTCTACAACCGAATCATTAATATTTGATGAGGTGTTTAAAGCTGCCAACCGCGCGCGAATCACTTTGAGCATAGCACATTGAGAGACAAAATATTTCGATTCATATTCTATAATGTCCGTATCTCAATCAACGTAATTGGGATCGTCTACATATTCGCACAATTTTTCTTGAAGCTCACGAAGTTGCTTCCACGCGTCTTCAAGAGTTGCTAACCTAAGTTCCAATACTTCCAAGTCAACTGTATCATCAATTCCTTCAGAAAAACTTACCGACCGAGTAATGCAACCTTTCGCCGTACTTATCTTTTTCTTTAAAACGTTTTACACTTGTTCTGTAGGCATGGACGAGGATGCTATATACCAAATTTCATTATCCTAGCTCAAAATTTAAGGCCTAAAAATCGGTGACGTACAGACGGACGGACGGACGGACAGACATGGCTTAATCGACTCAGCTAGCGATTCTGAGTCGATCCATATACTTTGAAGTATATGTAGCTAAATTATTTCTCTATGTTACAAACTATGTATCAAAACTAATATACCCCTATGGGATAGGGTATAACTAATATACCCCTATGGGATAGGGTATAAAAACGTTGTTTTTCCGTCGAACCATAAAAGAATTTGATGAACCTTCTGAACAATATGTTGTGACAACGCCATTTTCAATACTTTATGACCATAAAGACCACATTTTGGGGATATTAATTTTAAGGATGGGATGGGATAGGGTATTAAACGATCCGCACAGCGGGTTGTAGCCTTCTCATATGTTTATACCCTATCCCATAGGGGTATATTAGTTTTGATACTTAGTTTGTAACATAGAGAAATAATTTAGCTCGAATTAGCCATGTCTGTCTGTCCGTCCGTCCGTCCGTCCGTCCGTGTGTCCGTCCGTCCGTCTGTCTGTTCGTCACCGATTTTTGGGCCTTAAATTTTGAGCTAGGATAATGAAATTTGGTATATAGGATCCTTGGCCGAGTCACCAGAACAAGTGTAAAAATTTTTAAAATCCGCCCACTGCCACGTCCCCTTTTAGAAAAAACGTAGTTTTAAGCCAAACCGTAAGGAATTTAAAAAAAATTGTTTGCAACATATTTAGACAATCCTAATATCTATATTTCGTCTATACAAAGTTTTTTGCCACGCCCACTTTTTGGGGGCGTTTTTTATAAAAAATGTTTTTGGTCAAATTTTAACATTTTAAAAAAAAATTTGATGCACAATCATTGGCAGTATTAATACCAACATTTCGTCTATAGACCATTTTAACCCACGCCCACTTTTTGGGGGCGTTTTCTTACAAAAACCATTTGTATGCCCTACCCCAAGGCATATGTAAAGTAAAACGTTGTTTTTTGTCGAACCATAAAAGAATTTGATAAACCTTCGGAACAATATGTTGTAACAACGTCATTTTCAATACTTTATGACCATAAAGACCATATTTTGGGGATACATTTTAAGGATGGGATGGGATAGGGTATTAAACGATCCGCACAGCGGATTGTAGCCTTCTCATATGTTTTTTTACCATACCCATAGGGGTATATTAATTTTGATACATAGTTTGTAACATAGAGAAGTAATTTAGCTACATATACCTCAAAGTATATGGGTCGACTCAGAATCGCTAGCTGAGTCGATTAAGCCATGTCTGTCTGTCCGTCCGTCCGTCCGTCTGTACGTCACCGATTTCTAGGCCTTAAAATTTGAGCTAGGATAATGAAATTTGGTATATGGGATCCTCGCCCGTGCCTACAGAACAAGTGTAAAAATTTTTGAAATCCGCCCACTGCCACGCCCCCTTTTAAGATAAACTCAGTTTTTGGCCAAACCAAAAGGAATTTTAAAAAAGTGTCTGAGAAGCATATTTAGAGAATCGTAATATCTATATTTCGTCAATTCAAAGTTTTTTTGCCACGCCCACTTTTTGGGGGCGTTTTCAATAAAAAAACCTTTTTTGGCCAAATTTGAAAATTTTCGAAAAAAACTTTGATGCAAAATCATTGGTAGTATTAATATGAACATTTCATCAGTAGACCATTTTAACCCACGAACACTTTTTGGGGGCGTTTTCCTACAAAAACCATTTATATGCCGTGGTTTTTTGTCGAACCATAAAAGAATTTGATAATCCTTCGGAACAATATGTTGTAACAACGTCATTTTCAATACTTTATGACCATAAAGACCATATTTTGGGGATATCAATTTTAAGGATGGGATGGGATAGGGTATTAAACGGTCCGCACAGCGGATTGTAGCCTCTCATATGTTTATACCCTATCCCATAGGGGGGTATATTAGTTTTGATACTTAGGTTGTAACATAGAGAAATAAGTATATGGTTCGACTCAGAATCGCTAGCTGAGTCGAATTAGCCATGTCTGTCTGTCCGTCCGTCCGTCTGTCTGTTCGTCTCCGATTTTAGGCCTTAAATTTTGAGCTAGGATAATGAAATTTGGTATATAGGATCCTCCTCCGTGCCACCAGAACAAGTGTAAAAATTTTTGAAATCCGCCCACTGCCACCCCCTTTTTAGGAAAACTTATTTTTTGGCCAAACCGTAAAGAATTTCAAAAAAGTGTCTGAGCAGCATATTTAGACAATCCTAATATCTATATTTCGTTCATACAAAGTTTTTTGCCACGCCCACTTTTTGGGGGCGTTTTTAGTAAAAAACGCTTTTTGTTCAAATTTTAAAACTTTCGAAAAAATGTTTGATGCAACTACTTCCGCAATGGTAATATAAACATTTTGTCCATAGATCAATTTCACCTACGCCCACATTTTGGGGCCGTTTTTTTTACAAAAACCATTTGATCAGCACAGCGGATTGTAGCCTTCTCATATGTTTATAGCCTATCCCATAGGGGTATATTAGCTTTGATACTTAGTTTGTAACATAGAGAAATAATTTAGCTACATATACCTCAAAGTATATGGATCGACTCAGAATCGCTAGCTGAGTCGATTAAGCCATGTCTGTCTGTCCGTCCGTCCGTCCGTCTGTACGTCACCGATTTGTATTCCCTATCCCATAGGGGTATATTAGTTTTGATACATAGTTTGTAACATAGAGAAATAATTTAGCTACATATACCTCAAAGTATATGGATCGACTCAGAATCGATAGCTGAGTCGATTTAGCCATGTCTGTCCGTCCGTCCGTCCGTCCGTCACCAGTTTTTGGGCCTGAAATTTTGAGCTAGAAGGATGAAATTTGGTACACGTGCTCTTTGTTGCTCCCAGCAGAACAAGTGTAAAAATTTTTGAAATCCGCCCACTGCCACGCCCCGTTTTTAGAAAAACGTATTTTTTGGCCATAACCATAAGGAATTTTGAAAAATTTTCTGAACAACATATTTAGACAATCTGAATATCTGTATTTCGTTCATATAAAGCTTTTTGCCGCGCCCACTTTTTGGGGGCGTTTTTAATAAAAACCGTTTTTCGGTCAAATTTTAAAATTTTCTAAAAAAACTTTTGATGCAGAATCATTAGTAATATAAATATGAACATTTCGTCGATAGACTATTTTAAGCCACGCCCACTTTTTGGGGGCGTTTTTATATAAAAACCATTTTTATACCCTACCCCATAACATATGCAGGAGAAAACCTTGTCTTTTGTAGAACCGTAAAAGTTTTTTATAAGCAGTCTGAAGAATTTGTTGTCACCATGTCATTTTCTTTATATTATCCACATCGTGTTTTTAGCCATGTTCACTTTTTGGGGATTTAAGTTTTACAGATAGGATGGGATAGGGTATTCAACGATCCGCACAATGGATTGTAGCCTTCTCATATGGTTAGGCCTTAAATTTTGAGCTAGGATAATGAAATTTAATATATGGGATCCTCGCCCGTGCCTACAGAACAAGTGTAAACATTTTTGAAATCCGCCCACTGCCACGCCCCCTTTTAAGATAAACTCAGTTTGTGGCCAAACCGTAAGGAATTTTAAAAAAGTGTCTAAGAAGCATATTTAGAGAATCGTAATATCTTTATTTCGTCAATACAAAGATTTTTGCCACGCCCACTTTTTGGGGGCGTTTTCTATAAAAAAAAACCTTTTTTGGCCAAATTTGAAAATTTTCGAAAAAAATTTTGATGCAAAATCATTGGTAGTATTAATATGAACATTTCATCAGTAGACCATTTTAACCCACGCCCACTTTTTGGGGGCGTTTTCCTACAAAAACCATTTGTATGCCCTACCCCAAGGCATATGCTACAATCCGCTATGCGGATCGTTGAATACCCTATCCCATCCCATCCTTTAAATTAATACCTCAAAATATAGGCCTTATGACAATGAAATACAGAAAATGACATTGTCAAAATATATTGCTCAGACAGTTTCTCAAAATCTTTTGTGGTTCGACAAAAAACAACGTATTTCTATTGCTAATGCCTTGGGATGGGGTATACAAATGGTTTTTGTAAGAAAACGCCCCCCAAATGTGGGCGTAGGTGAAAATGATCTATAGACAAAATGTTTATATTACCATTGCGGAAGTATTTGCATCAACATTTTTTTCGAAAGTTTTAAAATTTGGACAAAAAACGTATTTTACTAAAAACGCCCCTAAAAAGTGGGCGTGGCAATAAACTTTGTATTAACGAAATATAGATATTAGGATTGTCTAAATATGCTGCTCACACACTTTTTTGCAATTCCTTACGGTTTGGCCAAAATATAAGTTTTTCTAATAAGGGGGCGTGGCAGTGGGCGGATTTCAAAAATTTTTACACTTGTTCTGGTGGCACGGACGAGGATCCTATATACCAAATTTCATTATCCTAGCTCAAAATTTAAGGCCCAAAAATCGGTGACGAACAGACAGACGGACGGACGGACGGACAGACAGACATGGCTAATTCGACTCAGCTAGCGATTCTGAGTCGATCCATATACTTTGAGGTATATGTAGCAAAATTATTTCTCTATGTTACAAACTAAGTATCAAAACTAATATACCCCCCTATGGGATAGGGTATAAAAACGTGGTTTTTTGTCGAACCATAAAAGAATTTGATAATCCCTCGGAACAATATGTTGTAACAACGTCATTTTCAATACTTTATGACCATAAAGACCATATTTTGGGGATACATTTTAAGGATGGGATGGGATAGGGTATTAAACGATCCGCACAGCGGATTGTAGTCTTCTCATATGTTTATACCCTATCCCATAGGGGTATATTAGTTTTGATACTTAGTTTGTAACATAGAGAAATAATTTTGCTACATATACCTCAAAGCATATGGATCGACTCAGAATCGCTAGCTGAGTCGATTAAGCCATGTCTGTCTGTCCGTCCGTCCGTCCGTCCGTCCGTCTGTACGTCACCGATTTTTAGGCCTTAAATTTTGAGCTAGGATAGTGATATTTGGTTTATAGGATCCTCGTCTCTGCCTACAGAACAAGTGTAAAAATTTTTGAAATCCGCCCACTGCCACGCCCCCTTTTAAGAAAAACTCAGTTTTTGACCAAACCGTAAGGAATTTTAAAAAAGTTTCTGAACATCATATTTAGACAATATTAATATCTATATTTCGTCCATATAAAGTTTTTTGCCACGCCCACTTTTTGGGGGCGTTTTCAATAAAAAACTGTTTTCGGTCAAATTTTAAATTTTTCGAAAAAAAATTTTGATGCAGAATCATTAACATTATTAATATGAACATTTCGTCTATATACCATTTTAACCCACGCCCACTTTTTGGGGGCGTTTTTATATAAAAACCATTTTTATACACTACCCCATAACATATGCAGGAGAAAACCTTGTCTTTTGTAGAACCGTAAAAGTGTTTTGTAAGCAGTCTGAAGAATTTGTTGTCACTATATCATTTTTTCTATTTTATCCACATCGTGTTTTTAGCCATGCCCACTTTTTTGGGGATTTTAGTTTTATGGATAGGATGGGATAGGGTATTCAACGATCCGCACAGCGGATTGTAGGCTTCTCATATGTTTATACCCTATCCCATAGGGTATATTAGTTTTGGTACATAGTTTGTAACATAGAGAAATAATTTAGCTACATATACCTCAAAGTATATGGGTCGACTCAGAATCGCTAGCTGAGTCGATTAAGCCATGTCTGTCTGTCCGTCCGTCCGTCCGTCTGTACGTCACCGATTTCTAGGCCTTAAAATTTGAGCTAGGATAATGAAATTTGGTATATGGGATCCTCGCCCGTGCCTACAGAACTAGTGTAAAAATTTTTGAAATCCGCCCACTGCCACGCCCCCTTTTAAGATAAACTCAGTTTTTGGCCAAACCAAAAGGAATTTTAAAAAAGTGTCTGAGAAGCATATTTAGAGAATCGTAATATCTATATTTCGTCAATTCAAAGTTTTTTTGCCACGCCCACTTTTTGGGGGCGTTTTCAATAAAAAAACCTTTTTTGGCCAAATTTGAAAATTTTCGAAAAAAACTTTGATGCAAAATCATTGGTAGTATTAATATGAACATTTCATCAGTAGACCATTTTAACCCACGAACACTTTTTGGGGGCGTTTTCCTACAAAAACCATTTATATGCCGTGGTTTTTTGTCGAACCATAAAAGAATTTGATAATCCTTCGGAACAATATGTTGTAACAACGTCATTTTCAATACTTTATGACCATAAAGACCATATTTTGGGGATATCAATTTTAAGGATGGGATGGGATAGGGTATTAAACGGTCCGCACAGCGGATTGTAGCCTCTCATATGTTTATACCCTATCCCATAGGGGGGTATATTAGTTTTGATACTTAGGTTGTAACATAGAGAAATAAGTATATGGTTCGACTCAGAATCGCTAGCTGAGTCGAATTAGCCATGTCTGTCTGTCCGTCCGTCCGTCTGTCTGTTCGTCTCCGATTTTAGGCCTTAAATTTTGAGCTAGGATAATGAAATTTGGTATATAGGATCCTCCTCCGTGCCACCAGAACAAGTGTAAAAATTTTTGAAATCCGCCCACTGCCACCCCCTTTTTAGGAAAACTTATTTTTTGGCCAAACCGTAAAGAATTTCAAAAAAGTGTCTGAGCAGCATATTTAGACAATCCTAATATCTATATTTCGTTCATACAAAGTTTTTTGCCACGCCCACTTTTTGGGGGCGTTTTTAGTAAAAAACGCTTTTTGTTCAAATTTTAAAACTTTCGAAAAAATGTTTGATGCAACTACTTCCGCAATGGTAATATAAACATTTTGTCCATAGATCAATTTCACCTACGCCCACATTTTGGGGCCGTTTTTTTTACAAAAACCATTTGATCAGCACAGCGGATTGTAGCCTTCTCATATGTTTATAGCCTATCCCATAGGGGTATATTAGCTTTGATACTTAGTTTGTAACATAGAGAAATAATTTAGCTACATATACCTCAAAGTATATGGATCGACTCAGAATCGCTAGCTGAGTCGATTAAGCCATGTCTGTCTGTCCGTCCGTCCGTCCGTCTGTACGTCACCGATTTGTATTCCCTATCCCATAGGGGTATATTAGTTTTGATACATAGTTTGTAACATAGAGAAATAATTTAGCTACATATACCTCAAAGTATATGGATCGACTCAGAATCGATAGCTGAGTCGATTTAGCCATGTCTGTCCGTCCGTCCGTCCGTCCGTCACCAGTTTTTGGGCCTGAAATTTTGAGCTAGAAGGATGAAATTTGGTACACGTGCTCTTTGTTGCTCCCAGCAGAACAAGTGTAAAAATTTTTGAAATCCGCCCACTGCCACGCCCCGTTTTTAGAAAAACGTATTTTTTGGCCATAACCATAAGGAATTTTGAAAAATTTTCTGAACAACATATTTAGACAATCTGAATATCTGTATTTCGTTCATATAAAGCTTTTTGCCGCGCCCACTTTTTGGGGGCGTTTTTAATAAAAACCGTTTTTCGGTCAAATTTTAAAATTTTCTAAAAAAACTTTTGATGCAGAATCATTAGTAATATAAATATGAACATTTCGTCGATAGACTATTTTAAGCCACGCCCACTTTTTGGGGGCGTTTTTATATAAAAACCATTTTTATACCCTACCCCATAACATATGCAGGAGAAAACCTTGTCTTTTGTAGAACCGTAAAAGTTTTTTATAAGCAGTCTGAAGAATTTGTTGTCACCATGTCATTTTCTTTATATTATCCACATCGTGTTTTTAGCCATGTTCACTTTTTGGGGATTTAAGTTTTACAGATAGGATGGGATAGGGTATTCAACGATCCGCACAATGGATTGTAGCCTTCTCATATGGTTAGGCCTTAAATTTTGAGCTAGGATAATGAAATTTAATATATGGGATCCTCGCCCGTGCCTACAGAACTAGTGTAAACATTTTTGAAATCCGCCCACTGCCACGCCCCCTTTTAAGATAAACTCAGTTTGTGGCCAAACCGTAAGGAATTTTAAAAAAGTGTCTAAGAAGCATATTTAGAGAATCGTAATATCTTTATTTCGTCAATACAAAGATTTTTGCCACGCCCACTTTTTGGGGGCGTTTTCTATAAAAAAAACCTTTTTTGGCCAAATTTGAAAATTTTCGAAAAAAATTTTGATGCAAAATCATTGGTAGTATTAATATGAACATTTCATCAGTAGACCATTTTAACCCACGCCCACTTTTTGGGGGCGTTTTCCTACAAAAACCATTTGTATGCCCTACCCCAAGGCATATGCTACAATCCGCTATGCGGATCGTTGAATACCCTATCCCATCCCATCCTTTAAATTAATACCTCAAAATATAGGCCTTATGACAATGAAATACAGAAAATGACATTGTCAAAATATATTGCTCAGACAGTTTCTCAAAATCTTTTGTGGTTCGACAAAAAACAACGTATTTCTATTGCTAATGCCTTGGGATGGGGTATACAAATGGTTTTTGTAAGAAAACGCCCCCCAAATGTGGGCGTAGGTGAAAATGATCTATAGACAAAATGTTTATATTACCATTGCGGAAGTATTTGCATCAACATTTTTTTCGAAAGTTTTAAAATTTGGACAAAAAACGTATTTTACTAAAAACGCCCCTAAAAAGTGGGCGTGGCAATAAACTTTGTATTAACGAAATATAGATATTAGGATTGTCTAAATATGCTGCTCACACACTTTTTTGCAATTCCTTACGGTTTGGCCAAAATATAAGTTTTTCTAATAAGGGGGCGTGGCAGTGGGCGGATTTCAAAAATTTTTACACTTGTTCTGGTGGCACGGACGAGGATCCTATATACCAAATTTCATTATCCTAGCTCAAAATTTAAGGCCCAAAAATCGGTGACGAACAGACAGACGGACGGACGGACGGACAGACAGACATGGCTAATTCGACTCAGCTAGCGATTCTGAGTCGATCCATATACTTTGAGGTATATGTAGCAAAATTATTTCTCTATGTTACAAACTAAGTATCAAAACTAATATACCCCCCTATGGGATAGGGTATAAAAACGTGGTTTTTTGTCGAACCATAAAAGAATTTGATAATCCCTCGGAACAATATGTTGTAACAACGTCATTTTCAATACTTTATGACCATAAAGACCATATTTTGGGGATACATTTTAAGGATGGGATGGGATAGGGTATTAAACGATCCGCACAGCGGATTGTAGTCTTCTCATATGTTTATACCCTATCCCATAGGGGTATATTAGTTTTGATACTTAGTTTGTAACATAGAGAAATAATTTTGCTACATATACCTCAAAGCATATGGATCGACTCAGAATCGCTAGCTGAGTCGATTAAGCCATGTCTGTCTGTCCGTCCGTCCGTCCGTCCGTCCGTCTGTACGTCACCGATTTTTAGGCCTTAAATTTTGAGCTAGGATAGTGATATTTGGTTTATAGGATCCTCGTCTCTGCCTACAGAACAAGTGTAAAAATTTTTGAAATCCGCCCACTGCCACGCCCCCTTTTAAGAAAAACTCAGTTTTTGACCAAACCGTAAGGAATTTTAAAAAAGTTTCTGAACATCATATTTAGACAATATTAATATCTATATTTCGTCCATATAAAGTTTTTTGCCACGCCCACTTTTTGGGGGCGTTTTCAATAAAAAACTGTTTTCGGTCAAATTTTAAATTTTTCGAAAAAAAATTTTGATGCAGAATCATTAACATTATTAATATGAACATTTCGTCTATATACCATTTTAACCCACGCCCACTTTTTGGGGGCGTTTTTATATAAAAACCATTTTTATACACTACCCCATAACATATGCAGGAGAAAACCTTGTCTTTTGTAGAACCGTAAAAGTGTTTTGTAAGCAGTCTGAAGAATTTGTTGTCACTATATCATTTTTTCTATTTTATCCACATCGTGTTTTTAGCCATGCCCACTTTTTTGGGGATTTTAGTTTTATGGATAGGATGGGATAGGGTATTCAACGATCCGCACAGCGGATTGTAGGCTTCTCATATGTTTATACCCTATCCCATAGGGTATATTAGTTTTGGTACATAGTTTGTAACATAGAGAAATAATTTAGCTACATATACCTCAAAGTATATGGGTCGACTCAGAATCGCTAGCTGAGTCGATTAAGCCATGTCTGTCTGTCCGTCCGTCCGTCCGTCTGTACGTCACCGATTTCTAGGCCTTAAAATTTGAGCTAGGATAATGAAATTTGGTATATGGGATCCTCGCCCGTGCCTACAGAACTAGTGTAAAAATTTTTGAAATCCGCCCACTGCCACGCCCCCTTTTAAGATAAACTCAGTTTTTGGCCAAACCAAAAGGAATTTTAAAAAAGTGTCTGAGAAGCATATTTAGAGAATCGTAATATCTATATTCGTCAATTCAAAGTTTTTTTGCCACGCCCACTTTTTGGGGGCGTTTTCAATAAAAAAACCTTTTTTTGGCCAAATTTGAAAATTTTCGAAAAAAACTTTGATGCAAAATCATTGGTAGTATTAATATGAACATTTCATCAGTAGACCATTTTAACCCACGAACACTTTTTTGGGGGCGTTTTCCTACAAAAACCATTTATATGCCGTGGTTTTTTTGTCGAACCATAAAAGAATTTGATAATCCTTCGGAACAATATGTTGTAACAACGTCATTTTCAATACTTTATGACCATAAAGACCATATTTTGGGGATATCAATTTTAAGGATGTGAGGATATTAATTTAAAGGATGGGATGGGATAGGGTATTCAACGATCCGCACAGCGGATTGTAGCGTTCTCATATGTTTATACCCTATCCCATAGGGGTATATTAGTTTTGATACATAGTTTGTAACATAGAAAAATAATTTTGCTACATATACTTCAAAGTATATGGATCGACTCAGAATCGCTAGCTGAGTCGAATTAGCCATGTCTGTCTGTCCGTCCGTCCGTCTGTCTGCTGGTCACCGATTTTTTGGCCTTAAATTTAGAGCTAGGATAATGAATTTTGGTATATAGGATCCTTTTCCGTGCCACCAGAACAATTGTAAACATTTTTGAAATCCGCCCAACGCCACGCCCCCTTTTTAGGAAAACGTTTTTTTTTTGGCCAAACCGTAAAGAATTTTAAAAAAATTGTCTGAGCAGCATATTTAGAGAATAGTAATATCTATATTTTGTTCCGCACAGCGGATTGTAGCCTTCTCATATGTTTCAATTTAACTATATTCGCGACCAAACGTCTTCTCTGAATTCGCCAAAAAAAAATAGTTTAATTGAGTTTCAGTTGATCCCATTCATCCTAAAGGAATCAGCTATAAATTAATAAATATTAATACTATATCAATAGGTAATTTCTTATGAGCTTTTGTGCGCGAGCCTATTTTATTGATCTTTAATTTCTTTGATCACAGTACAATCCATTTTTATTAGACCGTGCTAGGCAGCATTCGGGGTGTAGATCACAATCTTTGGCCAATCTCGCAAATCTCTTGATCGGCAAGGTGTGACCACTTCTACCTGTCGCCAGCGGAAAAACATTGTCTCTAACGACGAAAACATTGGGACTTTGACATTTGGACCCCTACCCATCCGATCAGAGAAGCTCCGAAGAACACTCGCAACATCAATAAAGCCAGGCTATCTGCCTCGATCATACCCGCTTTACAACGACACCCGCACGTCTCGACACTCGCTTCACCTTCAAGCCCTATGATCACTCGAAGTCCAGCTCTGTGAGACGAAAAACAAAACGCCCCTCACTGTGTATGCGTAGGAGTAACACAGACCTTGACCCCTCAACATTTCCACCACCGCACGATCGTGAGTAACAAAAAGTGTGTATATGCCTTTTAGTGTGTGAAAATTGATCTTCTCATAATGTCAGCGAAAGCTAAAAAATTATCATTGACCCGTAGGCAATGTGCGAGCTACATAAAATGCAAATCGAATACGTTTACGTTAAACATTTTCATCTTTAAAAATGAACACAGCCTCTATATCTGAATGCATTAATTTTCATTTTTGATGACAAGGCAAGTTGCTTACTCACACGTATTCATAACTTATGAACGTAGTCAAATTAATCAAATCTGCATGCGTACAAGAACATTGTCTAACATACTCATTCCAATTCTCAACATATGAGAAGGCTACAATCCACTGTGCGGATCGTTGAATACCCTATCCCATCCCATCTGTAAAACTAATATCAGCAAAAAGTGGACATGGCTTAAAACACGATGGAGATTTAAATATAGAAAATGACATTGTCAGAACAAATTTTACGGTTCTACAAAAGACAAGGTTTTTCTCCTGCATAAATGTTATGGGGTAGTGTATAAAAATGGTTTTTATATAAAAACGCCCCCAAAAAGTAGGCGTGGATTAAAATGGTCTATAGACGAAATGTTCATATTAACAATACTAATGATTCTGCGTCAACCTTTTTTTTGAAAATTTTAAAATTTGACCGAAAAACGTTTTTTATTAAAACGCCCCCAAAATGGGCGTGGCAAAAAACTTTATATTGACGAAATATAGATAATTGAATTCTCTAAATATGCTGCTCGGACACTTTTTTAAAATTCTTTACGGTTTGGCTTAAAACTAAAATGGGGCGTGTCAGTGGGCGGATTTCAAAAATTTTAACACTTGTTCTGCTTCGTCGGCCAGAGAGTCTATATACCAACCATTTCAACACTCTAGCTCAAAATTTAAGGCACAAAAATCGGTGACACATAGACGGACGGACCTACGGACGGACAGACAGACATGGCTTAATCGACTCAGCTAGTGATTCTGAATCGATCCATATACTTTGAGGTATATGTATCGAAATTATTTCTCTATGTTACAAACTTTATGTCAAAACTAATATACCCCTATGGGATAGGGTATAAACATATGAGAGCCTACAATCCTGTGCGGATCGTTGAATACCCTATCTCATTCCATCCTTAAAATTAATATCCTCAAAATATAGGCCTTTTGGCGATGAAATACAGAAAATGACATTGTCACAATATATTGCTCAGACAGCTTATCAAAATCTTTTGTTGTTCGACAAAAAACATCGGTTTTCTCCTGCATATGTTATGGGGTAGGGTATATAAACGGTTTTTGTAAGAAAACGACCCCAAAAAGTGGGCATGGGTTAAAATAGTCTATAGACGAAAAGTTCATGTTAATAATGTTAATGATTCTGCATCAAAAAATTTTTCGAAAAATTAAAAATTTGACCGAAAACAGTTTTTTATTGAAAACGCCCCCAAAAAGTGGGCGTGGCAAAAAACTTTATATTGACGAAATATAGATATTAATATTGTCTAAATATGTTGTTCAGAATTTTTTTTAAAATTCCTTACGGTTTGGTCAAAAACTGAGTTTTTCTTAAAAGGGGGCGTGGCAGTGTTCGGATCTCAAAAATTTTTACACTTGTTCTGTAGGCAGAGACGAGGATCCTATATACCAAATTTCATTATCCTAGCTCAAAATTTAAGGCCTTAAAATCGGTGACGTACAGACGGACGGACGGACGGACAGACGGACGGACGGACGGACAGACAGACATGGCTTAATCGACTCAGCTAGTGATTCTGAATCGATCCATATACTTTGAGGTATATGTATCGAAATTATTTCTCTATGTTACAAACTTTATGTCAAAACTAATATACCCCTATGGGATAGGGTATAAACATATGAGAGCCTACAATCCTGTGCGGATCGTTGAATACCCTATCTCATTCCATCCTTAAAATTAATATCCTCAAAATATAGGCCTTTTGGCGATGAAATACAGAAAATGACATTGTCACAATATATTGCTCAGACAGCTTATCAAAATCTTTTGTTGTTCGACAAAAAACATCGGTTTTCTCCTGCATATGTTATGGGGTAGGGTATATAAACGGTTTTTGTAAGAAAACGACCCCAACAAGTGGGCATGGGTTAAAATAGTCCATAGACGAAAAGTTCATATTAATAATGTTAATGATTCTGCATCAAAAAATTTTTCGAAAAATTTAAAATTTGACCGAAAACAGTTTTTTTATTGAAAACGCCCCCAAAAAGTGGGCGTGGCAAAAAAATTATATAGACGAAATATAGACATTAACATTTTCTAAATATGTTGTTCAGAAACTTTTTTATGGTTTGGCCAAAAACTTGTTCTGGTGGCACGGACGAGGATCCTATATACCAAATTTAATTAGCCTAGCTCGAAATTTAAGGCCCAAAAATCGGTGACGAACAGACAGACGGACAGACAGACGGACGGACGGACAGACAGACATGGCTAATTCGACTCAGCTAGCGATCCTGAGTCGATCCATATACTTTGAGGTATATGTAGCAAAATTATTTCTCTATTTTACAAACTATGTATCAAAACTAATATACCCCCATATGGGATAGGGTATAAACATATGAGAAGGCTACAATCCGCTGTGCGGATCGTTTAATACCCTTTTCCATCCCATCCTTAAAATTGATATCCCCAAAATATGGTCTTTATGGTCATAAGGTTGAACTGCATGTTAGTAAAAAAAGTTTGAAAAACACTCTGCGAAATTGTATTCTAGAGCCGTAATAAGTATATTTAAAATTGTCCTTTGTTTAATAACATTCATTGTAATTTAATCGTTTATTGATTTTGCTAGTGATTTCAAACTTAGTTTCATCTATGTTCTGTTTTATCCCACTAAGAAATGCACTTAATGATGAGCCTGTGGATGCATATTATATGCTGTGGCAAATCTCTGCTCGTAGATGCTGCTTGTATTAAGCTCGCTACGACACAGATCTGATACTATTTAAAAACATATGAGAAGGCTACAATCCGCTGTGCGGATCGTTGAATACCCTATCCCATCCTATCCATAAAACTAGAATCCCAAAAAAAGTGGGCATGGCTAAAAACACGATGTGGATAAAATAAAAAAAATGATATAGTGACAACAAATTCTTCAGGCTGCTTACAAAACACTTTTACGGTTCTACAAAAGACAAGGTTTTCTCCTGTATATGTTATGGGGTAGTGTATAAAAATGGTTTTTATATAAAAACGCCCCCAAAAAGTGGGCGTGGGTTAAAATGGTATAAAGACGAAATGTTCATATTAATAATGTTAATGATTCTGCATCAAAAATTTTTTCGAAAAATTTAAAATTTGACCGAAAACAGTTTTTTATTGAAAACGCCCCCAAAAAGTGGGCGTGGCAAAAAACTTTATATGAACGAAATATAGATATTACGATTCTGTAAATATGCTGTTCAGACACTTTTTTAAAATTCTTTACGGTTTTGCCAAAAATTACGTTTTTCTAAAAAGGGGGCGTGGCAGTGGGCGGATTTCAAAAATGTTTACACTTGTTCTGGTGACTCGGACAAGGATCCTATATACCAAATTTCATTATCCTAGCTCAAAATTTACGGCCGAAAAATCGGTGACGAACAGACAGGCGGACGGACGGACACACGGACGGACGGACGGACAGACAGACATGGCTAATTCGACTCAGCTAGCGATTCTGAGTCGATCCATATACTTTGAGGTATATGTAGCAAAATTATTTCTCTTTGTTACAAACTATGTATCAAAACTAATATACCCCCCTATGGGATAGGGTATAAAAAGTACACAAGCACAAGTCGACTTGTGCTTTTTTTCCAAATTTATTTCAATAATTCTAGCATGAACTTGTCTACTTGTTTACATCCGCAGCCAAGTTGATTTGTGTCGTTTTTCCCTATTTCGTTTCAAATAATTTGTGTGAATTAACTGCATTTATTCGTTTATTACCGAAGCAAATATGCGCTGTTACAATAGTTGTTCTGTATTTTTATAAGGTGTTTTTCAGGCGTTGAACTCGGGTTATTTAAAGTGAGCCTAATAATTTAGTTGTTGCAAATAATAATAATAATTATTTATAGGTAATCGTTCTTATTGTGAACTGCCTGTAAAAAAAAAGTAGTCTTAAAGTATTAAAAACCCTATTAGTCAAATAGTGATGTCTCGGACAAAGAAAATGTTGGCACTAGCCATTGCTAAGGAAAATACAAATTTTAAAAACAAGGATATTAAAACTATAAAATCAGCTTTAACACTTTCCGAGTTTGAAAACGCTCTTCTCGATGAATGCCTAAATCCAACTGCTGCCAATGAAACTGTCCATGAATTCGTTTATGATTACTATGTCCCCCCTTCAACCAATTCCGAAAGCACCGAGCAGTTAGGAATAAACGTGACTAGTGTTCCTGCAGACACTCCCCGCATTGAACTTGACAAAGAATGCCATGGTACTATTTTTGTAGTGAAGTCGAAGTGAGTGCAAAGAAAAAATTTCCGATAAAAAAAACAAGAACTTCTTTTTGAAAAATACTGGGCGCTTGGGAGCAACAACTCACGAGTTTTGTTCATAAACTCAATGATGGCAGTAAAAACTAGGGCTTCAACGAAAACCAAGAAACCAAGCACTATCTACAAAAATAGACAAATTTCCATTGGTCTAGATTTACTTGACAAAAGAGGTTTGTCATTCTAATAAATTGCCGTTAAGTAAACTTGAAGAGATAAAAAATCAAATAAAAAGATTTCCGGCTTATGAGAGCCATTACTGTAGGCGCGAAACCACCAAGAAATATTTGCAGCCTGGACTCACTATCACAAAGATGTACGAGCTTTATTGCACAGAATTGGATACTCCAGTAAGTTTATCTAAGTACTCTCAGGTTTTTCGAGAACTTAACCCTAAAATAAAGAGTCCTAAGCTTGATAGCTGTGGAACATGCGAAAAAAATGCTACCAAAATATCGATTGCCCAAACTACCGAAGAAAAGAACACTCTAATGGAGCTTCAAACGGGTCAACAAAAAAAAAGCTGATGATGCATATAGCTACAAGAAACAAGACAAAGTTTTGGCCAAAGAAAACACAAATACAACAGCATATGCTTTTGATTTGCAGCAATGCCTCCCCATACCGTTCTTAAGATCGAACATTGCTTTTTATAAACGTCAGCTCTGGACATTTAATCTAACAGTGCATGATCTTGCAACAAATAAACCGTTCTGTTATATGTGGCATGAAGGCGTAGCAAAAAGAGGGGGTAATGAGATCTCATCCTGTTTATACGAACATCTTTTAAACCATATTCCAACCAATGTTAGTAATCTGATTCTATACAAGGATTCTTGTGCCGGACAGAATAAGAATTGCCACGTGAGTGTAATGTTTATGGCAGCTTTAGAAAGAAATCCAAACCTTTTGATAATTGACCATACGTTTTTAGAACCTGGCCATACCCATTTAGATTGCGTTGTTGATCATTCGGTCATTGAAAGAAAGAAAAAACACACAGGTCTCAAAATACACCATCCAAGATATTGGATGAATCTGGTCGCGTCAGCAAAAAATCTAAACCCGTTCCAAGTAGTAGAAATGCTGAACCAAAAATTCTATGATTTTGCAGAACTTGCAAAGGAAAAATTTACTTGGCGGAAGGTCAACACGCTTGGTGAAAAGTATCTGTGGCGAGATTTTAGATGGATCCGCTATAATAAATCAAATTTCGGGACTATATACTATAAATACAGTTTTACTGAAGAAGAACCTTTTAAAGAAGTCAACATTCGTAAACGGGGATGTAACGCAATCAACGCACCTACTGATTTGAATGTTATCAAGAAGGTGCCTGAGATTTCTAGAGAAAAGAGAGAAGATCTGCAATTTTTCCTGGATATCTCCAGAATTTCACAATTTTTACAAAAAAATAATTGAAGGTCCAAATAATGCTGTGAATGATATCCTTCCTGACATCTTAAGCAGCGACGAAGAATATATTAAAATTGTTGTTTAAGAGTTTTTTTTTCATCATAATAAGGGAATTAGAAAATCTGTACTCAATTGTACTTAAAAATGTTTTTCCTACAAGCGTAAGTATACATTTCTTCAGAGACCTTTAACGAATAAAAGCGTAAGTACACTTGAGAAACAAACTCCAATTGTTGCTAAAAAGGCAGAACAACACAAGTTAATTTATTATTGGAATATTTTAAAATCCTTATAAGGAAAAACGGCATAAGATAACTTATATTAGTAAAAAGTAATTTTTAAACCAAAGCAAAACAACACAAGGCGGTTTTTGTGCTCTAAATCAAAGTATATTAAACTATTTAAAAATAAAAAATAAAATTGATAAACACCGAAAATTTAATTGTGTATTGTTTTATATATTAAAAAATGTGCTTATTTTTATATTTTTTCTATAAAAGCCTTTTAACTGATGGTAAAAACTTCAAATGCTTCCCCTGAAATATAGCGAAAATTTATACTTTATCTATTTATACCCTATCCCATAGAGGTATATACGTTTTAATATATAGTTTGTAATATAGAGAAATAATTTAGCTACATATACCTCAAAGTATATGGATCGAATTAGAATCGCTAGTCGATTAAGTCATGTCTGTCTGTCCGTCCATCCGTCTGTACGTCACCGCTTTATATTCCTTAACTTTTGAGATAGGATAATGAAATACGGTATATATAGGATCTTCGACCGTGCCTACAGAACATACCCCCTTTTAAGAAAATCTTAGTTTTTGGCAAAACCGTAAGGAATTTTTAAAAAGTTTCTGAACAACATATTTATACAATCTTCATATCTATGTTTCGTTCATATAAAGCATTTTGCCACGCCCACTTTATAAACTGTCTGAACAATTTGTTGGAACAATGTCATTTTCTCTATTTAATCCACACAGTGTTTTTAGCCATGTCCACTTTTTGGGGATTTTAGTTTTACAGATCGGATAAGATAGGGTATTTAACGATCTGCATAGCGGATTGTAGCCTTCTTATATGTTTTTATCTCCACTCCGCTATTAACTCTAAAAACCAACCATTTTTTCTTCGAATTAAGAAGAACTCAAAGAAAACGCAGCACCTACAGCATTTGCAAGAAAGAACAAGTCCACAGTTTCGAAATCGAAATGAGAATACAGTCTTCATGATCTGTTAGGCATCACAAGTATTACCAGGGCTTGAATAATATTCTTATTATTTCCTTACTTCAAATCTGCAACATTTTGCTTACTGAATACTTGTAGCAGATCTGACTCTGATATCCCTAGACACATACAACGACATGAACAACGCAATACCAACATTCTTTTTAATAGAAAACAGAAAAAGTAAACAATATAACCAGTTTCCAGAAAAAGTATTTTTACCAATATACAATCTTTACTAATTTAAGAGCAGAGTAAATAAACATCTACAAGGAAGAAAATGGATCTACTACCGAGCTCAAACTTGCCACTGCAGTGCTAAGCAATACCCCTATTAACAGTCTGTGCAATTAAACAAATTCAAGACTAATATTTAACATATGAGAAGGCTACAATCCGCTGTGCGGGTCGTTGAATACCCTATCCCATCCTATCTCTAAAACTAAAATCCCCAAAAAAGTGGCCATGGCTAAAAACACGATGTGAATAAAAAAGAAAAACATATGAGGAGGCTACAATCCGCTGTGCGGATCGTTGAATACCCTATCCCATCCTATCCATAAAACTAAAATCCCCAAAAAAGTGGGCATGGCTTAAAACACGATGTGGATAAAATAGAAAAAATGATATAGTGACAACAAATTCTTCAGACTGCTTACAAAACACTTTTACGGTTCTACAAAAGACAAGGTTTTCTCCTGTATTTGTTATGGGGTAGTGTATAAAAATGGTTTTTATATAAAAACGCCCCCAAAAAGTGGGCGTGGGTTAAAATAGTATATAGACGAAATGTTCATATTAATAATGTTAATGATTCTGCATCAAAATTTTTTTCGAAAAATTTAAAATTTGACCGAAAACAGTTTTTAATTGAAAACGCCCCCGAAAAGTGGGCGTGGCAAAAAACTTTATATGGACGAAATATAGATATTAATATTGTCTAAATATGTTGTTCAGGAACTTTTTTAAAATTCCTTACGGTTTGGTCAAAACCTGAGTTTTTCTTAAAACGGGGCATGGCAGTGGGCGGATTTCAAAAATGTTTACACTTGTTCTGTAGGCAGAGACGAGGATCCTATATACCAAATTTCATTATCCTAGCTCAAAATGTAAGGCCTAAAAATCGGTGACGTACAGACGGACGGACGGACGGACAGACAGACATGGCTTAATCGACTCAGCTAGCGATTCTGAGTCGATCCATATACTTTGAGGTATATGTAGCAAAATTATTTCTCTAAGTTACAAACTAAGTATCAAAACTAATATACCCCTATGGGATAGGGTATAAAAATATGAGAAGGCTACAATCCGCTGTGCGGATGGTTTAATACCCTATCCCATCCTTACAATTAATATTTCCTGAATGCGGGCTTTATGGCGATGAAATAAAGAAAAAGATATTGTCACAACATATTGTTCATAAAGTATAACAAAATCTTTTATGGTTCGACAAAAAACAACGTTTTTCTCCTGCATATGCTATGGTGTAGGGTGTACAAATGCTTTTGGTAAGAAAACGCATCTAAAAAGTGGGTGGGGGTTAAAATGACATATAGACGAATTTTTTTACTGAAATCGCCCCAAAAAGAGGGCGTGGCAAAAAACTTTGTATTAACGAAATATATATATTTGGTTTTTCTAAATATGATGGTTTTGTTTTTATACCCTATCCCATAGGGGTATATTAGTTTTGATACATAGTTTGTAACATCGAGAAATAATTTTTCTATATATACCTCAAAGTATATGGATCGACTCAGAATCGCTAGCTGAGTCGATTTAGTTAGCTAGAATTATGAAATTTGGTAGACGTCCTCTTTGTTGTTCTCAGCAGAACAAGTGTAAACATTTCCGCCCACTGCCACGACTTTTTTAGAAAAACGTAGTTTTTGTCCAAACCGTAAGGAATTTTAATAAAGTATTTGAGCAACATAATTAGAGAATCAGAATATCTATATTTCGGCTTTAAAATAAAAACATATGAGAGGCTACAATCCGCTATGCGGATCGTTGAATACCCTATCCCATCCCATCCTTTAAATTAATATCCTCAAAATATAGGCCTTATGGCGATGAAATACAGAAAATGACATTCTCACAATATATTGCTCAGACAGTTTCTCAAAATCTTGTGTGGTTCGACAAAAAACAACGTATTTCTATTGCTAATGCCTTGGGATGGGGTATACAAATGGTTTTTGTAAGAAAACGCCCCCAAAATGTGGGCGTAGGTGAAAATGATCTATGAACAAAATGTTTATATTACCATTTCGGAAGTATTTGCATCAAAATTTTTTTCGAAAGTTTTAAAATTTGGACAAAAAGCGTTTTTTACTAAAAACGCCCCCAAAAAGTGGGCGTGGCAAAAAACTTTGTATGAACGAAATATAGATATTAGGATTGTCTAAATATGCTACTCAGACTCTTTTTTGAAATTCTTTACGGTTTGGCCAAAAAATAAGTTTTCCTAAAAAGGGGGCGTGGCAGTGGGCGGATTTCAAAAATTTTTACACTTGTTCTGGTGGCACGGACGAGGAACCTATATACCAAATTTCATTATCCTAGCTCAAAATTTAAGGCCCAAAAACCGCTGACGAACAGACAGACGGACGGACGGACGGACGGACAGACAGACATGGATTAATCGACTCAGCTAGCGATTCTGAGTCGATCCATATACTTTGAGGTATATGTAGCAAAATTATTTCTCTATGTTACAAACTAAGTATCAAAACTAATATACCCCTATGGGATAGGGTATAAAAAAGTATTGAAAATGACGTTGTTACAACATATTGTTCCGAAGGATTAACAAATTCTTTTATGGATCGACAAAAAACCACGTTTTTGTATTGCATATGCCTTGGGGTAGGGCATACAAATGGTTTTTGTAGGAAAACGCCCCCAAAAAGTGGGCGTGGGTTAAAATGGTCTACTGATGAAATGTTCATATTAATACTACCAATGATTTTGCATCAAAATTTTTTTCGAAAATTTTCAAATTTGGCCAAAAAAGGTTTTTTATGGAAAACGCCCCCAAAAAGTGGGCGTGGCAAAAAACTTTGTATTGACGAAATATAGATATTACGATTCTCTAAATATGCTTTTTTACACTTTTTTTTAAAATTCCTTACGGTTTGGCCAAAAACTGAGTTTATCTTAAAAGGGGGCGTGGCAGTGTGCGGATTTCAAAAATGTTTACACTTGTTCTGTAGGCATGGGCGAGGATCCCATATACCAAATTTCATTATCCTAGCTCAAAATTTAAGGCCTAAAAATCGGTGACGTACAGACGGACGGACGGACGGACGGACGGACGGACGGACAGACAGACATGGCTTAATCGACTCAGCTAGCGATTCAAAGTCGATCCATATACAAAATTATTTCTCTATGTTACAAACTAAGCATCAAAACTAATATACCCCTATGGGATAGGGTATAAAAACATATGAGAAGGCTACAATCCGCTGTGCGGATCGTTGAATACCCTATCCCATCCTATCCATAAAACTAAAATCCCCAAAAAAGGGGACATGGCTAAAAACACGATGTGGATAAATAGAAAAAATGATATAGTGACAACAAATTCTTCAGACTGCTTACAAAACACTTTAACGGTTCTACAAAAGACAAGGTTTTTTCTTGCATATGTTATGGGGTAGTGTATAAAAATGGTTTTTATATAAAAACGCCCCCAAAAAGTGGGCGTGGGTTAAAATGATATATAGAAGAAATGTTCATATTAATAATGTTAATGATTCTGCATCAAAATTTTTTTCGAAAAATTTAAAATTTGACCGAAAACAGTTTTTTATTGAAAACGCCCCCAAAAAGTGGGCGTGGCAAAAAACTTTATATGGACGAAATATAGATAATAATATTGTCTAAATATGTTGTTCAGAAACATTTTTAAAATTCCTTACGGTTTGGTCAAAAACTGAGTTTATCTTAAAAGGGGGCGTGGCAGTGGGCGGATTTCAAAAATGTTTACACTTGTTCTGTAGGCAGAGACGAGGATCCTATATACCAAATTTCATTATCCTAGCTCAAAATTTAAGGCCTAAAAATCGGTGACGTACAGACGGACGGACGGACGGACGGACAGACAGACATGGCTTAATCGACTCAGCTAGCGATTCTGAGTCGATCCATATACTTTGAGGTATATGTAGCAAAATTATTTCTCTATGTTACAAACTAAGTATCAAAACTAATATACCCCTATGGGATAGGGTATAAACATATGAGAAGGCTACAATCCGCTGTGCGGATCGTTGAATACCCTATCCCATCCTATCCATAAAACTAAAATCCCCAAAAAAGGGGGCATGGCTAAAAACACGATGTGGATAAAATAGAAAAAATGATATAGTGACAACAAGTTCTTCAGACTGCTTACAAAACAATTTTGCGGTTCTACAAAAGACAAGGTTTTCTCCTGCATATGTTATGGGGTAGTGTATAAAAATGGTTTTTATATAAAAACGCCCCCAAAAAGTGGGCGTGGGTTGAAATGGTATATAGACGAAATGTTCATATTAATAATGTTAATGATTCTGCATCAAATTTTTTTTTCGAAAAATTTAAAATTTGACCGAAAACAGTTTTTAATTGAAAACGCCCCCAAAAAGTGGGCGTGGCAAAAAACTTTATATTGACGAAATATAGATATTAATATTGTCTAAATATGTTGTTCAGAATTTTTTTTTAAATTCCTTACGGTTTGGTCAAAAACTGAGTTTTTCTTAAAAGGGGGCGTGGCAGTGTTCGGATCTCAAAAATTTTTACACTTGTTCTGTAGGCAGAGACGAGGATCCTATATACCAAATTTCATTATCCTAGCTCAAAATTTAAGGCCTAAAAATCGGTGACGTACAGACGGACGGACGGACGGACAGACAGACATGGCTTAATCGACTCAGCTAGCGATTCTGAGTCGATCCATATACTTTGAGGTGTATGTAGCAAAATTATTTCTCTATGTTACAAACTAAGTATCAAAACTAATATACCCCCCTATGGGATAGGGTATAAAGAAATAGGTTAGGAAAAGAAATGATGAATTCAATTTGGTAGAGGGGAATTTCTTAAGAAATTAATAATGCGGGTGTTCTTCTTATAGTTGGAAGTATTTATTCGGGAAGAAAAATTAAACGTAGGTATACAAATACTAGTCGCTTGTTATAATTTTAATGATCTGTTAACACGCCAAAGGAAAAAACCACTGACTATGTCTCCAAATCAAAATAATCATAACATAAGAGTAACTTCTTAGCGACTGACTCTGACATGATCGCCGATCGGGACTCGCCTTTTATATAATTTGTGGCTGAGCTTTTTACAATAAATTATAGGCAACAGATCTTTTACTATAATATTATGGGCAACACAGTGCTCTTCAAATGAGCTTAATTCATATTTTAAAAGGGCTTAATATACATTTCAAAAGCTTAATTAAAGTACATACCAAAAGAGCTTTATTTATACACTAATGTACTTCATTGTTGGTTTTTTTGAGAAAACAAAAGTGAACAAAATAATTTAATTAATTCTGTTAACAAAATAATTAAACATAATTCAAAAATGCAAATGCTACATTCTCCCCCTTTGACACTACAATCGCCACGATGTTGTGTCAATAATTAGGCTGTCTTCTTTGGTCGTCCTCTTCGTCTAAGAGTCATCATGGGTTTAGGGATTTGTTCGCCTTTATACGGGGTGAGTGCTGATGCATGATACACGCCAAGTGCAATATTGGGAGAGTCCTCACTGGCTACTTCATAGCTGCTGGATCCTAGCTTCCTGATAATTATATAAGGGCCATCTCTCTTTGGTACAAATTTCGACGTAATCTTTTTAGAAGAGTTGCTCAGGATGCGGGTGGTGATCATCACTCTGCTATTAACATCTAAAGGGGGTTGTGGTCGTCTTCGTTTATCTACATACCTCTTATTTCGGTCTTGTTGCTTAGTTTCTGCTTCCTTGGCATCTTTAAGTATCTCGGCCAGCGTTTTGAGTTATGGAGTAAGTTGCGGAACAAAATTTTCAGCTTCGGCAATCGATTTTACATCATGTTTGACGTCATCTAGTGTTCGAAGTTCTCGGCCAAATGTTAGAATAGCTGCAGAGTATCCAGTACTATGGCATAATGCGGTGTTCATAGAGAATCTAATTGCGGCCAGTTTATGTTTTGAGATCTCGTTTTTTTCTTTCAACGGGGTTAGCCTCCGGATGATAAACTAGTGTATATGTCTGTTGGATATCGAGACAAAAAGACACTTCCTGCATAACAGCGGATATAAACTGTACTCCGTTATCACTGATAATACGCCTGGGGAGTCCGAAGCGAAGAAATACTTCATCCATCAAGGTCATTGCACAAGCTTCAGCTGTGGCTTCGACTGGCCAAATCTTCTGTTATAAAAATCCACTGGTATCCATCAGATGAGATTGGCAATGGTCCAAACAAGTCTATGGCTGTTACTTCAAAACGTTTACTGCTTGACACTGTTTGCAGTAGTCCTGCTGGTTTCAGATTGGTAATCTTGTATCGTTGACATTCGATACAGTCTTTTACATAGTTAGCAATATCTGACCTCATACCAGTCCAGAATTATCTTCGGGCGATTCTTGCTATCGTACGTTCTATTCCGTAGTGTCCGGCAGTAGGGTCATCATGGTAAGTTTTTAAAATGTACGGGCGTTCATCATTTGGGATGACTAGTTGTGCATCATCATATCCTGAGTCACTGTCATTATAACAATATAGAACACCGTCATTAAGAAGAAATCCTCGTTTTGTCCATTTGAAAAAATCTTCGTCAGATTTTTCAAGTGAATCAATTATTGTCTTAAGACTCGGATCTTTTAGTTGGGATTCGCGTAACTCTGTTGATCCTCTTCGTGGTAGGTCCACTTGGAATGAACACATTTCACAGTTTTCAGCATGTTCTTCTGCACATGGTGGTCTGGATAATGCGTCCGCAATTGCATTGGTTCGTCCGGGCTTATATTCGATCTGCAAATTAAACGGTTGAAGCTGAAGAGCCCACCTGGCTAATCTTCCTGTTGGTGATTTCAGCGTCATAAGCCATTTAAGGGGTGGATGGTCTGTTATCAAGACCTCTTCCGAGCATTCAATATAACCACGAAATTTGATGGTTGCCCAAACAATCGCTAGAGCTTCTCTCTCGGTTGTTGAATAGTTACGTTCGGCATCTGTTAACAACCTACTAGCATATTCTATGGGGTGTTCTTCTGGTCCCTCCCCCTGGAGTAAAACCGCCCCGAGTGCATACTTGCTAGCGTCGGTTTCCAACAAAAATGGCTTGTTGGGTTCTGCTGCTTAAGAACTGGAGCTGTCGTTAATAACTCTTTTAGTTTATTAAACGCAGTTGGCTGTTCTGCCGCCCACGACCAAGGAACTTTTTATACCCTATCCCATAGGGGTATATTAGTTTTGATTCTTAGTTTGTAACATAGAGAAATAATTTAGCTACATATACCTCAAAGTATATGGATCGACTCAGAATCGCTAGCTGAGTCGAATTAGCCATGTCTGTCTGTCCGTCCGTCCGTCTGTCTGTTCGTCACCGATTTTTGGGCCTTAAATTTTGAGCTAGGATAATGAAATTTGGTAGATAGGATCCTTGGCCGAGTCACCAGAACAAGTGTAAAAATTTTTAAAATCCGCCCACTGCCACGCCCCCTTTTAGAAAAACGTAGTTTTATGCCAAACCGTAAGGAATTTCAAAAAAGTGTATTAGCAACATATTTAGACAATCCTAATATCTATATTTCGTCAATACAAAGTTTTTTGCCACGCCCACTTTTTGGGGGCGTTTTTAGTAAAAAACGTTTTTTGTCCAAATTTTAAAACTTTCGAAAAAAATTTTGATGCAAATACTTCCGCAATAGTAATATAAACATTTTGTCAATAGATCATTTTCACCTACGCCCACATTTTGGGGGCGTTTTCTTACAAAAAACATTTGTATACCCCATCCCAAGGCATTAGCAATAGAAAACCGTTGTTTTTTGTCGAACCACAAAAGATTTTGATAAACTGTCTGAGCAATATATTGTGACAATGTCATTTTCTGTATTTCATCGCCATAAGGCCTATATTTTGAGGATATTAATTTTAAGGATGGGATGGGATAGGGTTTTCAACGATCCGCATAGCGGATTGTAGCCTCTCATATGTTTTATGACTAGATTTATGGCTGATTTGGGGATTGCACAGAAGGGTTCATGTCCAATGAAGGGGGTTTCCGAACCTTTTCTGGCTAGTTCATCAGCTTTTATGTTACCTTCAACTCCCTTATGTCCGGGTTCCCACCATAGTTTGGTTTTGTTCCTGGAACTGAGTGTTTGGAGGGAGTTGAAGCAGTGTAGTACTGATTTGGAGTCAATGATGTGTGAGCTAAGGGCTTTTATAGCTGCTTGACTGTCCGTGAATATATGGATGTTTGCGCCTTTAATACCTGAGTTGTATATTAGGTTTGCGCATTCTTTTATTTCAAGGAGATCAGCTTGGGATACACTAGGGCTTTTTCCCATAGGTATTGAGATGTTTTTATTTGGTCCATGTATGCCAGCTCCTACCCCTGAGTACATTTTAGAACCATCCGTATACCACTTTAGGCCGTTTAGGCAGTTTGGTGGGTTATTGCTACACCATGCTTCTCTGGTTGTGATCTCCGTTGAGAATTTTTTGTCGAAGCATAGTGTCTTTGGTAAGCGGTCTGTAACCGCACAGATCATGTCAAGTTCTGTAAGTTCGGATAGAAGTTCAATTAGTTTTAGATGTTCACTAATGTTTAATTCTTCCGCTTGTGTCAAACTTGCTGAGCTGCGAATTGCCACTTTTTTATATAAATGTGGAGGGGTGTTAGTCCTATTAAGGCTTCCATAGCCGCCGTGGGACAGGTACGCATAGCTCCGGTAATGCCCAGACAGGCAAGCCGTTGTACCTTGTTTAATTTATTTATAGTTGTTTTTTGGGTGACTTTGTTCCACCATACTATTGAAGCGTATGTTATAATGGGCCTGACCATGATCGTGTAGATCCAGTGTGTGGTCTTTGGAGAGATTCCCCAGGTTGTACCATACATGCTTCGGCAAGCCCAGAAAGCTTTGGTTGCTTTTCGAATTTTGTTGTTGATGTGGGAGTTCCAGCTTAGTTTTTTATCGAGGATCACTCCAAGATATTTTACTTCGTTGGAATACTCAATGTATGTACCATTAATTGAAATTTGGGTAAGATTTAATTTCCTCCTTTTTGTAAAAGGGACGATGATAGCCTTGCTGGGGTTTATAGAGAGACTTTCTTTATTACACCAGTCTATGACTATCTTAAGGGCGTTTTGCAAACGTGTTGTAACTTCGTTTGGTTCTTTGCCCTTTATTATGATGACTAGGTATCCAACTATATTCAAACCTGCATTACTTAGGTCTTGAAGTAGGTTATCGATAACCAGAGACCATAGTAGGGGTGAGAGTACTCCTCCCTGAGGGCAGCCCTTAACGGCTGTTACTGATACTGAGGTCTGTGCTGATGAAGTTATTTTCCGACTTTCAAGCATCGCTTTGATCCATTTGATGGTGGGATGATCTATTCTTCTATGAGTCAAAGCATTTGATATGGAGTCATATCCAGTGTTGTCAAAAGCGCCCTCTATGTCTAGGAAGGCACATAAAGCTACTTCTTTGTTTTCGTATGCACTTTTTATTTGTGATGTTAAACTTAGAAGTGCTCCTTCCGTGGATTTACCTTTTTGGTAGGCGAATTGACATGGGTGCAGAGTAGTGCTTTCATTTAAGCACTCTCTAATGTGTACGTCAAGTATTCTTTCCATTGTTTTCAGGAAAAACGATGTTAAGCTTATTGGACGGTATGATTTAGGTAGTTCTATTGGTTTGCCTGGTTTGGGGATAAATACCACGTTTACCTCCCTCGAGGTTTGTGGTATGTAGCCCCAATTGAAACTAAACCTAAATAAGGCTACCATAGTGGGTAGGAAAAAGTCCAAGCCCTTTTGTATAAGAGCAGGAAAGATTCCGTCTGTCCCTGGTGCCTTGTATGGTTTAAATGAGTTGATCGCCCATTTGACCTTATCCGGAGTGAAAAGTTTGCCGGATAAACTATTAATCCTTTTCAGGTTTATAGGGGGTGAGTCATCTATCATGTGTTCATGAAACTCACTTGTGATTGTAGAGCCGGGAAAGTGTACCTGAAGAAGTGTGGTCAACGTTTCTTCCCGCTCGCATGTGATTTTACCGTCAGATTTGACTAGTAATCCCATGCAGTTTGTTTTATCTTTCGAAAGTGCCCTCTGGAGACGCGCCACCACCGGAAGCTCTTCGAGTTCCTCACAGTATTTGCGCCAGGACGCTCTTTGTGATTTTCGCAACTCTATGTTGTATTGGGTAAGTAGAGATTTATATTGGTCCCACTTACCGGTGCGTTTGGCTTTATTGAAAAGCTTTCTTACTCTTTTACGGAAACTTTCTAGGTCATCGTTCCACCATGGTGTGCACCTCTTTGCCACAGTGCGTTTAACCTTACAGCTATTTGTAAAAGATGAGATGATAATGTCATTTAGTTGACATTGTGCGACTTCCGCTTCACTTACACATGAAGGTTTTTCTGGAAGTATGTCACATTTAATCGATAGATTTTCTCGATACGTTCTCCAATTTGTGAGTTTGTTGTCGTATTTTATCGGCGCATCATCGGTGTTGCATCTTAATTGGAAACTTATGTGCATGTGATCCGATAAAGATGCCTCACCAGAAACGTGCCAATTTTCGACGGTGTTTTGTACAAACGGCGAAGAGATGGTAAGGTCTAAAACTTCTTCTCTTAAAACGTTTTTAAACGTGGGTTTATTACCCTTATTTAGTATAACTAAATTGTTGCTGTATAGGTAATCTAATAAGAACTCACCTCTTTTGTTTGTATCTCGACTGCCCCATATTGTGTTATGCGCGTTGGCGTCGCAGCCGAAGATAAGATGTAGTTGCTGGGTCTGGCAGTACTGGACAAGTTCCTGTACTGGGCGAGGTGGTATAGTGCGTACCAAATCAGTTGGCCAACGGTCGATTGCGCAGAGAGAGGATTTAAGGGAAATTTAAGATATTTTACAATAAATTTTAAGAGACCTGCGCAGTAGAATGCCCAACTGGTTTGGTTTGCACTAGTTTGCCAACGGTCGAATGCGCAGAGAGAGGATTTAAGAGCAATTTAAGATATTGTAAAATAAATTTTAAGAGACCTGCGCAGTAGATTGGCCAACTGATTTGGTACGGACTATATTTCGTCATCTCCAGCAAAGTACGCCGATGCGCATACAATTTTTTGTAGCTCTCGGCCGTTGCGTCTTTCTAAAAGGACAGCCACCAGATCTTTAGTAATGAAACCTGGAATGGGAGAGAATTTTATATCGTTTGCAACTAAAAGAGCTGCCCTTGGTCTAAAATTTCCCCGGGCGAAGATGAGCTCTCTGGTTTTACTTTGTAAACCAAATATCTTACCCTCTGTTGCCCATGGCTCCTGGATTAAACCTAGAGCGATGTTCCCTTCGGCACATCTTTGGTTGTAGGTGTCCGAGGCACCTATAGCTCGGTGCAGGTTTGCCTGCAGCACATTTAGTAGGGTGGTCATCGCTTCCTACCGTGCTCAGGGTTTCGTACCCTATAAGGCTTGTTATCGCCTCTTCTGCGTACGATACCCTGTTGAGAGAGACCTTCGTGTCTATCTCTCGGACCGTTTTTTCGCTTTCCGTGTTTTTGCCGTTCACGCGCCCGTTCCGCAGCTAGCTTTGGTCTAAACTGTTGCTGGCTGATGTTAACGTTGCTCGTACTAGGGGCGTTTGGCGATACTGTCGTAGGCAGTGAACCAGTCTTCTTTATATCGCTTCCGGCGGCAGTACTAATACTGGCTGCTGGTTGCGACGAGCTGGCGCTTGTTTTTTCTGACGACTTTTTCTTTTTATCAGTGTCATTGACACTATTTTTTCGGGTCTGAATTGCAGACTTGTCGGATCCTATAAGGATGATCTTGATTTGTCCAAATCTATATGATACCATCCCCTTTAGCTCCGCAAGCCTACGCATCGCACTCTCGTTTATTGCAAAGACCATGTGGGCGACGTCTTTCTCGTCCGATCTTTGCAGAACTCTCCACGTTCTCGTATTTCGGTCTCTGTTTTGACCGTCTAGTATTGCCAGTATTCTCTCATTTGTAACTCCGGTACTCTGCGGGAAGAAAGCTCTGACAATATGTCGTTTCGGAAAGTCTTCCTCTCCCACAAGCATTACTTCCAACTCGCATTTCTCCTTAAGTCTGAGGAAGATTGTTTTCATCCACTCTGAAGTGTTGATGTCCGCACATACTAACAAGAGCCATCCGGCTTTGAAAGTTGTCCCGCGGAAAGCTGGCTTTGCATCCCCGTCGCGCGTGATGTCCATAATCCTCTCTTGTATCTGAACCATTTGTTCATTCGTGAGAGGATTGCGATCGATATCGACTGGTACGACACCCAATCTGACATAGCTCGCTATATCTCTATAGGTGGTTCTGTCAGAGGTTGTTTTCCCAGTGCGAGCTCGTTTCGCTTCGGACTGAGGTGGTGTGTTGTCCTCAGATCTCATGCGCTTGGCTTCTTTGGCATCATCTTTTGTTTTTGCAAAGATGCGGGCTTGCTCTATGCTGCTACCCTGTTTCAGCGCTCCGTTGAAACGACGCTGTTCCGCTGGCGAGAACCTGATGCGCTCGGAATCAGTTTGAGCCGTTTTGCCTGGGGTCCCTGGCGCTTCTGTATATTCCGGATGCAATTCATCCGAGAGTATACTGATGCTGTATACAGATTCCGAGGCTGAGTCGCTCAGATGAGACAATTTCTCTTCTAGGCTCATCATCTCGAAATCACTGATTTGTGACCCTTCCCGATTGGCAGGTGTCGTGTCGGCTTCGACAGGGTGTTCTGAAACATCCCTAGTTGTTGATGAATTTGTAGAGGCATCATTCTCTATGTTTTTTTCTATTGGTACTTCAATTTTTCCCACGAGTAGGCGGGATTTATTGATCGCCCGTGGTCTACCCGTCTAACCACAGAAAGGCTATCTTGAGATCGGAGGTAGCCCGGCATCCGAAATTCCCAAACTAGCGGCTTAAAACTCCCTTTTTAGCCATGCATCCTTCGGCGTTTGCTGTTCCACCTTGGAATTGGGTTTAAGAGTTTTCTCCCACCTCAAACTTATGGTTCCCGCTTGTACATTGATCGTGCGTTGAAACGTGTTACAGCGCACGGTCAATATCCAAGTGGGACCCTTGGCTGACCCTAAACAGGCATGCTGATTAGTCATTTTCAGGTGGGCGCCCGCGAGAAGGACTGAAAGATGAGGATTTTGCCCAACCCAGTTTTGATACATAGTTTGTAACATAGAGAAATAATTTAGCTACATATACCTCAAAGTATATGGATCGACTCAGAATCGATAGCTGAGTCGATTTAGCAATGTCTGTCCGTCCGTCCGTACGTCACCAGTTTTTGGGCCTAAAATTTTGAGCTAGAAGGATGAAATTTGGTACACGTGCTCTTTGTTGCTCCCAGCAGAAAAAGTGTAAAAATTTTTGAAATCCGCCTACTGCCACGCCCCCTTTTTAGAAAAACGTATTTTTTGGCCAAACCATAAGGAATTTTGAAAAACTTTCTGAACAACATATTTAGACAATCTGAATATCTGTATTTCGTTCATATAAAGTTTTTTGCCACGCCCACTTTTTGGGGGCGTTTTTAATAAAAAAACGTTTTTTCGGTCAAATTTTAAAATTTTCGAAAAAACATTTGATGCAGAATCATTAGTAATATAAATATGAACATTTTAACCCACCCCCACTTTTATGGGGTGTTTTTATATAAAAACCATTTTTATACACTACCCCATAACATATGCAGGAGAAAACCTTGTCTTTTGTAGAACCGTAAAAGTTTTTTATAAGCAGTCTGAAGAATTTGTTGTCACCATGTCATTTTCTTTATTTTATCCACATCGTATTTTTAAAATTTCGAAAATTTTAAAATTTGACCGAAAAACGTTTTTTATTAAAAACGCCCCCAAAAAGTGGGCGTGGCAAAAAACTTTATAAGAACGAAATACAGATATTCAGATTGTCTAAATATGTTGTTCAGAAAGTTTTTCAAAATTCCTTATGGTTTGGCCAAAAAATACGTTTTTCTAAAAAGGTTGCGTGGCAGTAGGCGGATTTCAAAAATTTTTACACTTGTTCTGCTGGGAGCAACAAAGAGCAAATTTCATCCTTCTAGCTCAAAATTTTAGGCCCAAAAACTGGTGACGTACGGACGGACGGAAGGACGGACAGACATATCTAAATCGACTCAGCTATCGATTCTGAGTCGATCCATATAATTTGAGGTATATGTAGCTAAATTATTTCTCTATGTTACGTAACGTACGTCACCAGTTTTTGGGCCTTAAATTTTGAGCTAGAAGGATGAAATTTGGTACACGTGCTCTCTGTTGCTCCCAGCAGAACAAGTGTAAAAATTTTTGAAATCCGCCCACTGCCACGCCCCCTTTTTAGAAAAACGTATTTTTTGGCCAAACCATAAGGAATTTGGAAAAACTTTCTGAATAACATATTTAGACAATCTGAATATCTGTATTTTGTTCATATAAAGTTTTTTGCCACGCCCTCTTTTTGGGGGCGTTTTTAATAAAAAACGGTTTTCGGTTAAATTTTAAAATTTTCGAAAAAAATTTTGATGCAGAATCATTAGTAATATAAATATGATCATTTCGTCTATAGACCATTTTAACCCACGCCCACTTTTTGGGGGCGTTTTTATATAAAAAACATATGAGAGGCTACAATCCGCTATGCTGATCGTTGAATACCTTATCCCATCCCATCCTTTAAATTAATATCCTCAAAATATAGGCCTTATGGCGATGAAATACAGAAAATGACATTCTCACAATATATTGCTCAGACAGTTTCTCAAAATCTTTTGTGGTTCGACAAAAAACAACGTATTTCTATTGCTAATGCCTTGGGATGGGGTATACAAATGGTTTTTGTAAGAAAACGCCCCCAAAATGTGGGCGTAGGTGAAAATGATCTATGGACAAAATGTTTACATTACCATTGCGGAAGTATTTGCATCAAAAATTTTTTCGAAAGTTTTAAAATTTGGACAAAAAGCGTTTTTTACTAAAAACGCCCCCAAAAAGTGGGCGTGGCAAAAAACTTTGTGTGAGCGAAATATAGATATTAGGATTGTCTAAATATGCTGCTCAGACACTTTTTTGAAATTCCTTACGGTTTGGCCAAAAAATAAGTTTTCCTAAAAAGGGGGCGTGGCAGTGGGCGGATTTCAAAATTTTTTACACTTGTTCTGGTGGCACGGACGAGGATCCTATATACCAAATTTCATTATCCTAGCTCAAAATTTAAGGCCCAAAAACCGCTGACGAACAGACAGACGGACGGACGGACGGACGGACAGACAGACATGGCTAATTCGACTCAGCTAGCGATTCTGAGTCGATCCATATACTTTAAGGTATATGTAGCAAAATTATTTCTCTATGTTACAAACAAAGTATCAAAACTAATATACCCCCCTATGGGATAGGGTATAACCATTTTTATACACTACCCCATAACATATGCAGGAGAAAACCTTGTCTTTTGTAGAACCGTTAAAGTTTTTTATAAGCAGTCTGATGAATTTGTTGTCACCATGACATTTTCTTTATTTTATCCACATCGTGTGCTTAGCCATGTCCACTTTTTGGGGATTTAAGTTTTACAGATAGGATGGGATAGGGTATTCAACGATCCGCACAGCGGATTGTAGCCTTCCATATGTTTTCTTCGTTAGTTGACTCAATGGCTTTGAGATGCTTGCAAAATCGGGCATAAATCGCCTATACCAAGAGCAAGTTTGAAGGAATGATAACACTTGCTTAACGTTCCGTGGTTCTGGTCGATTCTGTATCGCTCCGATCTTTTCTGGATCCATGCTGATGCCTTTAAGATTCAGGACATGGCCTAAATATTTGACCTCTTTGCAACAAAATCGACACTTATCCTTGTTCACATGTAATTTAAACTCTCTGAGTCTTTTTAAAACTTTCTCGAGATCGGTAAGATGTTGTTTGAATGTTGAGGAACATATAATTATATCATCCAGATAAGCAACAACAAGAATATTTCCAAGACCTGAACGAAATTTGTCGATTAACCTCTGAAATGTAGCAGGAGCGTTCCTTAATCCGAAAGGCATTCGCTTAAATTTATACATTCCGAACGGAGTCACAAATGCTGTTTTTTCTTGGTCATCTTCACGTACTCCTATTTGCCAATATCCTGCTTGTAAATCGAGCGTTGACTTGAATCTCGTACTCCTGGCTTCGTGTAGTAAATCGTCTATTCTGGGCATTGGGTATTTATCGGGTATAGTAACCGAGTTAAGTTGCCGGTAATCTATACATACTCGGACACCTCCATCCTTCTTGGGAACCATTACCACCGGAGCAGACCAAGGTGATTCAGTTTCTTCAATGATTAAGCACTGCAGCATCATTTGAATTTCTTTCTTGAGCTGATCCCTCTTAGCGGGCGGAAGTCTATATGGTGGTAACGAAATAGGATCACTTTTCCCAGTATTAATCCGATGTTTTGTAAAGTAAGTAGGTTCACTTGATGGCTTGAATATATTTGCATTTCTTTGTAATAGATTTTCCAAATGTTTCTTCTCACTATCCTCTAGGTCAAATCCATCCGTATAGTTTAAAAAATTAATTTCAATGGATAGTATTGGTAAAAAGTATGTGTCCATATACTCAGCCTCACTAATCTCTTTTCGCTTCTTAGTAACAAACATATTTTGCTCTTTTGGACCTTTCGGTGTTGTTGCATTCGGTGGCATCCTTAAATATAGCTTGAATCGAGTGGGGAGAGTAATCATTCGCACTGTTGCTGAAGCTGGGTCCATAACAGGGTTGCAAAAGTCGATACAATTGTACTGAATTCGATACAATCGACATTGCGTCAGTACACAAATACACTTTATATTAAATTCGATACAATTTGTGCTGCAGCTATTTTAATAGGTATTTATCATCAAAATATGTTTTAAAAAACCAAAACATCACATAATTTGCTTTGCTATCAAAAAAACGTTCGAAATTTCAATTCAATTTTCTTGCCATTTTTTTGCCTGTATATAGTTTATCAGCTGTTTGATGATTCTTTTTGGACCTTCCAACTGTCTTCTTATTTTCTCGGATCTTAAAGTAGAAAATGTCTTTGTACAAATGGACATATCGTCGGTTCAAAGGTGAAAGTCATTAACTAACAAAATATACAAAAAGGAGATAATTCAATTTAAAGACATTTTGGGTTTTAAAATTACAATTATGCTGATAAAAATGGATTTTTGTTTTTAGGTTGTTATTTGGTTTTACTCGCTTGATGTCATAATTTCTATAAGCAAAAAAACAGTCAATTTACATCGTATTTCGAACATTATGGTATTGTACACAAAATTATTTTTAGGGTATTTATTTCAAATAAAAATAAGTAAAGCAACGGTTTTTAACCAAAACACTTTCGTTTCGAATTTTAAGTCACTCTCATGTTGATCAGGTTCCGGCAAGCGCTCTGCATCTTTAATACAATGGGTTGGAAGACCCTTATACACGGCACAAGCTATTTCGGAAAGTTAAGTACCAAAGGAAATCCCCCAAACAGCTATATTTTTATAGTTGAAACTATTTTTCGTTCGTTTGTTTGGTCGAGTTACAGTTATACATGTCCTAGCCATCTTTGGGCCAGTTTTTCAGTAATGAGTTAACACAGAGTTTAATAACTCCGGAATAAATTTAAGCTAGAGTTAACTCATGAAGCAGTTTTTCAGTACAGAATTAAATTTGACTCCGTGTGTGATGATTTAATTTGGTAGCACTCATGATTTATCGATTTTGCTCAGTTATCACTTTATCAGCTGTTTGGTTTCCTTTTCCCCAAAAAAATGAAAATGCTCTTGTCGCAAACTTGCAAGTCTTTATCTTTTTAAAATAGTTAAAATCAATATTTAATACAATTTTAAGTCGCTAAGATCTGCATTTAGTTTCTCAAAATTAAATTAAATGTCCACATAAATGGTATTGAAAAAAAATGTTTGCCTGGTATTTTATCATCTGTCAAAACCATCTGATCATCTAATTCCCTGGGTAACTCAGCAAACTTGCTGAGATTTCAATCGCCTGAAAAACTGCTTTCTTAAGTTAACTCGAGTAAGCTCCCGAAACTAGGATGAACTCGCAATGAACGTCTTTTTCGAATTTTAACGACTTAAACAAAACACCAAACGATGATGGAAATCAACCAGTACAATTTCAATACAATTTTTTTTTAACTTTCAATACAATGTTGAAAAGCCATTTTTCATCCCTGGTCCATAATATTCAACATCATCAGGTTTAGGTGTAGATGCGATAGGGCTGAGTTTTTCATGTTGTTTCAACCAATACGAAAAATTTGAAACCTCTTGCAGTATTTCGGGTGATTTTTCAATTCGCCTTTTCTTTTCCATGCACCTTGAAGTTTGTGGCTTTGGTTTGACTACAGTTTGGATTTCTTCGCATTCCAGCTGCATACTGTTCAAATCAAGAGGCAAGGACTTCTCAAAATCGAATTTGATGTTAGGTTCGTCTTCAAAATACCAATATTTCTGTCCCATATTCAAAACAATGCCTGCTTGTTGCAAAAAATCGGATCCAATCAAGGTGCGATTTTTGGTAGCATTTGGAAGCGATATGAAACGGATTTTCTTCTTTCTACCACCAATCTCAATGTCGCAGATTGTGGATAAGACCATTTAGTTGGTGGTTGTTCCATCAGCAAGGGTAACATCTGCTTTCACTTTCTGCATCACACATTTTTTTCAAATTAGCGCTTGCCACGCTTGTCTTTGCTGCCGTATCAAAGAAAGCTTCGCCAAGCAGATCAGACATTTTAATACGCACTGTTGGAGCATTTTTTCCAATGATTGTTGTTGAGATGAGGTTAAAATCTAGATATTTCGGACTATATTTCTTTGCATTGGAACAGAAAGTACAGTGTAGTACCAGGGGCTCCACATCCGTAACATGCAAGAACAGGTCTAGTATTTTGAGATACGGTATTCTCCTGCATATTTATCTTTTTGAAACACTGCTCTGGAATGTGTCCCCTTCTTCGGCAAAAATTGAATCGTTTTTCGAAATTATCGTTTTTCAGGGTTTCTTTTTTTTGGTCCGCAACTACTGGCTTAAAGCATTCTGCTATTCCGAGTTCTGCTTCCCTTCCCTTCTGAAGAAGTTTGTGTGTGTCTATAGACACACGTTCTCGAGTTCTTTGGTGCAATAGGCCATATACCATATTAAGTTGCACTCCTTCCTTGATTTCGTCTGTAAGTTTTGAAAACAAGACGCGTTTCTTACAGATAAAACTATCGATCGGTTCATTGGGCTGCTGTTTGACGTCCATTATTTCCAGAAATATGCGCCAGTCGGGCTTAGTTGGTGAAAAAACGGTCCGCAAGAGTTTTACTAATTCATCGAATTTCTTCACGTTGGACTTTACACCGATCCACCATGACGCGGCATAGTCTTCCAGAAGCATGGGCATAGCTTTTATTGTATCCACATCGCTAATGTTTTCTAGCTCTTTGGACGTTGTCACTGCTGCGATAAACTCCTCCAGTTTCGTGGCATCTCTCTCTCCACGGAAACGTGCGGTGCACGTAGTAAATGACCCATTCCGCGTTTTCGATGTTGCTAACACCGAAATCAGTTGAGTAAGCTGGTCCTCGGAAAAAAAGTACATATCAAAAGAGCTTTATTTATACACTAATGTACTTCATCGTTGGTTTTTTTGAGAAAACAAAAGTGAACAAAGTAATAAAACATAATTCAAAAATGCAAATCCTACAATTTGCATATTGAGGTCTTCATTTCAATCTAAGGGTTTAACTTGCTTCAATTTTGTTGTGAACCATAAGCACGAAACGCCCACTTTTTGGAGGCGTTTTTAGTAAAAAAAAAACACTTTTTGCCCAAATTTTCAAAAGTTCCAAAAAAAAATTTTGGTGCAAATACTTCCGTAATGGTAATATAAACATTTTGTCCTAAGATCGTTTTCACCTATGCACACATTTATGTACCCTACCCCAAGGAATAAGCAATTGAAAAACGTTGTGTTTTGTCGAACCATTAAAGTTTTTGATAAACTGTATGAACAATATGTTGTGACAATGTAATTTTCTATATTTCATTGCCATTAAGCCCACACTTTGGGCAAATTAATTTTAAGGATGGGATAGCGTATTCAACGATCCGCACAGTGGATTGCAGCCTTCTTATATGTTTTTATTTTATGGGACAATTGTGGGATTTTAATAACAACGACGTGGGATAAAAGGGATTTTTAGGGTACCACTGTGGGAAAACGTACTTCCAAAGCCTGGCGTAGAAATAGAAAAAGACTAAATGAAGTTTTGAAGAAAAGAGTTTGATAGCAATAAGTGCAATTTATTAAATATACTAATAGTAATGAATTGCGGTGAAATAAATACTTACGAGTCTTGAAAATGAAAAGTGACATCTGTTGTCATTTTGGGATTTCGTTCTAAAAAATAAACGAAACCAAGTTTTTTTTTTTAAATGTTTCTTGGTAAACAAATAGATAAATATATAATAAAATAATTAAATTAGATTTTAGGCCGAAAGGCATTAGTTTTTTAAGTTGTTAGTATTTAATTTAGGGTTTCCGCAGAGGACAAGTAAGGTAGTTAAGTTAGTAGATAAGTAGGCTAGTTTTTCAGTAATTTTTGTCTAGCATGTAAGTTAGTTCTAAGTTGAAGAAAAATAAAAATGAATTGAAAAAAAAACATATGAGAGGCTACAATCCGCTATGCGGATCGTTGAATACCCTATCCCATCCCATCCTTTAAATTAATATCCTCAAAATATAGGCTTTATGGCGATGAAATACAGAAAATGACATTGTCACAATATATTGCTCAGACAGTTTCTCAAAATCTTTTGTGGTTCGACAAAAAACAACGTATTTCTATTGCTAATGCCTTGGGATGGGGTACACAAATGGTTTTTGTAAGAAAACGCCCCCAAAATGTGGGCGTAGGTGAAAATGATCTATGGACAAAATGTTTATATTACCATTGCGGAAGTATTTGCATCAAAAATTTTTTCGAAAGTTTTAAAATTTGGACAAAAAGCGTTTTTTACTAAAAACGCCCCCAAAAAGTGGGCGTGGCAAAAAACTTTGTATGAACGAAATATAGATACTAGGATTGTCTAAATATCCTGCTCAGACACTTTTTTGAAATTCCGTACGGTTTGGCCAAAAAATAAGTTTTTCTAAAAAGGGGGCGTGGCAGTGGGCGGATTTCAAAAATTTTTACACTTGTTCTGGTGACTCGCACAAGGATCCTATATACCAAATTTCATTATCCTAGCTCAAAATTTAAGGCCCGAAAATTGGTGACGAACAGACAGACGGACGGACGGACGGACGGACGGACGGACGGACGGACGGACAGACAGACATGGCTAATTCGACTCAGCTAGCGATTCTGAGTCGATCCATATACTTTGAGGTATATGTAGCAAAATTATTTCTCTATGTTACAAACTATGTATCAAAACTAATATACCCCCTATAGGATAGGGTATAAAAAAAAAAATTTCGTTCTTTACCGGTGAAATTTATTAGGCAATGAGCCGCTAAGGAGAGAAATGAGGTGAGGTCAGTGATGAAGTTAAGATTGGTGATAGGGAAATACATACAAACTAGGGGTCATCGTATCAATATTATCGTGGGAAGTGATGACAAGGGATGACAGTCGCGTAGCGAGTCATAAGGAGTGGGTAACCCGAATCTGGTGTACGAAAATCTGTGCCATCTAAGCGTTTAGTATATAAGGGATACGCGGCTATGATCAGTCGCAGTAACAATTTGTGTTAGCGATATCGTTTATCATTATTTATCCTAGTGGTAAAGCATACAATAAGCTTATTATTTTCTTTTTTTTTATTAAATAATATTTTTCTACAATTTGGCCCAATTTGTATGTGACAGAGAGAGAAGAAGGTAGCAAGAACCGACATTTTAATACGCACTGTTGGAGCATTTTTTCCAATGATTGTTGTTGAGATGAGGTTAAAACCTAGATATTTCGGACTATATTTCTTTGCATTGGAACAGAAAGTACAGTGTAGTACCAGGGGCTCCACATCCGTAACATGCAAAGACAGGTCTAGTATTTTGAGATGCGGTATTCTCTTGCATATTTTTATACCCTATCCCATAGGGGTATATTAGTTTTGATATTTAGTTTGTAACATAGAAAAATAATTTAGCTACATATACCTCAAAGTATATGGATCGACTCAGAATCGCTAGCTGAGTCGAATTAGCCATGTCTGTCTGTCCGTCCGTCCGTCCGTCCGTCTGTCTGTTCGTCACCGATTTTTGGGCCTTAAATTTTAAGCTAGGATAATGAAATTTGGTATATCGGATCCTTGGCCGAGTCACCAGAACAAGTGTAAAATTTTTTAAAATCCGCCCACTGCCACGCCCCCATTTAGAAAAAACGTAGTTTTAAGCCGAACCTTAAGGAATTTCAAAAAAGTGTCTGAGCAGCATATTTAGACAATCCTAATATCTATATTTCGTCCATACAAAGTTTTTTGCCACGCCCACTTTTTGGGGGCGTTTTTATTAAAAAAACGTGTTTTGTCCAAATTTTAAAACTTTCCAAAAAAACTTTGATGCAAATACTTCCGCAATGGTAATATAAACATTTTGTCCATAGATCATTTTCACCTACGCCCACATTTTGGGGGCGTTTTCTTACAAAAACCATTTGTATACCCCATCCCAAGACATTAGCAATAGAAATACGTTGTTTTTTGTCGAACCACAAAAGATTTTGAGAAACTGTCTGAGCAATATATTGTGACAATGTCATTTTCTGTTTTTCATCGCCATAAGCCCTATATTTTGAGGATATTAATTTAAAGGATGGGATGGGATAGGGTATTCAACGATCCGCATAGCGGATTGTAGCCTCTCATATTTTTCTTTCTGAAACACTGCTCTGCAATGTGTCCCCTTCTTCGGCAAAAATTGCATCGTTTTTCGAAATTATCGTTTTTCAGGGTTTCTTTTTTTTGGTCCGCAACTACTGGCTTAAAGCATTCTGCTATTCCGAGTTCTGCTTCCCTTCCCTTCTGAAGAAGTTTTCCATAAGAATCGACTTCGTCTATAGACACACGTTCTCGAGTTCTTTGGTGCAATAGGCCATATACCATATTAAGTTGCACTCCGTCCTTGATTTCGTCTGTAAGTTTTGAAAACAAGACGCGTTTCTTACAGATAAAACTATCGATCGGTTCATTGGGCTGCTGTTTGACGTCCATTATTTCCAGAAATATGCGCCAGTCGGGCTTAGTTGGTGAAAAAACAGTCCGCAAGAGTTTTACTAATTCATCGAATTTCTTCACGTTGGACTTTACACCGATCCACCATGACGCGGCATAGTCTTCCAGAAGCATGGGCATAGCTTTTATTGTATCCACATCGCTAATGTTTTCTAGCTCTTTGGACGTTGTCACTGCTGCGATAAACTCCTCCAGTTTCGTGGCATCTCTCTCTCCACGGAAACGTGCGGTGCACGTAGTAAATGACCCATTCCGCGTTTTCGATGTTGCTAACACCGAAATCAGTTGAGTAAACTGGTCCTCGGAAAAAAAGTACATATCAAAAGAGCTTTATTTATACACTAATGTACTTCATTGTTGGTTTTTTTGAGAAAACAAAAGTGAACAAAATAATTTAATTAATTCAGTTAACAAAGTAATAAAACATGATTCAAAAATGCAAATGCTACAATTTGCATATTGAGGTCTTCATTTCAATCTAAGGGTTTAACTTGCTTCAATTTTGTTGTGAACCATAAGCACGAAACGCCCACTTTTTGGAGGCGTTTTTAGTAAAAAAAACACTTTTTACACTTTTGGGATTTTAATAACAACGACGTGGGATAAAAGGGATTTTTAGGGTACCACTGTGGGAAAACGTACTTCCAAAGCCTGGCGTAGAAATAGAAAAAGACTAAATGAAGTTTTGAAGAAAAGAGTTTGATAGCAATAAGTGCAATTTATTAAATATACTAATAGTAATGAATTGCGGTGAAATAAATACTTACGAGTCTTGAAAATGAAAAGTGACATCTGTTGTCATTTTGGGATTTCGTTCTAAAAAATAAACGAAACCAAGTTTTTTTTTTTAAATGTTTCTTGGTAAACAAATAGATAAATATATAATAAAATAATTAAATTAGATTTTAGGCCGAAAGGCATTAGTTTTTTAAGTTGTTAGTATTTAATTTAGGGTTTCCGCAGAGGACAAGTAAGTTAGTTAAGTTAGTAGATAAGTAGGCTAGTTTTTCAGTAATTTTTGTCTAGCATGTAAGTTAGTTCTAAGTTGAAGAAAAATAAAAATGAATTGAAAAAAAAAAAAAAAAAAATTCGTTCTTTACCGGTGAAATTTATTAGGCAATGAGCCGCTAAGGAGAGAAATGAGGTGAGGTCAGTGATGAAGTTAAGATTGGTGATAGGGAAATACATACAAACTAGGGGTCATCGTATCAATATTATCGTGGGAAGTGATGACAAGGGATGACAGTCGCGTAGCGAGTCATAAGGAGTGGGTAACCCGAATCTGGTGTACGAAAATCTGTGCCATCTTAGCGTTTAGTATATAAGGGATACGCGGCTATGATCAGTCGCAGTAACAATTTGTGTTAGCGATATCGTTTATCATTATTTATCCTATTGGTAAAGCATACAATAAGCTTATTATTTTCTTTTTTTTTATTAAATAATATTTTTCTACAATTTGGCACAATTTGTATGTGACAGAGAGAGAAGAAGGTAGCAAGAACCGACATTTTAATACGTACTGTTGGAGCATTTTTTCCAATGATTGTTGTTGAGATGAGGTTAAAACCTAGATATTTCGGACTATATTTCTTTGCATTGGAACAGAAAGTACAGTGTAGTACCAGGGGCTCCACATCCGTAACATGCAAAGACAGGTCTAGTATTTTGAGATGCGGTATTCTCTTGCATATTTATACCCTATCCCATAGGGGGGTATATTAGTTTTGATACTTAGTTTGTAACATAGAGAAATAATATTGCTACACATACCTCAAAGTATATGGATCGACTCAGTATCGCTAGCTGAGTCGAATTAGCCATGTCTGTCTGTCCGTCCGTCCGTCCGTCCGTCCGTCCGTCCGTCTGTCTGTTCGTCAGCGGTTTTTGGGCCTTAAATTTTGAGCTAGGATAATGAAATTTGGTATATAGGATCCTCGTCCGTGCCACCAGAACAAGTGTAAAAATTTTTGAAATCCGCCCACTGCCACTCCCCCTTTTTAGGAAAACTTATTTTTTGGCCAAACCGTAAGGAATTTCAAAAAAGTGTCTGAGTAGCATATTTAGACAATCCTAATATCTATATTTCTTTCATATAAAGTTTTTTGCCACGCCCACTTTTTGGGGGCGTTTTTAGTAAAAAACGCTTTTTGTCCAAATTTTAAAACTTTCGAAAAAAATTTTGATGCAAATACTTCCGAAATGGTAATGTAAACATTTTGTCTATAGATCATTTTCACCTACGCCCACATTTTGGGGGCGTTTTCTTACAAAAACCATTTGTATACCCCGTCCCAAAGCATTAGCAATAGAAATACGTTGTTTTTTGTCGAACCACACAAGATTTTGGGAAACTGTCTGAGCAATATATTGTGACAATGTCATTTTCTGTATTTCATCGCCATAAGGCCTATATTTTGAGGATATTAATTTAAAGAATGGGATGGGATAGGGTATTCAACGATCCGCATAGCGGATTGTAGCCTCTCATATGTTTTTATACCCTATCCCATAGGGGTATATTAGTTTTGATATTTAGTTTGTAACATAGAAAAATAATTTAGCTACATATACCTCAAAGTATATGGATCGACTCAGAATCGCTAGCTGAGTCGAATTAGCCATGTCTGTCTGTCCGTCAGTCTGTCTGTTCGTCACCGATTTTTGGGCCTTAAATTTTAAGCTAGGATAATGAAATTTGGTATATCGGATCCTTGGCCGAGTCACCAGAACAAGTGTAAAATTTTTTAAAATCCGCCCACTGCCACGCCCCCATTTAGAAAAAACGTAGTTTTAAGCCGAACCGTAAGGAATTTCAAAAAAGTGTCTGAGCAGCATATTTAGACAATCCTAATATCTATATTTCGTCCATACAAAGTTTTTTGCCACGCCCACTTTTTGGGGGCGTTTTTATTAAAAAAACGTGTTTTGTCCAAATTTTAAAACTATCCAAAAAAACTTTGATGCAAATACTTCCGCAATGGTAATATAAACATTTTGTCCATAGATCATTTTCACCTACGCCCACATTTTGGGGGCGTTTTCTTACAAAAACCATTTGTATACCCCATCCCAAGACATTAGCAATAGAAATACGTTGTTTTTTGTCGAACCACAAAAGATTTGGAGAAACTGTCTGAGCAATATATTGTGACAATGTCATTTTCTGTTTTTCATCGCCATAAGCCCTATATTTTGAGGATATTAATTTAAAGGATGGGATGGGATAGGGTATTCAACGATCCGCATAGCGGATTGTAGCCTCTCATATTTTTCTTTCTGAAACACTGCTCTGCAATGTGTCCCCTTCTTCGGCAAAAATTGCATCGTTTTTCGAAATTATCGTTTTTCAGGGTTTCTTTTTTTTGGTCCGCAACTACTGGCTTAAAGCATTCTGCTATTCCGAGTTCTGCTTCCCTTCCCTTCTGAAGAAGTTTTCCATAAGAATCGACTTCGTCTATAGACACACGTTCTCGAGTTCTTTGGTGCAATAGGCCATATACCATATTAAGTTGCACTCCGTCCTTGATTTCGTCTGTAAGTTTTGAAAACAAGACGCGTTTCTTACAGATAAAACTATCGATCGGTTCATTGGGCTGCTGTTTGACGTCCATTATTTCCAGAAATATGCGCCAGTCGGGCTTAGTTGGTGAAAAAACAGTCCGCAAGAGTTTTACTAATTCATCGAATTTCTTCACGTTGGACTTTACACCGATCCACCATGACGCGGCATAGTCTTCCAGAAGCATGGGCATAGCTTTTATTGTATCCACATCGCTAATGTTTTCTAGCTCTTTGGACGTTGTCACTGCTGCGATAAACTCCTCCAGTTTCGTGGCATCTCTCTCTCCACGGAAACGTGCGGTGCACGTAGTAAATGACCCATTCCGCGTTTTCGATGTTGCTAACACCGAAATCAGTTGAGTAAACTGGTCCTCGGAAAAAAAGTACATATCAAAAGAGCTTTATTTATACACTAATGTACTTCATTGTTGGTTTTTTTGAGAAAACAAAAGTGAACAAAATAATTTAATTAATTCAGTTAACAAAGTAATAAAACATGATTCAAAAATGCAAATGCTACAATTTGCATATTGAGGTCTTCATTTCAATCTAAGGGTTTAACTTGCTTCAATTTTGTTGTGAACCATAAGCACGAAACGCCCACTTTTTGGAGGCGTTTTTAGTAAAAAAAAACACTTTTTGCCCAAATTTTTAAAAGTTCCAAAAAAAATTTTGGTGCAAATACTTCCGTAATGGTAATATAAACATTTTGTCCTAAGATCGTTTTCACCTATGCACACATTTATGTACCCTACCCCAAGGCATAAGCAATTGAAAAACGTTGTGTTTTGTCGAACCATTAAAGATTTTGATAAACTGTATGAACAATATGTTGTGACAATGTAATTTTCTATATTTCATTGCCATTAAGCCCACACTTTGGGCAAATTAATTTTAAGGATGGGATAGCGTATTCAACGATCCGCACAGTGGATTGCAGCCTTCTTATATGTTTTTATTTTATGGGACAATTGTGGGATTTTAATAACAACGACGTGGGATAAAAGGGATTTGTAGGGTACCACTGTGGGAAAACGTACTTCCAAAGCCTGGCGTAGAAATAGAAAAAGACTAAATGAAGTTTTGAAGAAAAGAGTTTGATAGCAATAAGTGCAATTTATTAAATATACTAATAGTAATGAATTGCGGTGAAATAAATACTTACGAGTCTTGAAAATGAAAAGTGACATCTGTTGTCATTTTGGGATTTCGTTCTTTACCGGTGAAATTTATTAGGCAATGAGCAGCTAAGGAGAGAAATGAGGTGAGGTCAGTGATGAAGTTAAGATTGGTGATAGGGAAATACATACAAACTAGGGGTCATCGTATCAATATTATCGTGGGAAGTGATGACAAGGGATGACAGTCGCGTAGCGAGTCATAAGGAGTGGGTAACCCGAATCTGGTGTACGAAAATCTGTGCCATCTTAGCGCTTAGTATATAAGGGATACGCGGCTATGATCAGTCGCAGTAACAATTTGTGTTAGCGATATCGTATATCATTATTTATCCTAGTGGTAAAGCATACAATAAGCTAATTATTTTCTTTTTTTTTATTAAATAATATTTTTCTACAATTTGGCACAATTTGTATGTGACAGAGAGAGAAGAAGGTAGCAAGAACCCCGACAATTACGGCGAGCTAAGTCGAGCAACCGCCAGCGTGCCAGCGTGCCAACCTGCTACTGTATCCTAGGCATATATCATCCTTTCTTTACTAGGCTCTCGTCACAAGCTTGACTTAATCTTCTCATCTGACACTGACAACTGTGTTGTCTCTGAGAGCAATCATCTTCTCTCCAAACTAGATCGTTTTCACCCACCTCTTTCCGTCACATTTTTCTATGGCCATATTAATAACACTCCACACACTGATAAATCTTATAGTTTTCACTTCCATAAAACCGACTTCGTTAAATTAAACAAATTACTCAGCAACGTCAACTTCAATGATGTTGTTGAAAATCCGAGCATTACTATTGATACTGCTGTAACGATGTTTTACTCCAAAATTTTTAACTTTTTTAATCAATCAGTCCCACTTATGGTACAGAATAATTTTCCAATTCATCACCTTGGTTCACCAAAGAGTTACGATCACTTCGTAACACAAGAAACAAACTCTGGCGAGTTTATGTTAAATCTCGTTCGGATTTTGATTTTTGAAATTACTCCTGTACATCTGCCCGTTTTAGCGAACTCTTTGAATTTCTTTAAAACCAGTATTTAGACTACATACAACATAGCATAATCTCCAACCCCAAACGATTTTCCCATTCCATTAACTCAAAAAAGAAATCAGATAACTATCCATCTACTTTAAAATCTGCTAATACTTCCTTAACCGATCCCAAAATCATTGCAAATATATTTGCAAACTACTTCAGACAATCGTTTAACAACGAATGGCTTGAAGTTGATCTTGATTATTTTTCCTACATGAGAAACTGTCCACAAACTTCATTAAACTCATTTGAAGTATCCGAGTCTCTCGTAGAAGCAGAGGTAAAGAAACTAAAGCGCGAATATTCTCCCGGTCCCCACGGCATACCTTCTATAGTTCTGAAAAATTGTATTAACTATTTAGCTCAACCCCTTACTGCTCTTTTCCAACTCTCAATATCACAGGGAGTCTTTCCTTCTCTTTGGAAGACCTCTTTCATAATCCCCTTACATAAAAAAGGCCCTAAGAACGAAATTTCTAACTACCGACCAATTGCTAAACTCTCTGGCATATCGAAGCTATTTGAAAGCATCGTTTATGATATATTATTTCTATACCCTATCCCATAGGGGGGTATATTAGTTTTGACATTAACTTTGTAACATAGAGAAATAATTTCGATACATATACCTCAAAGTATATGGATCGATTCAGAATCGCTAGCTGAGTCGATTAAGCCAGGTCTGTCTGTCCGTCCGTCCGTCTGTGTGTCACCGATTTTTGGGCCTTAAATTTTGAGCTAGAGTGTTGAAATTTGGTATATAGACTCTCTGGCCGATGAAGCAGAACAAGTGTAAAAATTTTTGAAATCTGCCCACTGCCACGCCCCCTTTTAGAAAAACATTGTTTTAAGCCAAACCGTAAGGAATTTCAAAAAACTGTCTGAGCAACACATTTAGACAATCGTAATATCTATATTTCGTTTATTTGTACAAAGTTTTTTTGCCACGCCCACTTTTGGGGCCGTTTTTAGTAAAAAACGCTTTTTGTCCAAATTTTAACACTTTCGAAAAAGTTTTTGATGCAAATACTTCCGCAATGGTAATATAAACATACGAAGTCGATGTTATTGCCACTATCTTTTTGAACGTCAATACAAAGTTCTGTTTAGATGCTCTGTATCGGACCCCTTTTTAGCCACATCCGGAGTGCCTCAAGATGGCTACCTTGGTCCGTTGATATTTATTTTGTCTATCAATGAAGTTGACTGTATCATTGAAAACTCATATTTATCTGTTTATGCCGATGACATGAAAATCTTTAGGCACTTTTCCCCCTCCGCTAACTCTTACCCACTTCAAAGAGATTTAAACAACTTTTCAACCTTGTGCCAAAAAAAACTTCCTGGAGCTCAATGTTATCAAATGTCAGACCATGGCATACTCCCGTAAGCGTCTCCCATCAGTCGCGAGATCCTATTTAATATTTGGTGAGCCAGTACCTAATGTGCTTTTCATGCGTGATCTGGGTGTTATCTGTGACAGAGAACTTAACTTTCGCTTTCATATTGATAATATCATCAGCAGAGCCAACTCTGCACTTGGGTTTGAAAACGCTGGTCTAAAGAATTCTCGAACCCCTATGTTACAAAATCTCTCTTTTCCACATTTGTTAGACCTATCCTTGAATATGCTAGCCAAGTATGGTCGTCTTATCACAATAACCATTCCCTCCGTATTGAGAGTGAAAAACGCAGATTCATCCGTTTTGCTCTACACGGTCTCCCCTGGGTAGATAGTTTTAATTTACCACTCTACGAGGATCGTTTGAAATTGATAAACCTTCAATCGCTTCAAAAGCGTCGTGAAATAGCCGACATTCTATTTGGACATTAGCTTCTAGCAGGAAATATTGATTGCCCCGCTGTTCTAGAAATTATATCCCTCAACACCAATTCCCGAAATCTAAGATCTGTTCCCCTCTTCCGACTAAACTTCCACCGAACCAACTACGGCAACAACGAACCAATGACTAGAATACTGCGCCTGGCTAAGCTTGTACTAAGCTTAAATAAGTAAATAAATAAATAAATACAGAAAATGTGGGCGTAGGTGAAAATGATCTATAAACAAAATGTTTATATTACAAATACGGAAGTATTTGAATCAAAAGTTTTTTTCGAAAGTGTTAAAATTTGGACAAGACACGTGTTTTACTAAAAACGCCCACAAACAGTGGGCGTGGCAAAAAACTTTGTATTGACGAATTATAGATATTAGGAATGTCTAAATATGCTGCTCAGACACTTTTTTGAAATCCTTACGGTTTGGCTTGACTCTACGTTTTTCTAAAAAGGGGGCGTGACAGTGGGCGGATTTAAAATTTTTTTACACTTGTTCTGGTGGCACGGGCAAGGATCCTATATACCAAATTTAACTATCCTATCTCAAATTTGAAGGCCCCAAAAAGTGTCTGAGAAGCGTAGTTAGACAATCGTAATATTTATATTTCGTCGATCTAATTTTTTTTGCCACGCCCACTTTTTGGGGGCGTTTTTATATAAAAACCATTTTTATACACTACCTCATAATATACGCAGGAGAAAAACCTTGTATTTTGTAGAACCGTACTATTTGTAGTGACATTGTAATTTTCTTTATACCCTATCCCATAGGGGTATATTAGTTTTGATACTTAGTTTGTAACATAGAGAAATAATTTAGCTACATACACCTCAATATATATGGATCGACTCAGAATCGCTAGCTGAGTCGATTAAGCCATGTCTGTCTGTCCGTCCGTCCGTTTGTACGTCACCGATTTTTAGGCATTTAATTTTGAGCTAGGATAGTGAAATTTGGTATACAGGATCAACGTCCGTGCCTACAGAACACGTGTCAAAATTTTCAAAATCCGCCTACTGACACGCTCCCTTATAAGAAAAACTCAGTTTTTGGCCAAACCGTAAGGAATTTTAAAAAAGTTTCTGAACAACATATTTAGACAATCTTAATATCTATATTACGTCTATATAAAGTTTTTGCCACGCTCACTGTTTGGGGGCGTTTTTAATAAAAAACATTTTTTGGCCCCACTTTTTGGGGTCGTTTTCGTACAAAAACAATTTGCATGCCCTACCCCAAGGCATATGCAATAGAAAAACCATAAAAGAATTTTATAAACTGTCTGAGTAATATATTGTGACAATGTCATTTTCTGTATTTCATCACCATATAGCCTACATTTTGAGAACATTAATTTTAAAGGATGGGATGGGATAGGGTATTCAACGATTCGCTTAGCGGATTTTAGCCTTCTTATATATTTTTTAATTATTTCGAAACTCATGTATGATTTTAAATCTTTAAAAATTTCAATGTAAATATCTGCTATTTAGGCGTATTGGACTTTTAATGACTAGTTGTTATATAAAGATATGAGAAGGCTACAATCCGCTGTGCGGGTCGTTGACAACCCTATCCCATCCCAAAACACGATGTGGATAAAATACAAAAAATGATATAGTGACAACAAATTCTTCAGACTGCTTATAAAACACTTTTACCCCTATATCCTATAGGGGTATATTAGTTTTGATACACAGTTTGTAAAATAGAGAAATAATTTAGCTACATATACCTCAAAGTATATGGATCGACTCAGAATCGCTAGCTGAGTCGATTTAGCCATGTCTGTCCGTCCGTCCTTCCGTACGTCACCAGTTTTTGGGCCTTAACTTTTGAGCTAGAAGGGTGAAATCTGGTACACGTGCTCTTTGTGGATTCCAGCAGAACAAGTGTAAAATTTTTTCAGGAAATAAACGCAGTTGCAGTGCAGACAAATGTCGCAAGGCGGAGACAAATTCGATGGTGTGCTGCGAGACATGCAAGCGGTGGTGGCATTATTCTTGTGCTGAATTCAACCCAAGTCTCTACGACACAAATACTCCTTGGTTTTGTGGTAAGAGTTCGTGTCGGGCACCAGTTGAAGTTGAAGAAGATCCCGCCACTGTGGAGTCACCAGTCGAAAAATATAACGCTGTGGCCGGTACCTCTATTCAAGATGATCTGGAGGGTATTCTGGATGTTCTGATGGAAGCTGCTGCTTTAGCTCAGGCAAGGACCTGGAACTGGTTGCCTTGCGGAGTGAACTGGAGGAAATTAAGCTAAAATTGTAAGGTGCAGAAGTGCCCTTTCAGCCGCCGGTTACCGCTGTTGATAAGCCAAGCTCTGGTCGCCCAATTGTTAGGTTTTTGATGAAAGGCTGGAAATGATTCGTAAGATCCAGGCCAATCATCAGGCTTTGCTGAGGAGTAGTTCAAAAAATCAGCAAACAGGGAATCCTGCTCATCATGATCAGTCTACGCCTGTTAGCACATTTCCCAACCGTAGAGTCAGTTTCGAGGATTCATCTTTTCAACAAGCTGACATGCCGAGTTTGCTTACCATTTTAAATCGGAGCAAAGTTCAAGAGCTGCCGATTTGCTCCGGTACCAACCAGAGAGAATGGGCCTACTTTGATGAGGTTTTTAAATCAACAACGAGGGCAACTATAATGGAAAAGAAAACGTCGCTCGTCTACGTAAGGCTTTGAAGGGTGAAGCTTATCGGTTGGTGATTGACCGTCTCAAGTATTCTTCTGATGATGTGGCAATAATGGACTCCTTGCGAGCTATCTTTGGACGCGCTGATATATTAGTGCATGGTCTTACTTCAGATCTTCTCAAGCTTCCGCCTTTGAAGTCCAAGTGCGATCCCAATCTGCATTTGTGGGCGGTCAGGGTAAGCGGTTTTGTAGCCGACATCAAGTCAATGAAACTAGATGACGATCTGTCCAACGGTTATGTGCTCACCGATCTTTCCTGCAAGTTAGGTGCAGGTTTGTATCAGGAGTGGCGGAGGAAGCAAGCATCACTCCAACGTGTCTCATTACAAGACCTCGCGGATTTTCTTACTGCGAAGGTGATTGATCTACCTCCGGACCTGGTTAAACCTCTGGAGTTCGCGACTGGTAAAAAAGCTCAAGTTTTCTCGAAGTCATCCTATCGTGTGCTGACACATCAACCGACAACTTCTCAGGTGGAAAGATTATCTGCAGTATGTGTGGCCGCAATAAACATACGATAGAGAAATGCGAATAGTTCAAGATTTTGACAGCAGAGCGGAGGTTAGCTTTTGCACGAGAGAAATTAATTTGCTTCGCTTGTTTGGATACTACGCAGCACGACTGGAGGGCTTGTGCAAAGAAGCGGACTTGTGGTCTAAATGGTTGTGCGGAGCGACACCATCAGCTTTTACATTCTGCGTTTTCGAGGGATAAGATTTTGAACGTTGCCACTGAGCCTTTCGAACCCAATCCAAATTTCAATTCTGCGCATGTTCACGCTAAGCTGCCGATTCTGTTTAAAGTCGTGCCCATCCAATTTCATGGAAACTACAATCAATTCGTGGACACCTTTGCGTTTCTAGACGATGGTTCTCGTCAAACTATGTTTGAAAAGGAGCTTTTTGATGAACTCGGTTTGGATGGTACATCGGAGGAGCTAACATTTTAATGGACTAAAGGACTTTCTCGAGTTGAGGACGCTTTTCGAACCAATTTGACTGTTTCTGGGGTTAGCAGCCGTAAGCGCCATCTCCTGAAGGGGGTGTACACAGTGAATAGTTTGGAACTTCCCAGCCAGTTGGTCGATGTCACTGCATTAAAGGCTCTGTATACACATCTACGGGGGCTTCCACTAACAGACCTCATCAATGCTAAGCCGCGTATTTTAGTAGGACTCGATCAGGCTAAGTATTTCTTGGGACATGGTCAACGTCATGGCAAAGACGAAGAGCCATGTGCGTTAAAGACCTTGCTAGGTTGGATTATTTACGGTCAATCCGCTCCTACGGTCAGAGCATCCTGTTTTCATCAAGTAGCCAGGCCCGTTATGCATCTTTCGTTTCATGATGCAATAAAGGGAGAAGACGAGCTGCATGATATTGTTAAGCGGCATTTCTCTACCAAGGAGTTTGGCGTCATGGCCCCGAAAGGTGATTTAGTGAGCAGAGAAGTTAGCCGCGCTATGGAATTAATGGAGCGGACTTTGAGACTAGTGGATAACCGTTACGAGATTGAGCTGCTGTGGGACTCGGACAACGTTCAACTTCCTGACAGCTACCCTATGGCTTTGAATCGTCTCATCAGTTTGGAAAAGTCGCTGAGAAAGCAACCGCATCTGTTAGAGTGGAAGAACAATCACATGGTCAAGTTGCTGTCCAAGGGCTATGCGAGAATCGCTACTGAGGAGAATTTGAACCGAAAGTGACTTCGCGTTTGGTATGCCCCTACCTTTGTCGTCGAAAATCCCAATAAATCTCCTCCGAAGCCTAGAGATGTTGCGGATATAGCCGAAAAAGTTAGATACGTCTCACTAAACACCCGTTTGTTAAAAGGTCCGTATAATCTCGTTCCTCTTCATGCAGGCCTCTTCAAATTTCGCGAGCGTAAGGTGGCTGTTACCGCTGATGTAAAGGAATTGTTTCACCAGATTCGCATCAAGCAGGAAGATCAGCAGTGCCAGCGTTTCTTGTGGAGAAACGGAGATAGTTCCAGACAACCCACTCTATATATCATGGAGGTCATGCTGTTCGGACCTAGGTGCTCTCCTACATGTTCCCAGTTCGTCAAGAATCACCACGCTAATCTTTTCAAAGACGAGTTCCCAGAAGCTCTTGACGGATTGGTTAATCGTACCTACGTCGACGATTACTTCAACAGTCATGATTCACAAGCTCTGGAGAGTCACGTCAACGCGAAGTTACTAGCTTCAGCAGAGAGTGAAAGCTTCATCGCCAAAGTTCTGCATCCGAAATTTGATAATTTTTCATTTAGGCTCTCAGACGATGGGCTGCTCGACAAAATGTTACGACCGGATTTCAATATTTCGCGAAATTCTCAGAACGATTATGAGAGTTTTCGATCCGCTAGGGGTCATCTCTCTGTATATTATCCGTCGAATCGTCCTGCAGGAAGTTTGGCGGGAAGGATTTGATTGGGATGAACCAGTATCTATCCTTTTAAGAACTCAGTGGGTAGACTTTGAACTGAAGAACATCGAAAATCTCAAAATTCAGCGTCGATATATCGTTTGCTGCTGTAGCCTATCTGCGATTTGAGCGTAGTGACTTAGTCATTCTACGAACTGTCACCGTGGTCTTCTGTCAGAGTCATCGGTTTCCAACTTCGCTTTAAGGACATCCTTCGAAAGAAAACTACCGATAAAGAAGCCTTCATCAGCCCCAGTGAGTTTCGTCGCGCAGAAGATTGGTTGTTTCGAAAAATTCAACACGATGCTTCCCCTGTTGAACTCAAGTCATTGCGAGAGGGGAATTCGGTTGGCAGTTCCATCTCTATACTCAGTTTTTCACCATTCTCCTGGTGCAACATCAACACGACCGTAATCTTCATGTCGGAACAGCATCCATAATTTCCGAGATACGTGAGCGTGCTTGGGTCATCAGCATTCGAGGAGTGGTGCAGAGGATTAAGGCTAGGTGCAACATGTGCAAACGTCACAGAGCTCAACCGTGAGTCCGATGATGGGTCAACTCCCTGAAGCGCGTTTATCTTTCGATTCTCGACCTTTCACGCATGTTGGTGTTGATTACTTTGGTCCTCTGCTCGTCAAATTCGGAAGAGGAACCGTGAAAAGATACGGCATGATTTTTACTTGCCTTACCTTCCGAGCAGTACAAATAGAGCTGCTGAATGATCTCAGCTTCGACCAATGTTCTATGGCACTGCAACGTTTCCTTATAAATCGAGGAGTCACCCGATTCTTGTACAGTGATAATGGTCTTAATTTCGTCGGCACGAAAAACCTCCTGGAGAAAGATGTCAAGGAGATGGAGTCGGCCTTAAGTGAGCATTCAGCAAATACGAGGGAGTTCTTTGGCGATTTATCCCTGCCTACTCACCGTGGATGGGTGGAGCCTGGGAACGTCTCATTCACTCAATCAAGATTTGTATTGAAGTTACACTTAGAGGGGTGGTCCCACGTGAAGATGTACTTCCTAATGCCCTCATTGAAGCACAGGGTCAAATCAACCGTCGTCCTCTTACCCACGTCCCAGTCGACCACGAAGATCCTATGCCACTTACTCCAAACTCGATGCTATTCGGTGAGGAAGATCGAGATGTTACGGCCCCAGGTATATTCTACGATAAAGATGGTTTTAGCAAGCTGTACGGTCGGCGATCTCAACATCTGATGTCACAGTTCACCAAGCGCTGGTATAGTGAGTATCTCCCTGGAATAACGAGAAGGTCGAAGTGGCAGAAGGACACAAAGCCAGTTGAAGTCGGCGACGTAGTAATTCTAATCGAACCCAACGAGATTCGCTCAGCTTGGCAATTGGGTAGTATCGTCAAGGTTTTCCCGGGTGCGGATGGGGTAATTCGCACAGCTGATGTTCGTCTACCTAGCGGAGCTATAAAGCTGAAGTGATCAGTCGGCTCGCTGTTTTAGATCTAGAGTCTTCAACCTAGCAGTTTCAGACGGCCGCCGGAATGTCATCGAGCCGATTTATTTTTTCTCTACTAACATTGTTTAAAATTTATTAATTCTACCTTATATTAATTGATCATTGGCAACACCAATATCCAGAGCACTGCACATCATATTTGGAGACCTCTTCTCGTATCGTATGTCGATGTCTCACACACACACGCATATTACCCTTTTTATACCCTATCCCATAGGGGTATATTAGTTTTGATACATAGTTTGTAACATAGAGAAATAATTTAGCTACATATACCTCAAAGTATATGGATCGACTCAGAATCGATAGCTGAGTCGATTTAGCCATGTCTGTCCGTCCGTCCGTCCGTCCGTCCGTCCGTCTGTCTGTTCGTCAGCGGTTTTTGGGCCTTAAATTTTGAGCTAGGATATTGAAATTTGGTATATAGGATCCTTGTCCGAGTCACCAGAACAAGTGTAAAAATTTTTGAAATCCGCCCACTGCCACGCCCCCTTTTTAGGAAAACTTATTTTTTGGCCAAACCGTAAGGAATTTCAAAAAAGTGTCTGAGTAGCCTATTTAGACAATCCTAATGTCTAATATCTATATGGGGATATATTCCGCAACAGAGCTTGGATCAATGGTGTCGAACTTTCGATTCCTAGAAGAAGCTGCAATGGGGTCATCCCTGTTGACTTCTGAATGGTTGTATTTAATACCAGTTGAATTTTCCACAAACCACTTGGCCATTCTGCTTTAATCTTTGTCTCGACTCTCATCAGGTTCCTGATGGTTCTCATGTACCTTTCAATCTGTCCATTGCCTCGGTGTATATCCGGTGTAATGAAGTGATATTCAATCTGCCATTCACTTAGATATTTCGGAAATGTTGAATTTTTAAACGATGTACCAGCATCCATGATTATTTTTCTAGGCGTACCTACTTACTTACTTAAGTGGCGCTACAGTCCGGAATGAACCTGGGCCTCAACCAACATGCCTCTCCAATTAGCCCGGTCCTTAGCTAACTGCCTCCAGTTGCGCACTCCAAGTTGGTTGAGGTCGGTTTCCACTTGTGCGCGCCACTTAAGGCGAGGTCTTCCTCTACTGCGTCCGACGTCTGGCTGGGAATCGAAGACTCTGCGAGCCGGAGTATTGGTGTCCATTCGTTCTACATGTCCTAGCCATCTTAAACGTCCAATGCGGAGTTTTTTGACCAGGGGCATATCGCTGTACAGCTCGTATAGTTCTTGGTTGAATCTTCGTCTCCATAGCCCGTCAACGCAAACGGGACCGAAGATTTTTCGAAGAATTTTCCTCTCGAATCTACCAAGGATTTCTTCATCCGCTTTTGATACGGTCCATGCTTCAGCGCCGTAGAGCAGGACTGGGATGATCAGGGTCTTATATAGGATCTCCTTAGTAGTTCGAGTGAGGGCTTTACTACTAAATTGCCTTCTTAGCCCGAAGAAACAGCGGTTGGCAAGAGTAATTCTTCGTTTAATTTCTGACGAGATGTTGTTGTCAGAGTTAATAGCGGAGCCGAGGTAGACAAAGTCCCGTACTACCTCAAAGTTATATCTGTCAATGGTGACGTTCTGTCCAATTCGTCGATGTTGTGTGTCCTTTCGTGTTGACAGCATATACTTAGTCTTACCCTCATTTACTGCTAAACCCATTTTCGCCGCTTCCTTCTCTATACTAGCAAACGTGGCTATGACATCACGTTGAGTCCTACCAATGATGTCAATATCGTCAGCGTATGCTAGTAGTTGCACCGACTTTTGGAAAATTGTGCCTCTGGTGTTGGCTTTGGAGTTTTGCACAATTCTCTCAAGAATCAGATTAAAGAAGTCACATGACAGCGCATCGCCTTGCCTAAATCCTTTTTTGGTATCGAATGTGTCGGTGAGGTCGTTTCCGACCCTGATGGAGCAGCGAGAATTCTCCATCGTCATCCTACACAAACGGACGAGTTTGGGCGGTATACCAAAACTAGACATGGCTCTGTACAGTTCGTCTCTATAAATGCTGTCATATGCGGCTTTGAAATCGATGAATAGGTGGTGGGTATCGATTTGGACTTCTTGAGTTTTTTCCAGGATCTGCCGAAGTGTGAAAATTTGATCGGTTGTGGACTTTCCTGGCCTAAAACCACACTGATAAGGGCCAATCAGGTTGTTGGTAAACGGTTTCAGGCGTTCACATATTACGGCAGATAGGATCTTGTAGGCGATGTTGAGGAGACTTATGCCTCTGTAGTTGGCGCAGTTCAGAGGGTCTCCTTTTTTGTGGATCGGGCAAACGATGCTGAGGTTCCATTCTTCAGGCATATTTTCATCCGACCAGATTTGGCTTATGAGTTGGTGGATGTTACTTACCAAGTCATCTCCGCCGGCCTTATAGAGCTCAGCGGGAAGGCCGTCATTTCCGGCAGCCTTATTAAGCTTGAGTTTAGATATTGCTATCCTCACTTCACTCAGGTCGGGTGGTTGGCAGTTTTCGCTGTCGTTGTCAATATTGAATGGTTCGTTCTGCCTGACAGCGGAATGTTGTTCGTCATCGCCGTTTAACAGTCTGCAGAAGTGGTTCTTCCATATCCTCAGCATCGACTGTGTCTCAACTACAATATTTCCTTGTTCATGTCGACAGGATTCTGTTCGAGCCTTGTATCCTTGGCTTTGACGTTTTACACTTTGGTAAAACTTGCGAACATCGTTCCTGGAGTGGCACCTCTCTATATCCTCGATCGCGCGCTTTTCTTGCTCTTTTTTCTTTTTGCTGAAAAGCCGATGTTCTTCCCTTCTTCTTTGCCTATAGAGCTCAATGGCAGCTCTCGTCTTCACCTGCAGCTTAGCCTTGTAGGCCTCGTTCTTGGCTGCGAGCATCTGTCGGCATTCCTCATCAAACCAGGGGTTTCTTGCTGGTGGGCGCGAGAAACCTAGCACATCAGTTGCGGCTGATCTAATGGCCTGTTGGCATCGTTGCCATTGCTCTTCGACATTCGATGCTGGTGGTATGGTGTTAATCGAGAGGTTAAGGGATACGCGTTGTGCGAAGGTCTTGGCGGTCTCTTGCGATTGCAGTCTTCCGACATTAAATTTTTTCACAGTATTTCTGGATTGTTGTGGCGTGGTGGATATCCGCATTCTTACCTTGGCTGCTACAAGGTAGTGATCCGAGTCGATGTTAGCTCCTCGGAATGTTCGGACATCCAAAATACTGGATGCGTGCCTCTTATCTATCGCAATGTGATCAATTTGGTTGACCGTTCGTTGATCTGGAGACCGCCATGTCCCCTTATGGATATCGAGGTGAGGAAACCGTGTGCTGGCTATAGTGGCATTTCGTTCCGTAGCGAAATCAATTAGCCTAAGCCCGTTTCCAGACGTGTTGTCGTGTAGGCTATGTTTTCCGACAATACTTCTAAAGATGTCTTCTCTTCCTACCTTTGCGTTAAAATCTCCCAGCACGATTTTAACATCGTACTTCGGTTGTCGCTCATAGGTTTTGTCGAGGAGCTCGTAGAAGCAATCCTTAGCTATATCATCTTTTTCTTCCGTCGGAGCGTGAGCGCATATAAGGCTTATATTGGCGAATTTGGCCTTGATGCGGATTGTTACTATGCGTTCGCTAATGTCTTGGAAACATAAGACTTCTTGCCTAAGTCTGGCACTTATAACAAATCCGCATCCGAATAGTCGCTGTTTCTGCTCACTATAACACGGTCCGTAGTATATGTCACAGTTTTTCATCCTCTTTTTGCCCGGCCCATCCCATCGTATTTCCTGGATGGCAATAATGTCTGCTTTGTAGCAGTTAAGGGCTTCCGCTAGTTGTTCGCCTGCACCTCTCCTGTTTAATGTTCTCACATTCCAGGTGCAGATACGAACGTCGTTGTCCTTTTTTCGTTTAGCAGGGTCGTCAACAATAAAATCCGTCCTTTCCGAGGCTATTGGTTGCTTCGTAACCATGTTTTTTTTCTGTGGGTGGGTAGTTAGCCCAAAGCACAACCCCCAACCTGGAGGGCCAGTTCCAATTTATTAGATACCCCTAGGACACGGGGCCATCAGTATCCACTACGGGATTGAGCGCTGCCGTTGGCCTTTCGGTTCATCCGCCACCATCTCTGTTCAAGGGGCCTGACTAACCCTTGAAATTCCTAGACAACCTGTTGTCCGAATATGTCAGAGCAGCTCATCTAGGTTCGCCTGGGACAGCAGGCCGGGTATTCTTCCGTGCCATTCTCACCAGGGTGTTTATAGTGTTGCTGTTTTTCGTCGTGTTATCAACACTCGCACTTATCGTTTAGCAAGTCAAATCCGGTTGGATGAGACCAGTACCCGATGGTTACCACTTGGAGGTAAAGATAAGCACATTTGATGTGTAGTCAGAGTTGCAACACTGGGCATTGCCAAGTTAACGCCAATCAGAGTCTACCCTCGTTCTACAGCACCCAACCATCTAGGCGTACCAAACAACGATAAAACATGTTGTAGGTTTTCACGCGTTTCAGCCGTTGTAACAGTCTTCATAGGCAATAACATGCAATATTTCGTAAATGCATCTACAATAACTAAAACATGCTTGTAGCTATCAGATGATATTGGTAATGGACCCAAACAATCCATGTGTAGAGTATGGAATGGCTGTTTTGGCTTTTCTACCGGGCTTATGAAACCCTGTAACGGACCAGTCCTAGTTTTTTTCACAGCACAAATAACACAATGCTTAAGATAGTTTTTGATGAAATTTCTTAGCCGCCAAAAGTGTTCTGAAATAGACGCATAAGTCTTATCGGCACCGACATGACATTGTTCATCATGGAAAATTCGCAGCAAACCTAAACGACTTTGTTTTGGAACAAACCATTGCAAATTCACAGTACCATCTTGATTGATTTGCTTATGATATAGCATTTCGTCCTTTTCTACATATTGGTTAGCGTCCAACTCACCTATTTTAAGTTTTTCCAACAAGTTTTGCACTTCTTTGTTTCCTTTTTGTTCAATGTATGCCCAATCATTATGTCTTATCCGCCGAACAACGTCCACGGGATTTCGGCTTAAATAATCTACATGTGGTAAGCTAAGTCCTTTTCGGTATACTATTTCGAAATTAAAATCCTGTAAATAAATCCACCAACGTGCAATCCGAGGAATTAGATCTTTTTTTGTAGCTGATGCTTTTACGGCATTACAATCTGTAACAATTGTAAATTTAATGCCAAGCAAATATACACGAAAATGCTTTACAGCTTGTACAATAGCTAATGTTTCAAGCTCGTATGAGTGATATCTGGCTTCAACTGGTGTTGTTCTCTTGCTAAAGTAAGCTACAACTTTTGACACCTGATTATGCTTTTGGATTATAATAGCTCCATACCCGATGCTACTTGCATCTGTGTGCAGTTCGGTTGTCAGTTCTGGTTCAAAAATTGCAAGAAGTGGCCTTGATGTTAAGTGCTCAATCAAAAATTGTCTTGCTTTTTCTTGATCTTCGGTCCACTCGAATGGCACATTTTGTTTCGTTAGCTTTGTAATCGAAGCTGTTCGAGTGGCAAATTCTGGAACAAACTTTCTAAAATATCCTGCCAACCCCATCAATTGTCGAACTTGCTTGACGTTCTTAGGAACATGAGACTCAATCAAAGATTGAATTTTATCTTTACCCGGCCGGACACCCTCACTTGATATTTCTCTACCAAGATATTCTAAATTGGATTGAAGAAATCGGCATTTTCCAATATTCGAAGAAAATCCGGCAGAATTCAATGCATTCAACACCTGATGTAAATAATTGAGCCCTTCCTCATATGTAACGCTAGGAATCAGGATGTCATCCAAATATACAAGTGCGATCGTATCCTTAAGTGGCCCTAGAGCAAGGTTGATAGCCCTTTGAAAAATGGCTGGAGCGTTAGAAAGCCCAAAAGGCATCCTCAAATATTCAAAATGGCCGTCGGGTGTGACGAAAGCAGTCTTGTGGATAGACTCTTCATGAATGGGTATTTGGTGAAATCCTGACGCCATGTCCAAGGATGTAAAGTACCGCCCTTTACCCAACCTGTCGAGCTGATCCTCAATTAACGGAAGTGGATATCTGTCTTTAACAGTGTTGCGATTCAGCTCTCGAAAGTCAACGCACATCCTGTACGAGCCATCTTTTTTTCTAACGAGGATAACTGGACTTGCGAACGGGGATTCGCTAGGACGAATAATGTTGTTGCTAATAAGGTCAGCTGTGATTTTGCGTACAGCACCTCTCTCTTTAGCGGCTAAACGATAAGGGCAGCGGTTGACAATGACATCCTTCTCAAGTCTGATCTTAAGGCTGATATTATTTACTGTCCCTACTTTATTCCCACTTGTTATCATGTCCGGAAAATCCTTTAAAACTTCTTGTAGTGCGCCTCGAAATTCAGAAGGAACCACAATTTCTGACATGTTAGAAACGACGTTGTCCAAAACTCTATTGATTCCAGGAAGCTGGCGACGAATAACAAGTGAACCCTCATAATCTGTGATAGTAGCTAAACTGTGGTCTTCAAACAAATTTCGTCCAATAAAGACGTCATAATCGAGACAGCTATCTGGAACAACAACATACGCAACAGTAGTTTCTATGTTCGAGATCCTCGTGAGCGCCTCAAATTTTGTTGTTGCTTCAATTGTGGCATTAGCTATCCCTTTAAGCATAACATTGCAGCCGACAAGTCTATTTTGGAATAAATGTTGAAACTTTTCTGACATGAGGGAAATATCCGCTCCTGTATCAATCAGCGCCCAAAATCGATGACCTTCAATAAAAACTTCATTTGCGCCAGATGGTTTCCCCGAACTACAAAAATTTATACTGCTCCGCTTGTCTATAGCCGCCTTTGTTTGTGAAACAGTTAGAAATGTCATGACCAAGCTTAGCACAAAAAGAACAAGCAACACCCTGACTTAGTTTCGGCAGCGTTGATGGTGTTAATGACGTTTTGCTATCCACATTTGACCTGGTACGTTTAATGCGACAATTGGCTTTCACATGCCCTAATTTTCCACAATTGAAGCATTTCTTTCCCGAAGTGCCTACGTCTTTTCTGTCCCCTATCTTCCTTTTTAACACTGACTGATCAACACTTAACTCACTAAGGCCCTTATCGCATGACGGTTTAGGAAAGCAGGACAAAAGGACTAAAAGCTCACGAATTGTTTTACAGTTAGATTTCATAATCGTATTTCGAACATCAAATTCAGCTATGCCATGAATTATCAATTCCAACAAATCACCATCACTCCAATTCGCCCGCACATTCCTCAGCAAAGAAGCCTTTTCGTGGACATATGTCTCATAGGTGTTTACGCTGGAACTTCTAAATTGTGCTGCTTCTTCTAAGAGGCGGCCCAGATTCCTTTTTGGTGGAAATGCTTCCTCAAAATCCTTGCAGAACTTCACCCAGTTTCTTACGTCGGGATTCCAACACTCATACCACCCCTTTGCATCTCCCAACAGAAATCTACCAACTCGGGCCAAAGTTTGCAAATCCGACCAACCTACTTCACTTTTTAACACTTCCACTTGACTCACCCATTTACCTGCCTCATTTACGTCAGGTCTGAAGTGCGGAAGATCAATCCGGTCGTCCGATCTTTGGGACTGCAATGCCTTCACCAGTTCACTAATAATTTGTGCGGATTCCCCGGTCACATCACCATTTACAGTTTTCGATGTACCGCGATTACTAGACATTATTATTATTATTTTTTTTTTGTTTTTTTAGCACAAGACACAACACAATTTCAAAAGCACAAAAAGCACATAGGATTTTTATTTATTTTTCGTTTCCCACTTCTGATGTTAGAATTATGTTAGAATTATTTCAATATTAAAAAACAAACAACTATTGTTAGAATTACTTCAATATAAAAAAACAACTATTTTATTTCTAATTAATTGAATTTTTATTAATCAATTGGATCTTTATTAATAACGTCCGAACACGACAAATTCCACAAGATTAATGCCCGTCTTTTCAGCATGTAATGCGCTTCATCCCTTTTCGCATCGGCCAACAGAAACTGACGGGGTTGTTTTTGTTTTCATGTGTCTCGATCGATGAGAGTAAATGTGTGTGTTCGTCTGGATCGACAGTAGTAAATGTAACTGTGTGTGTTCGTCTGAATCGACGAAGGTCAGCCACACACATCGGGTTGTTATTATTATACCCTATCCCATAGGGGTATGTTAGTTTTGATACTTAGTTTGTAACATAGAGAAATAATTTTGCTACATATACCTCAAAGTATATGGATCGACTCAGAATCGCTAGCTGAGTCGATTAAGCCATTAAGCCATGTCCGTCCGTCCGTCTGTACGTCACCGATTTTTAGGCCTTAAATTTTGAGCTAGGATAATGAAATTTGGTATATAGGATCCTCGTCTCTGCCTCCAGAACAAGTTTAAAATTTTTTTAAATCCGCCCACTGCCACGCCCCCTTTTAAGAAAAACTCAGTTTTTGACCACACCGTAAGGAATTTTAAAAAAGTTTCTGAACAACATATTTAGACAATATTATTATCTATATTTCGTCCATATAAAGTTTTTTGCCACGCCCACTTTTTGGGGGCGTTTTCAATAAAAAACTGTTTTCGGTCAAATTTTAAATTTTTCGAAAAAAATTTTGATGCAGAATCATTAACATTATTAATATGAACATTTCTTCTATATATCATTTTAACCCACGCCCACTTTTTGGGGTCGTTTTTATATAAAAACCATTTTTATACACTACCCCATAACATATGCAAGAAAAAACCTTGTCTTTTGTAGAACCGTTAAAGTGTTTTGTAAGCAGTCTGAAGAATTTGTTGTCACTATATCATTTTTTCTATTTATCCACATCGTGTTTTTAGCCATGTCCCCTTTTTTGGGGATTTTAGTTTTATGGATAGGATGGGATAGGGTATTCAACGATCCGCACAGCGGATTGTAGCCTTCTCATATGTTTATACCCTATCCCATAGGGGTATATTAGTTTTGATACTTAGTTTGTAACATAGAGAAATAATTTAGCTACATATACCTCAAAGTATATGGATCGACTCAGAATCGCTAGCTGAGTCGAATTAGCCATGTCTGTCTGTCCGTCCGTCCGTCCGTCCGTCCGTCTGTCTGTTCGTCAGCGGTTTTTGGGCCTTAAATTTTGAGCTAGGATAATGAAATTTGGTATATAGGATCCTCGTCCGTGCCACCAGAACAAGTGTAAAAATTTTTGAAATCCGCCCACTGCCACGCCCCCTTTTTAGGAAAACTTATTTTTTGGCCAAACCGTAAGGAATTTCAAAAAAGTGTCTGAGTAGCCTATTTAGACAATCCTAATATCTATATTTCGTTCATACAAAGTTTTTTGCCACGCCCACTTTTTGGGGGCGTTTTTAGTAAAAAACGCTTTTTGTCCAAATTTTAAAACTTTCGAAAAAAATTTTGATGCAAATACTTCCGAAATGGTAATATAAACATTTTGTCCATAGATCATTTTCACCTACGCCCACATTTTGGGGGCGTTTTCTTACAAAAACCATTTGTATACCCCATCCCATGGCATTAGCAATAGAAATACGTTGTTTTTTGTCGAACCACACAATATTTTGAGAAACTGTCTGAGCAATATATTGTGAGAATGTCATTTTCTGTATTTCATCGCCATAAGGCCTATATTTTGAGGATATTAATTTAAAGGATGGGATGGGATAGGGTATTCAACGATCCGCATAGCGGATTGTAGCCTCTCATATGTTTATACCCTATCCCATAGGGGGGTATATTAGTTTTGATACTTAGTTTGTAACATAGAGAAATAATTTTGCTACATATACCTCAAAGTATATGGATCGACTCAGAATCGCTAGCTGAGTCGAATTAGCCATGTCTGTCTGTCCGTCCGTCCGTCCGTCCGTCCGTCCGTCCGTCCGTCCGTCCGTCCGTCTGTCTGTTCGTCAGCGGTTTTTGGGCCTTAAATTTTGAGCTAGGATAATGAAATTTGGTATATAGGATCCTCGTCCGTGCCACCAGAACAAGTGTAAAAATTTTTGAAATCCGCCCACTGCCACGCCCCTTTTTAGGAAAACTTATTTTTTGGCCAAACCGTAAGGAATTTAAAAAAAGTGTCTGAGTAGCATATTTAGACAATCCTAATATCTATATTTCGTTTATACAAAGTTTTTTGCCACGCCCACTTTTTGGGGGCGTTTTTAGTAAAAAACGCTTTTTGTCCAAATTTTAAAACTTTCGAAAAAAAAATTGATGCAGAATCATTAACATTATTAATATGAACATTTCGTCTATATACCATTTTAACCCACGCCCAATTTTTGGGGGCGTTTTTATATAAAAACCATTTTTATACACTCCCCCATAACATATGCAGTAGAAAACCTTGTCTTTTGTAGAACCGTAAAATTATTTTGTAAGCAGTCTGAAGAATTTGTTGTCACTATATCAGTTTTTCTATTTTATCCACATCGTGTTTTTAGCCATGCCCCCTTTTTTGGGGATTTTAGTTTTATGGATAGGATGGGATAGGGTATTCAACGATCCGCACAGCGGATTGTAGCCTTCTCATATGTTTTTTTTTTGTTTTCAATCTAACAATATATATTAAATTTCAATCAATTTGACATAGCAGTTTGCGAGAAATTAACAATTTTCTTTATATGGCCTATATGACAAAATACGTTATATGGATTTTCTCGCAAAAACTGGGTATGCAGTTTTGTTGGAACTAATATGCTTATAGTATATTTTAAGTTTAATCAAAATCGTTAGAGCCGTTTTCGAGAAAATTGAGGTTATGTCTAATTTTTATATGGCAGGTACCGTTATTAACATGGCTAAAAGCAAACAAAAAAATGGCCTAGAATTATGACAAAAACAAGCTTAAATACGAAGTTTGAAGAAAATCGGTCAAGCCGTTTAGGCTGGGGAGACCATTACGGACAGACGGACCGACGGACCGACGGACGGAATTCCAAAAACCACTTTTTTAGGCTCCGCTATCATCGTAATGTTAGAATCAATCAAAATCTCGAGGTCGAAAATTTTCACGAAAACAATATCTTTCTCTTTGTAAGAGAAAGTTAAAAACGTTTTCTGGGCAAATTTTAAAATTTTCGAAAAAAGTTTTGATGCACTATCATTGGTAGTATTAATATGAACATTTCGTCAATAGACCATTTTAACCCACGCCCAATTTTTAGGGGCGTTTTCTTACATTTGTATGCCCTACCCCAAAGCATATGCAATAGAAAATCGTTGTGTTTTGCCGAACCATTAAGAATTTTATAAACCTTCTGAACAATATGTTGTGATAACGTCATTTTCAATACTTGACCATAAAGACCACATTTTGGGGATATTAATTGTAAGGATGGGATGGGAAAGGGTATTAAACGATCCCCACAGCGGATTGTAGCCTTCTCATATGTTTATACCCTATCCCATAGGGATATATTAGTTTAAATACATAGTTTGTAACATATTTTATTTATTTATTTATTTAAGTAAAATTGTAATGCCTAAACACATTAAGATAAGCCATCTTATAAATCAGTGCTAAGCTAGAAACTGCAGTTAAAGCTACATTATATTTATACACATTATTTCACGAATTAAATTAAATTAACCAAGTGATAAATTAGTTTTAATAGTAATAGTACAATATTATTAATATTAATTAAAAATTTTGAGATAGATAATTCTTTAATATATTTTTAAACATTGTTGTGTTTTCTATTATTCTTATATATCGAGGCAATGAATTCCATTGCCGGGTAGCTTTTATAAAAAAAACTGACGCTCGGCGGTAAGGCAAGAATAGCGTGGGTGAATTAACTGACCCGTTCTATTTGAGGAGGCTACAACTAGTTTATCATACAAATACCGAGGTTGCCGTGTTCGTATTATGCTTGAAAGTAATAAAATTGTGCGAAACTTTATGAAACTATATAATGACATAATCAATAGCTGTCTAGAGAATCTAGATACGTGGTCGTATCTTCGTAATCCAAAAACATATCTAGTAGCATTATTAAAGGTTATAGGAGTCTCCTTTTACTAGCAAAGCTACAATTTCCAAAAAGTTCACACCCATACAAAAGAATAGGTAAAACCAACGATCGTGCCAGCATGAGGCGCGTTTTTAGGGGAGTAAACGATTGAGTTGCCCACAGCGTTCGAAGCACTCCATGAGTTTTTCCTACTGCAGCATTTATATGGTTGTCCCAAGTCAGAGTATGGTTAAATGTCACACCAAGATTTTTCGCCTTTTCGACATATTCAATTGGTGCATTGCCAAAAATTTTCGTAGGAAAATAAGATAGCTCCAATGGGTGCCTTGAGACTAACAAACATTTAGACTTCAAGGGATTTAAAAGGAGTCCATTTGTCTGTGCCCATGCTACAATAATTTTGAGATCCTCATTAACCCATGCTGCACCATGCTTTATTAGACCAAGTGGACAGCTAATGTACATTTGCACGTCATCAGCATACATGTGTAATACACATTGCTTAACAATGGATGGAAGATCATTAACATACAACGAAAAAAGTAGAAGACCCAGAAAGGATCCCTGAGGGACACCATTTAGCGTCATTGTTGGTCATTTATATGAACCGCTTGCATTCTACCTGATAAATCGTTTAATACCCTATCCCATCCCATTTTAAAATTACTATCCTCAAAATATAGGCCTTATGGCGATGAAATACAGAAAATGACATTGTCACAATATATTGCTCAGACAGTTTATCAAAATCTTTTGTGGTTCGACAAAAAACAACGGTTTTCTATTGCTAATGCCTTGGGAGGGGGTATACAAATGGTTTTTGTAAGAAAACGCCCCCGAAATGTGAGCGTAGGTGAAAATGATCTATAGGCAAAATGTTTATATTACCATTGCGGAAGTATTTGCATCAACATTTTTTTTCGAAAGTTTCAAAATTTGGACAAAAAAGGTTTTTTAATAAAAACACCCCCAAAAAGTGGGCGTGGCAAAAAACTTTATATGGACGAAATATAGATATTAAGATTGTCTAAATATGTTGCAAACACACTTTTTTGAAATTCCTTACGGTTTGGCTTAAAACTACGTTTTTTCTAAAAGGGGGCGTGGCAGTGGGCGGATTTTAAAAATTTTTACACTTGTTCTGGTGACTCGGCCAAGGATCCTATATACCAAATTTCATTATCCTAGCTCAAAATTTAAGGCCCAAAAATCGGTGACGAACAGACAGACGGACGGACGGACGGACGGACGGACGGACGGACGGACAGACAGACATGGCTAATTCGACTCAGCTAGCGATTCTGAGTCGATCCATATACTTTGAGGTATATGTAGCTAAATTATTTCTCTATGTTACAAACTAAGTATCAAAACTAATATACCCCTAAGGGATAGGGTATAAAAAGCAACCAATTTAACTGCACCGTCTGAAAATTTGAGAAACTTGAGCAACTTATCGCATAAAACACTATGGACAACAGTGTCGAAAGCTTTTGAAAAGTCGAGCAAAACTAAGAAGGTCACCTTATTTTCATCGATCGCTTCTCGCATATCCTCGGTGACTTTTATCAAGGGAGTGGTACAACTATGGTTCTTTCGAAAACCATAGCTAAACTATTTCACTATGATACAAACTATGTATTAACATATGAGAGGCTACAATCCGCTCTGCGGATCGTTGAATACCCTATCCCATCCCATCCTTAAAATCAATATCCTCAAAATATAGGCCTTATGGCGATGAAATACAGAAAATGACATTGTCACAATATATTGCTCAGACAGTTTCAAAATCTTTTGTGGTTCGACAAAAAACAACGGTTTTCTATTGCTAATGCCTTGGGATGGGGTATACAAATGGTTTTTGTAAGAAAACGCCCCCAAAATGTGGGCGTAGGTGTAAATGATCTATAGACAAACTGTTTATATTACCATTGCGGAAGTATTTGCATCAAAATTTTTTTCGAAAGTTTTAAAATTTGGACAAAAAAAGTTTTTTTACTAAAAACGCCCCCAAAAAGTGGGCGTGGTAAAAAACTTTGTATGGACGAAATAAAGATATTAGGATTGACTAAATATGCACTTCAGACACTTTTTTGAAATTCCTTACGGTTTGGCTTAAAACTACGTTTTTCTATAAGGGGCGTGGCAGTGGGCGGATTTCAAAAATGTTTACACTTGTTCTGCTTCGTCTGCCAGAGAGTCTATATACCAAATTTCAACACTCTAGCTCAAAATTTTAGGCCTAAAAATCGGTGACACACAGACGGACGGACGGACGGACGGACAGACATGGCTTAATCGACTCAGCTAGTGATTCTGAATCGATCCATATAGGTTAGGTTAGGTTTACGGGTTGGTGGAATAGAGAGAATAGAAGATCCTATTTGTGAACAGCACAAGCTCGGTTTTTTGGGGGTTGACCCCAAGGCCGCATTGCTTTGCCCACGTGTTGAGTTTCCGGAGCGAGTTTTCTAACAGCTCACTTATGGTTGGTATGAATTTGCCTGTCGCAAGCAATACTACATCGTCTGCGTACGCAATTACTTTAACCCCCCTGTTTTTGAATTTCATTAGTATTTCATTAACGACAAGACTCCTCCTTGTGGTGTGCCCCTTGAGGCGTTTACTTTTAGTTCAGTGTCGCCCAGTTTTGCCTTGATATTCCTTTCTTTGAGAAGACTTACAATCACGTTAGTGAGTGCCTGGTCAACGTTGGAAATCTGCAATGCCCTTTCCACTGCGCATGTTTTGACATTGTTGAAAGCTCCTTCAATATCTAGGAATTCTGCGAGTGTGTATTCTTTGTCTTTTAAAGACTTTTCTATACCACTAACAACGTCGTGCAGTGCTGTTTCAACCCCTTTGCCCTTTGTATAAGCATGTTGGGCTGGGGAGATATCATTGAAATTAAGTTTTTCACGAATGTATATGTTCATTAGTTTTTCAAAAGTCTTCAGAATGAAGGACGTAAGACTTATAGGCCTAAAATCTTTTGCAGTTGTATGGCTAGATTTACCTGCTTTGGGAATGAAGACGACCTTTACTTCTCGCCAAGCCCTTGGAATATAGCCACACATTATACTGCTTTTGAACAGTCGTGTGAGGACTGGTATGATCAGGGTTTTTGTCTTTTGGAGCATAATTGGAAATATTCCATCGCTTCCTGGGGATTTGAAGGGTGAGAATTTATCAATTGCCCAGTTTATTTTTCCTTCAGTTATGACTTCTTCTGGAGCTGTGAGAGTCGTTGAAGGGTTAAGGGTCACCTGATTACTGTCTCGACTCTGGGTACATCCCGGAAAATGGGTTTTTAGTAGGAGGTTGAGTGTGTCCGTACAGGATTGTGTCCAGTTGCTATCACTATCTTTAAGATACGTTGGAACTGTAGATTCTTTAGTTAAGATTTTCCTGAGCCTATGTCACTGCAGAACGTGTGCCAGGCAGTGCGTTTAGCTCTCGTGATTGCACTTTTGAACTTTCGCTGGCTGGATTTATATAGATCACAGTCAGTTTGTAAGTTTGTTACTTTGGCTGCGTTAAAGAGCGCTCTAGTCTTTCTTCTGATTTCGAGGAGCTCTTTCGTCCACCATGGTTGAGATTTCTTGCTCTTTGGGGTCCGTAGAGGACAAGCTTTTTCGTACGCATTGTTCAGAATCTTATTTAGGGGTTCTGTGGTTGCGTCGATTTCCTCTGGGGTATCTTTTGTTTATTCTTCCCGACTTCGTTGAAGAATATTTCCCAGTTTGTTATTCTGGGGTTCCTGCACTTACTTATTATTTCAACATAAGCTTTAATTAGGAATTCAATAATCCTGTGGTCTCAAAATGATGCTTCTTGGAAAACAGTCCATTCTCGCACAGTAAGATTTTGTGAGTTGTAGTAGAGTGTTACGTCTAAGACCTCACGCCTGTTCCTAATTATGAAGGTTGGTTCGTTACCTTTATTGACAATTAACAAATTGTTTTCAATAATGAATTCAAAAAGAGACTCACCTCTGGTGTTGGTGTCTGTACTGCCCCATTGGGTGTGATGGGCGTTGGCATCGCAACTTAGAATAAGGTCCCATCTTTACCTTTCTGCTTTCTTTGTAAGAGAGCGCGTCAGCTCGGACGGTGGACCGTCTGGAGAGTCAAACGGCATGTACACTGCTGCTAGTATCAGCGGACACTTCCTTTTTTCTCCAATTTTAACACTGTTTGGTCTGTATTGCTGTAGCTAGATAAGAGTAAAAGGTTAATCTGTTTTCTAGCAATAATACATGTGCGAATCTTACTGATATTTGGTATATTGGTGTTATAGACCACCAGGTCCTTTGACTTCAGCCCTTTTATTTCCCCCCGAATAGTCCAGGGTTCCTGGATAAGGCGACGTCAGTATTTGTTTTTGTCATGTGGAGAGCAAGATTGGCACTGGCCGCCTTACTGTGATGAAGATTTATCTGCATTATCTTCATGACGGCCAGTTGACTCTCTGCTTTCCATCTTGTAGTCTGCCGCTACCAACCGAAGCTTACATCGTGTAATACCCACACGGACTTTGAAGCTTTGCTTGCGGAGTAGCGGCAGTGATTTGTGGCTTAGAAGTACGATGACTTCCATACCACTTTCAGTGTGTTCTCCCGTTTAGAGGACTTTCCACTCCCTGCTTTCTAGTTCTGGGTTAAGGAACTGCAGGTTGCGTTCTATCCTGTCCACGGGTAGATAAGGTCCTTGTATGTGTATACGACCTTTTGGTCGGGTGAGGTTGAGGATTTCTTTTCTGTCAACGACGCGCAGGTTAGCATTTGACCAAGGTGCGTCAGTGTTGACGATGAAATTCCTGAACCAACTCAAGGTGTGATCATTGTCACATTCAATTATCTTGAATCCTTTGAAGGTAGTTAGCTGTCCAAAAAGTGGAACCGTGCCGTATGCCTTAAGGATAGCGTCATTGACGCCATCCAGGATTCTTACTTCCAACAGTTTCCATTGGTCTTTGGTGAGTTTTCGCTTTGGATTTCCAAGGTCGACTACTGCGACACGAAGACTCTCCTTGACCTTGTCAGAGAATTTTTTTCGGTTCCCTACCTACTTTCGGGGAGACAGTTTCGTCATGCCGACCTCTTTTGGAGACTTCAGGAGCTCTCACATATGTAGACGAATCCTTATGTGTGACAGCTCCATATCGCTTTAGAGTGGCCGCATTCGAGGTGAACAGCATTACACCTTTCTTCCTCGATGCGGGCAGTCCTGCGCCGTCTCCTCCAGATGCCAGCGCCCTATTTAAGCTGGTCCCTGCTCTGCCTCGCAGAACCGTTTTGGAGCAGCTGGGTATCGGCTCAGCTTTGGACTTGTCCTTGTCTGGGATGACACTCGCTTTCATGGGGTTTGACCTACTCAAGGCGGACTGTGATGTACATTCCTTCCTTGGTCCGGTCAAGCTCCCATCACCAGTTTGGTTCTGCTTCCAGTTTTTTAAGGCTGCTGCGCCAAACTGTCTCGGTTGATTTGACAATCTCCCGAGCCCTGTTTATCTGAACCGTTTCCCTATCCGTTAAGCAGTTGGGTTCACGGTTCTTAAACCTACCTAGCAGTCGCCGCGCATTCCTGCGTAATTTTAGTGGGTCCTCAACCCTGTCTTACTGCTCTACAGTGTTGCTCACCGGTTTTGTCTTCGTGACAGCAGCGACTTCGGTAAAGTCCGAACTTACTGTCTTCCGACTTATTCAGCTTGTCAACAACTGTACATGTACTGTTTAGAGTCGAGTCTGCCTCTCCCGGTGACGTCGTCTTGTCTGCTTCTTTTTCGGGATCCAATGCTACCGACCCGTATTCAGATAGGCTGAGGCATACAAGAGACACTGGTGGTCGCATGAGATCTTCCACGCTCTCAACTTCGGGGAGAGCAACCTTTGGTGGGGCGTTAGCACAAGGCACGCGGTTCAAAGCTCGACTCTCCAGAAAGTTGACGGCGTTCTGAAGCCTCCGTCCTCTAGTAAGGGTTTTCTTTTCAACTTTTTTATCGTCATTTTACAATTCAGGACTTTTTTCCTGATTGACGTCGTTGACGATATGGAGAATTTGGATGAGCTGGCGACGGATCGGTTGTCATCGTCCTCAAGAAATAGTTTCCCAAGGTTAATGTCTACCGTTCCTTCGCTTCCCTCAACCGAAACTGTCTTACTAGGCATTGGTTCTTGGAGTAGAAGGTTTTCTTCTTCCTCCGTCATGGTCGTGTCTTTAGAATCGCTTTTTTTAAGGTTCGTAGTGCCCGATTCATTAGCACCAGTCCCTGTTTTTGTTGTTTTTTGTTGTTCAATTTTGGACCCACGAGTACGGGGGAAGGACATGTCATTCTGTATTCACCCCCTGTGCACAGAAAAGGGGAATTACTTGAAACTAGAGGTCCCCAGGTATCTAGAGTTCACCGTTAGAAGACACATAACGTAGAGCCATACATCCCATCGGCACGGTTGTTTGACACCGGGAATTACGGGTTTTTTCGAGTGTTTCCCCTCTAGATCCGTTATATTTCGTCTACAGCAGTGGCACCTCGTGCAGGATGTGGTTCTTCACCAAGTATAACGGTCTCAGGAACCATGTTCCAGCGGATTGTAGCTTTCTTATATGTTTTCATTTAAAATAAGTATGTATACGAGCGTTTTCATTTTCTTTTGAATTTCTTAATAGACAGCCGAAAATTTCGGCGATTCTTAATATAATACATTACGTACCATAACCCGATATCCACATCCCAAAATTACAAAATTACATTACATTACATTACAAAATTACACCAAAAAACTATCCCTCTATTTCAGATAAGGTGTTCATATGAACTTTTATGCTACACCTTTCCCTTATTCGGATAGGATGTGAAAGATAAGTTTCTATTCAGCTGGTGCTGTAAAGAAAACAATATCGGAGGAAAACAAAAGATGCCGGTTACAAAATTAATACCTCAACCTAAGCGCTCAACGGTTAATGATGTAAAAGCCGTACCCATTATCCAAGCTATTACTTTTCCTATCGGTATATCGTTTACGTCCAACTACTTTCAAGAAAAACATATGAGAAGGCTACAATCCGCTGTGCGCATCGTTTAATACCCTATCCCATCCCATTTTAAAATTACTATCCTCAAAATATAGGCCTTATGGCGATGAAATACAGAAAATGACATTGTCACAATATATTGCTCAGACAGTTTATCAAAATCTTTTGTGGTTCGACAAAAAACAAAGGTTTTCTATTGCTAATGCCTTGGGAGGGGGTATACAAATGGTTTTTGTAAGAAAACGCCCCGAAAATGTGAGCGTAGGTGAAAATGATCTACAGACAAAATGTTTATATTACCATTGCGGAAGTATTTCCATCAAAATTTTTTTCGAAAGTTTCAAAATTTGGACAAAAAACGTTTTTTACTAAAAACGCCCCCAAAAAGTGGGCGTGGCAAAAAACTTTGTATAGACGAAATATAGATATTAAGATTGTCTAAATATGTTGCAAACACACTTTTTTGAAATTCCTTACGGTTTGGCTTAAAACTACGTTTTTCTAAAAGGGGGCGTGGCAGTGGGCGGATTTTAAAACTTTTTACACTTGTTCTGGTGACTCGGCCAAGGATCCTATAAACCAAATTTCATTATCCTAGCTCAAAATTTAAGGCCCAAAAATCGGTGACGAACAGACACACGGACGGACGGACGGACGGACAGACAGACATGGCTAATTCGACTCAGCTAGCGATTCTGAGTCGATCCATATACTTTGAGGTATATGTAGCTAAATTATTTCTCTATGTTACAAACTAAGTATCAAAACTAATATACCCCTAAGGGATAGGGTATAAAAACATATGAGAGGCTACAATCCGCTATGCGGATCGTTGAATACCCTATCCCATCCCATCCTTTAAATTAATATCCTCAAAATATAGGCCTTATGGTGATGAAATACAGAAAATGACAGTGTCACAATATATTGCTCAGACAGTTTCTCAAAATCTTTTGTGGTTCGACAAAAAACAACGTATTTCTATTGCTAATGCCTTGGGATGGGGTATACAAATGGTTTTTGTAAGAAACGCCCCCAAAATGTGGGCGTAGGTGAAAATGATCTATAGACAAAATGTTTATATTACCATTGCGGAAGTATTTGCATCAAATTTTTTTTCGAAAGTTTTAAAATTTATACAAAAAACGTTTTTTACTAAAAACGCCCCCAAAAAGTGGGCGTGGCGAAAAACTTTGTATGGACGAAATATAGATATTAGGATTGTCTAAATATGTTGCAAACACACTTTTTTGAAATTCCTTACGGTTTGGCTTAAAACTACGTTTTTTCTTTAAGGGGGCGTGGCAGTGGGCGGATTTTAAAAATTTTTACACTTGTTCTGGTGACTCGGCCAAGGATCCTATATACCAAATTTCATTATCCTAGCTCAAAATTTAAGGCCCAAAAATCGGTGACGAACACACAGACGGACGGACGGACGGACGGACAGACAGACATGGCTAAATCGACTCAGCTAGCGATTCTGAGTCGATCCATATACTTTGAGGTATATGTAGCTAAATTATTTCTTTATGTTACAAACTAAGTATCAAAACTAATATACCCCCCTATGGGATAGGGTATAAACATGCAACCCCAACATATCATTCACTTCCAAAGTGTATTTGCATTTGCAAAACTTTATTTTACTAATCTATGACAAACACTTTGAATTGCTTTCTTGAGTATATACATAAGGGGGACAAAATATGTATTATGTAATTATACCCTATCCCATAGGGGTATATTCGTTTTGACATTAAGTTTGTAACATAGAGAAATAATTTCGATAGATATACCTCAAAGTATATGGATCGATTCAGAATCGCTATCTGAGTCGATTAAACCATGTCTGTCTGTCCGTCCGTCTGTGTGTCACCGATTTTTGGGCCTTACATTTTGAGCTAGAGTGTTGAAATTTGGTATATAGACTCTCTAGCCGACGAAGCAGAACAAGTGTAAATATTTGTCAAATCCTGCCACTGCCACGCCCCTTTTTTAGAAAAACGTAGTTTGTAGACAAACTGTAAGGAATTTTAAAAAAGTGTCTGAGCGGCATATTTAGACAATCCTAATATCTATATTTCTCCTGTACAAAGTTTTTGCACGCCCACTTTTTGGGGGCGTTTTTAGTAAAAAATGCCTTTTGTCCAAATTTTAAAAAGTTTAAAAAAAACGTTTGATGCAAATACTTCCGGAATGATAAAATAAACATTTTGTCTGCAGATCATTTTCACCTACGCCTACTTTTTGGGGGCGTTTTCTTACAATAACCATTTGTATACCCCATCAACAATCCGCACGGTAGATTGTAGCCTTCTCATATGTTTATACCCTATCCCATAGGGGTATATTAGTTTTGACATTAAGTTTGTAACAAAGAGAAATAATTTCGATACATATACCTCAAAGTATATGAATCGATTCAGAATCGCTAGCTGAGTTAAGCCGTGTCTGTCTGTATGTCTGTCCGTCCGTCCGTCTGTGTGTCACTGATTTTGGGCCTGACATTTTGAGCTGGAATGTTGAAAAATGGACAGACAGACATGGCATAATCGACTCAGATAGCGATTCTGAATCGATCCATATACTTTGAGGTATATCTATCGAAATTATTTCTCTATGTTACAAACTTAATGTCAAAACTAATATACCCCTATGGGATGGGGTATAAAAACTACTTTTTTCTAAAAGGGAGCGTGGCAGTGGGTGGATTTCAAAAAATTTTACACATGTTCTGTTTTCTGGTCAAATTTTAAAATTTTCGAACAAAATTTTGATGCACAATCATTATTAGGATTAATATGAACATTTCGTTGAAAGACCATTTTAACCCACGAACACTTTTTGGGGGCGTTTTCTTACCCTACCCCAAGGCATATGCAATAGAAAAACGTTGTTTTTTGTCGAACCATAAAAGAATTTGCCAAATCTTTTGAACAATATGTTGTGACAACGTCATTTTCAATATTTTAAAAGACCAAATTTTGGGGATATTAATTTTAAGGATGGGATGGGATAGGGTATACAACGATCCGCACTGCGGATTGTAGCCTTCTCATATGTTTTTATGGTTGGGTGTTGTAGAGCGAGGGTAGACTCTGATTGGCGTTAACTTGGCAATGCCCAGTGTTGTAACTCTGACTACACATCAAATGTGCTTATTTTTACCTCCAAGTGGTAACCATCGGGCACTGGTCTCATCCAACCGGATTTGAATTGCTAAACGATAAGTGCGAGTGTTGATAACACGACGAAAAACAGCAACACTATAAACACCCTGGATGAGCTGCTCTGACATATTCGGACAACAGGTTGTCTAGGAATTTCAAGGGTTAGTCAGGCCCCTTGAACAGAGATGGTGGCGGATGAACCAAAAGGCCACCGGCAGCGCTCAATCCCGTAGTGGATACTGATGGCCCCGTGTCCTAAGGGTATCTAATAAATTGGAACTGGCCCTCCAGGTTGGCGGGTTGTGCTTTCGATTAACTACCCACCCACAGAAAAAAATATTGTTACGAAGCAACCAATAGCCTCGGAAAGGACTGATTTTATTGTTGACGACCCTGCTAAACGAAAAAAGGACAACGACGTTCGTATCTGCACCTGGAATGTGAGAACATTAAACAGGAGAGGCGCAGGCGTGCTCCTTGACAAAACCTATGAGCGACCTACCGAGGTACGATGTTAAAATCGTGCTGGGAGATTTTAACGCAAAGGTAGGAAGAGAAGACATCTTTAGAAGTATTGGCGGAAAACATAGCCTACACGACAACACGTCTGGTAACGGACTTAGGCTAATTGATTTCGCTACGGAACGAAATGCCACTATAGCCAGCACACGGTTTCCTCACTCGATATCCATAAGGGGACATGGAGGTCTCCAGATCAACGAACGGTCAACCAAATTTATCACATTGCTATAGATAAGAGGCACGCATCCAGTATTTTGGATGTCCGAACATTCCGAGGAGCTAACATCGACTCGGATCACTACCTTGTAGCAGCCAAGGTAAGAATGCGGATATCCACCACGCCACAACAATCCAGAAATACTGTGAAAAAATTTAATGTCGGAAGACTGCAATCGCAAGAGACCGCCAAGACCTTCGCACAACGCGTATCCCTTAACCTCTCGATTAACACCATACCACCAGCATCGAATGTCGAAGAGCAATGTCAATGATGCCAACAGGCCATTAGATCAGCCGCAACTGATGTGCTAGGTTTCTCGCGCCAACCAGCAAGAAACCCCTGGTGTGATGAGGAATGCCGACAGATGCTCGCAGCCAAGAACGAGGCCTACAAGGCTAAGCTGCAGGTGAAGACGAGAGCTGCCATTGAGCTCTATAGGCAAAGAAGAAGGGAAGAGCATCGGCTTTTCAGCAAGAAGAAAAAAGAGCAAGAAAAGCGCGCGATCGAGGATATAGAGAGGTGCCACTCCAGGAACGATGTTCGCAAGTTTTACCAAAGTGTAAAACGTCAAAGCCAAGGATACAAGGCTCGAACAGAATCCTGTCGAGATGAACAAGGAAATATTGTAGTTGAGACACAGTCGATGCTGAGGATATGGAAGAACCACTTCTGCAGACTGTTAAACGGCGATGACGAACAACATTCCGCTGTCAGGCAGAACGAACCATTCAATATTGGCAACGACAGCGAAAACTGCCAACCACCCGACCTGAGTGAAGTGAGGATAGCAATATCTAAACTCAAGCTTAATAAGGCTGCCGGAAATGACGGCCTTCCCGCTGAGCTCTATAAGGCCGGCGGAGATGACTTGGTAAGTAACATCCACCAACTCATAAGCCAAATCTGGTCGGATGAAAATATGCCTGAAGAATGGAACCTCAGCATCGTTTGCCCGATCCACAAAAAAGGAGACCCTCTGAACTGCGCCAACTACAGAGGCATAAGTCTCCTCAACATCGCCTACAAGATCCTATCTGCCGTAATATGTGAACGCCTGAAACCGTTTACCAACAACCTGATTGGCCCTTATCAGTGTGGTTTTAGGCCAGGAAAGTCCACAACCGATCAAATTTTCACACTTCGGCAGATCCTGGAAAAAACTCAAGAAGTCCAAGTCGATACCCACCACCTATTCATCGATTTCAAAGCCGCATATGACAGCATTTATAGAGACGAACTGTACAGAGCCATGTCTAGTTTTGTTATACCGCCCAAACTCGTCCGTTTGTGTAGGATGACGATGGAGAATTCTCGCTGCTCCATCAGGGTCGGAAACGACCTCACCGACACATTCGATACCAAAAAAGGATTTAGGCAAGGCGATGCGCTGTCATGTAACTTCTTTAATCTGATTCTTGAGAGAATTGTGCAAAACTCCAAAGCCAACACCAGAGGCACAATTTTCCAAAAGTCGGTGCAACTACTAGCATACGCTGACGATATTGACATCATTGGTAGGACTCAACGTGATGTCATAGCCACGTTTGCTAGTATAGAGAAGGAAGCGGCGAAAATGGGTTTAGCAGTAAATGAGGGTAAGACTAAGTATATGCTGTCAACACGAAAGGACACACAACATCGACGAATTGGACAGAACGTCACCATTGACAGATATAACTTTGAGGTAGTACGGGACTTTGTCTACCTCGGCTCCGCTATTAACTCTGACACTGTTACTGCTGTGTTGTTAATTGAATTAAAATTGTCAGAAGACAATCAGATTATTGCTATCAAAGGGCTGCGCTTGGCATGCTTGCGGCACGGCACGGCTTAACTCGCCGGATTTGGGAGGTCTTTGCCCTTACAACAGCCGAAAACAACATCAACAAAAAAAAACTTACTTCATGCCAAGTCAGTAATCTTCAATCTCACTAAATAACCCTATCTTGATTGATATCGGAATTGGATGCAACATTGGTGTTCAGTTGCATAGGTACACTTCTCCCACCCTTACTTCTCCATAAGAGAACGCCTTGACAACACCAGTACCTCTTTTCCGCGTTGTCCCTTAAGTAAATAGGTAACTAAACTACCCTACTAAGTGATAAGAATCCTCGATGCCATCCATGCTCAACCCCAAATTGAAAAAACTTTACCAAATCATTATTAACATTACACACATTTTATTATACATAGTTTGTAGGTAGAATCCATTTTATCGGTAATTAAGTTATTTTAAATTCATTTAAATAATTTCATTAGCTTTAGTTTTTTTTCTTAGATTTAAGTTTTAAATTAGCTTAATTTTTAATAGATAAGATGATTCCTATTGAGTGAATAACACTATACTGCACTATTAATTGATTGATTAGTTAATTATTATTCTCAAAGATATCACTTCTACTTACAGTTGTTATTACTGCATAATAACATCAATTGAATGTAATAATTGATAGTAATATCACTTACTTGTGTTAATCCTTAATAGGATTCGATGACCTAGAATGTCCAAATTATTCCAAATGATAAAGTTTTGACGTCGACGGAGATTGTGCACAATTCCCACGATTTGAGTAAATTTTCTTTTGACCTTCACACAAAAAAAAGGAAAGCATTAGTTTCACCAATCAAAAATTAACATAGTAAATCATATACAGCAAAAATTATTACATTTGTTTTCTTTAGCTTTAAGTAGTAAAATTTTATATCTTATACAGTAGTGCAATATAGATATACCTATGATATTTTTTTTCTCTCTTTTTAGAATTTAACAAATTTAGAACATTTTTTTTTTTGATTTTTAAACAATTTTCATTAATTGCAATATTTTAGGATATGAAATTATTTCACTTTGGATTGTTTACCTTTTTTTACACGAACACAAAAACATATGAGAGGCTACAATCCGCTGTGCGGATCGTTGAATACCCTATCCCATCCCATCCTTAAAATTAATATCCTCAAAATATAGGCCTTATGGCGATGAAATACAGAAAATGACATTGTCACAATATATTCCTCAGACAGTTTATCAAAATCTTTTGTGGTTCGACAACAAACAACGTATTTCTATTGCTAATGCCTTGGGATGGGGTATACAAATGGTTTTTGTAAGAAAACGCCCCCAAAATGTGGGCGTAGGTGAAAATGATCTATAGACAAAATGTTTATATTACCATTGCGGAAGTATTTGCATCAAAAATTTTTTCGAAAGTTTTAAAATTTGGACAAAAAGCGTTTTTTACTAAAAACGCCCCCAAAAAGTGGGCGTGGCAAAAAACTTTGTATGGACGAAATATAGATATTAAGATTGTCTAAATATGCTGCTCAGGCACTTTTTTGAAATTCCTTACGGTTTGGCCTAAAACTACGTTTTTCTGAAAAGGGGGCGTGGCAGTGGGCGGATTTCAAAAATTTTTACACTTGTTCTGCTTCGTCGGCCAGAGAGTCTATATACCAAATTTGAACTCTCTAGCTCAAAATTTAAGGCCCAAAAATCGGTGACACACAGACGGACGGACGGACGGACGGACGGACGGACGGACGGACGGACGGACGGACAGACAGACATGGCTTAATCGACTCAGCTAGCGATTCTGAATCGATCCATATACTTTGAGGTATATGTATCGAAATTATTTCTCTATGTTACAAACTTAATGTCAAAACTAATATACCCCCCTATGGGATAGGGTATAAACAACACACGAGTATACACACACAATTCCAGCGAACACAGGCGCCAGTCGGTGCGCGAAACGAGTACTCAGATCCGCTTCCCTGATGAATGCCCTTCACGATGGTTTTGTCGAACTGATCTTGCGTTAGATCTTTCTTAGACTAACGAAATTAGCTATCGTTCGTAAACACAAGTAATCTGACGGACTCCCGAGTTATTGGTGATATGAGAGCATAGCTCTCATCTTTATCAGTGGTTGCCCCTTTTATTATACCCTATCCCATAGGGGGGTATATTAGTTTTGACATTAAGTTTGTAACATAGAGAAATAATTTCGATACATATACCTCAAAGTATATGGATCGATTCAGAATCGCTAGCTGAGTCGATTAAGCCATGTCTGTCTGTCCGTCCGTCCGTCCGTCTGTGTGTCACCGATTTTTGGGCCTTAAATTTTGAGCTAGAGAGTTCAAATTTGGTATATAGACTCTCTGGCCGACGAAGCAGAACAAGTGTAAAAATTTTTGAAATCCGCCCACTGCCACGCCCCCTTTTCAGAAAAACGTAGTTTTAAGCCAAACCGTAAGGAATTTCAAAAAAGTGCCTGAGCAGCATATTTAGACAATCTTAATATCTATATTTCGTCCATACAAAGTTTTTTGCCACGCCCACTTTTTGGGGGCGTTTTTAGTAAAAAACGCTTTTTGTCCAAATTTTAAAACTTTCGAAAAAATTTTTGATGCAAATACTTCCGCAATGGTAATATAAACATTTTGTCTATAGATCATTTTCACCTACGCCCACATTTTGGGGGCGTTTTCTTACAAAAACCATTTGTATACCCCATCCCAAGGCATTAGCAATAGAAATACGTTGTTTGTTGTCGAACCACAAAAGATTTTGATAAACTGTCTGAGGAATATATTGTGACAATGTCATTTTCTGTATTTCATCGCCATAAGGCCTATATTTTGAGGATATTAATTTTAAGGATGGGATGGGATAGGGTATTCAACGATCCGCACAGCGGATTGTAGCCTCTCATATGTTTTATTCTAGTAATCATAGGGACTTACAATGTCAAGATAATGTTAAGATCGCACTACATTGTCTAATCTTCTAGACAAAATTCAGCCTTATGAAAATGCAAATTTTAAAACTATTTCAGGCCTCACGCTTTGGGCGCCATTTGTTACTGCTGTGTTGTTAATTGAATTAAAATTGTCAGAAGACAATCAGATTATTGCTATCAAAGGGCTGCGCTTGGCATGCTTGCGGCACGGCTTAACTCGCCGGATTGGGGAGGTCTTTGCCCTTACAACAGCCGAAAACAACATCAACAAAAAAACATATGAGAAGGCTACAATCCGCTGTGCGGATCGTTGAATACCCTATCCCATCCTATCCATAAAATTAAAATCCCCAAAAAGGGGGCATGGCTAAAAACACGATTTGGATAAAATAGAAAAAATGATATAGTGACAACAAATTCTTCGGACTGCTTACAAAACAATTTTACGGTTCTACAACAGACAAGGTTTTCTCCTGCATATGTTATGGGGTAGGGTATAAAAATGGTTTTTATATAAAAACGCCCCCAAAAAGTGGGCGTGGGTTGAAATGGTATAAAGACGAAATGTTCATATTAATAATGTTAATGATTCTGCATCAAAAATTTTTTCGAAAAATTTAAAATTTGACCGAAAACAGTTTTTTATAGAAAACGCCCCCAAAAAGTGGGCGTGGCAAAAAACTTTATATGAACGAAATATAGATATTACGATTCTGTAAATATGCTGTTCAGACACTTTTTTAAAATTCTTTACGGTTTTGCTAAAAATTACGTTTTTCTAAAAAGGGGGGCGTGGCAGTGGGCGGATTTCAAAAATTTTTACACTTGTTCTGGTGACTCGGACAAGGATCCTATATACCAAATTTCATTATCCTAGCTCAAAATTTAAGGCCCAAAAATCGGTGACGAACAGACAGACGGACGGACGGACGGACGGACGGACGGACGGACGGACGGACGGACGGACGGACGGACGGACGGACGGACGGACAGACAGACATGGCTAATTCGACTCAGCTAGCGATTCTGAGTCGATCCATATACTTTGAGGTATATGTAGCAAAATTATTTCTCTATGTTACAAACTATGTATCAAAACTAATATACCCCCCTATGGGATAGGGTATAAAAACTTACTTCATGCCAAGTCAGTAATCTTCAATCTCACTAAATAACCCTATCTTGATTGATATCGGAATTGGATGCAACATTGGTGTTCAGTTGCATAGGTACACTTCTCCCACCCTTACTTCTCCATAAGATAACGCCTTGACAACACCAGTACCTCTTTTCCGCGTTGTCCCTTAAGTAAATAGGTAACTAAACTACCCTACTGAGTGATAAGAATCCTCGATGCCATCCATGCTCAACCCCAAATTGAAAAAAAACTTTACCAAATCATTATTAACATTACACACATTTTATTATACCCTATCCCATAGGGGTATATTAGTTTTGATACATAGTTTGTAACATAGAGAAATAATTTAGCTACATATACCTCAAAGTATATGGATCGAATCAGAATCGATAGCTGAGTCGATTAAGCCATGTCTGTCCGTCCGTCCGTCCGTCCGTACGTCACCAGTTTTTGGGCCTTAAATTTTGAGCTAGAAAGATGAAATTTGGTACACGTGCTCTTTGTTGCTCCCAGCAGAACAAGTGTAAAAATTTTTGAAATCCGCCCACTGCCACGCCCCCTTTTTAGAAAAACCTATTTTTTGGCCAAACCATAAGGAATTTTGAAAAACTTTCTGAACAACTTATTTAGACAATCTGAATATCTGTATTTCGTTCATATAAAGTTTTTTGCCACGCCCACTTTTTGGGGGCGATTTTAATAAAAAACTTTTTTCGGTCAAATTTTAAAATTTTCTAAAAAACTTTTGATGCAGAATCATTAGTAATATAAATATGAACATTTCGTCGATAGACCATTTTAACCCACGCCCACTTTTTGGGGGCGTTTTTATATAAAGACCATTTTTATACCCTACTCCATAACATATGCAGGAGAAAACCTTGTCTTTTGTAGAACCGTAAAAGTTTTTTATAAGCAGTCTGAAGAATTTGTTGTCAGCATGTCATATTCTTTATTTTATCCACATCGCGTTTTTAGCCATGTCCTCTTTTTGGGGATTTTAGTTTTACAGATAGGATGGGGTAGGGTATTCAACGATCCGCACATTGGATTGTAGCCTTCTCATATGTTTATACCCTATCCCATAGGGGGGTATATTAGTTTTGATACTTAGTTTGTAACATAGAGAAATAATTTTGCTACATATACCTCAAAGTATATGGATCGACTCAGAATCGCTAGCTGAGTCGAACTAGCCATGTCTGTCTGTCCGTCCGTCCGTCCGTCTGTCTGTTCGTCACCGATTTTTGGGCCTTAAATTTTGAGCTAGGATTATGAAATTTGGTATATAGGATCCTTGGCCGAGTCACCAGAACAAGTGTAAAAATTTTTAAAATCCGCCCACTGCCACGCCCACTTTTAGAAAAAACGTAGTTTTAAGCTAAACCGTAAGGAATTTCAAAAAAAAGTCTGAGCAGCATATTTAGACAATCCTTATATCTATATTTCGTTCATACAAAGTTTTTTGCCACGCCCTCTTTTTGGGGGCGTTTTTAGTAAAAAAACGCTTTTTGTATAAATTTTAAAACTTTCGAAAAAAATTTTGATGCAAATACTTCCGCAATGGCAATATAAACATTTTGTTCATAGATCATTTTCACCTACGCCCACATTTTGGGGGCGTTTTCTTACAAAAACCATTTGTATACCCCATCCCAAGGCATTAGCAATAGAAAACCGTTGTTTTTTGTCGAACCACAAAAGATTTTGATAAACTGTCTGAGCAATATATTGTGACAATGTCATTTTCTGTATTTCATCGCCATAAGGCCTATATTTTGAGGATATTAATTTTAAGGATGGGATGGGATAGGGTATTCAACGATCCGCACAGCGGATTGTAGCCTCTCATATGTTTATACCCTATCCCATAGGGGGGTATATTAGTTTTGATACATAGTTTGTAACATAGAGAAATAATTTTGCTACATATACCCCAAAGTATATGGATCGACTAAGAATCGCTAGCTGAGTCGAATTAGCCATGTCTGTCTGTCCGTCCGTCCGTCCGTCCGTCCGTCCGTCTGTCTGTTCGTCACCGATTTTTGGGCCGTAAATTTTGAGCTAGGATAATGAAATTTGGTATACAGGATCCTTGTCCGAGTCACCAGAACAAGTGTAAAAATTTTTGAAATCCGCCCACTGCCACGCCCCCTTTTTAGAAAAACGTAATTTTTGGCAAAACCGTAGAGAATTTTAAAAAAGTGTCTGAACAGCATATTTAGAGAATCGTAATATCTATATTTTGTTCATATAATGTTTTTTGCCACGCCCACTTTTTGGGGGCGTTTTCAATAAAAAACTGTTTTCGGTCAAATTTTAAATTTTTCGAAAAAAATTTTGATGCAGAATCATTAACATTATTAATATGAACATTTCGTCTTTATACCATTTTAACCCACGCCCACTTTTTGGGGGCGTTTTTATATAAAAAACATATGAGAGGCTACAATCCGCTATGCGGATCGTTGAATACCCTATCCCATCCCATCCTTTAAATTAATATCCTCAAAATATAGGCTTTATGGCGATGAAATACAGAAAATGACATTGTCACAATATATTGCTCAGACAGTTTCTCAAAATCTTGTGTGGTTCGACAAAAAACAACGTCTTTCTATTGCTAATGCCTTGGGATGGGGTACACAAATGGTTTTTGTAAGAAAACGCCCCCCAAATGTGGGCGTAGGTGAAAATGATCTATGGACAAAATGTTTATATTACCATTGCGGAAGTAATTGCAACAAAAATTTTTTCGAAAGTTTTAAAATTTGGACAAAAAGCGTTTTTTACTAAAAACGCCCCCAAAAAGTGGGCGTGGCAAAAAACTTTGTATGAACGAAATATAGATACTAGGATTGTCTAAATATCCTGCTCAGACACTTTTTTGAAATTCCGTACGGTTTGGCCAAAAAATAAGTTTTTCTAAAAAGGGGGCGTGGCAGTGGGCGGATTTCAAAAATTTTTACACTTGTTCTGGTGACTCGCACAAGGATCCTATATACCAAATTTCATTGTCCTAGCTCAAAATTTAAGGCCCAAAAATTGGTGACGAACAGACAGACGGACGGACGGACGGACGGACGGACGGACGGACGGACGGACGGACGGACGGACAGACAGACATGGCTAATTCGACTCAGCTAGCGATTCTGAGTCGATCCATATACTTTGAGGTATATGTAGCAAAATTATTTCTCTATGTTACAAACTATGTATCAAAACTAATATACCCCCTATAGGATAGGGTATAAAAAACCATTTATATACACTACCCCATAACATATGAAGGAGAAAACCTAGTCTTTTGTAGAACCGTAAAAGTGTTTTGTAAGCAGTCTGAAGATTTAGTTGTCACTATATCATTTTTTCTATTTTATCCACATCGTATTTTTAGCCATGCCCACTTTTTTTTGGGATTTTAGTTTTATGGATAGGATGGGATAGGGTATTCAACGATCCGCACAGCGGATTGTAGCCTTCTCATATGTTTATACCCTATCCCATAGGGGTATATTAGTTTTGATACATAGTTTGTAACATAGAGAAATAATTTAGCTACATATACCTCAAAGTATATGGATCGACTCAGAATCGATAGCTGAGTCGATTTAGCCATGTCTGTCCGTCCGTCCGTCCGTACGTCACCAGTTTTTGGGCCTTAAATTTTGAGCTAGAAGGATGAAATTTGGTACACGTGCTCTTTGTTGCTCCCAGCAGAACAAGTGTAAACATTTTTGAAATCCGCCCACTGCCACGCCCTCTTTTTAGAAAAACGTATTTTTTGGCCAAACCATAAGGAATTTTGAAAAACTTTCTGAACAACATATTTAGACAATCTGAATATCTGTATTTCGTTCATATAAAGTTTTTTGCCACGCCCACTTTTTGGGGGCGTTTTTAATAAAAAACGTTTTTTCGGTCAAATTTTAAAATTTTCGAAAAAACTTTTGATGCAGAATCATTAGTAGTATAAATATGAACATTTCGTCCATAGACTATTTCAACCCACGCCCACTTTTTGGGGGCGTTTTTATATAAAAACCATTTTTACACACTACCCCATAACATATGCAGGAGAAAACCTTGTCTTTTGTAGAACCGTCAAAGTTTTTATACCCTATCCCATAGGGGTATATTAGTTTTGATACTTAGTTTGTAACATAGAGAAATAATTTAGCTACATATACCTCAAAGTATATGGATCGACTCAGAATCGCTAGCTGAGTCGATTAAGCCATGTCTGTCTGTCCGTCCGTCCGTCCGTCCGTCCGTCCGTCCGTCCGTCCGTCTGTACGTCACCGATTTTTAGGCCTTAAATTTTGAGCTAGGATAATGAAATTTGGTATATAGGATCCTCGTCTCTGCCTACAGAACAAGTGTAAAAATTTTTGAAATCCGCCCACTGCCACGCCCCCTTTTAAGAAAAACTCAGTTTTTGACCAAACCGTAAGGAATTTTAAAAAAGTTTCTGAACAACATATTTAGACAATATTAATATCTATATTTCGTCCATATAAAGTTTTTTGCCACGCCCACTTTTTGGGGGCGTTTTCGATTAAAATCTGTTTTCGGTCAAATTTTAAATTTTTCGAAAAAAATGTTGATGCAGAATCATTAACATTATTAATATGAACATTTCGTCTATATACCATTTTAACCCACGCCCACTTTTTGGGGGCGTTTTTATATAAAAACCATTTTTATACACTACCCCATAACATATGCAGGAGAAAACCTTGTCTTTTGTAGAACCGTAAAATTGTTTTGTAAGCAGTCTGAAGACTTTGTTGTCACTATATCATTTTTTCTATTTTATCCACATCGTTTTTTTAGCCATGCCCCCATTTTTGGGGATTTTAGTTTTATGGATAGGATGGGATAGGGTATTCAACGATCCGCACAGCGGATTGTTGCCTTCTCATATGTTTTGTAAACAGTCTGAACAATTTGTTGTCACCATGTCATTTTCTTTATTTTATCCACATCGTGTTTTTAGCCATGTCCACTTTTTGGGGATTTTAGTTTTACAGATAGGATGGGATAGGGTATTCAACGATCCGCACAGTGGATTGTAGCCTTCTCATATGTTTATACCCTATCACATAGGGGTATATTAGTTTTGATACATAGTTTGTAACATAGAGAAATAATTTAGCTATATATACCTCAAAGTATATGGATCGACTCAGAATCGATAGCTGAGTCGATTTAGCCATGTCTGTCCGTCCGTCCGTCCGTCCGTACGTCACCAGTTTTTGGGCCTTAAATTTTGAGCTAGAAGGATGAAATTTGGTACACGTGCTCTTTGTTGCTCCCAGCAGAACAAGTGTAAACATTTTTGAAATCCGCCCACTGCCACGCCCCCTTTTAGAAAAACGTATTTTTTGGCCAAACCATAAGGAATTTTGAAAAACTTTCTGAAAAACATATTTAGACAATCTGAATATCTATATTTCGTTCATATAATGTTTTTTGCCACGCCCACTTTTTGGGGGCGTTTTCAATAAAAAACTGTTTTCGGTCAATTTTTAAATTTTTCGAAAAAAATTTTGATGCAGAATCATTAACATTATTAATATAAACATTTCGTCTATATACCATTTTAACCCACGCCCACTTTTTGGGGGCGTTTTTATATAAAAACCATTTTTATACCCTACCCCATAACATATGCAGGAGAAAACCTTGTCTTTTGTAGAACCGTAAAAGTTTTTTATAAGCAGTCTGAAGAATTTGTTGTCACCATGTCATATTCTTAATTTTATCCACATCGTGTTTTTAGCCATGTCAACTTTTTGGGGATTTTAGTTTTACAGATAGGATGGGATAGGGTATTCAACGATCCGCACAGTGGATTGTAGCCTTCTCATATGTTTATACCCTATCCCATAGGGGGGTATATTAGTTTTGATACTTAGTTTGGAACATAGAGAAATAATTTTGCTACATATACCTCAAAGTATATGGATCGACTCAGAATCGCTAGCTGAGTCGAATTAGCCATGTCTGTCTGTCCGTCCGTCCGTCCGTCCGTCCGTCCGTCCGTCCGTCTGTTCGTCAGCGGTTTTTGGGCCTTAAATTTTGAGCTAGGATAATGAAATTTGGTATAGAGGATCCTCCTCCGTGCCACCAGAACAAGTGTAAAATTTTTTGAAATCCGCCCACTGCCACGCCCCCTTTTTAGGAAAACTTATTTTTTGGCCAAACCGTAAAGAATTTCAAAAAAGTGTCCGAGTAGCATATTTAGACAATATCTATATTTCGTTCATACAAAGTTTTTTGCCACGCCCACTTTTTGGGGGCGTTTTTAGTAAAAAAACCCTTTTTGTCCAAATTTTAAAACTTTCGAAAAAAATTTTGATGCAGAATCATTAACATTATTAATATGAACATTTCGTCTATATACCATTTTAACCCACGCCCACTTTTTGGGGGCGTTTTTATATAAAAACCATTTTTATACACTCCCCCATAACATATGCAGGAGAAAACCTTGTCTTTTGTAGAACCGTAAAATTATTTTGTAAGCAGTCTGAAGAATTTGTTGTCACTATATCATTTTTTCTATTTTATCCACATCGTGTTTTTAGCCATGCCCCCTCTTTTGGGGATTTTAGTTTTATGGATAGGATGGGATAGGGTATTCAACGATCCGCACAGCGGATTGTAGCCTTCTCATATGTTTATACCCTATCCCATAGGGGTATATTAGTTTTGATACATAGTTTGTAACATAGAGAAATAATTTAGCTATATATACCTCAAAGTATATGGATCGACTCAGAATCGATAGCTGAGTCGATTTAGCCATGTCTGTCCGTCCGTCCGTCCGTCCGTCCGTACGTCACCAGTTTTTGGGCCTTAAATTTTGAGCTAGAAGGATGAAATTTGGTACACGTGCTCTTTGTTGCTCCCAGCAGAACAAGTGTAAACATTTTTGAAATCCGCCCACTGCCACGACCCCTTTTTAGAAAAACGTATTTTTTGGCCAAACCATAAGGAATTTTGAAAAACTTTCTGAACAACATATTTAGACAATCTGAATATCTATATTTCGTTCATATAATGTTTTTTGCCACGCCCACTTTTTGGGGGCGTTTTCAATAAAAAACTGTTTTCGGTCAATTTTTAAATTTTTCGAAAAAAATTTTGATGCAGAATCATTAACATTATTAATATAAACATTTCGTCTATATACCATTTTAACCCACGCCCACTTTTTGGGGGCGTTTTTATATAAAAACCATTTTTATACCCTACCCCATAACATATGCAGGAGAAAACCTTGTCTTTTGTAGAACCGTAAAAGTTTTTTATAAGCAGTCTGAAGAATTTGTTGTCACCATGTCATATTCTTAATTTTATCCACATCGTGTTTTTAGCCATGTCAACTTTTTGGGGATTTTAGTTTTACAGATAGGATGGGATAGGGTATTCAACGATCCGCACAGTGGATTGTAGCCTTCTCATATGTTTATACCCTATCCCATAGGGGGGTATATTAGTTTTGATACTTAGTTTGTAACATAGAGAAATATTTTAGCTACATATACCTCAAAGTATATGGATCGACTCAGAATCGCTAGCTGAGTCGAATTAGCCATGTCTGTCTGTCCGTCCGTCCGTCCGTCCGTCCGTCCGTGTGTCCGTCCGTCCGTCTGTCTGTTCGTCACCAATTTTTGGGCCTTAAATTTTGAGCTAGGATAATGAAATTTGGTATATACGATCCTTGGCCGAGTCACCAGAACAAGTGTAAAAATTTTTAAAATCCGCACACTGCCACGCCTCCTTTTAGAAAAAAACGTAGTTTTAAGGCAAACCGTAAAGAACTTCAAAAAAGTGTGTTCGCAACATATTTAGACAATCCTAATATCTATATTTCGTTCATACAAAGTTTTTTGCCACGCCCACTTTTTGGGGGCGTTTTTAGTAAAAAACGTTTTTTGTCCAAATTTTTAAACTTTCGAAAAAAATTTTGATGCAAATACTTCCGCAATGGTAATATAAACATTTTGTCCATAGATCATTTTCTCCTACACCCACATTTTCGGGGCGTTTTCTTACAAAAACCATTTGTATACCCCATCCCAAGGCATTAGCAATAGAAATACGTTGTTTTTTGTCGAACCACAAAAGATTTTGAGAAACTGTCTGAGCAATATATTGTGACAATGTCATTTTCTGTTTTTCATCGCCATAAGGCCTATATTTTGAGGATATTAATTTAAAGGATGGGATGGGATAGGGTATTCAACGATCCGCACAGCGGATTGTAGCCTCTCATATGTTTATACCCTATCCCATAGGGGGGTATATTAGTTTTGATACTTAGTTTGTAACATAGAGAAATAATTTTGCTACATATACCTCAAAGTATATGGATCGACTCAGAATCGCTAGCTGAGTCGAATAAGCCATGTCTGTCTGTCCGTCCGTCCGTCTGTCTGTTCGTCAGCGGTTTTTGGGCCTTAAATTTTGAGCTAGGATAATGAAATTTGGTATAGAGGATCCTCGTCCGTGCCACCAGAACAAGTGTAAAATTTTTTGAAATCCGCCCACTGCCACGCCCCCTTTTTAGGAAAACTTATTTTTTGGCCAAACCGTAAGGAATTTCAAAAAAGTGTCTGAGTAGCATATTTAGACAATCATAATATCTATATTTCGTTCATACAAAGTTTTTTGCCACGCCCACTTTTTGGGGACGTTTTTATTAAAAAACGCTTTTTGTCAAATTTTAAAACTTTCGAAAAAAATTTTGATGCAAATACTTCCGAAATGGTAATATAAACATTTTGTCCATAGATCATTTTCACCTACGCCCACATTTTGGGGGCGTTTTCTTACAAAAACCATTTGTATACCCCATCCCAAGGCATTAGCAATAGAAATAAGTTGCTTTTTGTCGAACCACACAAGATTTTGAGAAACTGTCTGAGCAATATATTGTGACAATGTCATTTTCTGTATTTCATCGCCATAAGGCCTATATTTTGAGGATATTTATTTAAAGGATGGGACGGGATAGGGTATTCAACGATCCGCATAGCGGATTGTAGCCTCTCATATGTTTATACCCTATCCCATAGGGGGGTATATTAGTTTTGATACTTAGTTTGTAACATAGAGAAATAATATTGCTACACATACCTCAAAGTATATGGAGCGACTCAGAATCGCTAGCTGAGTCGAATTAGCCATGTCTGTCTGTCCGTCCGTCCGTCCGTCCGTCCGTCCGTCCGTCTGTCTGTTCGTCAGCGGTTTTTGGGCCTTAAATTTTGAGCTAGGATAATGAAATTTGGTATATAGGATCCTCGTCCGTGCCACCAGAACAAGTGTAAAAATTTTTGAAATCCGCCCACTGCCACGCCCCCTTTTTAGGAAACCTTATTTTTTGGCCAAACCGTAAGGAATTTCAAAAAAGTGTCTGAGTAGCATATTTAGACAATCCTAATATCTATATTTCTTTCATATAAAGTTTTTTGCCACGCCCACTTTTTGGGGGCGTTTTTAGTAAAAAACGCTTTTTGTCCAAATTTTAAAACTTTCGAAAAAATTTTTGATGCAAATACTTCCGCAATGGTAATATAAACATTTTGTCTATAGATCATTTTCACCTACGCCCACATTTTGGGGGCGTTTTCTTACAAAAACCATTTGTATACCCCATCCCAAGGCATTAGCAATAGAAATACGTTGTTTGTTGTCGAACCACAAAAGATTTTGATAAACTGTCTGAGGAATATATTGTGACAATGTCATTTTCTGTATTTCATCGCCATAAGGCCTATATTTTGAGGATATTAATTTTAAGGATGGGATGGGATAGGGTATTCAACGATCCGCACAGCGGATTGTAGCCTCTCATATGTTTTATTCTAGTAATCATAGGGACTTACAATGTCAAGATAATGTTAAGATCGCACTACATTGTCTAATCTTCTAGACAAAATTCAGCCTTATGAAAATGCAAATTTTAAAACTATTTCAGGCCTCACGCTTTGGGCGCCATTTGTTACTGCTGTGTTGTTAATTGAATTAAAATTGTCAGAAGACAATCAGATTATTGCTATCAAAGGGCTGCGCTTGGCATGCTTGCGGCACGGCTTAACTCGCCGGATTGGGGAGGTCTTTGCCCTTACAACAGCCGAAAACAACATCAACAAAAAAACATATGAGAAGGCTACAATCCGCTGTGCGGATCGTTGAATACCCTATCCCATCCTATCCATAAAATTAAAATCCCCAAAAAGGGGGCATGGCTAAAAACACGATTTGGATAAAATAGAAAAAATGATATAGTGACAACAAATTCTTCGGACTGCTTACAAAACAATTTTACGGTTCTACAACAGACAAGGTTTTCTCCTGCATATGTTATGGGGTAGGGTATAAAAATGGTTTTTATATAAAAACGCCCCCAAAAAGTGGGCGTGGGTTGAAATGGTATAAAGACGAAATGTTCATATTAATAATGTTAATGATTCTGCATCAAAAATTTTTTCGAAAAATTTAAAATTTGACCGAAAACAGTTTTTTATAGAAAACGCCCCCAAAAAGTGGGCGTGGCAAAAAACTTTATATGAACGAAATATAGATATTACGATTCTGTAAATATGCTGTTCAGACACTTTTTTAAAATTCTTTACGGTTTTGCTAAAAATTACGTTTTTCTAAAAAGGGGGCGTGGCAGTGGGCGGATTTCAAAAATTTTTACACTTGTTCTGGTGACTCGGACAAGGATCCTATATACCAAATTTCATTATCCTAGCTCAAAATTTAAGGCCCAAAAATCGGTGACGAACAGACAGACGGACGGACGGACGGACGGACAGACAGACATGGCTAATTCGACTCAGCTAGCGATTCTGAGTCGATCCATATACTTTGAGGTATATGTAGCAAAATTATTTCTCTATGTTACAAACTATGTATCAAAACTAATATACCCCCCTATGGGATAGGGTATAAAAACTTACTTCATGCCAAGTCAGTAATCTTCAATCTCACTAAATAACCCTATCTTGATTGATATCGGAATTGGATGCAACATTGGTGTTCAGTTGCATAGGTACACTTCTCCCACCCTTACTTCTCCATAAGATAACGCCTTGACAACACCAGTACCTCTTTTCCGCGTTGTCCCTTAAGTAAATAGGTAACTAAACTACCCTACTGAGTGATAAGAATCCTCGATGCCATCCATGCTCAACCCCAAATTGAAAAAAAACTTTACCAAATCATTATTAACATTACACACATTTTATTATACCCTATCCCATAGGGGTATATTAGTTTTGATACATAGTTTGTAACATAGAGAAATAATTTAGCTACATATACCTCAAAGTATATGGATCGAATCAGAATCGATAGCTGAGTCGATTAAGCCATGTCTGTCCGTCCGTCCGTCCGTCCGTACGTCACCAGTTTTTGGGCCTTAAATTTTGAGCTAGAAAGATGAAATTTGGTACACGTGCTCTTTGTTGCTCCCAGCAGAACAAGTGTAAAAATTTTTGAAATCCGCCCACTGCCACGCCCCCTTTTTAGAAAAACCTATTTTTTGGCCAAACCATAAGGAATTTTGAAAAACTTTCTGAACAACTTATTTAGACAATCTGAATATCTGTATTTCGTTCATATAAAGTTTTTTGCCACGCCCACTTTTTGGGGGCGATTTTAATAAAAAACTTTTTTCGGTCAAATTTTAAAATTTTCTAAAAAACTTTTGATGCAGAATCATTAGTAATATAAATATGAACATTTCGTCGATAGACCATTTTAACCCACGCCCACTTTTTGGGGGCGTTTTTATATAAAGACCATTTTTATACCCTACTCCATAACATATGCAGGAGAAAACCTTGTCTTTTGTAGAACCGTAAAAGTTTTTTATAAGCAGTCTGAAGAATTTGTTGTCAGCATGTCATATTCTTTATTTTATCCACATCGCGTTTTTAGCCATGTCCTCTTTTTGGGGATTTTAGTTTTACAGATAGGATGGGGTAGGGTATTCAACGATCCGCACATTGGATTGTAGCCTTCTCATATGTTTATACCCTATCCCATAGGGGGGTATATTAGTTTTGATACTTAGTTTGTAACATAGAGAAATAATTTTGCTACATATACCTCAAAGTATATGGATCGACTCAGAATCGCTAGCTGAGTCGAACTAGCCATGTCTGTCTGTCCGTCCGTCCGTCCGTCTGTCTGTTCGTCACCGATTTTTGGGCCTTAAATTTTGAGCTAGGATTATGAAATTTGGTATATAGGATCCTTGGCCGAGTCACCAGAACAAGTGTAAAAATTTTTAAAATCCGCCCACTGCCACGCCCACTTTTAGAAAAAACGTAGTTTTAAGCTAAACCGTAAGGAATTTCAAAAAAAAGTCTGAGCAGCATATTTAGACAATCCTTATATCTATATTTCGTTCATACAAAGTTTTTTGCCACGCCCTCTTTTTGGGGGCGTTTTTAGTAAAAAAACGCTTTTTGTATAAATTTTAAAACTTTCGAAAAAAATTTTGATGCAAATACTTCCGCAATGGCAATATAAACATTTTGCTCATAGATCATTTTCACCTACGCCCACATTTTGGGGGCGTTTTCTTACAAAAACCATTTGTATACCCCATCCCAAGGCATTAGCAATAGAAAACCGTTGTTTTTTGTCGAACCACAAAAGATTTTGATAAACTGTCTGAGCAATATATTGTGACAATGTCATTTTCTGTATTTCATCGCCATAAGGCCTATATTTTGAGGATATTAATTTTAAGGATGGGATGGGATAGGGTATTCAACGATCCGCACAGCGGATTGTAGCCTCTCATATGTTTATACCCTATCCCATAGGGGGGTATATTAGTTTTGATACATAGTTTGTAACATAGAGAAATAATTTTGCTACATATACCCCAAAGTATATGGATCGACTAAGAATCGCTAGCTGAGTCGAATTAGCCATGTCTGTCTGTCCGTCCGTCCGTCCGTCCGTCCGTCCGTCTGTCTGTTCGTCACCGATTTTTGGGCCGTAAATTTTGAGCTAGGATAATGAAATTTGGTATACAGGATCCTTGTCCGAGTCACCAGAACAAGTGTAAAAATTTTTGAAATCCGCCCACTGCCACGCCCCCTTTTTAGAAAAACGTAATTTTTGGCAAAACCGTAGAGAATTTTAAAAAAGTGTCTGAACAGCATATTTAGAGAATCGTAATATCTATATTTTGTTCATATAATGTTTTTTGCCACGCCCACTTTTTGGGGGCGTTTTCAATAAAAAACTGTTTTCGGTCAAATTTTAAATTTTTCGAAAAAAATTTTGATGCAGAATCATTAACATTATTAATATGAACATTTCGTCTTTATACCATTTTAACCCACGCCCACTTTTTGGGGGCGTTTTTATATAAAAAACATATGAGAGGCTACAATCCGCTATGCGGATCGTTGAATACCCTATCCCATCCCATCCTTTAAATTAATATCCTCAAAATATAGGCTTTATGGCGATGAAATACAGAAAATGACATTGTCACAATATATTGCTCAGACAGTTTCTCAAAATCTTGTGTGGTTCGACAAAAAACAACGTCTTTCTATTGCTAATGCCTTGGGATGGGGTACACAAATGGTTTTTGTAAGAAAACGCCCCCCAAATGTGGGCGTAGGTGAAAATGATCTATGGACAAAATGTTTATATTACCATTGCGGAAGTAATTGCAACAAAAATTTTTTCGAAAGTTTTAAAATTTGGACAAAAAGCGTTTTTTACTAAAAACGCCCCCAAAAAGTGGGCGTGGCAAAAAACTTTGTATGAACGAAATATAGATACTAGGATTGTCTAAATATCCTGCTCAGACACTTTTTTGAAATTCCGTACGGTTTGGCCAAAAAATAAGTTTTTCTAAAAAGGGGGCGTGGCAGTGGGCGGATTTCAAAAATTTTTACACTTGTTCTGGTGACTCGCACAAGGATCCTATATACCAAATTTCATTGTCCTAGCTCAAAATTTAAGGCCCAAAAATTGGTGACGAACAGACAGACGGACGGACGGACGGACGGACGGACGGACGGACAGACAGACATGGCTAATTCGACTCAGCTAGCGATTCTGAGTCGATCCATATACTTTGAGGTATATGTAGCAAAATTATTTCTCTATGTTACAAACTATGTATCAAAACTAATATACCCCCTATAGGATAGGGTATAAAAAACCATTTATATACACTACCCCATAACATATGAAGGAGAAAACCTAGTCTTTTGTAGAACCGTAAAAGTGTTTTGTAAGCAGTCTGAAGATTTAGTTGTCACTATATCATTTTTTCTATTTTATCCACATCGTATTTTTAGCCATGCCCACTTTTTTTTGGGATTTTAGTTTTATGGATAGGATGGGATAGGGTATTCAACGATCCGCACAGCGGATTGTAGCCTTCTCATATGTTTATACCCTATCCCATAGGGGTATATTAGTTTTGATACATAGTTTGTAACATAGAGAAATAATTTAGCTACATATACCTCAAAGTATATGGATCGACTCAGAATCGATAGCTGAGTCGATTTAGCCATGTCTGTCCGTCCGTCCGTCCGTACGTCACCAGTTTTTGGGCCTTAAATTTTGAGCTAGAAGGATGAAATTTGGTACACGTGCTCTTTGTTGCTCCCAGCAGAACAAGTGTAAACATTTTTGAAATCCGCCCACTGCCACGCCCTCTTTTTAGAAAAACGTATTTTTTGGCCAAACCATAAGGAATTTTGAAAAACTTTCTGAACAACATATTTAGACAATCTGAATATCTGTATTTCGTTCATATAAAGTTTTTTGCCACGCCCACTTTTTGGGGGCGTTTTTAATAAAAAACGTTTTTCGGTCAAATTTTAAAATTTTCGAAAAAACTTTTGATGCAGAATCATTAGTAGTATAAATATGAACATTTCGTCCATAGACTATTTCAACCCACGCCCACTTTTTGGGGGCGTTTTTATATAAAAACCATTTTTACACACTACCCCATAACATATGCAGGAGAAAACCTTGTCTTTTGTAGAACCGTCAAAGTTTTTATACCCTATCCCATAGGGGTATATTAGTTTTGATACTTAGTTTGTAACATAGAGAAATAATTTAGCTACATATACCTCAAAGTATATGGATCGACTCAGAATCGCTAGCTGAGTCGATTAAGCCATGTCTGTCTGTCCGTCCGTCCGTCCGTCCGTCCGTCCGTCCGTCCGTCCGTCTGTACGTCACCGATTTTTAGGCCTTAAATTTTGAGCTAGGATAATGAAATTTGGTATATAGGATCCTCGTCTCTGCCTACAGAACAAGTGTAAAAATTTTTGAAATCCGCCCACTGCCACGCCCCCTTTTAAGAAAAACTCAGTTTTTGACCAAACCGTAAGGAATTTTAAAAAAGTTTCTGAACAACATATTTAGACAATATTAATATCTATATTTCGTCCATATAAAGTTTTTTGCCACGCCCACTTTTTGGGGGCGTTTTCGATTAAAATCTGTTTTCGGTCAAATTTTAAATTTTTCGAAAAAAATGTTGATGCAGAATCATTAACATTATTAATATGAACATTTCGTCTATATACCATTTTAACCCACGCCCACTTTTTGGGGGCGTTTTTATATAAAAACCATTTTTATACACTACCCCATAACATATGCAGGAGAAAACCTTGTCTTTTGTAGAACCGTAAAATTGTTTTGTAAGCAGTCTGAAGACTTTGTTGTCACTATATCATTTTTTCTATTTTATCCACATCGTTTTTTTAGCCATGCCCCCATTTTTGGGGATTTTAGTTTTATGGATAGGATGGGATAGGGTATTCAACGATCCGCACAGCGGATTGTTGCCTTCTCATATGTTTTGTAAACAGTCTGAACAATTTGTTGTCACCATGTCATTTTCTTTATTTTATCCACATCGTGTTTTTAGCCATGTCCACTTTTTGGGGATTTTAGTTTTACAGATAGGATGGGATAGGGTATTCAACGATCCGCACAGTGGATTGTAGCCTTCTCATATGTTTATACCCTATCACATAGGGGTATATTAGTTTTGATACATAGTTTGTAACATAGAGAAATAATTTAGCTATATATACCTCAAAGTATATGGATCGACTCAGAATCGATAGCTGAGTCGATTTAGCCATGTCTGTCCGTCCGTCCGTCCGTCCGTACGTCACCAGTTTTTGGGCCTTAAATTTTGAGCTAGAAGGATGAAATTTGGTACACGTGCTCTTTGTTGCTCCCAGCAGAACAAGTGTAAACATTTTTGAAATCCGCCCACTGCCACGCCCCCTTTTAGAAAAACGTATTTTTTGGCCAAACCATAAGGAATTTTGAAAAACTTTCTGAAAAACATATTTAGACAATCTGAATATCTATATTTCGTTCATATAATGTTTTTTGCCACGCCCACTTTTTGGGGGCGTTTTCAATAAAAAACTGTTTTCGGTCAATTTTTAAATTTTTCGAAAAAAATTTTGATGCAGAATCATTAACATTATTAATATAAACATTTCGTCTATATACCATTTTAACCCACGCCCACTTTTTGGGGGCGTTTTTATATAAAAACCATTTTTATACCCTACCCCATAACATATGCAGGAGAAAACCTTGTCTTTTGTAGAACCGTAAAAGTTTTTTATAAGCAGTCTGAAGAATTTGTTGTCACCATGTCATATTCTTAATTTTATCCACATCGTGTTTTTAGCCATGTCAACTTTTTGGGGATTTTAGTTTTACAGATAGGATGGGATAGGGTATTCAACGATCCGCACAGTGGATTGTAGCCTTCTCATATGTTTATACCCTATCCCATAGGGGGGTATATTAGTTTTGATACTTAGTTTGGAACATAGAGAAATAATTTTGCTACATATACCTCAAAGTATATGGATCGACTCAGAATCGCTAGCTGAGTCGAATTAGCCATGTCTGTCTGTCCGTCCGTCCGTCCGTCCGTCCGTCCGTCCGTCCGTCTGTTCGTCAGCGGTTTTTGGGCCTTAAATTTTGAGCTAGGATAATGAAATTTGGTATAGAGGATCCTCCTCCGTGCCACCAGAACAAGTGTAAAATTTTTTGAAATCCGCCCACTGCCACGCCCCCTTTTTAGGAAAACTTATTTTTTGGCCAAACCGTAAAGAATTTCAAAAAAGTGTCCGAGTAGCATATTTAGACAATATCTATATTTCGTTCATACAAAGTTTTTTGCCACGCCCACTTTTTGGGGGCGTTTTTAGTAAAAAAACCCTTTTTGTCCAAATTTTAAAACTTTCGAAAAAAATTTTGATGCAGAATCATTAACATTATTAATATGAACATTTCGTCTATATACCATTTTAACCCACGCCCACTTTTTGGGGGCGTTTTTATATAAAAAACCATTTTTATACACTCCCCCATAACATATGCAGGAGAAAACCTTGTCTTTTGTAGAACCGTAAAATTATTTTGTAAGCAGTCTGAAGAATTTGTTGTCACTATATCATTTTTTCTATTTTATCCACATCGTGTTTTTAGCCATGCCCCCTCTTTTGGGGATTTTAGTTTTATGGATAGGATGGGATAGGGTATTCAACGATCCGCACAGCGGATTGTAGCCTTCTCATATGTTTATACCCTATCCCATAGGGGTATATTAGTTTTGATACATAGTTTGTAACATAGAGAAATAATTTAGCTATATATACCTCAAAGTATATGGATCGACTCAGAATCGATAGCTGAGTCGATTTAGCCATGTCTGTCCGTCCGTCCGTCCGTCCGTCCGTACGTCACCAGTTTTTGGGCCTTAAATTTTGAGCTAGAAGGATGAAATTTGGTACACGTGCTCTTTGTTGCTCCCAGCAGAACAAGTGTAAACATTTTTGAAATCCGCCCACTGCCACGACCCCTTTTTAGAAAAACGTATTTTTTGGCCAAACCATAAGGAATTTTGAAAAACTTTCTGAACAACATATTTAGACAATCTGAATATCTATATTTCGTTCATATAATGTTTTTTGCCACGCCCACTTTTTGGGGGCGTTTTCAATAAAAAACTGTTTTCGGTCAATTTTTAAATTTTTCGAAAAAAATTTTGATGCAGAATCATTAACATTATTAATATAAACATTTCGTCTATATACCATTTTAACCCACGCCCACTTTTTGGGGGCGTTTTTATATAAAAACCATTTTTATACCCTACCCCATAACATATGCAGGAGAAAACCTTGTCTTTTGTAGAACCGTAAAAGTTTTTTATAAGCAGTCTGAAGAATTTGTTGTCACCATGTCATATTCTTAATTTTATCCACATCGTGTTTTTAGCCATGTCAACTTTTTGGGGATTTTAGTTTTACAGATAGGATGGGATAGGGTATTCAACGATCCGCACAGTGGATTGTAGCCTTCTCATATGTTTATACCCTATCCCATAGGGGGGTATATTAGTTTTGATACTTAGTTTGTAACATAGAGAAATATTTTAGCTACATATACCTCAAAGTATATGGATCGACTCAGAATCGCTAGCTGAGTCGAATTAGCCATGTCTGTCTGTCCGTCCGTCCGTCCGTCCGTCCGTCCGTGTGTCCGTCCGTCCGTCTGTCTGTTCGTCACCAATTTTTGGGCCTTAAATTTTGAGCTAGGATAATGAAATTTGGTATATACGATCCTTGGCCGAGTCACCAGAACAAGTGTAAAAATTTTTAAAATCCGCACACTGCCACGCCTCCTTTTAGAAAAAAACGTAGTTTTAAGGCAAACCGTAAAGAACTTCAAAAAAGTGTGTTCGCAACATATTTAGACAATCCTAATATCTATATTTCGTTCATACAAAGTTTTTTGCCACGCCCACTTTTTGGGGGCGTTTTTAGTAAAAAACGTTTTTTGTCCAAATTTTTAAACTTTCGAAAAAAATTTTGATGCAAATACTTCCGCAATGGTAATATAAACATTTTGTCCATAGATCATTTTCTCCTACACCCACATTTTCGGGGCGTTTTCTTACAAAAACCATTTGTATACCCCATCCCAAGGCATTAGCAATAGAAATACGTTGTTTTTTGTCGAACCACAAAAGATTTTGAGAAACTGTCTGAGCAATATATTGTGACAATGTCATTTTCTGTTTTTCATCGCCATAAGGCCTATATTTTGAGGATATTAATTTAAAGGATGGGATGGGATAGGGTATTCAACGATCCGCACAGCGGATTGTAGCCTCTCATATGTTTATACCCTATCCCATAGGGGGGTATATTAGTTTTGATACTTAGTTTGTAACATAGAGAAATAATTTTGCTACATATACCTCAAAGTATATGGATCGACTCAGAATCGCTAGCTGAGTCGAATAAGCCATGTCTGTCTGTCCGTCCGTCCGTCTGTCTGTTCGTCAGCGGTTTTTGGGCCTTAAATTTTGAGCTAGGATAATGAAATTTGGTATAGAGGATCCTCGTCCGTGCCACCAGAACAAGTGTAAAATTTTTTGAAATCCGCCCACTGCCACGCCCCCCTTTTTAGGAAAACTTATTTTTTGGCCAAACCGTAAGGAATTTCAAAAAAGTGTCTGAGTAGCATATTTAGACAATCATAATATCTATATTTCGTTCATACAAAGTTTTTTGCCACGCCCACTTTTTGGGGACGTTTTTATTAAAAAACGCTTTTTGTCAAATTTTAAAACTTTCGAAAAAAATTTTGATGCAAATACTTCCGAAATGGTAATATAAACATTTTGTCCATAGATCATTTTCACCTACGCCCACATTTTGGGGGCGTTTTCTTACAAAAACCATTTGTATACCCCATCCCAAGGCATTAGCAATAGAAATAAGTTGCTTTTTGTCGAACCACACAAGATTTTGAGAAACTGTCTGAGCAATATATTGTGACAATGTCATTTTCTGTATTTCATCGCCATAAGGCCTATATTTTGAGGATATTTATTTAAAGGATGGGACGGGATAGGGTATTCAACGATCCGCATAGCGGATTGTAGCCTCTCATATGTTTATACCCTATCCCATAGGGGGGTATATTAGTTTTGATACTTAGTTTGTAACATAGAGAAATAATATTGCTACACATACCTCAAAGTATATGGAGCGACTCAGAATCGCTAGCTGAGTCGAATTAGCCATGTCTGTCTGTCCGTCCGTCCGTCCGTCCGTCCGTCCGTCCGTCTGTCTGTTCGTCAGCGGTTTTTGGGCCTTAAATTTTGAGCTAGGATAATGAAATTTGGTATATAGGATCCTCGTCCGTGCCACCAGAACAAGTGTAAAAATTTTTGAAATCCGCCCACTGCCACGCCCCCTTTTTAGGAAACCTTATTTTTTGGCCAAACCGTAAGGAATTTCAAAAAAGTGTCTGAGTAGCATATTTAGACAATCCTAATATCTATATTTCTTTCATATAAAGTTTTTTGCCACGCCCACTTTTTGGGGGCGTTTTTAGTAAAAAACGCTTTTTGTCCAAATTTTAAAACTTTCGAAAAAAATTTTGATGCAAATACTTCCGAAATGGTAATGTAAACATTTTGTCTATAGATCATTTTCACCTACGCCCACATTTTGGGGGCGTTTTCTTACAAAAACCATTTGTATACCCCGTCCCAAGGCATTAGCAATAGAAATACGTTGTTTTTTGTCGAACCACACAAGATTTTGGGAAACTGTCTGAGCAATATATTGTGACAATGTCATTTTCTGTATTTCATCGCCATAAGGCCTATATTTTGATGATATTAATTTAAAGAATGGGATGGGATAGGGTATTCAACGATCTTCATAGCGGATTGTAGCCTCTCATATGTTTATACCCTATCCCATAGGGGTATATTAGTTTTGATACTTAGTTTGTAACATAGAGAAATCATTTTGCTACATATACCTCAAAGTATATGGATCGACTCAGAATCGCTAGCTGAGTCGATTAAGCCATGTCTGTCTGTCCGTCCGTCCGTCCGTCCGTCCGTCCGTCCGTCCGTCCGTCCGTCTGTACGTCACCGATTTTTAGGCCTTAAATTTTGAGCTAGAATAATGAAATTTGGTATATAGAATCCTCGTCTCTGCCTACAGAACAAGTGTAAAAATTTTTGAAATCCGCCCACTGCCACGCCCCCTTTTAAGAAAAACTCAGTTTTTGACCAAACCGTAAGGAATTTTAAAAAAGCTTCTGAACAACATATTTAGACAATATTAATATCTATATTTCGTCCATATAAAGTTTTTTGCCACGCCCACTGTTTGGGGGCGTTTTCAATATAAAACTGTTTTTGGTCAAATTTTAAATTTTTCGAAAAAAATTTTGATGCAGAATCATTAACATTATTAATATGAACATTTCTTCTATATACCATTTTAACCCACGCCCACTTTTTGGGGGCGTTTTTATATAAAAACCATTTTTATACACTACCCCATAACATATGCAAGAGAAAACCTTGTCTTTTGTAGAACCGTTAAAGTGTTTTGTGAGCAGTCTGAAGAATTTGTTGTCACTATATCATTTTTTCTATTTATCCACATCGTGTTTTTAGCCATGTCCCCTTTTTTGGGGATTTTAGTTTTATGGATAGGATGGGATAGGGTATTCAACGATCCGCACAGCGGATTGTAGCCTTCTCATATGTTTATACCCTATCCCATAGGGGTATATTAGTTTTGATACTTAGTTTGTAACATAGAGAAATAATTTTGCTACATATACCTCAAAGTATATGGATCGACTCAGAATCGCTAGCTGAGTCGATTAAGCCATGTCTGTCTGTCCGTCCGTCCGTCCGTCCGTCTGTACGTCACCAATTTTTAGGCCTTAAATTTTGCGCTAGGATAATGAAATTTGGTATATAGGATCCTCGTCTCTGCCTACAGAACAAGTGTAAAAATTTTTGAAATCCGCCCACTGCCACGCCCCCTTTTAAGAAAAACTCAGTTTTTGACCAAACCGTAAAGAATTTTAAAAAAGTTTCTGAACAACATATTTAGACAATATTAATATCTATATTTCGTCCATATAAAGTTTTTTGCCACGCCCACTTTTTGGGGGCGTTTTCAATAAAAAACTGTTTTCGGTCAAATTTTAAATTTTTCGAAAAAAATTTTGATGCAGAATCATTAACATTATTAATATGAACATTTCGTCTATATACCATTTTAACCCACGCCCCCCTTTTTGGGGGCGTTTTTTATATAAAAACCATTTTTATACACTACCCCATAATATATGCAAGAGAAAACCTTGTCTTTTGTAGAACCGTTAAAGTGTTTTGTAAGCAGTCTGAAGAATTTGTTGTCACTATATCATTTTTTCTATTTATCCACATCGTGTTTTTAGCCATGCCTCCCTTTTTTGGGGATTTTAGTTTTATGGATAGGATGGGATAGGGTATTCAACGATCCGCACAGCGGATTGTAGCCTTCTCATATGTTTATACCCTATCCCATAGGGGTATATTAGTTTTGATACTTAGTTTGTAACATAGAGAAATAATTTTGCTACATATACCTCAAAGTATATGGATCGACTCAGAATCGCTAGCTGAGTCGATTAAGCCATGTCTGTCTGTCCGTCCGTCCGTCCGTCCGTCCGTCCGTCCGTCCGTCCGTCCGTCTGTACGTCACCGATTTTTAGGCCTTAAATTTTGAGCTAGGATAATGAAATTTGGTATATAGGATCCTCGTCTCTGCCTACAGAACAAGTGTAAAAATTTTTGAAATCCGCCCACTGCCACGCCCCCCTTTTAAGAAAAACTCAGTTTTTTGGCCAAACCGTAAGGAATTTTAAAAAAGTTTCTGAACAACATATTTAGACAATATTAATATCTATATTTCGTTCATATAAAGTTTTTGCCACGCCCACTTTTTGGGGGCGTTTTCAATAAAAAACTGTTTTCGGTCAAATTTTAAATTTTTCGAAAAAAATTTTGATGCAGAATCATTAACATCATTAATATAAACATTTCGTCTATATACCATTTTAACCCACGCCCACTTTTTGGGGGCGTTTTTATATAAAAACCATTTTTATACCCAACCCCATAACATATGCAGGAGAAAACCTTGTCTTTTGTAGAACCGTAAAACTGTTTTGTAAGCAGTCTGAAGAATTTGTTGTCACTATATCATTTTTTCTATTTTATCCACATCGTGTTTTTAGCCATGCCCACTTTTTTAGGGATTTTAGTTTTATGGGATAGGATGGGATAGGTATTCAACGATCCGCACAGCGGATTGTAGCCTTCTCATATGTTTATACCCTATCCTATAGGGGGTATATTAGTTTTGATACATAGTTTGTAACATAGAGAAATAATTTTGCTACATATACCTCAAAGTATATGGATCGACTCAGAATCGCTAGCTGAGTCGAATTAGCCATGTCTGTCTGTCCGTCCGTCCGTCCGTCCGTCCGTCCGTGTGTCCGTCCGTCCGTCTGTCTGTTCGTCACCAATTTTTGGGCCTTAAATTTTGAGCTAGGATAATGAAATTTGGTATATAGGATCCTTGTGCGAGTCACCAGAACAAGTGTAAAAATTTTTGAAATCCGCCCACTGCCACGCCCCCCTTTTTAGAAAAACTTATTTTTTGGCCAAACCGTACGGAATTTCAATAAAGTGTCTGAGCAGGATATTTAGACAATCCTAGTATCTATATTTCGTTCATACAAAGTTTTTTGCCACGCCCACTTTTTGGGGGCGTTTTTAGTAAAAAACGCTTTTTGTCCAAATTTTAAAACTTTCGAAAAAATTTTTGATGCAAATACTTCCGCAATGGTAATATAAACATTTTGTCAATAGATCATTTTCACCTACGCCCACATTTTGGGGGCGTTTTTCTTACAAAAAACCATTTGTGTACCCCATCCCAAGGCATTAGCAATAGAAATACGTTGTTTTTTGTCGAACCACACAAGATTTTGAGAAACTGTCTGAGCAATATATTGTGACAATGTAATTTTCTGTATTTCATCGCCATAAAGCCTATATTTTGAGGATATTAATTTAAAGGATGGGATGGGATAGGGTATTCAACGATCCGCATAGCGGATTGTAGCCTCTCATATGTTTATACCCTATCCCATAGGGGTATATTAGTCATTCGCTCACCAACTCCCGTAGTGGTGAGACGTCTAGTTACCGGCAGTGTTTATACTATTTTTAAAGTGAAGATAATTTTGAGTAACTGGCAAGTTGGCCAACTTTTTTCAAGAAGTGTTTTAAAGCGAAGGTGTAGTCACCAGGCTCACAAGCGAGCTACCCCTGGTTCGACTCCCAGCCAGGCGTATGCTTTTTTTTTTCTTTCTTTTTTTTTTCCTTTTTTAAAATAAAAATAAGAAGAAAGTAACAATTATTTTGTTAAGTGGTCCGTGGCCGAGTGAGAGTGGCGAACAACGGGCAAGCAGGAGGTGAGGCGTTCAAGGCCCACTCGAGCAAGGAGTTATTGGCAGCCTTTTTCCACAACAGTGAAGTGACAAATTTCATTGCTTGGGAGAATAGGCAACTCCAAATGGAAGCGAGGAGAAAAGTAGCGGGGTTGTCTAATGATAGCCCTGCAGTTACTACGGGACTGGCAAAGAGGAGGAAAAAAATTATGTGTACGCCGAATTTGGTTAAACGGCGTACAAAAACAGCTTCAGCCACGCTGCCTGCTGAAGCGAGGGGGACGTCCGAATTGCCTTTGACGTCAGCGGCAGCCAAAATGCAACAACAACTGGCTTCTCCATCAGACGATGCTACTGACATAGCATACATGTCTGAGGAGGGGGAAGGCCGATACACAACCGACGACAGCAACAGGTTTGCGGTGCTGTCAACGGATGATGACGAGCACGAAGACGAGGAGCTTCTAACCAAGCAAATAAGTTCACTTGAGGAAAAAATAAACAGCATAAAATCCCAATTAGAACCGATGATTAAAGCCCTCAGGCAGAAACAACAAGAACGTCGCGAGAATGAACAGAAATGCCGTGACGAAAAAATGCTCCAACAACAACAACAACCACCACCACACAAGGTATTGGCAACAAGTGGTAAAACTGAGGCAAAGCCAAATGCCCAGCAGCAAACACAGCCAAAAAAACATCAAAACAAAACACAGCAACAGCCACAGAAGCAAAAACAGCAACCGCAAACCCAGCGAAAGCCACAACAACAACAACAGCAGCAGCAAGAAACAAAAGAGCAACAGCTGCAGAAACAACAACCACAGCAGAAGCAGCAGCAGCAACAACAACTACAACAGCAGCAGAATCAACAACAACAACAACAACAGGAGCAGCGACAGCAGCAGCAGCGGGAACACCAGCAGCAGCCACAGCCGCCGAAAAAAGAGAAAGTGCCACCCATCAACACCTTCCAAATGGACCTTAAGGAAACCATAGAAATATGTAAGTCGGCCATAGGCAATAATTTTACTATAAAAAGATTAAGTCAAGATAGGCATGCTATCCACTGCTTAACAGTGGAGCATTATAAAATTGTTAAGGAATTGCTTGTAGACAGCACAACGGAGTTCTTCACATTTACTCCGAAAGTAGAAAAATGCCAGACGGTTGTCTTAAAGGGCATAGATTCCTCAACGGATCCGCAGGCGCTGCTAAGTGAGCTTCGCCAAGTAGCGACTGACGAACTCGAAGTCGTTGGAGTAAAGCCATTCACCACAGTGAAGGCCAGACGGGAGAACCGGAAACTACCGATGTTCCTCGTACAGCTATCGCCCCAAAGCAAGCTGGATAAGTTGAGGAGTATCTCAGTCCTCAACTTCCAGGTTGTGCGCTGGGAAAAATTAAAAAGAAGCGACAGCATGCTTCAATGCATGCGTTGCCAAAGGTTCGGCCACGCCTCAGCCAACTGCGAAATGCGGTCACGCTGTGTGAAGTGTGGACAGAACCACAATGTAGGAGAGTGTAAGCTAGGAAATGAGCGGGTCGAAGATATGACCCTGCTTAAATGTGCACTTTGCGGAGGCGGCGGGCACCCTGCAAACTATCGGGGCTGTCCAAAGTTTCAGCAAATTAAACTCAATAAAAAAGCGAAGCAAACGGTAGTGGTGAATCAGCCAGCCGTTCGCCCTCCCTCAACGTCCGTCAACCCCCAAATTTCCTACGCCCAAATGGCGTCAGGAAAGGGTAAAACGGTACAGCATCCACCAAAGGAAGCCCAACAGGCCCCCGTGCCTCAGGCTCCAGCAGTAGATGCGGATGTGTTGACTGCGTTGCGGGCCATTCAAGGCCAGCTAACCGGTCTTCAAAACCAGTTACGGGAGCAGGCGTCAAGGGTAGACTATATCTACTCCTTGTTGCCGAGCTTAATGCAAAATAGATCGTAATGGGCGCGCTGTCAGAGAGACCCTTAAAGATCCTGGCTGTGAATGTAAATTCACTGATTAGGATTGAACGTAGAGCTAATCTGTTCCAACTGTTAAAAGACCAAAGTCCCGATGTGCTTATGGCTAGCGAAACTAAGCTAAACCAGAAGCATAAATTGACTAATAGTAATTACAATATCGTAAGAAGAGACCGGCCCAACTCCACTCAAGGAGGCGGGGTCGCTATCTTTATACGAAAAGGCATTAGTTATAAGGTCATATATAGTGGTGAAGTGCGCCGATTCCGGTTGCTGGAAGCCTGCGTCATATGCATTCCTCTCCAACAAGGGAAGCGATTGTATGTGATAGCGGCCTACGCACCGGAAGCACCTCAGCCTACACTTTTCACAACAGAGCTCGGAAAACTTTTCGAATCTCTGAGACTGAACTCAGTGGAGAACTTTTATCTTTTGGCTGGAGATTTAAATGCCAAGCACGAAGATTGGGGAAATCAAATACAAAATCCTCGGGGTAACCATCTATACAATTGGATGGTCCACTACAATGTTGAATATAGGATCGACATTCTCGCCACAGATAGGCCATCGTTTCCGAGAAGCGGTGCTTTTCTGGATCTTTTACTGCGAGACACAAGACTGACTGTTACTGACAAAGTAGGTCAACACCCGCGAAACTGTTTACAGACGATCGAGTACGACAGTGACCACTGCGGACTCGCCGCCGTAATACAGCTTCCGAACGAGCTTGTGGCGTTGGAGGAGTATGTGCCTGTGCATTCTTACAACTACGGTAAGATGCGCTGGCCACGCTTTACCAACGCCTTATCAAGAGAATTACGTTCGAGGGACATACTGCCACCAAACAACCGAAATTTGACAAACAACGAAATCGACAACTACTTACAACAAATGGACGAATCGATCCAAAGGACAATGGACAGGACGATTCCAAAATACAAAGAACGTGACATAACGTCTTCGTACAGAAACGCGACCATTGACGCACTGCACAGACAAAAAAGCGGACTTCTGACAAGACTTAAAAACTTGTACAGACGACTGACAAACCCACGTGACCCGGAGATTAGAACACTGAAGGCGTCGATCAAAAACATCAACCAATTGATCAAGGAGAACTATCGGTTGTCCATTAATTTGTTTTGGAATAACAGAATTCGGGCCGTAAATTCCAGCGACCCGAGTATGTTTCCACAAATTAATAAGATCTTTAGGAGGAAAGGTCATAACGACCTTCCGTGTATTAAGCTCCAACGAACAACTGACAATACAAACATACTTTTGACAGCAGGAATCGATCCAGGGGAAGCCGTCTTCAACGACGATTTCTATGTTATTGAAGATCCTCAGGAGAAAGTGGAGGCAGTGGGGGCTGTTTTTCAGGAGGTGTATAAGGTGAATGATAGCATTCGCCCGAACCGCATCCTGGAAAACAATGCCCTGCTCCATCACTTCTACCTAAGAAATGACATAACGCAATGGCGATCTGAGAACCGCGGTTTCACGCGGTTCGATGACGAAAACTTGGCAAACGCCATAGTCGCCGAGCGAAGTGGGTCTAGTCCCCTGTTAATTTCGAAGGTGGAACTCCAGACCATCTTCGATTCCATAAAGAAAAAGAAGTCAGCGGGAGTCGATGGTATATCCAACATTGTACTGCGACACTTACCCCCTGAAGCTGTGGACATTTACGCCACGCTGTTCAACAACGCGCTGAATAATGCATATTATCCAGTGCGTTGGAAGACGGCGGTGGTTCATCCTCTCCCGAAAAAGGGAAAGGACAACTCCAATCCGGCAAATTTCCGGTCGATAAGTCTCCTTCCGAGTATCAGCAAGGTATTCGAAAAGATTCTCAATCGGGCTCTGTTCAAGTGGTCTGAGGACAACAATATTATACCAGAGAACCAGTTTGGTTTCAAGGCCGGACATGACTGTATTCATGCCGCCTCCAAACTCGTCTCTGATATACAATGGAACAAAGCGAAAAAACAGTGCACGGGTGCATGTCTGGTTGATTTGGAGAAGGCTTTCGACACCGTATGGTTAGAGGGCCTCTATCTAAAGCTGACCAGACTTGGCATAAGTAAACCACTACTATATATGCTTCATGACATGTTGACTGGTAGAACGTTTGTTGTCAAAAGTGGCAATGTAACTTCTACCACCGAATTTTTCATTAAAAATGGTCTGCAACAGGGAGCGGTGAACTCGCCGATTCTCTTCAGCATTTACACCAGCGATATGATAGGTAGTCTTACTCAGGCAATTGCGTATGCGGACGATCTTATCGCGTACAGATCAGCACCTACTGTCGAGGTCATCCGAACGCTTTTGCAGCGGGACTTCGATAAGATCCAGAGATATTGTGATGACTGGAAGTTGAAAATCAACTTTCAGAAATCGGAAACTATCCTGTTTAGGACACCGTTGTCTAAGGCCTCTAGGGATACGAGAAAGAACTGGCGCAAGCTGGTGATCGTTGGACCAAACGGACATCCACTGGCGAGCAAAAGTGTAGTAAAGTACCTTGGCATCTGGCTGGATCAGTATCTATATTTCGGAAGACATGTAGATGCTGCTCTGGCGAGAGCTAGGGGAGCATTTGCCCTGACAAGACGATTGTTTTATAGCAGCCGTCTTGATAGCAGGGTGAAGGTGATTTGCTACATGTCTCTTATCAGACCGATGATTGCCTATGGGTGCCCGGTGTGGTTCAACGTTGCCCCATCTCAAATGGAAAAGATACGGGTGTTTGAGAGGCAGTGTTTGAGAAGCTGCCTTGGACTTCACAGAACACCAGTATCTGACTACACAAAATATTATTCCAACCAGGTCCTATACAACGGGGCCAACATAAACAGGATAGACAATTTTCTGGTGAAACTCATTCGGTTTCACGCGGCAAGAGCGATGACCTCGAGCAATAGTCTCATCTTTGGGGCCTTCTACCCCAATGATGAATATTTTGAAAGTGCGCGTTTAAGCGGCTTTATTCCGCCTGAAGCTTTCCTATTTTTGGATAGTCGAGGGCTGATACAGGACAGATCGGCGGTTCCGCTAATCTACCACGTCTTCCGACGAACTGTGGATAGGCGGCTCCTGTACGACCGAGACGTAGTCGCTCAGGGCGGAGGAGAGCGCCTGCGGTTCAGCAGGAGTGTGTCCGATTGGGACCGTCGGAGTAGGTGGCAACAGGAGAACCTGTTGTGGTGGCTGCAAGACTAGTTATAGATAGTTGACTTTTTAAAGTGAAAAATGGCCGACTTACGTAAGTCCAAGGTTTTAAGGTTAAGTTAGGTAAAACAGTCGGGGTGGCACAAAAAAAAAAAAAAAAAAAAAAAAAAAAAAAAAAAAAAAAAAAAAAAAAAAAAAAAAAAAAAAAAAAATACAAAAAAAAAAAATTAAAAAAAAAAAAAAAAAAAAATACAAAAATGCTTGCTGTGGCTGTTCTAGTTTTTAAGTTATTTTTAAGTAGTTTTAATTAGTTTCTAAGTATTTTTAATTAGTTCATAAGTAGTTTTAAGTAGTAAGTAAGTAAATAAAATAAAAAAAAAGATACAAAACCAAGTTTTTTTTAAAATGTTTCTTGGTACAAATAAATACATATATATAAAAATAAAATTATAATATTAGATTTTAGGCCGAAAGGCATTAGTTTTTAAGTTGTTAGTATTTAATTTAGGGTTTCCGCAGAGGACAAGTAAGTTAGTTAAGTTAGTAGATAAGTAGGCTAGTTTTTATTAATTTTTGTCTAGCATGTAAGTTAGTTATAAGATAAAGAAAAAATAAAAATGAATTTAAAAAAAAAAAAAAAAAAAAGGGGTATATTAGTTTTGATACTTAGTTTGTAACATAGAGAAATAATTTAGCTACATATACCTCAAAGTATATGGATCGACTCAGAATCGCTAGCTGAGTCGAATTAGCCATGTCTGTCTGTCCGTCCGTCCGTCCGTCCGTCCGTCCGTCCGTCCGTCCGTCTGTACGTCACCGATTTTTAGGCCTTAAATTTTGAGCTAGGATTATGAAATTTGGTATATAGGATCCTCGTCTCTGCCTACAGAACAAGTGTAAAAATTTTTGAAATCCGCCCACTGCCACGCCCCCTTTTAAGAAAAACTCAGTTTTTGACCAAACCGTAAGGAATTTTAAAAAAGTTTCTGAACAACATATTTAGACAATATTAATATCTATATTTCGTCCATATAAAGTTTTTTGCCACGCCCACTTTTTGGGGGCGTTTTCAATTAAAAACTGTTTTCGGTCAAATTTTAAATTTTTCGAAAAAAAATTTGATGCAGAATCATTAACATTATTAATATGAACATTTCGTCTATATACCATTTTAACCCACGCCCACTTTTTGGGGGCGTTTTTATATAAAAACCATTTTTATACACTACCCCATAACATATGCAAGAGAAAACCTTGTCTTATGTAGAACCGTTAAAGTGTTTTGTAAGCAGTCTGAAGAATTTGTTGTCACTATATCATTTTTTCTATTTATCCACATCGTGTTTTTAGCCATGTCCCCTTTTTTGGGGATTTTAGTTTTATGGATAGGATGGGATAGGGTATTCAACGATCCGCACAGCGGATTGTAGCCTTCTCATATGTTTATACCCTATCCCATAGGGGTATATTAGTTTTGATACTTAGTTTGTAACATAGAGAAATAATTTAGCTACATATACCTCAAAGTATATGGATCGACTCAGAATCGCTAGCTGAGTCGAATTAGCCATGTCTGTCTGTCCGTCCGTCCGTCCGTCCGTCCGTCCGTCCGTCCGTCCGTCCGTCCGTCCGTCTGTCTGTTCGTCAGCGGTTTTTGGGCCTTAAATTTTGAGCTAGGATAATGAAATTTGGTATATAGGATCCTCGTCCGTGCCACCAGAACAAGTGTAAAAATTTTTGAAATCCGCCCACTGCCACGCCCCCTTTTTAGGAAAACTTATTTTTTGGCCAAACCGTAAGGAATTTCAAAAAAGTGTCTGAGTAGCATATTTAGACAATCCTAATATCTATATTTCGTTCATACAAAGTTTTTTGCCACGCCCACTTTTTGGGGGCGTTTTTAGTAAAAAACGCTTTTTGTCCAAATTTTAAAACTTTCGAAAAAAATTTTGATGCAAATACTTCCGAAATGGTAATATAAACATTTTGTCCATAGATCATTTTCACCTACGCCCACATTTTGGGGGCGTTTTCTTACAAAAACCATTTGTATACCCCATCCCATGGCATTAGCAATAGAAATACGTTGTTTTTTGTCGAACCACACAATATTTTGAGAAACTGTCTGAGCAATATATTGTGAGAATGTCATTTTCTGTATTTCATCGCCATAAGGCCTATATTTTGAGGATATTAATTTAAAGGATGGGATGGGATAGGGTATTCAACGATCCGCATAGCGGATTGTAGCCTCTCATATGTTTTTTTTCTGTTTTTATACCCTATCCCATAGGGGTATATTAGTTTTGATACTTAGTTTGTAACATAGAGAAATAATTTAGCTACATATACCTCAAAGTATATGGATCGACTCAGAATCGCTAGCTGAGTCGATTAAGCCATGTCTGTCTGTCCGTCCGTCCGTCCGTCCGTCCGTCTGTACGTCACCGATTTTTAGGCCTTAAATTTTGAGCTAGGATAATGAAATTTGGTATATAGGATCCTCGTCTCTGCCTACAGAACAAGTGTAAAAATTTTTGAAATCCGCCCACTGCCACGCCCCCTTTTAAGAAAAACTCAGTTTTTGACCAAACCGTAAGGAATTTTAAAAAAAGTTTCTGAACAGCATATTTAGACAATATTAATATCTATATTTCGTCCATATAAAGTTTTTTGCCACGCCCAATTTTTGGGGGCGTTTTCGATTAAAATCTGTTTTCGGTCAAATTTTAAATTTTTCGAAAAAAATTTTGATGCAGAATCATTAACATTATTAATATGAACATTTCGTCTATATACCATTTTAACCCACGCCCACTTTTTGGGGGCGTTTTTATATAAAAACCATTTTGATACACTACCCCATAACATATGCAGGAGAAAACCTTGTCTTTTGTAGAACCGTAAAATTGTTTTGTAAGCAGTCTGAAGAATTTGTTGTCACTATATAATTTTTTCTATTTTATCCACATCGTGTTTTTAGCCATGCCCCCTTTTTTGGGGATTTTAGTTTTATGGATAGGATGGGATAGGGTATTCAACGATCCGCACAGCGGATTGTAGCCTTCTCATATGTTTTATACCCTATCCCATAGGGGTATATTAGTTTTTTTTTAGTTCACAAATTGGAGAACGTATCGAGAAAATCTATCGATTAAATGTGACATACTTCCAGAAAAACCTTCATGTGTAAGTGAAGCGGAAGTCGCACAATGTCAACTAAATGACATTATCATCTCATCTTTTACAAATAGCTGTAAGGTTAAACGCACTGTGGCAAAGAGGTGCACACCATGGTGGAACGATTACCTAGAAAGTTTCCGTAAAAGAGTAAGAAAACTTTTCAATAAAGCCAAACGCACCGGAAAGTGGGACCAATATAAATCTCTACTTACCCAATACAACATAGAGTTGCGAAAATCAAAAAGAGCGTCCTGGCGCAAATACTGTGAGGAACTCGAAGAGCTTCCGGCGGTGGCGCGCCTCCAGAGGGCACTCTCGAAAGATAAAACAAACTGCATGGGATTACTAGTCAAAGCTGACGGTAAAATCACATGCGACCGGGAAGAAACGTTGACCACACTTCTTCAGGTACACTTTCCCGGCTCTACAATCACAACTGAGTTTCATGAACACATGATAGATGACTCACCCCCTATAAACCTGAAAAGGATTAATAGTTTATCCGGCAAACTTTTTACTCCGGATAAGGTCAAATGGGCGATCAACTCATTTAAACCATACAAGGCACCAGGGACAGACGGAATCTTTCCTGCTCTTATACAAAAGGGCTTGGACTTTTTCCTACCCACTATGGTAGCCTTATTTAGGTTTAGTTTCAATTGGGGCTACATACCACAAACCTGGAGGGAGGTAAACGTGGTATTTATCCCCAAACCAGGCAAACCAATAGAACTACCTAAATCATACCGTCCAATAAGCTTAACATCGTTTTTCCTGAAAACAATGGAAAGAATACTTGACGTACACATTAGAGAGTGCTTAAATGAAAGCACTCCTCTGCACCCATGTCAATTCGCCTACCAAAAAGGTAAATCCACGGAAGGAGCACTTCTAAGTTTAACATCACAAATAAAAAGTGCATACGAAAACAAAGAAGTAGCTTTATGTGCCTTCCTAGACATAGAGGGCGCTTTTGACAACACTGGATATGACTCCATATCAAATGCTTTGACTCATAGAAGAATAGATCATCCCACCATCAAATGGATCAAAGCGATGCTTGAAAGTCGGAAAATAACTGCTTCATCAGCACAGACCTCAGTATCAGTAACAGCCGTTAAAGGCTGCCCTCAGGGAGGAATACTCTCACCCCTACTATGGTCTCTGGTTATCGATAACCTACTTCAAGACCTAAGTAATGCAGGTTTCAATATAATTGGATACGCCGATGACCTAGTCATCATAATAAAGGGCAAAGAACCAAACGAAGTTACAACACGTTTGCAAAACGCCCTTAAGATAGTCATAGACTGGTGTAATAAAGAAAGTTTCTCTATAAACCCCAGCAAGGCTATCATCGTCCCTTTTACAAAAAGGAGGAAATTAAATCTTACCCAAATTTCAATAAATGGTACATACATTGAGTATTCCAACGAAGTAAAATATCTTGGAGTGATCCTCGATAAAAAACTAAGCTGGAACTCCCACATCAACAACAAAATTCAAAAAGCAACCAAAGCTTTCTGGGCTTGCCGAAGCATGTATGGTAAAACCTGGGGAATCTCTCCAAAGACCACACACTGGATCTACACGATCATGGTCAGGCCCATTATAACATACGCTTCAATAGTATGGTGGAACAAAGTCACCCAAAAAACAACTATAAATAAATTAAACAAGGTACAACGGCTTGCCTGTCTGGGCATTACCGGAGCTATGCGTACCTGTCCCACGGCGGCTATGGAAGCCATAATAGGACTAACACCTCTCCACATTTACATAAAAAAAGTGGCAATTCGCAGCTCAGCAAGTTTGACACAAGCGGAAGAATTAAACATTAGTGAACATCTAAAACTAATTGAACTTCTATCCGAACTTCCAGAACTTGACATGATCTGTGCGGTTACAGACCGCTTACCAAAGACACTATGCTTCGACAAAAGATTCTCAACGGAGATCACAACCAGAGAAGCATGGTGTAGCAACAACCCTCCAAACTGCCTAAACGGCCTAAAGTGGTATACGGATGGTTCTAAAATGGACTCAGGGGTAGGAGCTGGCATACATGGACCAAATAAAAACATCTCAATACCTATGGGAAAAAACCCTAGTGTTTTCCAAGCTGAGCTCCATGCCATAAAAGAATGCGCAAACCTAATACACAACTCAGGTATTAAAGGCGCAAACATCCATATATTCACGGACAGTCAAGCAGCTATAAAAGCCCTTAGCTCACACATCATTGACTCCAAATCAGTACTACACTGCTTCAACTCCCTCCAAACACTCAGTTCCAGGAACAAGACCAAACTATGGTGGGTCCCCGGACATAAGGGAGTTGAAGGTAACGAAAAAGCTGATGAACTAGCCAGAAAAGGTTCCGAAACCCCCTTCATTGGACCTGAACCCTTCTGTGCAATCCCCAAATCAGCCATAAATCTAGTCATAAAACATATGAGAAGGCTACAATCCGCTGTGCGGATCGTTGAATACCCTATCCCATCCTATCCATAAAACTAAAATCCCCAAAAAAGGGGACATGGCTTAAAACACGATGTGGATAAATAGAAAAAATGATATAGTGACAACAAATTCTACAGACTGCTTACAAAACACTTTAACGGTTCTACATAAGACAAGGTTTTCTCTTGCATATGTTATGGGGTAGTGTATAAAAATGGTTTTTATATAAAAACACCCCCAAAAAGTGGGCGTGGGTTAAAATGGTATATAGACGAAATGTTCATATTAATAATGTTAATGATTCTGCATCAAAATTTTTTTCGAAAAATTTAAAATTTGACCGAAAACAGTTTTTTATTGAAAACGCCCCCAAAAAGTGGGCGTGGCAAAAAACTTTATATGGACGAAATATAGATATTAATAATGTCTAAATATGTTGTTCAGAAACTTTTTTTAAATTCCTTACGGTTTGGTCAAAAACTGAGTTTTTCTTAAAAGGGGGCGTGGCAGTGGGCGGATTTCAAAAATTTTTACACTTGTTCTGTAGGCAAAGACGAGGATCCTATATACCAAATTTCATTATCCTAGCTCAAAATTTAAGGCCTAAAAATCGGTGACGTACAGACGGACGGACGGACGGACGGACGGACGGACGGACAGACAGACATGGATTAATCGACTCAGCTAGCGATTCTGAGTCGATCCATATACTTTGAGGTATATGTAGCAAAATTATTTCTCTATGTTACAAACTAAGTATCAAAACTAATATACCCCCCTATGGGATAGGGTATAAAAACTGGGAACAAAACAGATGTGTTTCATACTGGGGAAACATTCTAGGCCTAAGACAGGCCAAAAGAGCTATTCAGCCCTTCAAATCAGATGCCGACAAGATACTAAATCTTCGCAGGCACGATATCAAAAACTTAGTAGGCTACCTAACTGGTCATCACGGTCTGCGATATCACCTAAATAAAATGCGTCTAGTCGACTCACCGGAGTGCAGACTATGTCTAGATGTCATATGTGAATGCCCGGCTCTTTACGGTATGAGAAGAGAATCTTTCTTCAGGGAATTCTTAAGTCCCGAAGAATTGAGGAAATCTTCGGCTGAAAGTATTATCAGCTACATTAGGAAAGTAGAAGCGCTACTAACCTAAAAAGCATCTGACGGCAAGCACAATAGATCTTATAGGTCGATGTGTATATTACTGCTTAGGCAGGTCAGAATTTAAAAAAAAAAAAAAAAAATATTAGTTTTGATACTTAGTTTGGAACATAGAGAAATAATTTTGCTACATATACCTCAAAGAATATGGATCGACTCAGAATCGCTAGCTGAGTCGATTAAGCCATGTCTGTCTGTCCGTCCGTTCGTCCGTCCGTCTGTACATCACCGATTTTTAGGCCTTAAATTTTGAGCTAGGATAATGAAATTTGGTATATAGGATCCTCGTCCGTGCCACCAGAAAAAGTGTAAATTTTTTTGAAATCCGCCCACTGCCACGCCCCCTTTTAAGAAAAACTCAGTTTTTGACCAAACCGTAAGGAATTTGAAAAATGTTTCTGAACAACATATTTAGACAATATTAAAATCTATATTTAGTTCATATAAAGTTTTTTGCCACGCCCACTTTTTGGGGGCTTTTTCTATAAAAAACTGTTTTCGGTCAAATTTTAAATTTTTCGAAAAAAATTTTGATGCAGAATCATTAACATTATTAATATAAACATTTCGTCTATATACAATTTTAACCCACGCCCACGTTTTAGGGGCGTTTTTATATAAAAACCATTTTTATACACTACCCCATAACATATGCAGGAGAAAACCTTGTCTCTTGTAGAACCGTAAAAGTGTTTTGTAAGCAGTCTGAAGAATTTGTTGTCACTATATCATTTTTTCTATTTTATCCACATCGTGTTTTTAGCCATGAACACTTTTTTGGGGATTTTAGTTATATGAATAGGATGGGATAGGGTATTCAACGATCCGCACAGCGGATTGTAGGCTTCTCATATGTTTATACATAGTTTGTAGGTAGAATCCATTTTATAGGTAATTAAGTTATTTTAAATTCATTTAAATAATTTCATTAGCTTTAGTTTTTTCTTAGATTTAAGTTTTAAATTAGCTTAATTTTTAATAGATAAGAAGATTCCTATTGAGTGAATGACACTATACTGCACTATTAATTGATTGATTAGTTAATTATTATTCTTAAAGATATCACTTCTACTTACAGTTGTTATTACTGCATAATAACGTCAATTGAATGTAATAATTGATAGTAATATCACTTACTTGTATTAATCCTTAATAGGATTCGATGACCTAGAATGTCCAAATTATTCCAAATGATAAAGTTTTGACGTCGACGGAGATTGTGCACAATTCCCACGATTTGAGTTAATTTTCTTTTGACCTTCACACAAAAAAAAAGGAAAGCATTAGTTTCACCAATCAAAAATTAACACAGTAAATCATATATAGCAAAAATTATTACATTTGTTTTCTTTATACCCTATCCCATAGGGGTATATTAGTTTTGATACATAGTTTGTAACATAGAGAAATAATTTAGCTACATATACCTCAAAGTATATGGATCGACTCAGAATCGATAGCTGAGTCGATTTAGCCATGTCTGTCCGTCCGTCCGTCCGTCCGTCCGTCCGTCCGTCCGTCCGTCCGTCCGTCCGTCCGTCCGTCCGTCCGTACGTCACCAGTTTTTGGGCCTTAAATTTTGAGCTAGAAGGATGAAATTTGGTACACGTGCTCTTTGTTGCTCCCAGCAGAACAAGTGTAAACATTTTTGAAATCCGCCCACTACCACGCCCCCTTTTTAGAAAAACGTTTTTTTTGGCCAAACCATAAGGAATTTTGAAAAACTTTCTGAAAAACATATTTAGACAATCTGAATATCTGTATTTCGTTCATATAAAGTTTTTTGCCACGCCCACTTTTTGGGGGCGTTTTTAATAAAAAACGTTTTTCGGTCAAATTTTCAAATTTTCGAAAAAACTTTTGATGCAGAAACATTAGCAATATAAATATGAACATTTCGTCAATAGATCATTTTAACCCACGCCCACTTTTTGGTGGCGTTTTTATATAAAAACCATTTTTATACACCACCCCATAACATATGCAGTAGAAAACCTTGTCTTTTGTAGAACCGTAAAAGTTTTTTATAAGCAGTCTGAAGAATTTGTTGTCACCATTCCATTTTCTTTATTTTATCCACATCGTGTTTTTAGCCATGTCCACTTTTTGGGGATTTTAGTTTTACAGATAGGATGGGATAGGGTATTCAACGATCCGCACAGTGGATTGTAGCCTTCTCATATGTTTAGCTTTAAGTAGTAAAATTTTATATCTTATACAGTAGTGCATTATAGATATACCTATGATATTTATACCCTATCCCATAGGGGTATATTAGTTTTGATACTTAGTTTGTAACATAGAGAAATAATTTAGCTACATATACCTCAAAGTATATGGATCGACTCAGAATCGCTAGCTGAGTCGATTAAGCCATGTCTGTCTGTCCGCCCGTCCGTCCGTCCGTCCGCCCGTCACCGATTTTTAGGCCTTAAATTTTGAGCTAGGATAATGAAATTTGGTATATAGGATCCTCGTCTCTGCCTACAGAACAAGTGTAAAAATTTTTGAAATCCGCCCACTGCCACGCCCCCTTTTAAGAAAAACTCAGTTTTTGACCAAACCGTAAGGAATTTTAAAAAAGTTTCTGAACAACATATTTAGACAATATTAATATCTATATTTCGTCCATATAAAGTTTTTTGCCACGCCCACTTTTTGGGGGCGTTTTCGATTAAAATCTGTTTTCGGTCAAATTTTAAATTTTTCGAAAAAAATTTTGATGCAGAATCATTAACATTATTAATATGAACATTTCGTCTATATACCATTTTAACCCACGCCCACTTTTTGGGGGCGTTTTTATATAAAAACCATTTTTATACACTACCCCATAACATATGCAGGAGAAAACCTTGTCTTTTGTAGAACCGTAAAATTGTTTTGTAAGCAGTCTGAAGACTTTGTTGTCACTATATCATTTTTTCTATTTTATCCACATCGTTTTTTTAGCCATGCCCCCATTTATGGGGATTTTAGTTTTATGGATAGGATGGGATAGGGTATTCAACGATCCGCACAGCGGATTGTTGCCTTCTCATATGTTTATACCCTATCCCATAGGGGTATATTAGTTTTGATACATAGTTTGTAACATAGAGAAATAATTTAGCTATATATACCTCAAAGTATATGGATCGACTTGATTTAGCCATGTCTGTCCGTCCGTCCGTCCGTCCGTCCGTCCGTCCGTCCGTCCGTCCGTCCGTACGTCACCAGTTTTTGGGCCTTAAATTTTGAGCTAGAAGGATGAAATTTGGTACACGTGCTCTTTGTTGCTCCCAGCAGAACAAGTGTAAACATTTTTGAAATCCGCCCACTGCCACGCCCCCTTTTTAAAAAAACGTATTTTTTGGCCAAACCATAAGGAATTTTGAAAAACTTTCTGAACAACATAATTAGACAATCTGAATATCTATATTTCGTTCATATAATGTTTTTTGCCACGCCCACTTTTTGGGGGCGTTTTCAATAAAAAACTGTTTTCGGTCAATTTTTAAATTTTTCGAAAAAAATTTTGATGCAGAATCATTAACATTATTAATATAAACATTTCGTCTATATACCATTTTAACCCACGCCCACTTTTTGGGGGCGTTTTTATATAAAAACCATTTTTATACCCTACCCCATAACATATGCAGGAGAAAACCTTGTCTTTTGTAGAACCGTAAAAGTTTTTTATAAGCAGTCTGAAGAATTTGTTGTCACCATGTCATATTCTTAATTTTATCCACATCGTGTTTTTAGCCATGTCAACTTTTTGGGGATTTTAGTTTTACAGATAGGATGGGATAGGGTATTCAACGATCCGCACAGTGGATTGTAGCCTTCTCATATGTTTATACCCTATCCCATAGGGGGGTATATTAGTTTTGATACTTAGTTTGTAACATAGAGAAATAATTTTGCTACATATACCTCAAAGTATATGGATCGACTCAGAATCGCTAGCTGAGTCGAACTAGCCATGTCTGTCTGTCCGTCCGTCCGTCCGTCCGTCTGTCTGTTCGTCACCGATTTTTGGGCCTTAAATTTTGAGCTAGGATTATGAAATTTGGTATATAGGAGTCACCAGAACAAGTGTAAAAATTTTTAAAATCCGCCCACTGCCACGCCCACTTTTAGAAAAAACGTAGTTTTAAGCTAAACCGTAAGGAATTTCAAAAAAAAGTCTGAGCAGCATATTTAGACAATCCTTATATCTATATTTCGTTCATACAAAGTTTTTTGCCACGCCCTCTTTTTGGGGGCGTTTTTAGTAAAAAAACGCTTTTTGTATAAATTTTAAAACTTTCGAAAAAAATTTTGATGCAAATACTTCCGCAATGGCAATATAAACATTTTGCTCATAGATCATTTTCACCTACGCCCACATTTTGGGGGCGTTTTCTTACAAAAACCATTTGTATACCCCATCCCAAGGCATTAGCAATAGAAAACCGTTGTTTTTTGTCGAACCACAAAAGATTTTGATAAACTGTCTGAGCAATATATTGTGACAATGTCATTTTCTGTATTTCATCGCCATAAGGCCTATATTTTGAGGATATTAATTTTAAGGATGGGATGGGATAGGGTATTCAACGATCCGCACAGCGGATTGTAGCCTCTCATATGTTTATACCCTATCCCATAGGGGGGTATATTAGTTTTGATACATAGTTTGTAACATAGAGAAATAATTTTGCTACATATACCCCAAAGTATATGGATCGACTAAGAATCGCTAGCTGAGTCGAATTAGCCATGTCTGTCTGTCCGTCCGTCCGTCCGTCTGTCTGTTCGTCACCGATTTTTGGGCCTTAAATTTTGAGCTAGGATAATGAAATTTGGTATATAGGATCCTTGTCCGAGTCACCAGAACAAGTGTAAAAATTTTTGAAATCCGCCCACTGCCACGCCCCCTTTTTAGAAAAACGTAATTTTTGGCAAAACCGTAGAGAATTTTAAAAAAGTGTCTGAACAGCATATTTAGAGAATCGTAATATCTATATTTTGTTCATATAATGTTTTTTGCCACGCCCACTTTTTGGGGGCGTTTTCAATAAAAAACTGTTTTCGGTCAAATTTTAAATTTTTCGAAAAAATTTTTGATGCAGAATCATTAACATTATTAATATGAACATTTCGTCTTTATACCATTTTAACCCACGCCCACTTTTTGGGGGCGTTTTTATATAAAAACCATTTATATACACTACCCCATAACATATGAAGGAGAAAACCTAGTCTTTTGTAGAACCGTAAAAGTGTTTTGTAAGCAGTCTGAAGATTTAGTTGTCACTATATCATTTTTTCTATTTTATCCACATCGTATTTTTAGCCATGCCCACTTTTTTTTGGGATTTTAGTTTTATGGATAGGATGGGATAGGGTATTCAACGATCCGCACAGCGGATTGTAGCCTTCTCATATGTTTTTTTTTCTTTTTATTATTTAACAAATTTAGAACATTTTTTTTTTGATTTTTAAACAATTTTCATTAATTGCAATATATTAGGATATGAAATTATTTCACTTTGGATTGTTTACCTTTTTTTACACGAACACAAAAACAACACACGAGTATACACACACAATTCCAGCGAACACAGGCGCCAGTCGGCGCGCGAAACGAGTACTCAGATCCGCTTCCCTGATGAATGCCCTTCAAGATGGTTTTGTCGAACTGATCTTGCGTTAGATCTTTCTTAGACTAACGAAATTAGCTATCGTTCGTAAACACAATTAATCTGACGGACTCCCAAGTTATTGGTGATATGAGAGCATAGCTCTCATCTTTATCAGTGGTTGCCCTTTTTTTTTTTTTTTTTGCGGGACAACAAATGGTTTTTCCTTATGCTGTACCGAGGTATCTCTTGTACCAAGTGGGACTTGAGCAGCTACAGGGATTCTGAAGAGATAATGTTGTTAGGGGGATTCTTGAAGGTGGAGTATGAGGGTTTCACGCAACGATGTGCGGTGTACTCTCTCGTACGATGATGTAGGACCAATTATTTGTCTGGCAGGCTATGGTAATGCGATATATTAAAAAAAAACTAATCTTCGTAAATACGGACTATACTAACCCTTGTTCCTGGCTCGATTGCCACTTGATATAAAAACGTTGCTCCCCAGAAATGGGTTAAGGAATTATTTCCAATAAAAAGAATTAATATTTATGCTTCGCCTTTTGTTAAAATAAATAAAAACAAGTGTAAACATTTTTGAAATCCGCCTACTGCCACGCCCCCTTTTTAGAAAAACGTATTTTGTGGCCAAACCATAACGAATTTTGAAAAACTTTCTGAGCAACATATTTAGATAATCTGAATATCTATATTTCGTTCATATAAAGTTTTTTGCCACGCCCACGTTTTGAGGGCGTTTTTATTAAAAAACCTTTTTCGGTCAAGTTTTCAAATTTTCGAAAAAACTTTTGATGCAAAATCATTAGAAATATAAATATGAACATATGAGAGGCTACAATCCGCTATGCGGATCGTTGAATACCCTATCCCATCCCATCCTTTAAATTAATATCCTCAAAATATAGGCCTTATGGCGATGAAATACAGAAAATGACATTGTCACAATATATTGCTCAGACAGTTTCTCAAAATCTTGTGTGGTTCGACAAAAAAACAACGTATTTCTATTGCTAATGCCTTGGGATGGGGTATACAAATGGTTTTTGTAAGAAAACGCCCCCAAAATGTTGGCGTAGGTGAAAATGATCTATAGACAAAATGTTTATATTACCATTGCGGAAGTTTTTGCATCAAACAATTTTTCGAAAGTTTTAAAATTTGGACAAAAAGCGTTTTTTACTAAAAACGCCCCCCAAAAAGTGGGCGTGGCAAAAAACTTTGTATGAACGAAATATAGATATTAGGATTGCCTAAATATGCTACTCAGACACTTTTTTGAAATTCCTTACGGTTTGGCCAAAAAATAAGTTTTCCTAAAAAGGGGGCGTGGCAGTAGGCAGATTTCAAAAATTTTTACACTTGTTCTGGTGGCACGGCCGAGGATCCTATATACCAAGTTTCATTATCCTAGCTCAAAATTTAAGGCCCAAAAATCGCTGACGAACAGACAGACGGACGGACGGACGGACGGACAGACAGACATGGCTTAATCGACTCAGCTAGCGATTCTGAGTCGATCCATATACTTTGAGGTATATGTAGCAAAATTATTTCTCTATGTTACAAACTAAGTATCAAAACTAATATACCCCCTATGGGATAGGGTATAAACATATGAGAGGCTACAATCCGCTATGCGGATCGTTGAATACCCTATCCCATCCCATCCTTTAAATTAATATCCTCAAAATATAGGCTTTATGGCGATGAAATACAGAAAATGACATTGTCACAATATATTGCTCAGACAGTTTCTCAAAATCTTGTGTGGTTCGACAAAAAACAACGTCTTTCTATTGCTAATGCCTTGGGATGGGGTACACAAATGGTTTTTGTAAGAAAACGCCCCCCAAATGTGGGCGTAGGTGAAAATGATCTATGGACAAAATGTTTATATTACCATTGCGGAAGTAATTGCAACAAAAATTTTTTCGAAAGTTTTAAAATTTGGACAAAAAGCGTTTTTTACTAAAAACGCCCCCAAAAAGTGGGCGTGGCAAAAAACTTTGTATGAACGAAATATAGATACTAGGATTGTCTAAATATCCTGCTCAGACACTTTTTTGAAATTCCGTACGGTTTGGCCAAAAAATAAGTTTTTCTAAAAAGGGGGCGTGGCAGTGGGCGGATTTCAAAAATTTTTACACTTGTTCTGGTGACTCGCACAAGGATCCTATATACCAAATTTCATTGTCCTAGCTCAAAATTTAAGGCCCAAAAATTGGTGACGAACAGACAGACGGACGGACGGACGGACGGACGGACGGACGGACGGACGGACAGACAGACATGGCTAATTCGACTCAGCTAGCGATTCTGAGTCGATCCATATACTTTGAGGTATATGTAGCAAAATTATTTCTCTATGTTACAAACTATGTATCAAAACTAATATACCCCCTATAGGATAGGGTATAAACATATGAGAAGGCTACAATCCGCTGTGCGGATCGTTGAATACCCTATCCCATCCTAGCCATAAAACTAGAATCCCCAAAAAAGTGGGCATGGCTAAAAACACGATGTGGCTAAAATAAAAAAAATGATATAGTGACAACAAATTCTTCAGGCTGCTTACAAAACACTTTTACGGTTCTACAAAAGACAAGGTTTTCTCCTGTATATGTTATGGGGTAGTGTATAAAAAGGGTTTTTATATAAAAACGCCCCCAAAAAGTGGGCGTGGGTTAAAATGGTATAAAGACGAAATGTTCATATTAATAATGTTAATGATTCTGCATCAAAAATTTTTTCGAAAAATTTAAAATTTGACCGAAAACAGTTTTTTATTGAAAACGCCCCCAAAAAGTGGGCGTGGCAAAAAACTTTATATGAACGAAATATAGATATTACGATTCTGTAAATATGCTGTTCAGACACTTTTTTAAAATTCTTTACGGTTTTGCCAAAAATAACGTTATTCTAAAAAGGGGGCGTGGCAGTGGGCGGATTTCAAAAATTTTTACACTTGTTCTGGTGACTCGGACAAGGATCCTATATACCAAATTTCATTATCCTAGCTCAAAATTTAAGGCCCAAAAATCGGTGACGAACAGACAGACGGACGGACGGACACACGGACGGACGGACGGACGGACGGACGGACAGACAGACATGGCTAATTCGACTCAGCTAGCGATTCTGAGTCGATCCATATACTTTGAGGTATATGTAGCAAAATTATTTCTCTATGTTACAAACTATGTATCAAAACTAATATACCCCCCTATGGGATAGGGTATAAACATATGAGAGGCTACAATCCGCTATGCGGATCGTTGAATACCCTATCCCATCCCATCCTTTAAATTAATATCCTCAAAATATAGGCCTTATGGCGATGAAATACAGAAAATGACATTGTCACAATATATTGCTCAGACAGTTTCTCAAAATCTTGTGTGGTTCGTCAAAAAACAACGTAGGTATTTCTATTGCTAATGCCTTGGGATGGGGTATAAAAATGGTTTTTGTAAGAAAACGCCCCCAAAATGTGGGCGTAGGTGAAAATGATCAAGGGACAAAATGTTTATATTACCATTTCGGAAGTATTTGCATCAAAATTTTTTTCGAAAGTTTTAAAATTTGGACAAAAAGCGTTTTTTACTAAAAACGCCCCCAAAAAGTGGGCGTGGCAAAAAACTTTGTATGAACGAAATATAGATATTAGGGTTGTCTAAATATGCTACTCATATACTTTTTTATACCCTATCCCATAGGGGTATATTAGTTTTGATACTTAGTTTGTAACATAGAGAAATAATTTTGCTATATATACCTCAAAGTATATGGATCGGCTCAGAATCGCTAGCGGAGTCGAATTAGCCATGTCTGTCTGTCCGTCCGTCCGTCCGTCCGTCAATCTGTCTGTTCGTCAGCGGTTTTTGGGCCTTAAATTTTGAGCTAGGATAATGAAATTTGGTATATAGGATCCTCGTCCGTGCCACCAGAACAAGTGTAAAAATTTTTGAAATCCGCCCACTGCCACGCCCCCTTTTTAGGAAAACCCTTTTTTTGGCCAAACCGTAAGGAATTTAATAAAGTGTCTGAGTAGCATATTTAGACAACCCTAATATCTATATTTCGTTCATACAAAGTTTTTTGCCACGCCCACTTTTTGGGGGCGTTTATAGTAAAAAACGCTTTTTGTCCAAATTTTAAAATTTTCGAAAAAACTTTTGATGCAAATACTTCCGAAATGGTAATATAAACATTTTGTCCCTAGGTCATTTTCACCTACGCCCACATTTTGGGGGCGTTTTCTTACAAAAACCATTTTTATACCCCATCCCAAGGCATTAGCAATAGAAATACGTTGTTTTTTGACGAACCACACAAGATTTTGAGAAACTGTCTGAGCAATATATTGTGACAATGTCATTTTCTGTATTTCATCGCCATAAGGCCTATATTTTGAGGATATTAATTTAAAGGATGGGATGGGATAGGGTATTCAACGATCCGCATAGCGGATTGTAGCCTCTCATATGTTTTAAATTCCTTACGGTTTGGCCAAAAAGAAGGTTTTCCTAAAAAGGGGGCGTGGCAGTGGGCGGATTTCAAAAATTTTTACACTTGTTCTGGTGGCACGGACGAGGATCCTATATACCAAATTTCATTATCCTAGCTCAAAATTTAAGGCCCAAAAACCGCTGACGAACAGACAGACGGACGGACGGACGGACGGACAGACAGACATGGCTAATTCGACTCAGCTAGCGATTCTGAGCCGATCCATATACTTTGAGGTATATATAGCAAAATGATTTCTCTATGTTACAAACTAAGTATCAAAACTAATATACCCATATGGGATAGGGTATAAAAACGCAATTGAACTTTATTTAAATTAGGCTAGCTTAGGCTGTTTATACCCTATCCCATAGGGGTATATTAGTTTTGATACATAGTTTGTAACATAGAGAAATAATTTAGCTACATATACCTCAAAGTATATGGATCGACTCAGAATCGATAGCTGAGTCGATTTAGCCATGTCTGTCCGTCCGTACGTCACCAGTTTTTGGGCCTTAAATTTTGAGCTAGGATAATGAAATTTGGTACACGTGCTCTTTGTTGCTCCCAGCAGAACAAGTGTAAAAATTTTTGAAATCCGCCCACTGCCACGCCCCCTTTTTAGAAAAACGTATTTTTTGGCCAAACCATAAGGAATTTGGAAAAACTTTCTGAACAACATATTTAGACAATCTGAATATCTGTATTTCGTTCATATAAAGTTTTTTGCCACGCCCTCTTTTTGGGGGCGTTTTTAATAAAAAACGTTTTTCGGTCAAATTTTAAAATTTTCGAAAAAAATTTTGATGCAGAATCATTAGTAATATAAATATGAACATTTCGTCTATAGACCATTTTAACCCACGCCCACTTTTTGGGGGCGTTTTTATATAAAAACCATTTTTATACACTACCCCATAACATATGCAGGAGAAAACCTTGTCTTTTGTAGAACCGTTAAAGTTTTTTATAAGTCTGATGAATTTGTTGTCACCATGACATTTTCTTTATTTTATCCACATCGTGTGCTTAGCCATGTCCACTTTTTGGGGATTTAAGTTTTACAGATAGGATGGGATAGGGTATTCAACGATCCGCACAACGGATTGTAGCCTTCCATATGTTTTTATACCCTATCCCATAGGGGTATATTAGTTTTGATACTTAGTTTGTAACATAGAGAAATAATTTAGCTACATATACCTCAAAGTATATGGATCGACTCAGAATCGCTAGCTGAGTCGAATTAGCCATGTCTGTCTGTCCGTCCGTCCGTCCGTCCGTCCGTCCGTCCGTCCGTCCGTCTGTCTGTTCGTCAGCGGTTTTTGGGCCTTAAATTTTGAGCTAGGATAATGAAATTTGGTATATAGGATCCTCGTCCGTGCCACCAGAACAAGTGTAAAAATTTTTGAAATCCGCCCACTGCCACGCCCCCTTTTTAGGAAAACTTATTTTTTGGCCAAACCGTAAGGAATTTCAAAAAAGTGTCTGAGTAGCATATTTAGACAATCCTAATATCTATATTTCGTTCATACAAAGTTTTTTGCCACGCCCACTTTTTGGGGGCGTTTTTAGTAAAAAACGCTTTTTGTCCAAATTTTAAAACTTTCGAAAAAAATTTTGATGCAAATACTTCCGAAATGGTAATATAAACATTTTGTCCATAGATCATTTTCACCTACGCCCACATTTTGGGGGCGTTTTCTTACAAAAACCATTTGTATACCCCATCCCATGGCATTAGCAATAGAAATACGTTGTTTTTTGTCGAACCACACAATATTTTGAGAAACTGTCTGAGCAATATATTGTGAGAATGTCATTTTCTGTATTTCATCGCCATAAGGCCTATATTTTGAGGATATTAATTTAAAGGATGGGATGGGATAGGGTATTCAACGATCCGCATAGCGGATTGTAGCCTCTCATATGTTTTAATTTATTTTTTTTTCTTCTCACTAATTATAAGACCGTCTATTCGCTATGATAGCCACGAGAGAAAGAACTTCCTCAATTTTCGGAGATTACTTTTTTGCATTGCATTGCAGTATTTCTTGTTCTGTTTTATTTCCTATCGTTGCCTTTTAGTACCTATGTATATAATTCCATACAATTTGTTTTGTTTTATGTTTAGGAGCGTTCAATGACTACTCGGTGTAAATCATCGGTAATCATGCAGCTTACCAGAAAAATAAAATGTTTTGAAGAAATGTTTTTGTGTTTTTTTTTTTCTAAAGTTTCGTAACAACACCAACATCTCGTCAGAAATTAAACGAAGAATTACTCTTGCTAACCGCTGTTTCTTCGGGCTAAGAAGGCAATTTAGTAGTAAAGCCCTCACTCGAACTACTAAGGAGATCCTATATTAGACCCTGATCATCCCAGTCCTGCTCTACGAAGCATGGACCGTATCAAAAGCGGATGAAGAAATCCTTGGTAGATTCGAGAGGAAAATTCTTCGAAAAATCTTCGGTCCCGTTTGCGTTGACGGGCTATGGAGACGAAGATTCAACCACGAACTATACGAGCTGTACATCGACATGCCCCTGGTGTGAACATTTTTGAAATCCGCCCACTGCCACGCCCCTGTTTTAGAAAAACGTATTTTTTGGCCAAACCGTAAAGAATTTTAAAAAAGTGTCTGAGCAGCATATTTAAATATCTATATATTGTTCATTAAAATGTTCTTGTTTTTAATAAAAAACGTTTTTCTGACAAATTTTAAGTATTTCGAAAAAAAATTTGATGCAGAATCATTAGTAATATCAATATGAACATTTCATCTACAGACAATTTTAAACCACGCCCACTTTTTGGGGGCGTTTTCTTACAAAAACCTTTTGTATACCCTACCCCATAGCATATGCAGGAGAAAAACGATGTTTTTTGTCAAATAACAAAAGATACTGATAAACTGTTTGAACACTATGATGTGACAATGTCATTTTCTATATTATAGGCCCATAAAGCCCACTTTTTGGTGATATTAATTTAAAAGATGGGATGGGTTAGCGTTAGGGTATTCAACGATCCGCACATCGGATTGTAGCCTTCTCATATGTTTATACCCTATCCCATAGGGGTATATTAGTTTTGATACATAGTTTGTAACATAGAGAAATAATTTAGCTACATATACCTCAAAGTATATGGATCGACCCAGAATCGTAAGCTGAGTCGATTTAGCCATGTCTGTCCTTCCGTCCGTCCATCCGTGCGTCACCAGTTTTTGGGCCTTTAATTTTAAGCTTGAATGATGAAATTTGGTACACGTGGTCTTTGTTGCTCCCAGCAGAACAAGTGTAAACATTTTTGAAATCCGCCCACTGCAACGCCCCCTTTTTAGAAAAACGTAGTTTTTTTGCCAAACTGTAAGGAATTTTTAAAAACTGTCTGAGCAGCATATTTAAATATCTATATTTTGTTCACAACGTATCCCGTGTCATAGCGAGTAGACGTGTTTCTAGTGTTTATGCAATATATGTTTCTGTTTTCATTATATTTTGTTTATTTATTAATCTATTTAGTTGAATTCGGTCAGTGCATTGTGTTGAATTAGTGTTTAACATTATTAATTAAAACAGTAGTATTTATTTAACAAAAAAATTAATATTTCATGTCAAAAAAAAATTAAAATTGTCATATTCTCGTGGTAAGCGGTATTCTCGTTGTATCATCTCTTGTGTTGTGCTCTCCCTAGTTCCACAGTTATTTGCGTGTTAAATTTTGCTTTACAATTTTGACTTCTCCCATAGTCTTCCTGTCACCAATAACAAATAACACAAATTAACAGCAACCGTATCAGCCCAAGTGGTAAGGCGTTCAACAACATCGGCGAGAACATTCTTGAAAGTCGTGGGTTCAAATCACGGCAAGATCACTTTTTTTTTTCTCTCTCTTATAAATTAAATTTTTGCAATAAAAATGGATTGTGGGGCTCAAAAATGCGTTGAAACAAAAAATTCCAATAACGCTATTTTTGCCTGTTATGGACCATGTGGAAAAATGTTTCATGCAAAATGCGTTGGATCTACTAACGCATTTATGGATAAAATAAACGCAACTGAAGGCGCTTTCTGGTATTGCACTGCGTGCCGTAAGTTATCCATATCAAGTCTTGCTTTTAAGATGTCGGCTTTGAAAGCTGACATTGTTAAGCTGTCGAAAGGCTTTAAGGACTTGTTAGACAATTTTAATCATGCAGTATCCACAGTGTCTGCATTTTCAGACCCATGTCTGACCGTTGACGCTTCCACGTCTACAGAGCCTTTGCAAACATTTGACCATAACACTTCCAAACATGAAGCTCGGTCCGCACCGTCCGTACAATCTGTCGCGTCCCATGCAGCCAGTGATAAAGTTGCCACCATTAAAGGAAAGCGTAAGCGTGACACCAACTCATCAACGGCTCATCCGACAGCTAAACGATCTAATCTCAGAAGTCAGGATCAAATTAAAAATAATTTGGTTCCAAATCTGTCAGTTGGGTCGCCTCCAACCAATACTTCTCCTACTATCCCATCATCTAGTGTAGTTCCAACAGTGACTGCATCTGCTTCATCAATTGAATCGATACCAAAACCTAGATCGATCTTTATATCACGCCCGAAACCAAGCACTTCCTCCGAAGACGTGATTAGTCACTTATTTTCAAAAAATCTAGTCCCTACAGGTACTTCTATTAAATGTACAAAAATTAGCAAACAGGATAGTTTCGTTTCATCGTTTAAAATAGTAGTACCTCCAACTGTATTTGATAAAGTATGCGACACTGACTCATGGCCTTTAAACACTATTGTCAATGAGTTTAGGCCACGTAGAGCTAAACGCGGAGTTAACTCAGCATCAAAAAACTCTACCGACTGTCCCTCTACTACCAAAATGTAAGAGGGCTCCGAACAAAAACTAAAACATTTTTTCTTAATTCCCAAGCCTTTTCTCATGATATATTCTCCTTGACAGAAACGTGGCTTAACGCCAGTATACTTGACTCGGAACTCTTTAATCATGAGTTCTCAGTATATAGGAGTGATCGCCATATAAATGACCTAAAAGCGCTTGGTGGGGGTGTTCTTACTGCAGTTCGCAGTCATCTTACCTCTGAGAAAATAGAATTTCCATTCCCTCTTAACATTGAAATAATCTGTGTTAAGATAACAATTGGATATAAATATCTCTATGTTGCAAATGCGTACATTCCTTCATATCGTCTATCCATTCTGTATTCCGAGCTATCGAAGGCTTTAGAATACATCTTTGACTTATCTTGTTGTGACAGTACTATTTTGTTACTGGGCGATTTCAACTTACCACACATTGAATGGGTGCCTTCAGAGGGAGAACCTCATTTTATACCATCTGCACAGCAAGAGCTATTATTACTTGATAACATTTTATCATTTGACTTACAGCAAATTAGCTGTATAAAAAATCATAATAATCGAATTCTCGATTTAGTTTTTTCTTCTGACTCTGTTAGTACTGCAGTATTAGAATCTAGTACCAGCATTACTAACATAGATAAAAATCATCCTCCACTAGATATTTTCATTGACATAGGCGGACATCTGTACGAAAACGCTGACTCGTACGATCGTTCGTACCCTTTTGACTTTCGGAAAGCAAACTTTCAAAGGCTATCTGAAGAAATTATTATTTCTAATATGAAGATTGACGGCTTCTCCAATTTAGAAGAAGCTGTTAAAAATTTCTATTTTATAATAAAAGATTGCATGGATAATACTATCCCAGTCAGGCATTCTTAAAATGCCCAAGTCCAGCACCCATGGTACACGAAAGAGCTTAAATCTCTTCGAAACAGACGAAACCGGGCCTGGAATAATTTTGTTAAAAGCCAAAATCAATACGACTATGATAAGTACTTGAATTACTTTAATGAATTCTCTGCGATGTCTAGTAGTTTATATAATGGCTATATAGTCAATATGGAGAACGCTCTTAAAAGTGACCCAAAACGCTTTTGGGGATTTGTCAATTCGAAGAGAAAAACGGATGGGTACCCAGCCAACTTCTCTTCCAATAATTCAAAAACATCGAGCTCTCTAATTGTGTCAAACTTATTCGCAGAGAGCTTCAGTAAATCATTTATTGATACCCCTCCAGTCTTAGACGAGGATTATTTCAGCTATCTCAATGACTATCCTCAAGTTAGTTTCAGCAATGTTACATTTGACGATGAGACACTACTTAAATATATCTCTTCATTAAACAATGATTATTCTGCAGGGCCCGATGGAATCCCACCAATAGTCGTAAAGCAATGCAAAGATGCTCTTTTGCCATACCTTAAGTATATGTTTGAAAGCTCCCTTGCCACAGGAGTATTCCCAACCCAATGGAAAAGTGCATTTATAACACCTGTTTTTAAAAAAGGCGAGCGAGGAGATATCTCTAATTATAGACCTATCTCTAAACTATCTTGCATTCCTAAGTTATTTGAACATATTATTTGTGATAAATTGGTATTCTTCTGTCGAAACATTATCTGTGAAGAACAGCATGGCTTTGTTAAACATCGATCCACTGTAACAAATCTATTAACTTTTATGCATCATTGTTCCAATAGTTTGGAAAATAAAAAAGAAGTAGATTGTATATACACTGACTTCTCCAAAGCATTTGACCAGTTATCACATCACACCATAATTTTTAAACTTAAGGCGTATGGATTTCCTCCTGGTTTCATAAAGTGGGTTAGATCATACCTCTCATTGAGAACATACCAAGTAAAATTTAGAGGTTCCAAGTCCAACCCTTTTGTTGCTCAATCTGGAGTACCTCAAGGAAGTCATTTGGGACCGATATTATTTATACTTGCAATTAACGATGTAAAAGCCTGTATTCGAGATAGCAAAATATTGATTTATGCTGATGATATGAAAATTTTCAAATGTGTAGGAGATTTAAACGATTCGCTTTCACTACAAGCCGATTTAAATAGTTTTACCATATGGTGTCTTAAAAACGGTTTGAATCTGAACCCTACAAAGTGCCAGCATATGTCATTTTCACGAAAACGCGCTCCATGTAATTTTAAATATACTCTATCTGAATACACTCTCTGTCGTGTAGACAGCTTTAAAGATCTTGGTGTTTATTTTGATCCCAAAATGGAGTTCAATAAACACATTAACGTTATCGTCAATAAATCCAACTCTATGTTAGGATTTATAAAAAGGTGGTCAAAAGAGTTTACTGACCCATATGTCACTCTTTCACTCTATAATTGCCTAGTTCGCCCTCACTTGGAGTATGCCTCACAAGTTTGGACACCCTTCTATGTAGTTCATTCGAATAGAATTGAATCAGTCCAACGTAAATTCATAAGATTTGCTTTGAGAGGACTTCCATGGGATGATCTACACAATTTGCCTCCGTATAGGTGTCGAATTAAACTGCTGCAACTATTACCTTTGTCTCAACGTAGACTTAACAATGACATGGTTTTCTTACACCAATTATTATCAGGACAAATTGATGCTCCTGATCTTTTAAGTGCCATTGGTTTTAATACCCGGGGAGGTTCCTACAACCTGCGTAGATTAAATATATTACATATACCTAATCATAAAAAGAACTATGGTATGCATGAGGCCATTAGTCGTATGAGTAGGGTATACAATAAAAATAACGATGTAGTTGAACTACATGTTAGTAAAAGTAGTTTAAAAAATACTCTAAGAAATTGTATGCTAGAGTCGTAATTAGTGTATGTAAATTGTTAAATAGCTAAATTGTAATTTCATCGTTTACTGATTTTGTTAGTGTTGTAAAACTTAATAACTTCTATGTTCTGTTATGTCCCACTAACAAATGCACTAAATGATGAGCCTGTGGATGCATATTATATGCTGTGGCAAATCTCTGCTCGTAGATGATGCTTGTATTAAGCTCGCTACGATACAGATCTGATAGTGTTTTAAAAATCTTTTTGTGGGCGTTTTTAATAAAAAACGTTTTTCGGTCAAATTTTAAGTATTTCGAAAAAAAATTTGATGCAGAATCATTAGTAATATCAATATGAACTTTTCGTCTAAGGACCATTTTAACCCACGCCCACTTTTTGGGGGCGTTTTCTACCAAAAACCTTTTGTATACCCTACCCCATAGCATATGCAGGAGAAAAACGATGTTTTTTGTCAAATAACAAAAGATACTGATAAACTGTTTGAACAATATGATGTGACAATGTCATTTTCTATATTAGAGGCCCATAAAGCCCACTTTTTGGTTATATTAATTTAAAGGATGGGATGGGTTAGCGTTAGGGTATTCAACGATCCGCACAGCGGATTGTAGCCTTCTCATATGTTTATACCCTATCCCATAGGGGTATATTAGTTTTGATATATAGTTTGTAACATAGAGAAATAACTTAGCTACATATACCTCAAAGTATATGGATCGACTCAGAATCGTAAGCTGAGTCGATTTAGCCATGTCTGTCCGTCCGTCCATCCGTGCGTCACCAGTTTTTGGGCCTTAAATTTTAAGCTTGAATGATGAAATTTGGTACACGTGGTCTTTGTTGCTCCCAGCAGAACAAGTGTAAACATTTTTGAAATGCACCCACTGCCACGCCCCCTTTTTATAAAAACGTAGTTTTTTGCCAAACTGTAAGGAATTTTTAAAAAGTGTCTGAGAAGAGTAGTTAGACAATCGTAATATCTATATTTCGTTTGTATAAAGTTTTTTGCCAAAACAACATTTTCCGGTAAAATTTTAAAATTTTCGAAAAAAACATTTGATGCAGAATCATTAGTAATATTAATATAAACATTTCGTCTATATACCATGTAAACCTAAGCCCACTTTTAGGGGGCGTTTTTATATAAAAAACATTTTTATACACTACCCCTAAACATATGCAGGAGAAAAACCTTGTCTTTTGTAGAACCGTAAAATTTTTAGTGACAATGTCATTTCCTATATATAATCCCCATCGTATTTTAAGCCATATCCACTTTTGAGGGATATTAGTTTTACAGATGGGGTGGGATAGGGTATTCAACGATCCGCACAGCGGATTGTAGCCTTCTCATATGTTTTGTAATGAGTTCGCAATATTTTTAGAAGAAATCAGTGCAACAAAAGATTTAATAGACATGGGTGATTTCAATATTGATTGGTTTCGAACTAATGACACATATAGAAGGAGTATCGACAAAATTTTAAAGGACAATGCATGTAAGCAAATAATGAAGCTGAAGTTCATTGAAGCTACTACGGTAAGCGAATTATTGATCAGTGATCACCAAACTTTATTGGCAATTATCAGCAAAGAATAAATACGTAACTCAGATGATTTACAATAAAACACACATTTTTAAATACTCGGTAAATAGTAAAATAAAACATATGAGAGGCTACAATCCGCTATGCGAATCGTTGAATACCCTATCCCATCCCATCCTTTAAATTAATATCCTCAAAATATAGGCCTTATGGCGATGAAATACAGAAAATGACATTGTCACAATATATTGCTCAGACAGTTTCTCAAAATCTTTTGTGGTTCGACAAAAAACAACGTATTTCTATTGCTAATGCCTTGGGATGGGGTATACAAATGGTTTTTGTTAGAAAACGCCCCCAAAATTTGGGCGTAGGTGAAAATGATCTATAGACAAAATGTTTATATTACTATTGCGGAAGTATTTGCATCAAAATTTTTTTCGAAAGTTTTAAAATTTGGACGAAAAGCGTTTTTTGCTAAAAACGCCCCCAAAAAGTGGGCGTGGCAAAAAACTTTGTATGGACGAAATATAGATATCAGGATTGTCTAAATATCCTGCTCAGACACTTTTTTGAAATTCCTTACGGTTTGGCCAAAAAATAAGTTTTTCTAAAAAGGGGGCGTGGCAGTGGGCGGATTTCAAAAATTTTTACACTTGTTCTGGTGACTCGGACAAGGATCCTATATACCAAATTTCATTATCCTAGCTCAAAATTTAAGGCCCAAAAATCGGTGACGAACAGACAGACGGACGGACGGACGGACAGACAGACATGGCTAATTCGACTCAGCTAGCGATTCTGAGTCGATCCATATACTTTGAGGTATATGTAGCAAAATTATTTCTCTATGTTACAAACTAAGTATCAAACCTAATATACCCCCCTATGGGATAGGGTATAAACATATCAGAAGGCTACAATCCGCTGTGCAGATCGTGGAATACCCTATCCCATCCCATCCTTAAAAAAATTAATATCCTCAAAATGTAGGATTTATGACTATGAAATACAGAAAATTACATTGTCGCAACATAGCTATTGTTCAGACAGTTTATCAAAACCTTCTGTGGTTCGAAAAAAACATCGTATTTCTATTGCTAATGCCTTGGGATGGGGTATACAAATGGTTTTTGTAAGAAAACACCCCCAAAAAGTGGGCGTGAATTAAAAGGTCTGTTGACGAAATGATTGTGCATCAACAATTTTTTCGAAAGTTTTGAAATTTGACCAGACCACGTTTTTTTATAAAAAAACACAACCAAAAAGTAGGCGTGGCAGAAAATTTTATTTTGACGAAATATAGACATTACGAGTCGTTCCATATACTTTGAGGTATATGTAGCAAAATTGCTTCTCTATGGTACAGACTATGTATCAAAACTAATATTCCCCTATGGGATAGGGTATAAGAATATTAATGGTTGCATCGATGTAAATACAATGGGGGACCTTTTCTTAAAAGGTATAGAAGAATCAGAATCAGCATATGTTATGGGGTAGTGTATAAAAATGTCTTTTATATAAAAACGCCCCGAAACAGTGTGCGTATGTTAAAATAATCTATGGAAGAAATGTTCATATTTATATTACTAATGATTCTGCATCAACATTTTTTTCGAAAATTTTAAAATTTGACCGAAAAACGTTTTTTATTAAAAACGCCCCCAAAAAGTGGGCGTGGCAAAAAACTTAATATGAACGAAATACAGATATTCAGATTATCTAAATATGTTGTTAAAAAAGTTTTTCAAAATTTCTTATGGTTTGGCCAAAAAATTCGTTTTTCTAAAAAGGGGGCGTGGCAGTGGGCGGATTTCAAAAATTTTTACACTTGTTCTGCTGGGAACAACAAAGAGCACGTGTACCAAATTTCATCCTTCTAGCTCAAAATTTAAGGCTCAAAAACTGGTGACGGACGGACGGACGGACAGACATGGCTAAATCGACTCAGCTATCGATTCTGAGTCGATCCATATACTTTCAGGTTACAAACGATTGTGCATCAAAACTTTTTTCGAAATTTTTAAAATTTGACCGGAAAACGTTTTTTATAAAAAACGCCCCCAAAAAGTGGGCGTGGCGAAAAACTTTATATCATCGAAATATAGATATTACCATTCTCAAAATATGCTGCTCAGATATTTATTTAAAATTCAGTACGGTTTGGCCAAAAAATACGTATTCTTAAAAAGAGGGCGTGGCAGTAGGCGGATTTCAAAAGTTTACACTTATTCTGGCGGCACGGTCGAGGATCCTATATACCAAATTTCATTATCCTAGCTCAAAATTCAAGGCCCAAAAATCGGTGACGAACAGACAGACGGGCGGACAGACAGACAGACATGGCTTAATCGACTCAGGTTGCGATTCTGAGTCGATCCATACACTTTAAATTCTAAATTCTAAATTCTTTCTCAATGTTACAAACTAAGTATCAAAACTAATATACCCCTATGGGATAGGGTATAAACATATGAGAAGGCTACAATCCGCTGTGCGGATCTTTTAATACCCTTTCCCATCCCATCCTTAAATTAATATCCCCAAGATGTGGTCTTTATGGGCATAAAGTATTGTGACGTTGTCACAACATAATGTTCAGAAGGTTTATCAAATTCTTTTATTGTTCGACAAAAAACAACGTTTTTCTATTGCATATGCCTTGGGGTAGGGCATACAAATGGTTTTTGTTAGAAAACGCCCCTAAAAGGTGGGCGTGGGTTAAAATAGTCTATTGACGAAATGTCCACATTAATACTACCAATGATTGTGCATCAAAACTTTTTTCGAAAATTTTAAAATTTCACCGGAAAAAGTTTTTTATAAAAAACGCCCCTAAAAAGTGGGCGTGGAAAAAAACTTTATACCGACGAAATATAGATATTACCATTCTCTTAATATGATGCTCAGACTCTTTTTTTAAAATTCAGTACGGTTTGGCCAAAACATACGTTTTCCTAAAAAGGGGGCGTGGCAGTGATCGGATTTCAAAAATTTTTACAGTTGTTCTGGTGGCACGTACGATGATCCTATAAACCAAATTTCATTATGCTAGATCAAAATTTAACGCCCAAAAATCGGTGACAAACAGAGACGGACGGACGGACGGACGGACGGACGGACAGACAGACATGGCTAATTCGTCTCAGCTAGCGATTCTGAGTCGATCCATATACTTTGAGGTATATGTAGCAAAATTATTTCTCTAAGTTACAAACGAAGTATCAAAATTAATATACCCCTATGGGATAGGGTATAAACATAAGAGAGGCAACAATCCACTGTGCGGATCGTTGAATACCCTATCCCATCCCATCCTCAAATTTATAGCCTCAAAATATAGGCTTTATGGCGATGAAATACAGAAAATGACATTGTAACAATATATTGCTCAGACAGTTTATCAAAATCTTTTGTGGTTCGAAAAAAACATCGTATTTCTATTGCTAATGCCTTGGGATGGGGTATACAAATGGTTTTTGTAAGATAACGCCCCAAAATGTGGGCGTAGGTGAAAATGATCTATAGACAATATGTTTATTATTATGTTTATATTATTGCGGAAGTATTTGCATCAAATTTTTTTTCGAAAGGGTTCAAATTTGGACAAAAAGCGTTTTTTTACTAAAAACGCTCCCAAAAAGTGGGCGTGGCAAAAACCTTTGTGAAGACGAAATATAGATATTAAGATTGTCTAAATATGCTGCTCAGACACTTTTTTGAAATTCCTTACGGTTCGGCTTAAAACAACGTTTTTCGTGGCAGTGGGCGGATTTCAAAAATGTTTACACTTGTTCTGCTTCGTCGGCCAGAGAGTACCAAATTTCAACACTCTAGCTCAAAATTTAAGGCCCAAATTCGGTGACACACAGACGGACGGACGGACGGACGGACGGACAGACAGACATGGCTTAATCGACTCAGCTAGCGATTCTGAATCGATCTATATACTTTGAGGTATATGTATCGAAATTATTTCTCTATGTTACAAACTTAATGTCAAAACTAATATACCCCTATGGGGTAGGATATAAACATATGAAAAGGCTACAATCCGCTGTGCGGATCGTTGAATACCCATGGGATAGGGTATTCAACGATCCGCACAGCGGTTTGTAGCCTTCTCATATCCTATATTTAAAACTAATATCCCCAAAAAGTGGGAGTGGCTAACAACTTTAGGGTGATAACATTAGAAAATGACATTGTGACAACATACTGTTCTCACAGTTGATCAACATTTTTTAGTGTTCGACATAAAACGACGTTTTTATACCCTATCCCATAGGGTTATATTAGTTTTGATACATAGTTTGTAACATAGAGAAATAATTTAGATCGACTCAGAATCGATAGCTGAGTCGATTTAGCCATGTCTGTACTTCGGTCTGTCCGTCCGTACGTCACCAGTTTTTGGGCCTTAAATTTTGAGCTAAAAGGAAATTTGGTATACGTGCTTTCTGTTGCTCCCAGCAGAACAAGTGCAAACATTTTTGAAATCCGCCCACTGCCACGCCCCCTTTTTAGGAAAACTAATTTTTTGGCCAAACCGTAAGGAATTTCAAAAAAGTGTCTGAGCAGCATATTTAGACAATCTTAATATCTATATTTCGCTCACACAAAGTTTTTTGCCACGCCCACTTTTTGGGGGCGTTTTTAGTAAAAAACGCTTTTTGTCCAAATTTTAAAACTTTCGAAAAAATTTTTGATGCAAATACTTCCGCAATGGTAATGTAAATATTTTTTCCATAGATCAGTTTCACCTACGCCCACATTTTGGGGGCGTTTTCTTACAAAAACCATTTGTATACCCCATCCCAAGGCATTAGCAATAGAAATACGATGTTTTTTTCGAACCACAAAAGATTTTGATAAACTGTCTGAGCAATATATTGTTACAATGTCATTTTCTGTATTTCATCGCCATAAAGCCTATATTTTGAGGCTATAAATTTGAGGATAGGATGGGATAGGGTATTGAGCGAGCCGCACAGCGGATTGTAGCCTCTCATATGTTTATACCCTATCCCATAGGGGGGTATATTAGTTTTGATACATAGTTTGTAACATAGAGAAATAATTTTGCTACATATACCTCAAAGTATATGGATCGACTCAGAATCGCTAGCTGAGTCGAATTAGCCATGTCTGTCTGTCCGTCCGTCCGTCCGTCTGTCTGTTCGTCACCGATTTTTGGGCCTTAAATTTTGAGCTAGGATAATGAAATTTGGTATATAGGATCCTTGCCCGAGTTACCAGAACAAGTGTAAAAATTTTTGAAATCCACCCACTGCCACGCCCCCTTTTTAGAAAAACGTAATTTTTGGCAAAACCGTAAAGAATTTTATAAAAGTGTCTGAACAGCATATTTACAGAATCGTAATATCTATATTTCGTTCATATAAAGTTTTTTGCCACGCCCACTTTTTGGGGGCGTTTTCAATAAAAAACTGTTTTCGGTCAAATTTTAAATTTTTCGAAAAAATTTTTGGTGCAGAATCATTAACATTATTAATATGAACATTTCGTTTTTATACCATTTTAACCCACGCCCACTTTTTGGGGGCGTTTTTATATAAAAACCATTTTTATACACTACCCCATAACATATACAGGAGAAAACCTTGTCTTTTGTAGAACCGTAAAATTGTTTTGTAAGCAGTCTGAAGAATTTGTTGTCACCATTCCATTTTCTTTATTTTATCCACATCGTGTTTTTAGCCATGTCCACTTTTTGGGGATTTTAGTTTTACAGATAGGATGGGATAGGGTATTCAACGATCCGCACAGCGGATTGTAGCCTTCCATATGTTTATACCCTATCCCATAGGGGGGTATATTAGTTTTGATACTTAGTTTGTAACATAGAGAAATAATTTTGCTACATATACCATATACATATAAAGTATATGGATCGACTCAGAATCGCTAGCTGAGTCGAACTAGCCATGTCTGTCTGTCCGTCCGTCCGTCCGTCCGTCCGTCCGTCCGTCCGTCTGTCTGTTCGTCAGCGGTTTTTGGGCCTTAAATTTTGAGCTAGGATAATGAAATTTGGTATATAGGTTCCTCGTCCGTGCCACCAGAACAAGTGTAAAAATTTTTGAAATCCGCCCACTGCCACGCCCCCTTTTTAGGAAAACTTATTTTTTGGCCAAACCGTAAAGAATTTCAAAAAAGTGTCTGAGTAGCATATTTAGACAATCCTAATATCTATATTTCGTTCATACAAAGTTTTTTGCCACGCCCACTTTTTGGGGGCGTTTTTAGTAAAAAACGCTTTTTGTCCAAATTTTAAAACTTTCGAAAAAAATTTTGATGCAAATACTTCCGAAATGGTAATATAAACATTTTGTTCATAGATCATTTTCACCTACGCCCACATTTTGGGGGCGTTTTCTTACAAAAACCATTTGTATACCCCATCCCAAGGCATTAGCAATAGAAATACGTTGTTTTTTGTCGAACCACACAAGATTTTGAGAAACTGTCTGAGCAATATATTGTGAGAATGTCATTTTCTGTATTTCATCGCCATAAGGCCTATATTTTGAGGATATTAATTTAAAGGATGGGATGGGATAGGGTATTCAACGATCCGCATAGCGGATTGTAGCCTCTCATATGTTTTTTTTTTTAAATTCTGACCTGCCTAAGCAGTAATATACACATCGACCTAAAAGATCTATTGTGCTTGCCGTCAGATGCTTTTTAGGTTAGTAGCGCTTCTACTTTCCTAATGTAGCTGATAATACTTTCAGCCGAAGATTTCCTCAATTCTTCGGGATTTAAGAATTCCCTGAAGAAAGATTCTCTTCTCATACCGTAAAGGGCCGGGCATTCACATATGATATGCTCGGCTGTTTCGTCTTCTTCTAGACATAGTCTGCACTCCGGTGAGTCGACTAGACGCATTTTGTTTAGGTGATATCGCAGACCGTGATGACCAGTTAGGTAGCCTACTAAGTTTTTGATATCGTGCCTGCGAAGATTTAGTATCTTGTTGGCATCTGATTTGAAGGGCTGAATAGCTCTTTTGGCCTGTCTTAGGCCTGGGATGTTTCCCCAGTATGAAACACATCTGTTTTGTTCCCAGTTTTTATACCCTATCCCATAGGGGTATATTAGTTTTGATACATAGTTTGTAACATAGAGAAATAATTTAGCTATTTATACCTCAAAGTATATGGATCGACTCAGAATCGATAGCTGAGTCGATTTAGCCATGTCTGTCCGTCCGTCCGTCCGTCACCAGTTTTTGGGCCTTAAATTTTGAGCTAGAAGGATGAAATTTGGTACACGTGCTCTTTGTTGCTCCCAGCAGAACAAGTGTAAAAATTTTTGAAATCCGCCCACTGCCACGCCCCCTTTTTAGAAAAAGTTATTTTTTGCCAAACCAGAAGGAATTTTGAAGAACTTTCTGAACAACATATTTAGACAATCTGAATATCTGTATCTCGTTCATATAAAGTTTTTTGCCACGCCCACTTTTTAGGGGCGTTTTTAATAAAAAACGTTTTTCGGTCAAATTTTAAAATTTTCTAAAAAATTTTTGATGCAGAATCATTAGTAATATAAATATTAACATTTCGTCAATAGTACATTTTAACCCACGCCCACTTTTTGGGGGCGTTTTTATATAAAAACCATTTTTATACCCTACCCCATAACATATGCAGGAGAAAACCTTGTCTTCAAATGTTTAAGGGGTGGATGAGTCCGGTTCGATTAATTAAAACGCCTTTTCTTTTTCTATTTTTATACCCTATCCCATAGGGGGGTATATTAGTTTTGATACTTAGTTTGTAACATAGAGAAATAATTTTGCTACATATACCTCAAAGTATATGGATCGACTCAGAATCGCTAGCTGAGTCGAACTAGCCATGTCTGTCTGTCCGTCCGTCCGTCCGTCCGTCCGTCCGTCCGTCCGTCTGTCTGTTCGTCAGCGGTTTTTGGGCCTTAAATTTTGAGCTAGGATAATGAAATTTGGTATATAGGTTCCTCGTCCGTGCCACCAGAACAAGTGTAAAAATTTTTGAAATCCGCCCACTGCCACGCCCCCTTTTTAGGAAAACTTATTTTTTGGCCAAACCGTAAAGAATTTCAAAAAAGTGTCTGAGTAGCATATTTAGACAATCCTAATATCTATATTTCGTTCATACAAAGTTTTTTGCCACGCCCACTTTTTGGGGGCGTTTTTAGTAAAAAACGCTTTTTGTCCAAATTTTAAAACTTTCGAAAAAAATTTTGATGCAAATACTTCCGAAATGGTAATATAAACATTTTGTTCATAGATCATTTTCACCTACGCCCACATTTTGGGGGCGTTTTCTTACAAAAACCATTTGTATACCCCATCCCAAGGCATTAGCAATAGAAATACGTTGTTTTTTGTCGAACCACACAAGATTTTGAGAAACTGTCTGAGCAATATATTGTGAGAATGTCATTTTCTGTATTTCATCGCCATAAGGCCTATATTTTGAGGATATTAATTTAAAGGATGGGATGGGATAGGGTATTCAACGATCCGCATAGCGGATTGTAGCCTCTCATATGTTTGTATATAATTTTACTGTGTTTGTCGTTTCCTTTTGTGTTTTACAATTTTTCAATTTTACAATTTTGTGCTGTGGTTTTTGTTCTGTTTGCTGTTCTTGTATGATGTGGTGGGCGCGGTGGTCAAAAAGCTCAAAATTTAAGGCCCAAAAACTGGTGACGTACGGACGGACAGACCGAAGTACAGACATGGCTTAATCGACTCAGCTAGCGATTCTGAATCGATCTATATACTTTGAGGTATATGTATCGAAATTATTTCTCTATGTTACAAACTTAATGTCAAAACTAATATACCCCTATGGGGTAGGATATAAACATATGAAAAGGCTACAATCCGCTGTGCGGATCGTTGAATACCCATGGGATAGGGTATTCAACGATCCGCACAGCGGTTTGTAGCCTTCTCATATCCTATATTTAAAACTAATATCCCCAAAAAGTGGGAGTGGCTAACAACTTTAGGGTGATAACATTAGAAAATGACATTGTGACAACATACTGTTCTCACAGTTGATCAACATTTTTTAGTGTTCGACATAAAACGACGTTTTTATACCCTATCCCATAGGGGGGTATATTAGTTTTGATACATAGTTTGTAACATAGAGAAATAATTTTGCTACATATACCTCAAAGTATATGGATCGACTCAGAATCGCTAGCTGAGTCGAATTAGCCATGTCTGTCTGTCCGTCCGTCCGTCCGTCTGTCTGTTCGTCACCGATTTTTGGGCCTTAAATTTTGAGCTAGGATAATGAAATTTGGTATATAGGATCCTTGCCCGAGTTACCAGAACAAGTGTAAAAATTTTTGAAATCCACCCACTGCCACGCCCCCTTTTTAGAAAAACGTAATTTTTGGCAAAACCGTAAAGAATTTTATAAAAGTGTCTGAACAGCATATTTACAGAATCGTAATATCTATATTTCGTTCATATAAAGTTTTTTGCCACGCCCACTTTTTGGGGGCGTTTTCAATAAAAAACTGTTTTCGGTCAAATTTTAAATTTTTCGAAAAAATTTTTGATGCAGAATCATTAACATTATTAATATGAACATTTCGTTTTTATACCATTTTAACCCACGCCCACTTTTTGGGGGCGTTTTTATATAAAAACCATTTTTATACACTACCCCATAACATATACAGGAGAAAACCTTGTCTTTTGTAGAACCGTAAAATTGTTTTGTAAGCAGTCTGAAGAATTTGTTGTCACCATTCCATTTTCTTTATTTTATCCACATCGTGTTTTTAGCCATGTCCACTTTTTGGGGATTTTAGTTTTACAGATAGGATGGGATAGGGTATTCAACGATCCGCACAGCGGATTGTAGCCTTCCATATGTTTTTTTTTTAAATTCTGACCTGCCTAAGCAGTAATATACACATCGACCTAAAAGATCTATTGTGCTTGCCGTCAGATGCTTTTTAGGTTAGTAGCGCTTCTACTTTCCTAATGTAGCTGATAATACTTTCAGCCGAAGATTTCCTCAATTCTTCGGGATTTAAGAATTCCCTGAAGAAAGATTCTCTTCTCATACCGTAAAGGGCCGGGCATTCACATATGATATGCTCGGCTGTTTCGTCTTCTTCTAGACATAGTCTGCACTCCGGTGAGTCGACTAGACGCATTTTGTTTAGGTGATATCGCAGACCGTGATGACCAGTTAGGTAGCCTACTAAGTTTTTGATATCGTGCCTGCGAAGATTTAGTATCTTGTTGGCATCTGATTTGAAGGGCTGAATAGCTCTTTTGGCCTGTCTTAGGCCTGGGATGTTTCCCCAGTATGAAACACATCTGTTTTGTTCCCAGTTTTTATACCCTATCCCATAGGGGTATATTAGTTTTGATACATAGTTTGTAACATAGAGAAATAATTTAGCTATTTATACCTCAAAGTATATGGATCGACTCAGAATCGATAGCTGAGTCGATTTAGCCATGTCTGTCCGTCCGTCCGTCCGTCACCAGTTTTTGGGCCTTAAATTTTGAGCTAGAAGGATGAAATTTGGTACACGTGCTCTTTGTTGCTCCCAGCAGAACAAGTGTAAAAATTTTTGAAATCCGCCCACTGCCACGCCCCCTTTTTAGAAAAACGTATTTTTTGGCCAAACCAGAAGGAATTTTGAAGAACTTTCTGAACAGCATATTTAGACAATCTGAATATCTGTATCTCGTTCATATAAAGTTTTTTGCCACGCCCACTTTTTGGGGGCGTTTTTAATAAAAAACGTTTTTCGGTCAAATTTTAAAATTTTCTAAAAAATTTTTGATGCAGAATCATTAGTAATATAAATATTAACATTTCGTCAATAGAACATTTTAACCCACGCCCACTTTTTGGGGGCGTTTTTATATAAAAACCATTTTTATACCCTACCCCATAACATATGCAGGAGAAAACCTTGTCTTTTGTAGAACCGTAAAAGTTTTTTATAAGCAGTCTGAAGAATTTGTTGTCACCACGTCATATTCTTAATTTTATCCACATCGTGCTTTTAGCCATGTCCACTTTTTGGGGATTTTAGTTTTACAGATAGGATGGGATAGGGTATTCAACGATCCGCACAGTGGATTGTAGCCTTCTCATATGCTTTTTTTTAAAAAAACATGTTTTTTTTTTTATACTTACTCACCTCAAACTCGTTTTTATAAATTTGAATTTTTATACCCTATCCCATAGGGGGGTATATTAGTTTTGATACATAGTTTGTAACATAGAGAAATAATTTTGCTACATATACCTCAAAGTATATGGATCGACTCAGAATCGCTAGCTGAGTCGAATTAGCCATGTCTGTCTGTCCGTCCGTCCGTCCGTCCGTCCGTCCGTCCGTCTCTGTTTGTCACCGATTTTTGGGCCTTAAATTTTGAGCTAGCATAATGAAATTTGGTTTATAGGATCATCGTACGTGCCACCAGAACAACTGTAAAAATTTTTGAAATCCGATCACTGCCACGCCCCCTTTTTAGGAAAACGTATGTTTTGGCCAAACCGTACTGAATTTTAAAAAAAGAGTCTGAGCATCATATTAAGAGAATGGTAATATCTATATTTCGTCGGTATAAAGTTTTTTTCCACGCCCACTTTTTAGGGGCGTTTTTTATAAAAAACGTTTTCCGGTGAAATTTTAAAATTTTCGAAAAAAGTTTTGATGCACAATCATTGGTAGTATTAATGTGGACATTTCGTCAATAGACTATTTTAACCCACGCCCACCTTTTAGGGGCGTTTTCTAACAAAAACCATTTGTATGCCCTACCCCAAGGCATATGCAATAGAAAAACGTTGTTTTTTGTCGAACAATAAAAGAATTTGATAAACCTTCTGAACATTATGTTGTGACAACGTCACAATACTTTATGCCCATAAAGACCACATCTTGGGGATATTAATTTAAGGATGGGATGGGAAAGGGTATTAAAAGATCCGCACAGCGGATTGTAGCCTTCTCATATGTTTATACCCTATCCCATAGGGGTATATTAGTTTTGATACTTAGTTTGTATCGTATAAAGTGTATTAGCAACATATTTAGACAATCCTAATATCTATATTTCGTCAATACAAAGTTTTTTGCCACGCCCACTTTTTGGGGGCGTTTTTAGTAAAAAACGTTTTTTGTCCAAATTTTAAAACTTTCGAAAAAAATTTTGATGCAAATACTTCCGCAATATTAATATAAACATTTTGTCAATAGATCATTTTCACCTACGCCCACATTTTGGGGGCGTTTTCTTACAAAAAACATTTGTATACCCCATCCCAAGGCATTAGCAATAGAAAACCGTTGTTTTATGTCGAACCACAAAAGATTTTGATAAACTGTCTGAGCAATATATTGTGACAATGTCATTTTCTGTATTTCATCGCCATAAGGCCTATATTTTGAGGATATTAATTTTAAGGATGGGATGGGATAGGGTTTTCAACGATCCGCATAGCGGATTGTAGCCTCTCATATGTTTTATGACTAGATTTATGGCTGATTTGGGGATTGCACAGAAGGGTTCATGTCCAATGAAGGGGGTTTCCGAACCTTTTCTGGCTAGTTCATCAGCTTTTATGTTACCTTCAACTCCCTTATGTCCGGGGACCCACCATGGTTTGGTTTTGTTCCTGGAACTGGGTGTTTGGAGGGAGTTAAAGCAGTGTAGTACTGATTTGGAGTCAATGATGTGTGAGCTAAGGGCTTTTATAGCTGCTTGACTGGTCGTGAATATATGGACGTTTGCGCCTTTAATACCTGAGTTGTATATTAGGTTTGCGCATTCTTTTATGGCAAGGAGCTCAGCTTGGAATACACTAGGGCTTTTTCCCATAGGTATTGAGATGTTTTATTTGGTCCATGTATGCCAGCTCCTACCCCTGTGTCCATTTTAGAACCATCCGTATACCACTTTAGGCCGTTTAGGCAGTTTGGTGGGTTGTTGCTACACCATGCTTCTCTGGTTGTGATCTCCGTTGAGAATTTTTTGTCGAAGCATAGTGTCTTTGGTAAGCGGTCTGTAACCGCACAGATCATGTCAAGTCCTGGAAGTTCGGATAGAAGTTCAATTAGTTTTAGATGTTCACTAATGTTTAATTCTTCCGCTTGTGTCAAACTTGCTGAGCTGCGAATTGCCACTTTTTTATATAAATGTGGAGGGTTTTAATCCTATTAAGGCTTCCATAGCCGCCGTGGGACAGGTACGCATAGCTCCGGTAATGCCCAGACAGGCAAGCCGTTGTACCTTGTTTAATTTATTTATAGTTGTTTTTTGGGTGACTTTGTTCCACCATACTATTGAAGCGTATGTTATAATGGGCCTGACCATGATCGTGTAGATCCAGTGTGTGGTCTTTGGAGAGATTCCCCAGGTTTTACCATACATGCTTCGGCAAGCCCAGAAAGATTTGGTTGCTTTTTGAATTTTGTTGTTGATGTGGGAGTTCCAGCTTAGTTTTTTATCGAGGATCACTCCAAGATATTTTACTTCGTTGGAATACTCAATGTATGTACCATTAATTGAAATTTGGGTAAGTTTTAATTTCCTCCTTTTTGTAAAAGGGACGATGATAGCCTTGCTGGGGTTTATAGAGAGACTTTCTTTATTACACCAGTCTATGACTATCTTAAGGGCGTTTTGCAAACGTGTTGTAACTTCGTTTGGTTCTTTGCCCTTTATTATGATGACTAGGTATGCAACTATATTGAAACCTGCATTACTTAGGTCTTGAAGTAGGTTATCGATAACCAGAGACCATAGTAGGGGTGAGAGTACTCCTCCCTGAGGGCAGCCTTTAACGGCTGTTACTGATACTGAGGTCTGTGCTGATGAAGCAGTTATTTTCCGACTTTCAAGCATCGCTTTGATCCATTTGATGGTGGGATGATCTATTCTTCTATGAGTCAAAGCATTTGATATGGAGTCATATCCAGTGTTGTCAAAAGCGCCCTCTATGTCTAGGAAGGCACATAAAGCTACTTCTTTGTTTTCGTATTTGTGATGTTAAACTTAGAAGTGCTCCTTCCGTGGATTTACCTTTTTGGTAGGCGAATTGACATGGGTGCAGAGTAGTGCTTTCATTTAAGCACTCTCTAATGTGTACGTCAAGTATTCTTTCCATTGTTTTCAGGAAAAACGATGTTAAGCTTATTGGACGGTATGATTTAGGTAGTTCTATTGGTTTGCCTGGTTTGGGGATAAATACCACGTTTACCTCCCTCGAGGTTTGTGGTATGTAGCCCCAAATGAAACTAAACCTAAATAAGGCTACCATAGTGGGTAGGAAAAAGTCCAAGCCCTTTTGTATAAGAGCAGGAAAGATTCCGTCTGTCCCTGGTGCCTTGTATGGTTTAAATGAGTTGATCGCCCATTTGACCTTATCCGGAGTGAAAAGTTTGCCGGATAAACTATTAATCCTTTTCAGGTTTATAGGGGGTGAGTCATCTATCATGTGTTCATGAAACTCACTTGTGATTGTAGAGCCGGGAAAGTGTACCTGAAGAAGTGTGGTCAACGTTTCTTCCCGCTCGCATGTGATTTTACCGTCAGATTTGACTAGTAATCCCATGCAGTTTGTTTTATCTTTCGAAAGTGCCCTCTGGAGACGCGCCACCACCGGAAGCTCTTCGAGTTCCTCACAGTATTTGCGCCAGGACGCTCTTTGTGATTTTCGCAACTCTATGTTGTATTGGGTAAGAAGAGATTTATATTGGTCCCACTTACCGGTGCGTTTGGCTTTATTGAAAAGTTTTCTTACTCTTTTACGGAAACTTTCTAGGTTATCGTTCCACCATGGTGTGCACCTCTTTGCCACAGTGCGTTTAACCTTACAGCTATTTGTAAAAGATGAGATGATAATGTCATTTAGTTGACATTGTGCGACTTCCGCTTCACTTACACATGAAGGTTTTTCTGGAAGTATGTCACATTTAATCGATAGATTTTCTCGATACGTTCTCCAATTTGTGAGTTTGTTGTCGTATTTTATCGGCGCATCATCGGTGTTGCATCTTAATTGGAAACTTATGTGCATGTGATCCGATAAAGATGCCTCACCAGAAACGTGCCAATTTTCGACGGTGTTTTGTACAAACGGCGAAGAGATGGTAAGGTCTAAAACTTCTTCTCTTAAAACGTTTTTAAACGTGGGTTTATTACCCTTATATAGTATTACTAAATTGTTGCTGTATAGGTAATCTAATAAGAACTCACCTCTTTTGTTTGTATCTCGACTGCCCCATATTGTGTTATGCGCGTTGGCGTCGCAGCCGAAGATAAGATGTAGTTGCTGGGTCTGGCAGTACTGGACAAGTTCCTGTACTGGGCGAGGTGGTATAGTGCGTACCAAATCAGTTGGCCAACGGTCGATTGCGCAGAGAGAGGATTTAAGGGAAATTTAAGATATTTTACAATAAATTTTAAGAGACCTGCGCAGTAGAATGCCCAACTGGTTTGGTTTGCACTAGTTTGCCAACGGTCGAATGCGCAGAGAGAGGATTTAAGAGCAATTTAAGATATTGTAAAATAAATTTTAAGAGACCTGCGCAGTAGATTGGCCAACTGATTTGGTACGGACTATATTTCGTCATCTCCAGCAAAGTACGCCGATGCGCATACAATTTTTTGTAGCTCTCGGCCGTTGCGTCTTTCTAAAAGGACAGCCACCAGATCTTTAGTAATGAAACCTGGAATGGGAGAGAATTTTATATCGTTTGCAACTAAAAGAGCTGCCCTTGGTCTAAAATTTCCCCGGGCGAAGATGAGCTCTCTGGTTTTACTTTGTAAACCAAATATCTTACCCTCTGTTGCCCATGGCTCCTGGATTAAACCTAGAGCGATGTTCCCTTCGGCACATCTTTGGTTGTAGGTGTCCGAAGCACCTATAGCTCGGTGCAGGTTTGCCTGCAGCACATTTAGTAGGGTGGTCATCGCTTCCTACCGTGCTCAGGGTTTCGTACCCTATAAGGCTTGTTATCGCCTCTTCTGCGTACGATACCCTGTTGAGAGAGACCTTCGTGTCTATCTCTCGGACCGTTTTTTCGCTTTCCGTGTTTTTGCCGTTCACGCGCCCGTTCCGCAGCTAGCTTTGGTCTAAACTGTTGCTGGCTGATGTTAACGTTGCTCGTACTAGGGGCGTTTGGCGATACTGTCGTAGGCAGTGAACCAGTCTTCTTTATATCGCTTCCGGCGGCAGTACTAATACTGGCTGCTGGTTGCGACGAGCTGGCGCTTGTTTTTTCTGACGACTTTTTCTTTTTATCAGTGTCATTGACACTATTTTTTCGGGTCTGAATTGCAGACTTGTCGGATCCTATAAGGATGATCTTGATTTGTCCAAATCTATATGATACCATCCCCTTTAGCTCCGCAAGCCTACGCATCGCACTCTCGTTTATTGCAAAGACCATGTGGGCGACGTCTTTCTCGTCCGATCTTTGCAGAACTCTCCACGTTCTCGTATTTCGGTCTCTGTTTTGACCGTCTAGTATTGCCAGTATTCTCTCATTTGTAACTCCGGTACTCTGCGGGAAGAAAGCTCTGACAATATATCGTTTCGGAAAGTCTTCCTCTCCCACAAGCATTACTTCCAACTCGCATTTCTCCTTTAGTCTGAGGAAGATTGTTTTCATCCACTCTGAAGTGTTGATGTCCGCACATACTAACAAGAGCCATCCGGCTTTGAAAGTTGTCCCGCGGAAAGCTGGCTTTGCATCCCCGTCGCGCGTGATGTCCATAATCCTCTCTTGTATCTGAACCATTTGTTCATTCGTGAGAGGATTGCGATCGATATCGACTGGTACGACACCCAATCTGACATAGCTCGCTATATCTCTATAGGTGGTTCTGTCAGAGGTTGTTTTCCCAGTGCGAGCTCGTTTCGCTTCGGACTGAGGTGGTGTGTTGTCCTCAGATCTCATGCGCTTGGCTTCTTTGGCATCATCTTTTGTTTTTGCAAAGATGCGGGCTTGCTCTATGCTGCTACCCTGTTTCAGCGCTCCGTTGAAACGACGCTGTTCCGCTGGCGAGAACCTGATGCGCTCGGAATCAGTTTGAGCCGTTTTGCCTGGGGTCCCTGGCGCTTCTGTATATTCCGGATGCAATTCATCCGAGAGTATACTGATGCTGTATACAGATTCCGAGGCTGAGTCGCTCAGATGAGACAATTTCTCTTCTAGGCTCATCATCTCGAAATCACTGATTTGTGACCCTTCCCGATTGGCAGGTGTCGTGTCGGCTTCGACAGGGTGTTCTGAAACATCCCTAGTTGTTGATGAATTTGTAGAGGCATCATTCTCTATGTTTTTTTCTATTGGTACTTCAATTTTTCCCACGAGTAGGCGGGATTTATTGATCGCCCGTGGTCTACCCGTCTAACCACAGAAAGGCTATCTTGAGATCGGAGGTAGCCCGGCATCCGAAATTCCCAAACTAGCGGCTTAAAACTCCCTTTTTAGCCATGCATCCTTCGGCGTTTGCTGTTCCACCTTGGATTTGGGTTTAAGAGTTTTCTCCCACCTCAAACTTATGGTTCCCGCTTGTACATTGATCGTGCGTTGAAACGTGTTACAGCGCACGGTCAATATCCAAGTGGGACCCTTGGCTGACCCTAAACAGGCATGCTGATTAGTCATTTTCAGGTGGGCGCCCGCGAGAAGGACTGAAAGATGAGGATTTTGCCCAACCCAGTTTTGATACATAGTTTGTAACATAGAGAAATAATTTAGCTACATATACCTCAAAGTATATGGATCGACTCAGAATCGATAGCTGAGTCGATTTAGCAATGTCTGTCCGTCCGTCCGTACGTCACCAGTTTTTGGGCCTAAAATTTTGAGCTAGAAGGATGAAATTTGGTACACGTGCTCTTTGTTGCTCCCAGCAGAAAAAGTGTAAAAATTTTTGAAATCCGCCTACTGCCACGCCCCCTTTTTAGAAAAACGTATTTTTTGGCCAAACCATAAGGATTTTTGAAAAACTTTCTGAACAACATATTTAGACAATCTGAATATCTGTATTTCGTTCATATAAAGTTTTTTGCCACGCCCACTTTTTGGGGGCGTTTTTAATAAAAAAACGTTTTTCGGTCAAATTTTAAAATTTTCGAAAAAACATTTGATGCAGAATCATTAGTAATATAAATATGAACATTTTAACCCACCCCCACTTTTATGGGGTGTTTTTATATAAAAACCATTTTTATACACTACCCCATAACATATGCAGGAGAAAACCTTGTCTTTTGTAGAACCGTAAAAGTTTTTTATAAGCAGTCTGAAGAATTTGTTGTCACCATGTCATTTTCTTTATTTTATCCACATCGTATTTTTAAAATTTCGAAAATTTTAAAATTTGACCGAAAAACGTTTTTTATTAAAAACGCCCCCAAAAAGTGGGCGTGGCAAAAAACTTTATAAGAACGAAATACAGATATTCAGATTGTCTAAATATGTTGTTCAGAAAGTTTTTCAAAATTCCTTATGGTTTGGCCAAAAAATACGTTTTTCTAAAAAGGTTGCGTGGCAGTAGGCGGATTTCAAAAATTTTTATACCCTATCCCATAGGGGTATATTAGTTTTGATACATAGTTTGTAACATAGAGAAATAATTTAGCTATATATACCTCAAAGTATATGGATCGACTCAGAATCGATAGCTGAGTCGATTTAGCCATGTCTGTCCGTCCGTCCGTCCGTCCGTCCGTACGTCACCAGTTTTTGGGCCTTAAATTTTGAGCTAGAAGGATGAAATTTGGTACACGTGCTCTTTGTTGCTCCCAGCAGAACAAGTGTAAACATTTTTGAAATCCGCCCACTGCCACGCCCCCTTTTTAGAAAAACGTATTTTTTGGCCAAACCATAAGGAATTTTGAAAAACTTTCTGAACAACATATTTAGACAATCTGAATATCTATATTTCGTTCATATAATGTTTTTTACCACGCCCACTTTTTGGGGGCGTTTTCAATAAAAAACTGTTTTCGGTCAATTTTTAAATTTTTCGAAAAAAAATTTGATGCAGAATCATTAACATTATTAATATAAACATTTCGTCTTTATACCATTTTAACCCACGCCCACTTTTTGGGGGCGTTTTTATATAAAAACCATTTTTATACCCTACCCCATAACATATGCAGGAGAAAACCTTGTCTTTTGTAGAACCGTAAAAGTTTTTTATAAGCAGTCTGAAGAATTTGTTGTCACCATGTCATATTCTTAATTTTATCCACATCGTGTTTTTAGCCATGTCAACTTTTTGGGGATTTTAGTTTTACAGATAGGATGGGATAGGGTATTCAACGATCCGCACAGTGGATTGTAGCCTTCTCATATGTTTATACCCTATCCCATAGGGGGGTATATTAGTTTTGATACTTAGTTTGTAACATAGAGAAATAATTTTGCTACATATACCTCAAAGTATATGGATCGACTCAGAATCGCTAGCTGAGTCGAATTAGCCATGTCTGTCTGTCCGTCCGTCCGTCCGTCCGTCCGTCCGTCCGTCCGTCTGTCTGTTCGTCAGCGGTTTTTGGGCCTTAAATTTTGAGCTAGGATAATGAAATTTGGTATATAGGATCCTCGTCCGTGCCACCAGAACAAGTGTAAAAATTTTTGAAATCCGCCCACTGCCACGCCCCCTTTTTAGGAAAACTTATTTTTTGGCCAAACCGTAAGGAATTTCAAAAAAGTGTCTGAGTAGCATATTTAGACAATCCTAATATCTATATTTCGTTCATACAAAGTTTTTTGCCACGCCCACTTTTTGGGGGCGTTTTTAGTAAAAAATGCTTTTTGTCCAAATTTAAAAACTTTCGAAAAAAATTTTGATGCAGAATCATTAACATTATTAATATGAACATTTCGTCTATATACCATTTTAACCCACGCCCACTTTTTGGGGGCGTTTTTATATAAAAACCATTTTTATACACTCCCCATAACATATGCAGGAGAAAACCTTGTCTTTTGTAGAACCGTAAAATTATTTTGTAAGCAGTCTGAAGAATTTGTTGTCACTATATCATTTTTTCTATTTTATCCACATCGTGTTTTTAGCCATGCCCCCTTTTTTGGGGATTTTAGTTTTATGGATAGGATGGGATAGGGTATTCAACGATCCGCACAGCGGATTGTAGCCTTCTCATATGTTTACACTTGTTCTGCTGGGAGCAACAAAGAGCAAATTTCATCCTTCTAGCTCAAAATTTTAGGCCCAAAAACTGGTGACGTACGGACGGACGGAAGGACGGACAGACATGGCTAAATCGACTCAGCTATCGATTCTGAGTCGATCCATATAATTTGAGGTATATGTAGCTAAATTATTTCTCTATGTTACGTAACGTACGTCACCAGTTTTTGGGCCTTAAATTTTGAGCTAGAAGGATGAAATTTGGTACACATTCTCTCTGTTTCTCCCAGCAGAACAAGTGTAAAAATTTTTGAAATCCGCCCACTGCCACGCCCCCTTTTTAGAAAAACGTATTTTTTGGCCAAACCATAAGGAATTTGGAAAAACTTTCTGAATAACATATTTAGACAATCTGAATATCTGTATTTCGTTCATATAAAGTTTTTTGCCACGCCCTCTTTTTGGGGGCGTTTTTAATAAAAAACGGTTTTCGGTTAAATTTTAAAATTTTCGAAAAAAATTTTTATGCAGAATCATTAGTAATATAAATATGATCATTTCGTCCATAGACTATTTTAACCCACGCCCACTTTTTGGGGGCGTTTTTATATAAAAAACATATGAGAGGCTACAATCCGCTATGCGGATCGTTGAATACCTTATCCCATCCCATCCTTTAAATTAATATCCTCAAAATATAGGCCTTATGGCGATGAAATACAGAAAATGACATTCTCACAATATTGCTCAGACAGTTTCTCAAAATCTTTTGTGGTTCGACAAAAAACAACGTATTTCTATTGCTAATGCCTTGGGATGGGGTATACAAATGGTTTTTGTAAGAAAACGCCCCCAAAATGTGGGCGTAGGTGAAAATGATCTATTGACAAAATGTTTACATTACCATTGCGGAAGTATTTGCATCAAAAATTTTTTCGAAAGTTTTAAAATTTGGACAAAAAACGTTTTTTACTAAAAACGCCCCCAAAAAGTGGGCGTGGCAAAAAACTTTGTGTGAGCGAAATATAGATATTAGGATTGTCTAAATATGCTGCTCAGACACTTTTTTGAAATTCCTTACGGTTTGGCCAAAAAATAAGTTTTCTTAAAAGGGGGCGTGGCAGTGGGCGGATTTCAAAAATTTTTACACTTGTTCTGGTGGCACGGACGAGGATCCTATATACCAAATTTCATTATCCTAGCTCAAAATTTAAGGCCCAAAAACCGCTGACGAACAGACAGACGGACGGACGGACGGACAGACAGACATGGCTAATTCGACTCAGCTAGCGATTCTGAGTCGATCCATATACTTTGAGGTATATGTAGCAAAATTATTTCTCTATGTTACAAACTAAGTATCAAAACTACTATACCCCCCTATGGGATAGGGTATAACCATTTTTATACACTACCCCATAACATATGCAGGAGAAAACCTTGTCTTTTGTAGAACCGTTAAAGTTTTTTATAAGCAGTCTGATGAATTTGTTGTCACCATGACATTTTCTTTATTTTATCCACATCGTGTGCTTAGCCATGTCCACTTTTTGGGGATTTAAGTTTTACAGATAGGATGGGATAGGGTATTCAACGATCCGCACAGCGGATTGTAGCCTTCCATATGTTTGTATTGCATATGCCTTGGGGTAGTGCATACAAATGGTTTTTGTAGGAAAACGCCCCCAAAAAGTGAGCGTTGGTTAAAATAATCTACCGACGAAATGTTCATATTAATACTGCCAATGATTTTGCATTAAAATTTTTTTAAAAAATTTTCAAATTTGGCCAAAAAAGGTTTTTTTATAGAAAACGCCCCCAAAAAGTGGGCGTGGCAAAAATCTTTGTATTGGCAAAATATAGATATTACGATTCTATAAATATGCTTCTCAGACACTTTTTTAAAATTCCTTATGGTTTGGCCAAAAACTGAGTTTTTCTTAAAAGAGGGCGTGGCGGTGGTGGGATTTCAACAAATTTTACACCTGTTCTGTAGGCACGGGAGAGGATCCTATATACCCAATTTCATTATCCTAGCTCAAAATTTAAGGCCTAAAAATTGGTGGCGTACAGACGGACGGACGGACGGACAGACATACATGGCTTAATCGACTCAGCTAGCGATTCTGAGTCGATCCATATACTTTGAGGTATATGTAGGTAAATTATTTCTCTATGTTACAAACTAAGTATCAAAACTAATATACCCCAATGGGATAGGGTATAAACATATGAGAAAGCTACAATCCTACAAAACTTTTTCGAAAATTTTAAAATTTGACCAGAAAAGGTTTTTTTATAAAAAGCGCCCGCAAAAAGTGGGCGTGGCAAAAAAACTTTATACTAACGAAATATAGATATGACGATTCTCTTAATATGCTGCTTAGACACCTTTTTAAAATTCTTTACGGTTTGGCCAAAATATACGTTTTCCTTAAAAGAGGGCGTGGCAGTGGGCTCAGCTAGCGATTCTGAGTCGATAAATATACTTGGAGGTATATGTAGCTGTTGAAGTATCAACTGGATGTGGTTTAAATTATTAATCCGTAGGGTGTTTGGGGTTATGGATATTTATTGTTTTGGGTGTAATTATGTACTTTATTCGGAAATCTATAGATACTTTTAGATTTTACTCGCGAACAAAGAAAAGTGTCGTATATAAAGAAACAAAGAACTTCGGTTTCGTATAATCGTGTTGCTTTCTTGGCGGTTATTTGTGAAGTGACATATTAATTTGTATATAGTCAAATTCTATGTTTTTGACATTTATGACATTGTGTTTTAAAGTGATTACTGTAATAGAACTAAACATTTAGTATTGACATATGGTAAGTATTCAAAATTATAGCAACTTCATAAAACAATATAACAATGATAAAGCTTATGAGTTTGATTTGGGTTGTGTTGACTTCAGTAATGAATTGAGTGTATAACAGTAGCAAAATTATTTCTCTATGTTACAAACTATGTATCAAATATACCTAATATACCCCTTTGGGATAGGGTATAAACATATGAGAAGGCTACAATCCGCTGTGCGGCTCGTTGAATACACTATCCCATCCCACCTTAAAATTAATATCCTCAAAATATAGGCCTCATGGCGACGAAATGCAGAAAATGACATTGTCACAATATATTGCTCAGACAGTTTATCAAAATCTTTTGTGGTTCGACAAAAAACAACGTATTTCTATTGCTAATGCCTTCGGATGGGGCAATCAAATGGTTTTTGTAAGAAAATGCCCCCAAAATGTGGGCGTAGGTGAAAAGGATCTATTGGCAAAATGTTTATATTACCATTGCGGAAGTATTTGCATCAAATTTTTTTTCGTTTTTTACGAAAAACGCCTCCAAAAAGTGGGCGTGGCAAAAACTTTGTATGGGTGAAGTATAGATATTAGGATTGTCTAAATATGCTGCTCAGACACTATTTTGAAATTCCTTACGGTTTGGCTCTAAACCGAATGGTTAAACGAGAAAAGCCATTTTTTAATATCTTTTAAGAATACTGTTTTCACTCTCTCACACCTTTGTTTTTCAGGTAATGTATTAAATAAACGAGGAGCAGTAACATAATAAAAACGTGTGAAATGTATTTTGTGGATCGCGGGTATATTTACAAAGTTCCTGGTGTTGACTCTTAAATTGTGGCTATCGTGAAATCTAGCATCATAATACCCGGAATTTTCAAAAAAATATCTTTAAGACTTTGTAGCAGTATAAGTGCCTTAAAGGAAGAAATTCGAGACGTTTGAATAACTCAAAACTAGGGTTTCTACGATTGACTTTACTCATAATTCTTATTGCATGCTTCTGTTTAATCAATAATGGTTCTATTTTATTAAAAAAGGTGCCACCCCAGCAAGAAATTCCATACTGTAGTTTTGATTTAAAGATACCATTATAAACTAATTTTAAAATAGGTAGATTGCAGTAAATACTAACGTGATATAATTGTCTTACCAATAATTTATGATCGTATGCATCTATCAAAGAAAATCTACAACAGCTTGGTGAGTGATAATATAAAGGCAACTCCTCGGATCTTACACCCTTAATATTGAATACCATAAACTTTGTCTTATTACTGATGATCAGCTTATGATAATTGAACCATCGTCGTAGTATATCTAAGTCGTTATTAACATTGGAAAACATATCAAGATAGCTGTTATCAACGTAGGAAAGAGCAGTATCATCTGCAAATGCTGTAATTTTGCCCTTAAAAGGTTGAATAAATAACGAATATACTTTGAGGTATATGTATCGAAATTATTTCTCTATGTTACAAACTTAATGTCAAAACTAATATAACCCTATGGGATAGGGTATAAACATATGAGAGGCTACAATCCGCTGTGCGGATCGTTGAATACCATATCCCATCCCATCCTTAAAATTAATATCCTCAAAATATAGGCTTTATGGCGATGAAGTACAGCAAATGACAAAATCTTTTGTGGTTCGACAAAAAACAACGTATTTCTATTGCTAATGCCTTGGGATGGGGTAAACGCCCCCAAAATGTGGGCGTAGGTGAAAATGATCTAAAGACAAAATGTTTATTTTACCATTGCGGAAGTATTTGCATCAAACATTTTTTCGAAAGGGTTAAAATTTGGACAAAAAACGATTTTTACTAAAAATGCCCCCAAAAAGTGGGTGTGGCAAAAAACTTTGTATAAACGAAATATAGGTATTAATATTGTCTACATATGCTGCTCAGACGCTTTTTTCAATTTCCTTACGGTTTGGCTTAAAACTATGTTTTTCTAAAAGGGGGCGTGGTAGTGGGCGGATTTCAAAAATGTTTACACTTGTTCTGCTTTGTCGGCCAGAGAGTCTATATACCAAATTTCAACACTCAAGCTCAAAATTTTAGGCCCAAAAATCGGTGACACACAGACGGAAGGACAGACAGACATGGCTTAATCGACTCAGCTAGCGATTCTGAATCGATCCATATACTTTGAGGTATATGTATCGAAATTATTTCTCTATGTTCCAAACTTAATGTCAAAACTAATATATCCCTATGGGATAGGGTATAAATATATTGACCCTATGATGCTATGCTTCGATATTGATATGGTAGTATGGTTCACGTGATTGATTACGAAGATGGCTATTAGGTTGTCTTCCTTCTACCTTTTGATCTTTATTACGGGAACTGCAGTAATTTGTACTAAAGATCTCATTGATTGATAACGAGAGCGGGAGTCCATACATTGTGTGTGCCGGTTTGCTGTGTTTCGTCGCGTTATTATACCCTATCCCATAGGGGTATATTAGTTTTGATACTTTTTATACCCTATCCCATAGGGGGGTATATTAGTTTTGACATTAAGTTTGTAACATAGAGAAATAATTTCGATACATATACCTCAAAGTATATGGATCGATTCAGAATCGCTAGCTGAGTCGATTAAGCCATGTCTGTCTGTCCGTCCGTCCGTCCGTCCGTCCGTCCGTCCGTCTGTGTGTCACCGATTTTTGGGCCTTAAATTTTGAGCTAGAGTGTTGAAATTAGGTAAATAGACTCTTTGGCTGACGAAGCAGAACGAGTGTATAAATTTTTGAAATCCGCCCACTGCCACGCCCCCTTTTAGAAAAACGAAGTTAAAAGCCAAACGGTAAGGAATTTCAAAAAATGTCTGAGCAGCATATTTAGACAATCCTAATATCTATATCTCGTCCATACAAAGTTTTTTGCCACGCCCACATTTTGGGGGCGTTTTTAGCAACAAACGCTTTTCGTCCAAATTTTAAAACTTTCGAAAAAATTTTTGATGCAAATACTTCCGCAATGGTAATATAAACATTTTGTCTATAGATCATTTTCACCTACGCCCACATTTTGGGGGCATTTCCTTACAAAAAACATATGAGAAGGCTACAATCCGCTGTGCGGATCGTTGAATACCCTATCCCATCCTATCCATAAAACTAAAATCCCCAAAAAAGTGGGCATGGCTAAAAACACGATGTGGATAAAATAGAAAAAATGAAATAGTGACAACAAATTCTTCAGACTGCTTACAAAACAGTTTTACGGTTCTACAAAAGACAAGGTTTTCTCCTGCATATGTTATGGGGTTGGGTATAAAAATGGTTTTTATATAAAAACGCCCCCAAAAAGTGGGCGTGGGTTAAAATGGTATATAGACGAAATGTTTATATTAATAATGTTAATGATTCTGCATCAAAAGTTTTTTCGAAAAATTTAAAATTTGACCGAAATCAGTTTTTTATTGCAAACGCCCCCAAAAAGTGGGCGTGGCAAAAAACTTTATATAGACGAAATATAGATATTAATATTGTCTAAATATGCTGTTCAGAAACTTTTTTAAAATTCCTTACGGTTTGGCCAAAAACTGAGTTTTTCTTAAAAGGGGGCGTGGCAGTGGGCGGATTTCAAAAATTTTTACACTTGTTCTGTAGGCAGAGACGAGGATCCTATATACCAAATTTCATTATCCTAGCTCAAAATTTAAGGCCTAAAAATCGGTGACGTACAGACGGACGGACGGACGGACAGACAGACATGGCATAATCGACTCAGCTAGCGATTCTGAGTCGATCCATATACTTTGAGGTATATGTAGCAAAATTATTTCTCTATGTTACAAACTAAGTATCAAAACTAATATACCCCTATGGGATAGGGTATAACCATTTGATTGCCCCATCCGAAGGCATTAGCAATAGAAATACGTTGTTTTTTGTCGAACCACAAAAGATTTTGATAAACTGTCTGAGCAATATATTGTGACAATGTCATTTTCTGCATTTCGTCACCATGAGGCCTATATTCTGAGGATATTAATTTTAAGGTGGGATGGGATAGGGTATTGAGCGAGCCGCACAGCGGATTGTAGCCTCTCATATGTTTATACCCTATCCCATAGGGGGGTATATTAGTTTTGATACATAGTTTGTAACATAGAGAAATAATTTTGCTACATATACCTCAAAGTATATGGATCGACTCAGAATCGCTAGCTGAGTCGAATTAGCCATGTCTGTCTGTCCGTCCGTCCGTCCGTCCGTCTGTCTGTTCGTCACCGATTTTTGGGCCTTAAATTTTGAGCTAGGATAATGAAATTTGGTATATAGGATCCTTGCCCGAGTTACCAGAACAAGTGTAAAAATTTTTGAAATCCACCCACTGCCACGCCCCCTTTTTAGAAAAACGTAATTTTTGGCAAAACCGTAAAGAATTTTATAAAAGTGTCTGAAGAGCATATTTACAGAATCGTTATATCTATATTTCGTTTACATAAAGTTTTTTGCCACGCCCACTTTTTGGGGGCGTTTTCAATAAAAAACTGTTTTCGGTCAAATTTTAAATTTTTCGAAAAAATTTTTGATGCAGAATCATTAACATTATTAATATGAACATTTCGTTTTTATACCATTTTAACCCACGCCCACTTTTTGGGGGCGTTTTTATATAAAAACCATTTTTATACACTACCCCATAACATATACAGGAGAAAACCTTGTCTTTTGTAGAACCGTAAAATTGTTTTGTAAGCAGTCTGAAGAATTTGTTGTCACCATTCCATTTTCTTTATTTTATCCACATCGTGTTTTTAGCCATGTCCACTTTTTGGGGATTTTAGTTTTACAGATAGGATGGGATAGGGTATTCAACGATCCGCACAGCGGATTGTAGCCTTCCATATGTTTTTTTTTTAAATTCTGACCTGCCTAAGCAGTAATATACACATCGACCTAAAAGATCTATTGTGCTTGCCGTCAGATGCTTTTTAGGTTAGTAGCGCTTCTACTTTCCTAATGTAGCTGATAATACTTTCAGCCGAAGATTTCCTCAATTCTTCGGGATTTAAGAATTCCCTGAAGAAAGATTCTCTTCTCATACCGTAAAGGGCCGGGCATTCACATATGATATGCTCGGCTGTTTCGTCTTCTTCTAGACATAGTCTGCACTCCGGTGAGTCGACTAGACGCATTTTGTTTAGGTGATATCGCAGACCGTGATGACCAGTTAGGTAGCCTACTAAGTTTTTGATATCGTGCCTGCGAAGATTTAGTATCTTGTTGGCATCTGATTTGAAGGGCTGAATAGCTCTTTTGGCCTGTCTTAGGCCTGGGATGTTTCCCCAGTATGAAACACATCTGTTTTGTTCCCAGTTTTTATACCCTATCCCATAGGGGTATATTAGTTTTGATACATAGTTTGTAACATAGAGAAATAATTTAGCTATTTATACCTCAAAGTATATGGATCGACTCAGAATCGATAGCTGAGTCGATTTAGCCATGTCTGTCCGTCCGTCCGTCCGTCACCAGTTTTTGGGCCTTAAATTTTGAGCTAGAAGGATGAAATTTGGTACACGTGCTCTTTGTTGCTCCCAGCAGAACAAGTGTAAAAATTTTTGAAATCCGCCCACTGCCACGCCCCCTTTTTAGAAAAACGTATTTTTTGGCCAAACCAGAAGGAATTTTGAAGAACTTTCTGAACAGCATATTTAGACAATCTGAATATCTGTATCTCGTTCATATAAAGTTTTTTGCCACGCCCACTTTTTGGGGGCGTTTTTAATAAAAAACGTTTTTCGGTCAAATTTTAAAATTTTCTAAAAAATTTTTTATGCAGAATCATTAGTAATATAAATATGAACATTTCGTCAATAGAACATTTTAACCCACGCCCACTTTTTGGGGGCGTTTTTATTTAAAACCATTTTTATACCCTACCCCATAACATATGCAGGAGAAAACCTTGTCTTTTGTAGAACCGTAAAAGTTTTTTATAAGCAGTCTGAAGAATTTGTTGTCACCATGTCATATTCTTAATTTTATCCACATCGTGCTTTTAGCCATGTCCACTTTTTGGGGATTTTAGTTTTACAGATAGGATGGGATAGGGTATTCAACGATCCGCACAGTGGATTGTAGCCTTCTCATATGCTTTTTTTAAAAAAACATGTTTTTTTTTTATACTTACTCACCTCAAACTCGTTTTTATACCCTATCCTATAGGGGGTATATTAGTTTTGATACATAGTTTGTAACATAGAGAAATAATTTTGCTACATATACCTCAAAGTATATGGATCGACTCAGAATCGCTAGCTGAGTCGAATTAGCCATGTCTGTCTGTCCGTCCGTCCGTCCGTCCGTCTGTCTGTTCGTCACCAATTTTTGGGCCTTAAATTTTGAGCTAGGATAATGAAATTCGGTATATAGGATCCTTGTGCGAGTCACCAGAACAAGTGTAAAAATTTTTGAAATCCGCCCACTGCCACGCTCCCTTTTTAGAAAAACTTATTTTTTGGCCAAACCGTACGGAATTTCAAAAAAGTGTCTGAGCAGGATATTTAGACAATCCTAGTATCTATATTTCGTTCATACAAAGTTTTTTGCCACGCCCACTTTTTGGGGGCGTTTTTAGTAAAAAACGCTTTTTGTCCAAATTTTAAAACTTTCGAAAAAATTTTTGATGCAAATACTTTCGCAATGGTAATATAAACATTTTGTCCATAGATCATTTTCACCTACGCCCACATTTTGGGGGCGTTTTCTTACAAAAACCATTTGTGTACCCCATCCCAAGGCATTAGCAATAGAAATACGTTGTTTTTTGTCGAACCACACAAGATTTTGAGAAACTGTCTGAGCAATATATTGTGACAATGTCATTTTCTGTATTTCATCGCCATAAAGCCTATATTTTGAGGATATTAATTTAAAGGATGGGATGGGATAGGGTATTCAACGATCCGCATAGCGGATTGTAGCCTCTCATATGTTTATAAATTTGAATTTTTATACCCTATCCCATAGGGGGGTATATTAGTTTTGATACATAGTTTGTAACATAGAGAAATAATTTTGCTACATATACCTCAAAGTATGTGGATCGACTCAGAATCGCTAGCTGAGTCGAATTAGCCATGTCTGTCTGTCCGTCCGTCCGTCCGTCCGTCTGTCTGTTCGTCACCGATTTTTGGGCATTAAATTTTGAGCTAGGATAATGAAATTTGGTATATAGGATCCTTGTCCGAGTCACCAGAACAAGTGTAAAAATTTTTGAAATCCGCCCACTGCCACGCCCCCTTTTTAGAAAAACGTAATTTTTAGCAAAACCGTAAAGAATTTTAAAAAAGTGTCTGAACAGCATATTTACAGAATCGTAATATCTATATTTCGTTCATATAAAGTTTTTTGCCACGCCCACTTTTTGGGGGCGTTTTCAATAAAAAACCGTTTTCGGTCAAATTTTAAATTTTTCGAAAAAAATTTTGATGCAGAATCATTAACATTATTAATATGAACATTTCGTCTTTATACCATTTTAACCCACCCCCACTTTTTGGGGGCGTTTTTATATAAAAACCATTTTTATACACCACCCCCATAACATATACAGGAGAAAACCTTGTCTTTGTAGAACCGTAAAAGTGTTTTGTAAGCAGCCTGAAGAATTTGTTGTCACTATATCATTTTTTTTATTTTATCCACATCGTGTTTTTAGCCATGCCCACTTTTTTGGGGATTCTAGTTTTATGGATAGGATGGGATAGGGTATTCAACGATCCGCACAGCGGATTGTAGCCTTCTCATATGTTTATACCCTATCCCATAGGGGGGTATATTAGTTTTGATACTTAGTTTGTAACATAGAGAAATAATTTTGCTACATATACCTCAAAGTATATGGATCGACTCAGAATCGCTAGCTGAGTCGATTAAGCCATGTCTGTCTGTCCGTCCGTCCGTCCGTCCGTCTGTACGTCACCGATTTTTAGGCCTTAAATTTTGAGCTAGGATAATGAAATTTGGTATATAGGATCCTCGTCTCTGTCTACAGAACAAGTGTAAACATTTTTGAAATCCGCCCACTGCCACGCCCCCTTTTAAGAAAAACTCAGTTTTTGACCAAACCGTAAGGAATTTTAAAAAAGTTTCTGAACATCATATTTAGACAATATTAATATCTATATTTCGTCCATATAAAGTTTTTTGCCATGGCCACTTTTTGGGGGCGTTTTCAATAAAAAACTGTTTTCGGTCAAATATTAAATTTTTCGAAAAAAATTTTGATGCAGAATCATTAACATTATTAATATGAACATTTCGTCTATATACCATTTTAACCCACGCCCACTTTTTGGGGGCGTTTTTATATAAAAACCATTTTTATACACTACCCCATAACATATGCAAGAGAAAACCTTGTCTTTTGTAGAACCGTTAAAGTGTTTTGTAAGCAGTCTGAAGAATTTGTTGTCACTATATCATTTTTATACCCTATCCCATAGGGGTATATTAGTTTTGATACTTAGTTTGTAACATAGAGAAATAATTTTGCTACATATACCTCAAAGTATATGGATCGACTCAGAATCGCTAGCTGAGTCGATTAAGCCATGTCTGTCTGTCCGTCCGTCCGTCCGTCCGTCCGTCCGTCTGTACGTCACCGATTTTTAGGCCTTAAATTTTGAGCTAGGATAATGAAATTTGGTATATAGGATCCTCGTCTCTGCCTACAGAACAAGTGTAAAAATTTTTGAAATCCGCCCACTGCCACGCCCCCTTTTAAGAAAAACTCAGTTTTTGGCCAAACCGTAAGGAATTTTAAAAAAGTTTCTGAACAACATATTTAGACAATATTAATATCTATATTTCGTCCATATAAAGTTTTTTGCCACGCCCACTTTTTGGGGGCGTTTTCAATAAAAAACTGTTTTCGGTCAAATTTTAAATTTTTCGAAAAAAATTTTGATGCAGAATCATTAACATCATTAATATAAACATTTCGTCTATATACCATTTTAACCCACGCCCACTTTTTGGGGGCGTTTTTATATAAAAACCATTTGTATACCCAACCCCATAACATATGCAGGAGAAAACCTTGTCTTTTGTAGAACCGTAAAACTGTTTTGTAAGCAGTCTGAAGAATTTGTTGTCACTATATCATTTTTTCTATTTTATCCACATCGTGTTTTTAGCCATGCCCACTTTTTTAGGGATTTTAGTTTTATGGATAGGATGGGATAGGGTATTCAACGATCCGCACAGCGGATTGTAGCCTTCTCATATGTTTTCTATTTATCCACATCGTGTTTTTAGCCATGTCCCCTTTTTTGGGGATTTTAGTTTTATGGATAGGATGGGATAGGGTATTCAACGATCCGCACAGCGGATTGTAGCCTTCTCATATGTTTTGTTATAAATTTGAATTTTACAATTTTCAATTTTTATCAAATAGTTACCGTCAATACTTATTTTACCAATACCACAATTATTGATTAATTTTTGTTTTTTTTATATTTTTAGCTACGACAGTATTCTCATTTATTCTTACAATTTCCTCCAAAGTATTCACTCTAAAGGTACAATTTATATTATTATTGTTCATTATACCCTATCCCATAGGGGTATATTAGTTTTGATTCTTAGTTTGTAACATAGAGAAATAATTTAGCTACATATACCTCAAAGTATATGGATCGACTCAGAATCGCTAGCTGAGTCGAATTAGCCATGTCTGTCTGTCCGTCCGTCCGTCTGTCTGTTCGTCACCGATTTTTGGGCCTTAAATTTTGAGCTAGGATAATGAAATTTGGTAGATAGGATCCTTGGCCGAGTCACCAGAACAAGTGTAAACATTTTTAAAATCCGCCCACTGCCACGCCCCCTTTTAGAAAAACGTAGTTTTATGCCAAACCGTAAGGAATTTCAAAAAAGTGTATTAGCAACATATTTAGACAATCCTAATATCTATATTTCGTCAATACAAAGTTTTTTGCCACGCCCACTTTTTGGGGGCGTTTTTAGTAAAAAACGTTTTTTGTCCAAATTTTAAAACTTTCGAAAAAAATTTTGATGCAAATACTTCCGCAATAGTAATATAAACATTTTGTCAATAGATCATTTTCACCTACGCCCACATTTTGGGGGCGTTTTCTTACAAAAAACATTTGTATACCCCATCCCAAGGCATTAGCAATAGAAAACCGTTGTTTTTTGTCGAACCACAAAAGATTTTGATAAACTGTCTGAGCAATATATTGTGACAATGCCATTTTCTGTATTTCATCGCCATAAGGCCTATATTTTGAGGATATTAATTTTAAGGATGGGATGGGATAGGGTTTTCAACGATCCGCATAGCGGATTGTAGCCTCTCATATGTTTTATGACTAGATTTATGGCTGATTTGGGGATTGCACAGAAGGGTTCATGTCCAATGAAGGGGGTTTCCGAACCTTTTCTGGCTAGTTCATCAGCTTTTATGTTACCTTCAACTCCCTTATGTCCGGGTTCCCACCATAGTTTGGTTTTGTTCCTGGAACTGAGTGTTTGGAGGGAGTTGAAGCAGTGTAGTACTGATTTGGAGTCAATGATGTGTGAGCTAAGGGCTTTTATAGCTGCTTGACTGTCCGTGAATATATGGATGTTTGCGCCTTTAATACCTGAGTTGTATATTAGGTTTGCGCATTCTTTTATGGCAAGGAGATCAGCTTGGGATACACTAGGGCTTTTTCCTATAGGTATTGAGATGTTTTTATTTGGTCCATGTATGCCAGCTCCTACCCCTGAGTCCATTTTAGAACCATCCGTATACCACTTTAGGCCGTTTAGGCAGTTTGGTGGGTTATTGCTACACCATGCTTCTCTGGTTGTGATCTCCGTTGAGAATTTTTTGTCGAAGCATAGTGTCTTTGGTAAGCGGTCTGTAACCGCACAGATCATGTCAAGTTCTGTAAGTTCGGATAGAAGTTCAATTAGTTTTAGATGTTCACTAATGTTTAATTCTTCCGCTTGTGTCAAACTTGCTGAGCTGCGAATTGCCACTTTTTTATATAAATGTGGAGGGGTGTTAGTCCTATTAAGGCTTCCATAGCCGCCGTGGGACAGGTACGCATAGCTCCGGTAATGCCCAGACAGGCAAGCCGTTGTACCTTGTTTAATTTATTTATAGTTGTTTTTTGGGTGACTTTGTTCCACCATACTATTGAAGCGTATGTTATAATGGGCCTGACCATGATCGTGTAGATCCAGTGTGTGGTCTTTGGAGAGATTCCCCAGGTTTTACCATACATGCTTCGGCAAGCCCAGAAAACTTTGGTTGCTTTTCGAATTTTGTTGTTGATGTGGGAGTTCCAGCTTAGTTTTTTATCGAGGATCACTCCAAGATATTTTACTTCGTTGGAATACTCAATGTATGTACCATTAATTGAAATTTGGGTAAGATTTAATTTCCTCCTTTTTGTAAAAGGGACGATGATAGCCTTGCTGGGGTTTATAGAGAGACTTTCTTTATTACACCAGTCTATGACTATCTTAAGGGCGTTTTGCAAACGTGTTGTAACTTCGTTTGGTTCTTTGCCCTTTATTATGATGACTAGGTATCCAACTATATTCAAACCTGCATTACTTAGGTCTTGAAGTAGGTTATCGATAACCAGAGACCATAGTAGGGGTGAGAGTACTCCTCCCTGAGGGCAGCCTTTAACGGCTGTTACTGATACTGAGGTCTGTGCTGATGAAGTTATTTTCCGACTTTCAAGCATCGCTTTGATCCATTTGATGGTGGGATGATCTATTCTTCGATGAGTCAAAGCATTTGATATGGAGTCATATCCAGTGTTGTCAAAAGCGCCCTCTATGTCTAGGAAGGCACATAAAGCTACTTCTTTGTTTTCGTATGCACTTTTTATTTGTGATGTTAAACTTAGAAGTGCTCCTTCCGTGGATTTACCTTTTTGGTAGGCGAATTGACATGGGTGCAGAGTAGTGCTTTCATTTAAGCACTCTCTAATGTGTACGTCAAGTATTCTTTCCATTGTTTTCAGGAAAAACGATGTTAAGCTTATTGGACGGTATGATTTAGGTAGTTCTATTGGTTTGCCTGGTTTGGGGATAAATACCACGTTTACCTCCCTCGAGGTTTGTGGTATGTAGCCCCAATTGAAACTAAACCTAAATAAGGCTACCAAAGTGGGTAGGAAAAAGTCCAAGCCCTTTTGTATAAGAGCAGGAAAGATTCCGTCTGTCCCTGGTGCCTTGTATGGTTTAAATGAGTTGATCGCCCATTTGACCTTATCCGGAGTGAAAAGTTTGCCGGATAAACTATTAATCCTTTTCAGGTTTATAGGGGGTGAGTCATCTATCATGTGTTCATGAAACTCACTTGTGATTGTAGAGCCGGGAAAGTGTACCTGAAGAAGTGTGGTCAACGTTTCTTCCCGCTCGCATGTGATTTTACCGTCAGATTTGACTAGTAATCCCATGCAGTTTGTTTTATCTTTCGAAAGTGCCCTCTGGAGACGCGCCACCACCGGAAGCTCTTCGAGTTCCTCACAGTATTTGCGCCAGGACGCTCTTTGTGATTTTCGCAACTCTATGTTGTATTGGGTAAGAAGAGATTTATATTGGTCCCACTTACCGGTGCGTTTGGCTTTATTGAAAAGTTTTCTTACTCTTTTACGGAAACTTTCTAGGTTATCGTTCCACCATGGTGTGACACCTCTTTGCCCACAGTGCGTTTAACCTTACAGCTATTTGTAAAAGATGAGATGATAATGTCATTTAGTTTGACATTGTGCGACTTCCGCTTCACTTACACATGAAGGTTTTTTCTGGAAGTATGTCACATTTAATCGATAGATTTTCTCGATACGTTCTCCAATTTGTGAGTTTGTTGTCGTATTTTATCGGCGCATCATCGGTGTTGCATCTTAATTGGAAACTTATGTGCATGTGATCCGATAAAGATGCCTCACCAGAAACGTGCCAATTTTCGACGGTGTTTTTGTACAAACGGCGAAGAGATGGTAAGGTCTAAAACTTCTTCTCTTAAAACGTTTTTAAACGTGGGTTTATTACCCTTATTTAGTATAACTAAATTGTTGCTGTATAGGTAATCTAATAAGAACTCACCTCTTTTGTTTGTATCTCGACTGCCCCATATTGTGTTATGCGCGTTGGCGTCGCAGCCGAAGATAAGATGTAGTTGCTGGGTCTGGCAGTACTGGACAAGTTCCTGTACTGGGCGAGGTGGTATAGTGCGTACCAAATCAGTTGGCCAAACGGTCGATTGCGCAGAGAGAGGATTTAAGGGAAATTTAAGATATTTTACAATAAATTTTAAGAGACCTGCGCAGTAGAATGCCCAACTGGTTTGGTTTGCACTAGTTTGCCAACGGTCGAATGCGCAGAGAGAGGATTTAAAGAGCAATTTAAGATATTGTAAAATAAATTTTAAGAGACCTGCGCAGTAGATTGGCCAACTGATTTGGTACGGACTATATTTCGTCATCTCCAGCAAAGTACGCCGATGCGCATACAATTTTTTTGTAGCTCTCGGCCGTTGCGTCTTTCTAAAAGGACAGCCACCAGATCTTTAGTAATGAAACCTGGAATGGGAGAGAATTTTATATCGTTTGCAACTAAAAGAGCTGCCCTTGGTCTAAAATTTCCCCGGGCGAAGATGAGCTCTCTGGTTTTACTTTGTAAACCAAATATCTTACCCTCTGTTGCCCATGGCTCCTGGATTAAACCTAGAGCGATGTTCCCTTCGGCACATCTTTGGTTGTAGGTGTCCGAGGCACCTATAGCTCGGTGCAGGTTTGCCTGCAGCACATTTAGTAGGGTGGTCATCGCTTCCTACCGTGCTCAGGGTTTCGTACCCTATAAGGCTTGTTATCGCCTCTTCTGCGTACGATACCCTGTTGAGAGAGACCTTCGTGTCTATCTCTCGGACCGTTTTTTTCGCTTTCCGTGTTTTTGCCGTTCACGCGCCCGTTCCGCAGCTAGCTTTGGTCTAAACTGTTGCTGGCTGATGTTAACGTTGCTCGTACTAGGGGCGTTTGGCGATACTGTCGTAGGCAGTGAAACCAGTCCTTCTTTATATCGCTTCCGGCGGCAGTACTAATACTGGCTGCTGGTTGCGACGAGCTGGCGCTTGTTTTTTCTGACGACTTTTTCTTTTTATCAGTGTCATTGACACTATTTTTTCGGGGTCTGAATTGCAGACTTGTCGGATCCTATAAGGATGATCTTGATTTGTCCAAATCTATATGATACCATCCCCTTTAGCTCCGCAAGCCTACGCATCGCACTCTCGTTTATTGCAAAGACCATGTGGGCGACGTCTTTCTCGTCCGATCTTTGCAGAACTCTCCACGTTCTCGTATTTCGGTCTCTGTTTTGACCGTCTAGTATTGCCAGTATTCTCTCATTTGTAACTCCGGTACTCTGCGGGAAGAAAGCTCTGACAATATGTCGTTTCGGAAAGTCTTCCTCTCCCACAAGCATTACTTCCAACTCGCATTTCTCCTTTAGTCTGAGGAAGATTGTTTTCATCCACTCTGAAGTGTTGATGTCCGCACATACTAACAAGAGCCATCCGGCTTTGAAAGTTGTCCCGCGGAAAGCTGGCTTTGCATCCCCGTCGCGCGTGATGTCCATAATCCTCTCTTGTATCTGAACCATTTGTTCATTCGTGAGAGGATTGCGATCGATATCGACTGGTACGACACCCAATCTGACATAGCTCGCTATATCTCTATAGGTGGTTCTGTCAGAGGTTGTTTTCCCAGTGCGAGCTCGTTTCGCTTCGGACTGAGGTGGTGTGTTGTCCTCAGATCTCATGCGCTTGGCTTCTTTGGCATCATCTTTTGTTTTTGCAAAGATGCGGGCTTGCTCTATGCTGCTACCCCCTGTTTCAGCGCTCCGTTGAAACGACGCTGTTCCGCTGGCGAGAACCTGATGCGCTCGGAATCAGTTTGAGCCGTTTTGCCTGGGGTCCCTGGCGCTTCTGTATATTCCGGATGCAATTCATCCGAGAGTATACTGATGCATGTATACAGATTCCGAGGCTGAGTCGCTCAGATGAGACAATTTCTCTTCTAGGCTCATCATCTCGAAATCACTGATTTGTGACCCTTCCCGATTGGCAGGTGTCGTGTCGGCTTCGACAGGGTGTTCTGAAACATCCCTAGTTGTTGATGAATTTGTAGAGGCATCATTCTCTATGTTTTTTTCTATTGGTACTTCAATTTTTCCCACGAGTAGGCGGGATTTATTGATCGCCCGTGGTCTACCCCGTCTAACCAACAGAAAGGCTATCTTGAGATCGGAGGTAGCCCGGCATCCGAAATTCCCAAACAAGCGGCTTAAAACTCCCTTTTTAGCCATGCATCCTTCGGCGTTTGCTGTTCCACCTTGGAATTGCGTTTAAGAATTTTCTCCCACCTCAAACTTATGGTTCCCGCTTGTACATTGATCGTGCGTTGAAACGTGTTACAGCGCACGGTCAATATCCAAGTGGGACCCTTGGCTGACCCTAAACAGGCATGCTGATTAGTCATTTTCAGGTGGGCGCCCGCGAGAAGGACTGAAAGATGAGGATTTTGCCCAACCCAGTTTTGATACATAGTTTGTAACATAGAGAAATAATTTAGCTACATATACCTCAAAGTATATGGATCGACTCAGAATCGATAGCTGAGTCGATTTAGCAATGTCTGTCCGTCCGTCCGTACGTCACCAGTTTTTGGGCCTAAAATTTTGAGCTAGAAGGATGAAATTTGGTACACGTGCTCTTTGTTGCTCCCAGCAGAAAAAGTGTAAAAAATTTTGAAATCCGCCTACTGCCACGCCCCCTTTTTAGAAAAACGTATTTTTTGGCCAAACCATAAGGAATTTTGAAAAACTTTCTGAACAACATATTTAGACAATCTGAATATCTGTATTTCGTTCATATAAAGCTTTTTGCCACGCCCACTTTTTGGGGGCGTTTTTAATAAAAAAACGTTTTTCGGTCAAATTTTAAAATTTTCGAAAAAACATTTGATGCAGAATCATTAGTAATATAAATATGAACATTTCGTCTATAGATCATTTTAACCCACGCCCACTTTTATGGGGTGTTTATACCCTATCCCATAGGGGGGTATATTAGTTTTGACATTAAGTTTGTAACATAGAGAAATAATTTCGATACATATACCTCAAAGTATATGGATCGATTCAGAATCGCTAGCTGAGTCGATTAAGCCATGTCTGTCTGTCCGTCCGTCCGTCCGTCCGTCCGTCCGTCCGTCCGTCTGTGTGTCACCGATTTTTGGGCCTTAAATTTTGAGCTAGAGAGTTCAAATTTTGGTATATAGACTCTCTGGCCGACGAAGCAGAACAAGTGTAAAAATTTTTGAAATCCGCCCACTGCCACGCCCCCTTTTTAGAAAAACGTAGTTTTAAGCCAAACCGTAAGGAATTTCAAAAAAAGTGCCTGAGCAGCATATTTAGACAATCTTAATATCTATATTTCGTCCATACAAAGTTTTTTGCCACGCCCACTTTTTGGGGGCGTTTTTTAGTAAAAAACGCTTTTTGTCCAAATTTTAAAACTTTCGAAAAAATTTTTGATGCAAATACTTCCGCAATGGTAATATAAACATTTTGTCTATAGATCATTTTCACCTACGCCCACATTTTGGGGGCGTTTTCTTACAAAAAACCATTTGTATACCCCATCCCAAGGCATTAGCAATAGAAATACGTTGTTTGTTGTCGAACCACAAAAGATTTTTGATAAACTGTCTGAGGAATATATTGTGACAATGTCATTTTCTGTATTTCATCGCCATAAGGCCTATATTTTGAGGATATTAATTTTAAGGATGGGATGGGATAGGGTATTCAACGATCCGCACAGCGGATTGTAGCCTCTCATATGTTTATACCCTATCCCATAGGGGGGTATATTAGTTTTGATACTTAGTTTGTAACATAGAGAAATAATTTTGCTACATATACCTCAAAGTATATGGATCGACTCAGAATCGCTAGCTGAGTCGAACTAGCCATGTCTGTCTGTCCGTCCGTCCGTCCGTCCGTCTGTCTGTTCGTCAGCGGTTTTTGGGCCTTAAATTTTGAGCTAGGATAATGAAATTTGGTATATAGGTTCCTCGTCCGTGCCACCAGAACAAGTGTAAAAATTTTTGAAATCCGCCCACTGCCACGCCCCCTTTTTAGGAAAACTTATTTTTTGGCCAAACCGTAAAGAATTTCAAAAAAGGTGTCTGAGTAGCATATTTAGACAATCCTAATATCTATATTTCGTTCATACAAAGTTTTTTGCCACGCCCACTTTTTGGGGGCGTTTTTAGTAAAAAAACGCTTTTTGTCCAAATTTTAAAACTTTCGAAAAAAATTTTGATGCAAATACTTCCGAAATGGTAATATAAACATTTTGTTCATAGATCATTTTCACCTACGCCCACATTTTTGGGGGCGTTTTCTTACAAAAACCATTTGTATACCCCATCCCAAGGCATTAGCAATAGAAATACGTTGTTTTTTTGTCGAACCACACAAGATTTTGAGAAACTGTCTGAGCAATATATTGTGAGAATGTCATTTTCTGTATTTCATCGCCATAAGGCCTATATTTTGAGGATATTAATTTAAAGGATGGGATGGGATAGGGTATTCAACGATCCGCATAGCGGATTGTAGCCTCTCATATGTTTTTTTCTTCAAACGCTTTTTCGATTTTATCTGTTATTCTATGCACCTGATTTTTTAGTACTGATGCCCTTTTTTATTTCATTGGCAATTTCTTTAGTCGTTACCGGTTGCATGTGTCTTTCCTCTTCACACAATTCTTCGCTTTCTTGACAGTCGCTCTTCATATGGTTGAAAGACGCCTTCAATATATTCAGCAAATAAATTAGCTTTTTATACCCTATCCCATAGGGGGGTATATTAGTTTTGACATTAAGTTTGTAACATAGAGAAATAATTTCGATACATATACCTCAAAGTATATGGATCGATTCAGAATCGCTAGCTGAGTCGATTAAGCCATGTCTGTCTGTCCGTCCGTCCGTCCGTCCGTCCGTCCGTCCGTCCGTCCGTCTGTGTGTCACCGATTTTTGGGCCTTAAATTTTGAGCTAGAGAGTTCAAATTTGGTATATAGACTCTCTGGCCGACGAAGCAGAACAAGTGTAAAAATTTTTGAAATCCGCCCACTGCCACGCCCCCTTTTTAGAAAAACGTAGTTTTAAGCCAAACCGTAAGGAATTTTCAAAAAAGTGCCTGAGCAGCATATTTAGACAATCTTAATATCTATATTTCGTCCATACAAAGTTTTTTGCCACGCCCACTTTTTGGGGGCGTTTTTAGTAAAAAACGCTTTTTGTCCAAATTTTAAAACTTTCGAAAAAATTTTTGATGCAAATACTTCCGCAATGGTAATATAAACATTTTGTCTATAGATCATTTTCACCTACGCCCACATTTTGGGGGCGTTTTCTTACAAAAAACCATTTGTATACCCCATCCCAAGGCCATTAGCAATAGAAATACGTTGTTTGTTGTCGAACCACAAAAGATTTTGATAAACTGTCTGAGGAATATATTGTGACAATGTCATTTTCTGTATTTCATCGCCATAAGGCCTATATTTTGAGGATATTAATTTTAAGGATGGGATGGGATAGGGTATTCAACGATCCGCACAGCGGATTGTAGCCTCTCATATGTTTTTATATAAAAACCATTTTTATACACTACCCCATAACATATGCAGGAGAAAACCTTGTCTTTTGTAGAACCGTAAAAGTTTTTTATAAGCAGTCTGAAGAATTTGTTGTCACCATGTCATTTTCTTTATTTTATCCACATCGTATTTTTTAAAATTTCGAAAATTTTAAAATTTGACCGAAAAACGTTTTTTATTAAAAACGCCCCCAAAAAAGTGGGCGTGGCAAAAAACTTTATAAGAACGAAATACAGATATTCAGATTGTCTAAATATGTTGTTCAGAAAAGTTTTTCAAAATTCCTTATGGTTTGGCCAAAAAATACGTTTTTCTAAAAAGGTTGCGTGGCAGTAGGCGGATTTCAAAAATTTTTTACACTTGTTCTGCTGGGAGCAACAAAGAGCAAATTTCATCCCTTCTAGCTCAAAATTTTAGGCCCAAAAACTGGTGACGTACGGACGGGACGGAAGGACGGACAGACATGGCTAAATCGACTCAGCTATCGATTCTGAGTCGATCCATATAATTTGAGGTATATGTAGCTAAATTATTACTCTATGTTACGTAACGTACGTCACCAGTTTTTGGGCCTTAAATTTTGAGCTAGAAGGATGAAATTTGGTACACGTGCTCTCTGTTGCTCCCAGCAGAACAAGTGTAAAAATTTTTTGAAATCCGCCCACTGCCACGCCCCCCTTTTTAGAAAAAACGTATTTTTTGGCCAAACCATAAGGAATTTGGAAAAAACTTTCTGAATAACATATTTAGACAATCTGAATATCTGTATTTTGTTTATATAAAGTTTTTTGCCACGCCCTCTTTTTGGGGGCGTTTTTAATAAAAAAACGGGTTTTCGGTTAAATTTTAAAATTTTCGAAAAAAAATTTTGATGCAGAATCATTAGTAATATAAATATGATCATTTCGTCTATAGACCATTTTAACCCACGCCCACTTTTTGGGGGCGTTTTTTATATAAAAAAACATATGAGAGGCTACAATCCGCTATGCGGATCGTTGAATACCCTATCCCATCCCATCCTTTAAATTAATATCCTCAAATATATAGGCTTTATGGCGATGAAAATACAGAAAAATGACATTGTCACAATATATTGCTCAGACAGTTTCTCAAAATCTTGTGTGGTTCGACAAAAAACAACGTATTTCTATTGCTAATGCCTTGGGATGGGGTACACAAATGGTTATTGTAAGAAAACGCCCCCAAAATGTGGGGCGTAGGTGAAAATGATCTATGGACAAAATGTTTATATTACCATTGCGGAAGTATTTGCATCAAAAATTTTTTCGAAAGTTTTAAAATTTGGACAAAAAGCGTTTTTTACTAAAAACGCCCCCAAAAAGTGGGGCGTGGCAAAAAACTTTGTATGAACGAAATATAGATACTAGGATTGTCTAAATATCCTGCTCAGACACTTTTTTGAAATTCCGTACTGTTTGGCCAAAAAATAAGTTTTTCTAAAAAGGGGGCGTGGCAGTGGGCGGATTTCAAAAATTTTTACACTTGTTCTGGTGACCTCGCACAAGGATCCTATATACCAAATTTCATTATCCTAGCTCAAAATTTAAGGCCCAAAAATTGGTGACGAACAGACAGACGGACGGACGGACACACGGACGGACGGACGGACGGACGGACGGACGGACGGACGGACAGACAGACATGGCTAATTCGACTCAGCTAGCGATTCTGAGTCGATCCATATACTTTGAGGTATATGTAGCAAAATTATTTCTCTATGTTACAAACTATGTATCAAAACTAATATACCCCCTATAGGATAGGGTATAAACATATGAGAGGCTACAATCCGCTATGCGGATCGTTGAATACCTTATCCCATCCCATCCTTTAAATTAATATCCTCAAAATATAGGCCTTATGGCGATGAAATACAGAAAATGACATTCCAAAAAACAACGTATTTCTATTGCTAATGCCTTGGGATGGGGTATACAAATGGTTTTTGTAAGAAAACGCCCCCAAAATGTGGGCGTAGGTGAAAATGATCTATGGACAAAATGTTTACATTACCATTGCGGAAGTATTTGCATCAAAAATTTTTTCGAAAGTTTTAAAATTTGGACAAAAAGCGTTTTTTACTAAAAACGCCCCCAAAAAGTGGGCGTGGCAAAAAACTTTGTGTGAGCGAAATATAGATATTAGGATTGTCTAAATATGCTGCTCAGACACTTTTTTGAAATTCCTTACGGTTTGGCCAAAAAATAAGTTTTCCTAAAAAGGGGGCGTGGCAGTGGGCGGATTTCAAAAATTTTTACACTTGTTCTGGTGGCACGGACGAGGATCCTATATACCAAATTTCATTATCCTAGCTCAAAATTTAAGGCCCAAAAACCGCTGACGAACAGACAGACGGACGGACGGACGGACAGACAGACATGGCTAATTCGACTCAGCTAGCGATTCTGAGTCGATCCATATACTTTGAGGTATATGTAGCAAAATTATTTCTCTATGTTACAAACAAAGTATCAAAACTAATATACCCCCCTATGGGATAGGGTATAACCATTTTTATACACTACCCCATAACATATGCAGGAGAAAACCTTGTCTTTTGTAGAACCGTTAAAGTTTTTTATAAGCAGTCTGATGAATTTGTTGTCACCATGACATTTTCTTTATTTTATCCACATCGTGTGCTTAGCCATGTCCACTTTTTGGGGATTTAAGTTTTACAGATAGGATGGGATAGGGTATTCAACGATCCGCACAGCGGATTGTAGCCTTCCATATGTTTGTATTGCATATGCCTTGGGGTAGTGCATACAAATGGTTTTTGTAGGAAAACGCCCCCAAAAAGTGAGCGTTGGTTAAAATAATCTACCGACGAAATGTTCATATTAATACTGCCAATGATTTTGCATTAAAATTTTTTTAAAAAATTTTCAAATTTGGCCAAAAAAGGTTTTTTATAGAAAACGCCCCCAAAAAGTGGGCGTGGCAAAAAACTTTGTATTGACAAACTATAGATATTACGATTCTAACATTATGCTTCTCAGACACTTTTTTAAAATTCCTTACGGTTTGGCCAAAAACTGAGTTTTTCTTAAAAGAGGGCGTGGTGGGCGGATTTCAACAAATTTTACACCTGTTCTGTAGGCACGGGAGAGGATCCTATATACCCAATTTCATTATCCTAGCTCAAAATTTAAGGCCTAAAAATTGGTGACGTACAGACGGACGGACGGACGGACAGACATACATGGCTTAATCGACTCAGCTAGCGATTCTGAGTCGATCCATATACTTTGAGGTATATGTAGGTAAATCATTTCTCTATGTTACAAACTAAGTATCAAAACTAATGTACCCCTATGGGATAGGGTATAAACATATGAGAAAGCTACAATCCTACAAAACTTTTTCGAAAATTTTAAAATTTGACCAGAAAAGGTTTTTTATAAAAAGCGCCCGCAAAAAGTGGGCGTGGCAAAAAAACTTTATACTAACGAAATATAGATATGACGATTCTCTTAATATGCTGCTTATACACCTTTTTAAAATTCTTTACGGTTTGGCCAAAATATACGTTTTCCTTAAAAGAGGGCGTGGCAGTGGGCTCAGCTAGCGATTCTGAGTCGATAAATATACTTGGAGGTATATGTAGCTGTTGAAGTATCAACTGGATGTGGTTTAAATTATTAATCCGTAGGGTGTTTGGGGTTATGGATATTTATTGTGTTGGGTGTAATTATGTACTTTATTCGGAAATCTATAGATACTTTTAGATTTTACTCGCGAACAAAGAAAAGTGTCGTATATAAAGAAACAAAGAACTTCGGTTTCGTATAATCGTGTTGCTTTCTTGGCGGTTATTTGTGAAGTGACATATTAATTTGTATATAGTCAAATTCTATGTTTTTGACATTTATGACATTGTGTTTTAAAGTGATTACTTTAATAGAACTAAACATTTAGTATTGACATATGGTAAGTATTCAAAATTATAGCAACTTCATAAAACAATATAACAATGATAAAGCTTATGAGTTTGATTTGGGTTGTGTTGACTTCAGTAATGAATTGAGTGTATAACAGTAGCAAAATTATTTCTCTATGTTACAAACTATGTATCAAATATACCTAATATACCCCTTTGGGATAGGGTATAAACATATGAGAAGGCTACAATCCGCTTGGCGGATCGTTGAATACCCTATCCCATCCCAACTTAAAAATTAATATCTTCAAAATATAGGCCTTATGGCGATGAAATACAGAAAATGACATTGTCACAATATATTGCTCAGACCGTTTATCAAAATCTTTTGTGGTTCGACAAAAAACAACCTTTTTCTAATGCTTATGCCTTGGGATGCGGTATACAAATGGTTTTTGTAAAAAAACGCCCCCAAAATGTGGGCGTAGGTGAAAAGGATCTATTGGCAAAATGTTTATATTACCATTGCGGAAGTATTTGCATCAAATTTTTTTTCGTTTTTTACGAAAAACGCCTCCAAAAAGTGGGCGTGGCAAAAACTTTGTATGGGTGAAGTATAGATATTAGGATTGTCTAAATATGCTGCTCAGACACAATTTTGAAATTCCTTACGGTTTGGCTCTAAACCGAATGGTTAAACGAGAAAAGCCATTTTTTAATATCTTTTAAGAATACTGTTTTCACTCTCTCACACCTTAGTTTTTCAGGTAATGTATTAAATAAACGAGGAGCAGTAACATAATAAAAACGTGTGAAATGTATTTTGTGGATCGCGGGTATATTTACAAAGTTCCTGGTGTTGACCCTTAAATTGTGGCTATCGTGAAATCTAGCATCATAATACCCGGAATTTTCAAAAAATATCTTTAAGACTTTGTAGCAGTATAAGTGCCTTAAAGGAAGAAATTCGAGACGTTTGAATAACTCAAAACTAGGGTTTCTACAATTGACTTTACTCATAATTCTTATTGCATGCTTCTGTTTAATCAATAATGGTTCTATTTTATTAAAAAAGGTGCCACCCCAGCAAGAAATTCCATACTGTAGTTTTGATTTAAAGAAACCATTATAAACTAATTTTAAAATAGGTAGATTGCAGTAAATACTAACGTGATATAATTGTCTTACCAATTTATGATCGTATGCATCTATCAAAGAAAATCGACAACAGCTTGGTGAGTGATAATATAAAGGCAACTCCTCGGATCTTACACCCTTAATATTGAATACCATAAACTTTGTCTTATTACTGATGATCAGCTTATGATAATTGAACCATCGTCGTAGTATATCTAAGTCGTAATTAACATTGGAAAACATATCAAGATAGCTGTTATCAGCATAGGAAAGAGCAGTATCATCTGCAAATGCTGTAATTTTGCCCTTAAAAGGTTGAATAAATAACGAATTTACATAAATTAGAAAAAGTATTGTTCAGACAGTTTATCAAAACTTTTGTGGTTCGACAAAAAACAACGTATTGCTACCGCTTATGCCTTGGGATGGGGTATACAAATGGTTTTTGTACAGACAGACATGGCTTAATCGACTCAGCTAGTGATTCTGAATCGATCCATATACTTTGAGGTATATGTATCGAAATTATTTCTCTATGTTCCAAACTTAATGTCAAAACTAATATATCCCTATGGGATAGGGTATAAATATATTGACCCTATGATGCTATGCTTCGATATTGATAAGGTATTATGGTTCACGTGATTGATTACGAAGATGGCTATTAGGTTGTCTTCCTTGTACCTATTGATCTTTATTACGGGAACTGCAGTAATTTGTACTAAAGATCTCATTGATTGATAACGAAAGCGGGAGTCCATACATTGTGTGTGCCGGTTTGCTGTGTTTCGTCGCGTTATTATACCCTATCCCATAGGGGTATATTAGTTTTGATACTTTTTTTTTTTTTAATTCTGACCTGCCTAAGCAGTAATATACACATCGACCTAAAAGATCTATTGTGCTTGCCGTCAGATGCTTTTTAGGTTAGTAGCGCTTCTACTTTCCTAATGAAGCTGATAATTCTTTCAGCCGAAGATTTCCTCAATTCTTCGGGACTTAAGAATTCCCTGAAGAAAGATTCTCTTCTCATACCGTAAAGGGCCGGGCATTCACATATGATATGCTCGGCTGTTTCGTCTTCTTCTAGACATAGTCTGCACTCCGGTGAGTCGACTAGACGCATTTTGTTTAGTTGATATCGCAGACCGTGATGACCAGTTAGGTAGCCTACTAAGTTTTTGATATCGTGCCTGCGAAGATTTAGTATCTTGTTGGCATCTGATTTGAAGGGCTGAATAGCTCTTTTGGCCTGTCTTAGGCCTGGGATGTTTCCCCAGTATGAAACACATCTGTTTTGTTCCCAGTTTTTTATGACTAGATTTATGGCTGATTTGGGGATTGCACAGAAGGGTTCATGTCCAATGAAGGGGGTTTCCGAACCTTTTCTGGCTAGTTCATCAGCTTTTATGTTACCTTCAACTCCCTTATGTCCGGGTTCCCACCATAGTTTGGTTTTGTTCCTGGAACTGAGTGTTTGGAGGGAGTTGAAGCAGTGTAGTACTGATTTGGAGTCAATGATGTGTGATTTGGAGTCAATGATAGCTGCTTGACTGTCCGTGAATATATGGATGTTTGCGCCTTTAATACCTGAGTTGTATATTAGGTTTGCGCATTCTTTTATGGCAAGGAGATCAGCTTGGGATACACTAGGGCTTTTTCCCATAGGTATTGAGATGTTTTTATTTGGTCCATGTATGCCAGCTCCTACCCCTGAGTCCATTTTAGAACCATCCGTATACCACTTTAGGCCGTTTAGGCAGTTTGGTGGGTTATTGCTACACCATGCTTCTCTGGTTGTGATCTCCGTTGAGAATTTTTTGTCGAAGCATAGTGTCTTTGGTAAGCGGTCTGTAACCGCACAGATCATGTCAAGTTCTGGAAGTTCGGATAGAAGTTCAATTAGTTTTAGATGTTCACTAATGTTTAATTCTTCCGCTTGTGTCAAACTTGCTGAGCTGCGAATTGCCACTTTTTTATATAAATGTGGAGGGGTGTTAGTCCTATTAAGGCTTCCATAGCCGCCGTGGGACAGGTACGCATAGCTCCGGTAATGCCCAGACAGGCAAGCCGTTGTACCTTGTTTAATTTATTTATAGTTGTTTTTTGGGTGACTTTGTTCCACCATACTATTGAAGCGTATGTTATAATGGGCCTGACCATGATCGTGTAGATCCAGTGTGTGGTCTTTGGAGAGATTCCCCAGGTTTTACCATACATGCTTCGGCAAGCCCAGAAAGCTTTGGTTGCTTTTCGAATTTTGTTGTTGATGTGGGAGTTCCAGCTTAGTTTTTTATCGAGGATCACTCCAAGATATTTTACTTCGTTGGAATACTCAATGTATGTACCATTAATTGAAATTTGGGTAAGATTTAATTTCCTCCTTTTTGTAAAAGGGACGATGATAGCCTTGCTGGGGTTTATAGAGAGACTTTCTTTATTACACCAGTCTATGACTATCTTAAGGGCGTTTTGCAAACGTGTTGTAACTTCGTTTGGTTCTTTGCCCTTTATTATGATGACTAGGTATCCAACTATATTCAAACCTGCATTACTTAGGTCTTGAAGTAGGTTATCGATAACCAGAGACCATAGTAGGGGTGAGAGTACTCCTCCCTGAGGGCAGCCTTTAACGGCTGTTACTGATACTGAGGTCTGTGCTGATGAAGTTATTTTCCGACTTTCAAGCATCGCTTTGATCCATTTGATGGTGGGATGATCTATTCTTCTATGAGTCAAAGCATTTGATATGGAGTCATATCCAGTGTTGTCAAAAGTGCCCTCTATGTCTAGGAAGGCACATAAAGCTACTTCTTTGTTTTCGTATGCACTTTTTATTTGTGATGTTAAACTTAGAAGTGCTCCTTCCGTGGATTTACCTTTTTGGTAGGCGAATTGACATGGGTGCAGAGTAGTGCTTTCATTTAAGCACTCTCTAATGTGTACGTCAAGTATTCTTTCCATTGTTTTCAGGAAAAACGATGTTAAGCTTATTGGACGGTATGATTTAGGTAGTTCTATTGGTTTGCCTGGTTTGGGGATAAATACCACGTTTACCTCCCTCGAGGTTTGTGGTATGTAGCCCCAATTGAAACTAAACCTAAATAAGGCTACCATAGTGGGTAGGAAAAAGTCCAAGCCCTTTTGTATAAGAGCAGGAAAGATTCCGTCTGTCCCTGGTGCCTTGTATGGTTTAAATGAGTTGATCGCCCATTTGACCTTATCCGGAGTGAAAAGTTTGCCGGATAAACTATTAATCCTTTTCAGGTTTATAGGGGGTGAGTCATCTATCATGTGTTCATGAAACTCACTTGTGATTGTAGAGCCGGGAAAGTGTACCTGAAGAAGTGTGGTCAACGTTTCTTCCCGCTCGCATGTGATTTTACCGTCAGATTTGACTAGTAATCCCATGCAGTTTGTTTTATCTTTCGAAAGTGCCCTCTGGAGACGCGCCACCACCGGAAGCTCTTCGAGTTCCTCACAGTATTTGCGCCAGGACGCTCTTTGTGATTTTCGCAACTCTATGTTGTATTGGGTAAGTAGAGATTTATATTGGTCCCACTTACCGGTGCGTTTGGCTTTATTGAAAAGTTTTCTTACTCTTTTACGGAAACTTTCTAGGTTATCGTTCCACCATGGTGTGCACCTCTTTGCCACAGTGCGTTTAACCTTACAGCTATTTGTAAAAGATGAGATGATAATGTCATTTAGTTGACATTGTGCGACTTCCGCTTCACTTACACATGAAGGTTTTTCTGGAAGTATGTCACATTTAATCGATAGATTTTCTCGATACGTTCTCCAATTTGTGAGTTTGTTGTCGTATTTTATCGGCGCATCATCGGTGTTGCATCTTAATTGGAAACTTATGTGCATGTGATCCGATAAAGATGCCTCACCAGAAACGTGCCAATTTTCGACGGTGTTTTGTACAAACGGCGAAGAGATGGTAAGGTCTAAAACTTCTTCTCTTAAAACGTTTTTAAACGTGGGTTTATTACCCTTATTTAGTATAACTAAATTGTTGCTGTATAGGTAATCTAATAAGAACTCACCTCTTTTGTTTGTATCTCGACTGCCCCATATTGTGTTATGCGCGTTGGCGTCGCAGCCGAAGATAAGATGTAATTGCTGGGTCTGGCAGTACTGGACAAGTTCCTGTACTGGGCGAGGTGGTATAGTGCGTACCAAATCAGTTGGCCAACGGTCGATTGCGCAGAGAGAGGATTTAAGGGAAATTTAAGATATTTTACAATAAATTTTAAGAGACCTGCGCAGTAGAATGCCCAACTGGTTTGGTTTGCACTAGTTTGCCAACGGTCGAATGCGCAGAGAGAGGATTTAAGAGCAATTTAAGATATTGTAAAATAAATTTTAAGAGACCTGCGCAGTAGATTGGCCAACTGATTTGGTACGGACTATATTTCGTCATCTCCAGCAAAGTACGCCGATGCGCATACAATTTTTTGTAGCTCTCGGCCGTTGCGTCTTTCTAAAAGGACAGCCACCAGATCTTTAGTAATGAAACCTGGAATGGGAGAGAATTTTATATCGTTTGCAACTAAAAGAGCTGCCCTTGGTCTAAAATTTCCCCGGGCGAAGATGAGCTCTCTGGTTTTACTTTGTAAACCAAATATCTTACCCTCTGTTGCCCATGGCTCCTGGATTAAACCTAGAGCGATGTTCCCTTCGGCACATCTTTGGTTGTAGGTGTCCGAGGCACCTATAGCTCGGTGCAGGTTTGCCTGCAGCACATTTAGTAGGGTGGTCATCGCTTCCTACCGTGCTCAGGGTTTCGTACCCTATAAGGCTTGTTATCGCCTCTTCTGCGTACGATACCCTGTTGAGAGAGACCTTCGTGTCTATCTCTCGGACCGTTTTTTCGCTTTCCGTGTTTTTGCCGTTCACGCGCCCGTTCCGCAGCTAGCTTTGGTCTAAACTGTTGCTGGCTGATGTTAACGTTGCTCGTACTAGGGGCGTTTGGCGATACTGTCGTAGGCAGTGAACCAGTCTTCTTTATATCGCTTCCGGCGGCAGTACTAATACTGGCTGCTGGTTGCGACGAGCTGGCGCTTGTTTTTTCTGACGACTTTTTCTTTTTATCAGTGTCATTGACACTATTTTTTCGGGTCTGAATTGCAGACTTGTCGGATCCTATAAGGATGATCTTGATTTGTCCAAATCTATATGATACCATCCCCTTTAGCTCCGCAAGCCTACGCATCGCACTCTCGTTTATTGCAAAGACCATGTGGGCGACGTCTTTCTCGTCCGATCTTTGCAGAACTCTCCACGTTCTCGTATTTCGGTCTCTGTTTTGACCGTCTAGTATTGCCAGTATTCTCTCATTTGTAACTCCGGTACTCTGCGGGAAGAAAGCTCTGACAATATGTCGTTTCGGAAAGTCTTCCACTCCCACAAGCATTACTTCCAACTCGCATTTCTCCTTTAGTCTGAGGAAGATTGTTTTCATCCACTCTGAAGTGTTGATGTCCGCACATACTAACAAGAGCCATCCGGCTTTGAAAGTTGTCCCGCGGAAAGCTGGCTTTGCATCCCCGTCGCGCGTGATGTCCATAATCCTCTCTTGTATCTGAACCATTTGTTCATTCGTGAGAGGATTGCGATCGATATCGACTGGTACGACACCCAATCTGACATAGCTCGCTATATCTCTATAGGTGGTTCTGTCAGAGGTTGTTTTCCCAGTGCGAGCTCGTTTCGCTTCGGACTGAGGTGGTGTGTTGTCCTCAGATCTCATGCGCTTGGCTTCTTTGGCATCATCTTTTGTTTTTGCAAAGATGCGGGCTTGCTCTATGCTGCTACCCTGTTTCAGCGCTCCGTTGAAACGACGCTGTTCCGCTGGCGAGAACCTGATGCGCTCGGAATCAGTTTGAGCCGTTTTGCCTGGGGTCCCTGGCGCTTCTGTATATTCCGGATGCAATTCATCCGAGAGTATACTGATGCTGTATACAGATTCCGAGGCTGAGTCGCTCAGATGAGACAATTTCTCTTCTAGGCTCATCATCTCGAAATCACTGATTTGTGACCCTTCCCGATTGGCAGGTGTCGTGTCGGCTTCGACAGGGTGTTCTGAAACATCCCTAGTTGTTGATGAATTTGTAGAGGCATCATTCTCTATGTTTTTTTCTATTGGTACTTCAATTTTTCCCACGAGTAGGCGGGATTTATTGATCGCCCGTGGTCTACCCGTCTAACCACAGAAAGGCTATCTTGAGATCGGAGGTAGCCCGGCATCCGAAATTCCCAAACTAGCGGCTTAAAACTCCCTTTTTAGCCATGCATCCTTCGGCGTTTGCTGTTCCACCTTGGAATTGGGTTTAAGAGTTTTCTCCCACCTCAAACTTATGGTTCCCGCTTGTACATTGATCGTGCGTTGAAACGTGTTACAGCGCACGGTCAATATCCAAGTGGGACCCTTGGCTGACCCTAAACAGGCATGCTGATTAGTCATTTTCAGGTGGGCGCCCGCGAGAAGGACTGAAAGATGAGGATTTTGCCCAACCCAGTTTTGATACATAGTTTGTAACATAGAGAAATAATTTAGCTACATATACCTCAAAGTATATGGATCGACTCAGAATCGATAGCTGAGTCGATTTAGCAATGTCTGTCCGTCCGTCCGTACGTCACCAGTTTTTGGGCCTAAAATTTTGAGCTAGAAGGATGAAATTTGGTACACGTGCTCTTTGTTGCTCCCAGCAGAAAAAGTGTAAAAAATTTTGAAATCCGCCTACTGCCACGCCCCCTTTTTAGAAAAACGTATTTTTTGGCCAAACCATAAGGAATTTTGAAAAACTTTCTGAACAACATATTTAGACAATCTGAATATCTGTATTTCGTTCATATAAAGCTTTTTGCCACGCCCACTTTTTGGGGGCGTTTTTAATAAAAAAACGTTTTTCGGTCAAATTTTAAAATTTTCGAAAAAACATTTGATGCAGAATCATTAGTAATATAAATATGAACATTTTAACCCACCCCCACTTTTATGGGGTGTTTTTATATAAAAACCATTTTTATACACTACCCCATAACATATGCAGGAGAAAACCTTGTCTTTTGTAGAACCGTAAAAGTTTTTTATAAGCAGTCTGAAGAATTTGTTGTCACCATGTCATTTTCTTTATTTTATCCACATCGTATTTTTAAAATTTCGAAAATTTTAAAATTTGACCGAAAAACGTTTTTTATTAAAAACGCCCCCAAAAAGTGGGCGTGGCAAAAAACTTTATAAGAACGAAATACAGATATTCAGATTGTCTAAATATGTTGTTCAGAAAGTTTTTCAAAATTCCTTATGGTTTGGCCAAAAAATACGTTTTTCTAAAAAGGTTGCGTGGCAGTAGGCGGATTTCAAAAATTTTTACACTTGTTCTGCTGGGAGCAACAAAGAGCAAATTTCATCCTTCTAGCTCAAAATTTTAGGCCCAAAAACTGGTGACGTACGGACGGACGGAAGGACGGACAGACATGGCTAAATCGACTCAGCTATCGATTCTGAGTCGATCCATATAATTTGAGGTATATGTAGCTAAATTATTTCTCTATGTTACGTAACGTACGTCACCAGTTTTTGGGCCTTAAATTTTGAGCTAGAAGGATGAAATTTGGTACACGTGCTCTCTGTTGCTCCCAGCAGAACAAGTGTAAAAATTTTTGAAATCCGCCCACTGCCACGCCCCCTTTTTAGAAAAACGTATTTTTTGGCCAAACCATAAGGAATTTGGAAAAACTTTCTGAATAACATATTTAGACAATCTGAATATCTGTATTTTGTTCATATAAAGTTTTTTGCCACGCCCTCTTTTTGGGGGCGTTTTTAATAAAAAACGGTTTTCGGTTAAATTTTAAAATTTTCGAAAAAAATTTTGATGCAGAATCATTAGTAATATAAATATGATCATTTCGTCTATAGACCATTTTAACCCACGCCCACTTTTTGGGGGCGTTTTTATATAAAAAACATATGAGAGGCTACAATCCGCTATGCGGATCGTTGAATACCTTATCCCATCCCATCCTTTAAATTAATATCCTCAAAATATAGGCCTTATGGCGATGAAATACAGAAAATGACATTCTCACAATATATTGCTCAGACAGTTTCTCAAAATCTTTTGTGGTTCGACAAAAAACAACGTATTTCTATTGCTAATGCCTTGGGATGGGGTATACAAATGGTTTTTGTAAGAAAACGCCCCCAAAATGTGGGCGTAGGTGAAAATGATCTATGGACAAAATGTTTACATTACCATTGCGGAAGTATTTGCATCAAAAATTTTTTCGAAAGTTTTAAAATTTGGACAAAAAGCGTTTTTTACTAAAAACGCCCCCAAAAAGTGGGCGTGGCAAAAAACTTTGTGTGAGCGAAATATAGATATTAGGATTGTCTAAATATGCTGCTCAGACACTTTTTTGAAATTCCTTACGGTTTGGCCAAAAAATAAGTTTTCCTAAAAAGGGGGCGTGGCAGTGGGCGGATTTCAAAAATTTTTACACTTGTTCTGGTGGCACGGACGAGGATCCTATATACCAAATTTCATTATCCTAGCTCAAAATTTAAGGCCCAAAAACCGCTGACGAACAGACAGACGGACGGACGGACGGACGGACAGACAGACATGGCTAATTCGACTCAGCTAGCGATTCTGAGTCGATCCATATACTTTGAGGTATATGTAGCAAAATTATTTCTCTATGTTACAAACAAAGTATCAAAACTAATATACCCCCCTATGGGATAGGGTATAACCATTTTTATACACTACCCCATAACATATGCAGGAGAAAACCTTGTCTTTTGTAGAACCGTTAAAGTTTTTTATAAGCAGTCTGATGAATTTGTTGTCACCATGACATTTTCTTTATTTTATCCACATCGTGTGCTTAGCCATGTCCACTTTTTGGGGATTTAAGTTTTACAGATAGGATGGGATAGGGTATTCAACGATCGGCACAGCGGATTGTAGCCTTCCATATGTTTGTATTGCATATGCCTTGGGGTAGTGCATACAAATGGTTTTTGTAGGAAAACGCCCCCAAAAAGTGAGCGTTGGTTAAAATAATCTACCGACGAAATGTTCATATTAATACTGCCAATGATTTTGCATTAAAATTTTTTTAAAAAATTTTCAAATTTGGCCAAAAAAGGTTTTTTATAGAAAACGCCCCCAAAAAGTGGGCGTGGCAAAAAACTTTGTATTGACAAACTATAGATATTACGATTCTAACATTATGCTTCTCAGACACTTTTTTAAAATTCCTTACGGTTTGGCCAAAAACTGAGTTTTTCTTAAAAGAGGGCGTGGTGGGCGGATTTCAACAAATTTTACACCTGTTCTGTAGGCACGGGAGAGGATCCTATATACCCAATTTCATTATCCTAGCTCAAAATTTAAGGCCTAAAAATTGGTGACGTACAGACGGACGGACGGACGGACAGACATACATGGCTTAATCGACTCAGCTAGCGATTCTGAGTCGATCCATATACTTTGAGGTATATGTAGGTAAATTATTTCTCTATGTTACAAACTAAGTATCAAAACTAATGTACCCCTATGGGATAGGGTATAAACATATGAGAAAGCTACAATCCTACAAAACTTTTTCGAAAATTTTAAAATTTGACCAGAAAAGGTTTTTTATAAAAAGCGCCCGCAAAAAGTGGGCGTGGCAAAAAAACTTTATACTAACGAAATATAGATATGACGATTCTCTTAATATGCTGCTTATACACCTTTTTAAAATTCTTTACGGTTTGGCCAAAATATACGTTTTCCTTAAAAGAGGGCGTGGCAGTGGGCTCAGCTAGCGATTCTGAGTCGATAAATATACTTGGAGGTATATGTAGCTGTTGAAGTATCAACTGGATGTGGTTTAAATTATTAATCCGTAGGGTGTTTGGGGTTATGGATATTTATTGTGTTGGGTGTAATTATGTACTTTATTCGGAAATCTATAGATACTTTTAGATTTTACTCGCGAACAAAGAAAAGTGTCGTATATAAAGAAACAAAGAACTTCGGTTTCGTATAATCGTGTTGCTTTCTTGGCGGTTATTTGTGAAGTGACATATTAATTTGTATATAGTCAAATTCTATGTTTTTGACATTTATGACATTGTGTTTTAAAGTGATTACTGTAATAGAACTAAACATTTAGTATTGACATATGGTAAGTATTCAAAATTATAGCAACTTCATAAAACAATATAACAATGATAAAGCTTATGAGTTTGATTTGGGTTGTGTTGACTTCAGTAATGAATTGAGTGTATAACAGTAGCAAAATTATTTCTCTATGTTACAAACTATGTATCAAATATACCTAATATACCCCTTTGGGATAGGGTATAAACATATGAGAAGGCTACAATCCGCTTGGCGGATCGTTGAATACCCTATCCCATCCCAACTTAAAAATTAATATCTTCAAAATATAGGCCTTATGGCGATGAAATACAGAAAATGACATTGTCACAATATATTGCTCAGACCGTTTATCAAAATCTTTTGTGGTTCGACAAAAAACAACCTTTTTCTAATGCTTATGCCTTGGGATGCGGTATACAAATGGTTTTTGTAAAAAAACGCCCCCAAAATGTGGGCGTAGGTGAAAAGGATCTATTGGCAAAATGTTTATATTACCATTGCGGAAGTATTTGCATCAAATTTTTTTTCGTTTTTTACGAAAAACGCCTCCAAAAAGTGGGCGTGGCAAAAACTTTGTATGGGTGAAGTATAGATATTAGGATTGTCTAAATATGCTGCTCAGACACAATTTTGAAATTCCTTACGGTTTGGCTCTAAACCGAATGGTTAAACGAGAAAAGCCATTTTTTAATATCTTTTAAGAATACTGTTTTCACTCTCTCACACCTTAGTTTTTCAGGTAATGTATTAAATAAACGAGGAGCAGTAACATAATAAAAACGTGTGAAATGTATTTTGTGGATCGCGGGTATATTTACAAAGTTCCTGGTGTTGACCCTTAAATTGTGGCTATCGTGAAATCTAGCATCATAATACCCGGAATTTTCAAAAAATATCTTTAAGACTTTGTAGCAGTATAAGTGCCTTAAAGGAAGAAATTCGAGACGTTTGAATAACTCAAAACTAGGGTTTCTACAATTGACTTTACTCATAATTCTTATTGCATGCTTCTGTTTAATCAATAATGGTTCTATTTTATTAAAAAAGGTGCCACCCCAGCAAGAAATTCCATACTGTAGTTTTGATTTAAAGAAACCATTATAAACTAATTTTAAAATAGGTAGATTGCAGTAAATACTAACGTGATATAATTGTCTTACCAATTTATGATCGTATGCATCTATCAAAGAAAATCGACAACAGCTTGGTGAGTGATAATATAAAGGCAACTCCTCGGATCTTACACCCTTAATATTGAATACCATAAACTTTGTCTTATTACTGATGATCAGCTTATGATAATTGAACCATCGTCGTAGTATATCTAAGTCGTAATTAACATTGGAAAACATATCAAGATAGCTGTTATCAGCATAGGAAAGAGCAGTATCATCTGCAAATGCTGTAATTTTGCCCTTAAAAGGTTGAATAAATAACGAATTTACATAAATTAGAAAAAGTATTGTTCAGACAGTTTATCAAAACTTTTGTGGTTCGACAAAAAACAACGTATTGCTACCGCTTATGCCTTGGGATGGGGTATACAAATGGTTTTTGTACAGACAGACATGGCTTAATCGACTCAGCTAGTGATTCTGAATCGATCCATATACTTTGAGGTATATGTATCGAAATTATTTCTCTATGTTCCAAACTTAATGTCAAAACTAATATATCCCTATGGGATAGGGTATAAATATATTGACCCTATGATGCTATGCTTCGATATTGATAAGGTATTATGGTTCACGTGATTGATTACGAAGATGGCTATTAGGTTGTCTTCCTTGTACCTATTGATCTTTATTACGGGAACTGCAGTAATTTGTACTAAAGATCTCATTGATTGATAACGAAAGCGGGAGTCCATACATTGTGTGTGCCGGTTTGCTGTGTTTCGTCGCGTTATTATACCCTATCCCATAGGGGTATATTAGTTTTGATACTTTTTATACCCTATCCCATAGGGGGGTATATTAGTTTTGATACTTAGTTTGTAACATAGAGAAATAATTTTGCTACATATACCTCAAAGTATATGGATCGACTCAGAATCACTAGCTGAGTCGAATTAGCCATGTCTGTCTGTCCGTCCGTCCGTCCGTCCGTCCGTCCGTCCGTCTGTCTGTTCGTCAGCGGTTTTTGGGCCTTAAATTTTGAGCTAGGATAATGAAATTTGGTATATAGGATCCTCGTCCGTGCCACCAGAACAAGTGTAAAAATTTTTGAAATCCGCCCACTGCCACGCCCCCTTTTTAGGAAAACTTATTTTTTGGCCAAACCGTAAGGAATTTCAAAAAAGTGTCTGAGTAGCATATTTAGACAATCCTAATATCTATATTTCGTTCATACAAAGTTTTTTGCCACGCCCACTTTTTGGGGGCGTTTTTAGTAAAAATCGCTTTTTGTCCAAATTTTAAAACTTTCGAAAAAAATTTTGATGCAAATACATCCGAAATGGTAATATAAACATTTTGTCAATAGATCATTTTCACCTACGCCCACATTTTGGGGGCGTTTTCTTACAAAAACCATTTGTATAACCCATCCCAAGGCATTAGCAATAGAAATACGTTGTTTTTTGTCGAACCACATAAGATTTTGAGAAACTATCTGAGCAATATATTGTGAGAATGTCATAAGGCCTATATTTTGAGGATATTAATTTAAAGGATGGGATGGGATAGGGTATTCAACGATCCGCATAGCGGATTGTAGCCTCTCATATGTTTTTTTTTTTTAATTCTGACCTGCCTAAGCAGTAATATACACATCGACCTAAAAGATCTATTGTGCTTTTAGGTTAGTAGCGCTTCTACTTTCCTAATGAAGCTGATAATTCTTTCAGCCGAAGATTTCCTCAATTCTTCGGGACTTAAGAATTCCCTGAAGAAAGATTCTCTTCTCATACCGTAAAGGGCCGGGCATTCACATATGATATGCTCGGCTGTTTCGTCTTCTTCTAGACATAGTCTGCACTCCGGTGAGTCGACTAGACGCATTTTGTTTAGTTGATATCGCAGACCGTGATGACCAGTTAGGTAGCCTACTAAGTTTTTGATATCGTGCCTGCGAAGATTTAGTATCTTGTTGGCATCTGATTTGAAGGGCTGAATAGCTCTTTTGGCCTGTCTTAGGCCTGGGATGTTTCCCCAGTATGAAACACATCTGTTTTGTTCCCAGTTTTTTATGACTAGATTTATGGCTGATTTGGGGATTGCACAGAAGGGTTCATGTCCAATGAAGGGGGTTTCCGAACCTTTTCTGGCTAGTTCATCAGCTTTTATGTTACCTTCAACTCCCTTATGTCCGGGTTCCCACCATAGTTTGGTTTTGTTCCTGGAACTGAGTGTTTGGAGGGAGTTGAAGCAGTGTAGTACTGATTTGGAGTCAATGATGTGTGAGCTAAGGGCTTTTATAGCTGCTTGACTGTCCGTGAATATATGGATGTTTGCGCCTTTAATACCTGAGTTGTATATTAGGTTTGCGCATTCTTTTATGGCAAGGAGATCAGCTTGGGATACACTAGGGCTTTTTCCCATAGGTATTGAGATGTTTTTATTTGGTCCATGTATGCCAGCTCCTACCCCTGAGTCCATTTTAGAACCATCCGTATACCACTTTAGGCCGTTTAGGCAGTTTGGTGGGTTATTGCTACACCATGCTTCTCTGGTTGTGATCTCCGTTGAGAATTTTTTGTCGAAGCATAGTGTCTTTGGTAAGCGGTCTGTAACCGCACAGATCATGTCAAGTTCTGGAAGTTCGGATAGAAGTTCAATTAGTTTTAGATGTTCACTAATGTTTAATTCTTCCGCTTGTGTCAAACTTGCTGAGCTGCGAATTGCCACTTTTTTATATAAATGTGGAGGGGTGTTAGTCCTATTAAGGCTTCCATAGCCGCCGTGGGACAGGTACGCATAGCTCCGGTAATGCCCAGACAGGCAAGCCGTTGTACCTTGTTTAATTTATTTATAGTTGTTTTTTGGGTGACTTTGTTCCACCATACTATTGAAGCGTATGTTATAATGGGCCTGACCATGATCGTGTAGATCCAGTGTGTGGTCTTTGGAGAGATTCCCCAGGTTTTACCATACATGCTTCGGCAAGCCCAGAAAGCTTTGGTTGCTTTTCGAATTTTGTTGTTGATGTGGGAGTTCCAGCTTAGTTTTTTATCGAGGATCACTCCAAGATATTTTACTTCGTTGGAATACTCAATGTATGTACCATTAATTGAAATTTGAGTAAGATTTAATTTCCTCCTTTTTGTAAAAGGGACGATGATAGCCTTGCTGGGGTTTATAGAGAGACTTTCTTTATTACACCAGTCTATGACTATCTTAAGGGCGTTTTGCAAACGTGTTGTAACTTCGTTTGGTTCTTTGCCCTTTATTATGATGACTAGGTATCCAACTATATTCAAACCTGCATTACTTAGGTCTTGAAGTAGGTTATCGATAACCAGAGACCATAGTAGGGGTGAGAGTACTCCTCCCTGAGGGCAGCCTTTAACGGCTGTTACTGATACTGAGGTCTGTGCTGATGAAGTTATTTTCCGACTTTCAAGCATCGCTTTGATCCATTTGATGGTGGGATGATCTATTCTTCTATGAGTCAAAGCATTTGATATGGAGTCATATCCAGTGTTGTCAAAAGCGCCCTCTATGTCTAGGAAGGCACATAAAGCTACTTCTTTGTTTTCGTATGCACTTTTTATTTGTGATGTTAAACTTAGAAGTGCTCCTTCCGTGGATTTACCTTTTTGGTAGGCGAATTGACATGGGTGCAGAGTAGTGCTTTCATTTAAGCACTCTCTAATGTGTACGTCAAGTATTCTTTCCATTGTTTTCAGGAAAAACGATGTTAAGCTTATTGGACGGTATGATTTAGGTAGTTCTATTGGTTTGCCTGGTTTGGGGATAAATACCACGTTTACCTCCCTCGAGGTTTGTGGTATGTAGCCCCAATTGAAACTAAACCTAAATAAGGCTACCATAGTGGGTAGGAAAAAGTCCAAGCCCTTTTGTATAAGAGCAGGAAAGATTCCGTCTGTCCCTGGTGCCTTGTATGGTTTAAATGAGTTGATCGCCCATTTGACCTTATCCGGAGTGAAAAGTTTGCCGGATAAACTATTAATCCTTTTCAGGTTTATAGGGGGTGAGTCATCTATCATGTGTTCATGAAACTCACTTGTGATTGTAGAGCCGGGAAAGTGTACCTGAAGAAGTGTGGTCAACGTTTCTTCCCGCTCGCATGTGATTTTACCGTCAGATTTGACTAGTAATCCCATGCAGTTTGTTTTATCTTTCGAAAGTGCCCTCTGGAGACGCGCCACCACCGGAAGCTCTTCGAGTTCCTCACAGTTTTTGCGCCAGGACGCTCTTTGTGATTTTCGCAACTCTATGTTGTATTGGGTAAGTAGAGATTTATATTGGTCCCACTTACCGGTGCGTTTGGCTTTATTGAAAAGTCTGGTCTAAAATTTCCCCGGGCGAAGATGAGTGCTCTGGTTTTACTTTGTAAACCAAATATATTACCCTCTGTTGCCCATGGCTCCTGGATTAAACCTAGAGCGATGTTCCCTTCGGCACATCTTTGGTTGTAGGTGTCCGAGGCACCTATAGCTCGGTGCAGGTTTGCCTGCAGCACATTTAGTAGGGTGGTCATCGCTTCCTACCGTGCTCAGGGTTTCGTACCCTATAAGGCTTGTTATCGCCTCTTCTGCGTACGATACCCTGTTGAGAGAGACCTTCGTGTCTATCTCTCGGACCGTTTTTTCGCTTTCCGTGTTTTTGCCGTTCACGCGCCCGTTTCGCAGCTAGCTTTGGTCTAAACTGTTGCTGGCTGATGTTAACGTTGCTCGTACTAGGGGCGTTTGGCGATACTGTCGTAGGCAGTGAACCAGTCTTCTTTATATCGCTTCCGGCGGGAGTACTAATACTGGCTGCTGGTTGCGACGAGCTGGCGCTTGTTTTTTCTGACGACTTTTTCTTTTTATCAGTGTCATTGACACTATTTTTTCGGGTCTGAATTGCAGACTTGTCGGATCCTATAAGGATGATCTTGATTTGTCCAAATCTATATGATACCATCCCCTTTAGCTCCGCAAGCCTACGCATCGCACTCTCGTTTATTGCAAAGACCATGTGGGCGACGTCTTTCTCGTCCGATCTTTGCAGAACTCTCCACGTTCTCGTATTTCGGTCTCTGTTTTGACCGTCTAGTATTGCCAGTATTCTCTCATTTGTAACTCCGGTACTCTGCGGGAAGAAAGCTCTGACAATATGTTGTTTCGGAAAGTCTTCCTCTCCCACAAGCATTACTTCCAACTCGCATTTCTCCTTTAGTCTGAGGAAGATTGTTTTCATCCACTCTGAAGTGTTGATGTCCGCACATACTAACAAGAGCCATCCGGCTTTGAAAGTTGTCCCGCGGAAAGCTGGCTTTGCATCCCCGTCGCGCGTGATGTCCATAATCCTCTCTTGTATCTGAACCATTTGTTCATTCGTGAGAGGATTGCGATCGATATCGACTGGTACGACACCCAATCTGACATAGCTCGCTATATCTCTATAGGTGGTTCTGTCAGAGGTTGTTTTCCCAGTGCGAGCTCGTTTCGCTTCGGACTGAGGTGGTGTGTTGTCCTCAGATCTCATGCGTTTGGCTTCTTTGGCATCATCTTTTGTTTTTGCAAAGATGCGGGCTTGCTCTATGCTGCTACCCTGTTTCAGCACTCCGTTGAAACGACGCTGTTCCGCTGGCGAGAACCTGATGCGCTCGGAATCAGTTTGAGCCGTTTTGCCTGGGGTCCCTGGCGCTTCTGTATATTCCGGATGCAATTCATCCGAGAGTATACTGATGCTGTATACAGATTCCGAGGCTGAGTCGCTCAGATGAGACAATTTCTCTTCTAGGCTCATCATCTCGAAATCACTGATTTGTGACCCTTCCCGATTGGCAGGTGTCGTGTCGGCTTCGACAGGGTGTTCTGAAACATCCCTAGTTGTTGATGCATTTGTAGAGGCATCATTCTCTATGTTTTTTTCTATTGGTACTTCAATTTTTCCCACGAGTAGGCGGGATTTATTGATCGCCCGTGGTCTACCCGTCTAACCACAGAAAGGCTATCTTGAGATCGGAGGTAGCCCGGTATCCGAAATTCCCAAACTAGCGGTTTAAAACTCCCTTTTTAGCCATGCATCCTTCGGCGTTTGCTGTTCCACCTTGGATTTGGGTTTAAGAGTTTTCTCCCACCTCAAACTTATGGTTCCCGCTTGTACATTGATCGTGCGTTGAAACGTGTTACAGCGCACGGTCAATATCCAAGTGGGACCCTTGGCTGACCCTAAAAAGGCATGCTGATTAGTCATTTTCAGGTGGGCGGCCGCGAGAAGGACTGAAAGATTTAGCTACATATACCTCAAAGTATATGGATCGACTCAGAATCGCTAGGTGAGTCGATTAAGCCATGTCTGTCTGTCCGTCCGTCCGTCCGTCTGTACGTCACCGATTTTTGGGCCTTAAATTTTGACCTAGGGTGTTGAAATTTGGTATAAAGACTCTCTGGCCGACGAAGCAGAACAAGTGTAAAAATTTTTGTAATCCGCCCACTGCTACGCTTACTTTACTTACTTACTTAAGTGGCGCTACAGTCCGGAATGAACCTGGGCCTCAACCAACATGCCTCTCCAATTAGCCCGGTCCTTAGCTAACTTCCTCCAGTTGCGCACTCCAAGTTGGTTGAGGTCGGTTTCCACTTGTGCGCGCCACTTAAGGCGAGGTCTTCCACTACTGCGTCCGACGTCTGGCTGGGAATCGAAGACTCTGCGAGCCGGAGTATTGGTGTCCATTCGTTCTACATGGCCTAGCCATCTTAAACGTCCACTGCGGAGTTTTTTGACCAGGGGCATGTCGCTGTACAGCTCGTATAGTTCTTGGTTGAATCTTCGTCTCCATAGCCCGTCAACGCAAACGGGACCGAAGATTTTATGAAGAATTTTCCTCTCGAATCTACCAAGGATTTCTTCATCCGCTTTTGATACGGTCCATGCTTCAGCGCCGTAGAGCAGGACTGGGATGATCAGGGTCTTATATAGGATCTCCTTAGTAGTTCGAGTGAGGGCTTTACTACTAAATTGCCTTCTTAGCCCGAAGAAATAGCGGTTAGCAAGAGTAATTCTGCGTTTAATTTCTGACGAGATGTTGGTGTCAGAGTTAATAGCGGAGCCGAGGTAGACAAAGTCCCGTACTACCTCAAAGTTATATCTGTCAATGGTGATGTTCTGTCCAATTCGTCGATGTTGTGTGTCCTTTCGTGTTGACAGCATATACTTAGTCTTACCCTCATTTACTGCTAAACCCATTTTCGCCGCTTCCTTCTCTATACTAGCAAACGTGGCTATGACATCACGTTGAGTCCTACCAATGATGTCAATATCGTCAGCGTATGCTAGTAGTTGCACCGACTTTTGGAAAATTGTGCCTCTGGTGTTGGCTTTGGAGTTTTGCACAATTCTCTCAAGAATCAGATTAAAGAAGTTACATGACAGCGCATCGCCTTGCCTAAATCCTTTTTTGGTATCGAATGTGTCGGTGAGGTCGTTTCCGACCCTGATGGAGCAGCGAGAATTCTCCATCGTCATCCTACACAAACGGACGAGTTTGGGCGGTATACCAAAACTAGACATGGCTCTGTACAGTTCGTCTCTATAAATGCTGTCATATGCGGCTTTGAAATCGATGAATAGGTGGTGGGTATCGACTTGTACTTCTTGAGTTTTTTCCAGGATCTGCCGAAGTGTGAAAATTTGATCGGTTGTGGACTTTCCTGGCCTAAAACCACACTGATAAGGGCCAATCAGGTTGTTGGTAAACGGTTTCAGGCGTTCACATATTACGGCAGATAGGATCTTGTAGGCGATGTTGAGGAGACTTATGCCTCTGTAGTTGGCGCAGTTCAGAGGGTCTCCTTTTTTGTGGATCGGGCAAACGATGCTGAGGTTCCATTCTTCAGGCATATTTTCATCCGACCAGATTTGGCTTGTGAGTTGGTGGATGTTACTTACCAAGTCATCTCCGCCGGCCTTATAGAGCTCAGCGGGAAGGCCGTCATTTCCGGCAGCCTTATTAAGCTTGAGTTTAGATATTGCTATCTTCACTTCACTCAGGTCGGGTGGTTGGCAGTTTTCGCTGTCGTTGCCAATATTGAATGGTTCGTTCTGCCTGACAGCGGAATGTTGTTCGTCATCGCCGTTTAACAGTCTGCAGAAGTGGTTCTTCCATATCCTCAGCATCGACTGTGTCTCAACTACAATATTTCCTTGTTCATCTCGACAGGATTCTGTTCGAGCCTTGTATCCTTGGCTTTGACGTTTTACACTTTGGTAAAACTTGCGAACATCGTTCCTGGAGTGGCACCTCTCTATATCCTCGATCGCGCGCTTTTCTTGCTCTTTTTTCTTCTTGCTGAAAAGCCGATGTTCTTCCCTTCTTCTTTGCCTATAGAGCTCAATGGCAGCTCTCGTCTTCACCTGCAGCTTAGCCTTGTAGGCCTCGTTCTTGGCTGCGAGCATCTGTCAGCATTCCTCATCAAACCAGGGGTTTCTTGCTGGTGGGCGCGAGAAACCTAGCACATCAGTTGCGGCTGATCTAATGGCCTGTTGGCATCGTTGCCATTGCTCTTCGACATTCGATGCTGGTGGTATGGTGTTAATCGAGAGGTTAAGGGATACGCGTTGTGCGAGCAATATATTGTGACAATGTCATTTTCTGTATTTCATCGCCATAAAGCCTATATTTTGAGGATATTAATTTTAAGGATGGGATGGGATATGGTATTCAACAATCCGCACAGCGGATTGTAGCCTCTCAAATGTTTTTAATTTGAACTGTGCGGATCGTTTAATACCCTATACCATCCCATCCATAATATTAATATCCTCAAAATGTGGGCTTTATGGCGATTAAATATTGAAAATGACGGTGTCACAACATATTGTTCAGTCAATTTATCAAAATCTCTTATGAAAATTTGATCGGTTGTGGACTTTCCTGGCCTAAAACCTCACTGATAAGTGCTGATCAGGTTGTTTTTAATCGATTTAAGGCGTTAACATATTACGGCAGATAGGATCTTGTAGGCGATGTTGAGCAGGCTTTAGCCTCTGTAGTTGGCGCAGTTCAGAGGGTCTCCTTTTTGTGGATTGGGCAAACGATGCTGAGGTTCCATTCTTCAGGCATGCTTTCATCCGACCAGATTTGGCCTATGAGTTGGTGGATGTTACATACCAGCGGGAAGGCCGTCATTTCCGACAGCCTTATTAAGCGTGAGTTCAGGTATTGCTATTCTCACTTCACTTAGGTCGGGTGGTTGGAAGTTTGCTCTGTCGTTGCCAATATTAAATTTTTCGTTCTGCCTGAAAGCGGAATGTTGTTCGTCATCGCGGTTTAACAGTCTGCAAAAGTGGTTCTTCCATATCCTCAGCATCGACTGTGTCTCAACTACGATATTTCCTTGTTCATCTCAACAGGATTCTGTTCGAGCCTTGTATCCTTGGCTTTGACGTTTTACACTTTGGTAAAACTGGCGAACATCGTTCCTGGAGTGGCACCTCTCTATATCTTCGATCGCGCGCTTTTCTTGCTCTTTTTTCTTCTTTCTGGAAAGCGGATGTTCTTCCCTTCTTCTTTGCCTATAGAGCTTAATGGCAGCTTTCGTCTTCACCTGCAGCTTACCCTTGTAGGCCTCGTTCTTGGCTGGGAGCATCTGTCGGCATTCCTCATCAAACCAGGAGTTTATTGCTGGTGGCCGCGAGAAATCTAGCACATCAGTTGCGGCTGATCTAATGGCTTGTTTGCATCGTTGCCATTGTTCTTCTTCATAAGATGCTGGTGGTGTGTTGTGAATCAAGAGGTTAAGGGATACGCGTTGCGCGTAGGTCTTGGCTGTCTCTGGCGATTGCAATCTTTCGACATTAAATTTTTTCACAGTATTTCTGTTTGTTTTTTGGTGGCGTGGTGGATATCCGCATCCTTACCTTGGCTACAACAAGGTAGTGGTCCGAGTCGATGTTAGCCCCTCGGAATGTTCTTGCCTCTTGTCTATCGCAATGTGATCACTTGGTTGACTGTTCGTTGATCTGGAGACCGCCATGTCCCCTTATGGATATCGAGGTAAGGAAACCGTGTGCTGGCTGTCAATTAGCCTAAGTCCTTTCTCAGACGTGTTGTCGTGTTTCGTTCGTTTTCTGACAGTTCTGCTAAAGATGTCTTCTCTTCCTACCTTTGCGTTTAAATCTTCCAGCACGATTTCTAACATCGTACTTTGGTAGTCGCTCATAGGTTTTGTCGAGGAGCTCGTAGAAGCAATCCTTAGTTATATCATCTTTTTCCTCCGTCGGAGCATGAGCGCATAAAAGGCTTATGTTGGCGAATTTGGCCTTGATGCGGATTGTTACAATACGCTCGCTAATGTCTTGGAAACGTCACCAGTTTTTGGGCCTTAAATTTTGAGCTAGAATGATGAAATTTGGTACACGTGGTCTTTGTTGCTCCATGCCCATTTAAAAAAAAAACATGTTTTTAGTCAAACGGTTAAGAATTTTGAAAAAGTGTCTGAAGAGCATATTTAGACAATCACAATATCTATATTTCGCCTTTATAAAGTTTTTTGCCACGCGAAATTTTTGGGGGCGTTTTTAGTAAAAAAAAACCTTTTTTGGTCAAATTTTCAAATATTCCAAAAAAAAACTTTTGACGCAAACACGTTAAGAATATTAATATAAATATTTCGTCCTTATACCACTTTAACCTACGCCCACTTTTTGGGGCGTTTTATTACAAAAACCATTTGTATACCGTACCCCAAGGCATATGCAATAGAAACATCTGAGAAGGCTACAATCCGCTGTGCAGATCGTTGAATACCCTATCCAATACCATCTGTAAAACTAATATCCCCAAAAAGTGGACATGGCTTCCGCGACTTTCCACTGTCTTGGTATGTATTCTAATCTGATTGCCGCATTTATAATAAAAAGAAGCTTAGTCAATGCTTTCCGAGGCAACATTTTAAGTTTAAGTTCTTTCTAAGTTTTAAGTTCTCCTGTAATCAGGTCATAAACTGGAGCTTTTTTAGGCTTTAGTTTCTGTATTTCCCATTTAAGCTCGGCAATACTTATATATCTTACTATATTATTATCGGTTGTACTCTCGAATATATTAATGTTTTCATTTTGCGCTGGACCATCAAATGGCTTAAATGTTTCCTCAAGATGTACAGCAAAAACTTCAGCTTTTTCCTTATCGCTTTTTACCCAAACGTCATGAGTTTTGCAACGTTTCTACTGCATGGTTTTTAAAATTTTTAATCGAATTTGATAGTAATTTTTATACCCTATCCCATAGGGGGGTATATTAGTTTTGATACTTAGTTTGTAACATAGAGAAATAATTTTGCTACATATACCTCAAAGTATATGGATCGACTCAGAATCGCTAGCTGAGTCGAATTAGCCATGTCTGTCTGTCCGTCCGTCCGTCCGTCCGTCTGTCTGTTCGTCACCGATTTTTGGGCCTTAAATTTTGAGCTACGATAATGATATTTGGTATATAGGATCCTCGTCCGTGCCACCAGAACAAGTGTAAAAATTTTTGAAATCCGCCCACTGCCACGCCCCCTTTTTCGGAAAACCTATTTTTTGGCCAAACCGTAAGGAATTTCAAAAAAGTGTCTGAGCAGCATATTTAGACAATCCTAATATCTATATTTCGTTCTTACAAAATTTTTTCCCACGCCCACTTTTTGGGGGCGTTTTTAATAAAAAACGTTTCACGGTCAAATTTTAAAATTTTCGAAAAAATTTTTGATGCAGAATAATTAGTAATATTAATATAAACAATTCGTTTATAGCTCATTTTAGCCCACGCCCAATTTTTGGGGGCGTTTTCTTACAAAAACCGTTTGTATACCCTACCATATAGCATATGCAGGAGGAAAACGATGTGTTTTATCAAACAACAAAAGATTCTGATAAACTGTTTGAACAATATGTTGTGACAATGTCATTTTCTATATTATAGGCTAACAAAGCCCACTCTTTGGAGACATTAATTTTAAGGATGGGATGGGATAGGGTATTCAACGATCCGCACAGCGGATTGTAGCCTTCTCATATGTTTTATCTTGCGGGGCACGAGTTTGGTGCCATCTTTTACGAGCTTTTCTTTTTTATACCCTATCCCATAGGAGTATATTAGTTTTGATACATAGTTTGTAACATAGAGAAATAATTTAGCTACATATACCTCAAAGTATATGGATCGACTCAGAATCGATAGCTGAGTCGATTTAGCCATGTCTGTCCGTCCGTACGTCACCAGTTTTTGGGCCTTAAATTTTGAGCTAGAAGGATGAAATTTGGTACACGTGCTCTTTGTTGCTCCCAGCAGAACAAGTGTAAAAATTTTTGAAATCCGCCTACTGCCACGCCCCCTTTTTAGAAAAACGTATTTTTTGGTCAAACCATAAGGAATTTTGAAAAACTTTCTGAACAACATATTTAGACAATCTGAGTATCTGTATTTCGTTCATATAAAGTTTTTTGCCAGGCCCACTTTTTGGGGGCGTTTTTAATAAAAAAACGTTTTTCGGTCAAATTTTAAAATTTTCGAAAAACTTTTGATGCAGAATCATTAGTAATATAAATATGAACATTTCGTTTATAGACCATTTTAACTCACCCCCACTTTTTGGGGGCGTTTTTATATAAAAACCATTTTTATACACTACCACATAACATATGCAGGAGAAAACCTTGTCTTTTGTAGAACCGTAAAAGTTTTTTATAAGCAGTCTGAAAAATTTTTTGTCACCATGTCATTTTCTTTATTTTATCCACATCGTATTTTTAGCCATGTTCACTTTATGGGAATTTTAGTTTTACAGATAGGATGGGATAGGGTATTCAACGATCCGCACAGTGGATTGTAGCCTTCTCATATGTTTGTCTTACTAAATCTTGTATTTCTCGGGGGTACTTAATGTTACTATAGCTCACTATTTTGTTTTGTTGAGGAGTAATATTCCAATATCTATATTTCGCCTATATAAAGTTTTTTGCCACGCGAAATTTTTGGGGCGTTTTAGTAAAAGAAACGTTTTTGGTCAAATTTTCAAATGTTCCAAAAAAAAAACTTTTGACGCAAACACGTTAAGAATATTAATATAAATATTTCGTCCTTAGACCACTTTAACCTACGCCCACTTTTTGGGGCGTTTTCTTACAAAAACCATTTGTATACCGTACCCCAAGGCATATGCAATAGAAACATCTGAGAAGGCTACAATCCGCTGTGCGGATCGTTGAATACCCTATCCAATCCCATCTGTAAAACTTATATCCCCAAAAAGTGGACATGGCTTCCGCGACTTTCCACTGTCTTAGTATGTATTCTAATCTGATTGCCGCATTTATAATAAAAAGAAGCTTAGTCAATGCTTTCCGAGGTAACATTTTAAGTTTAAGTTCTTTCTAAGTTTTAAGTTCTCCTGTAATCAGGTCATAAACTTATATATCTTACTATATTATTATCGGTTGTACTCTCGAATGTATTAATGTTTTCATTTTGCGCTGGACCATCAAATAGCTTAAATGTTTCCTCAAGATGTGAGGCAAAAACGCCAGCTTTTTCCTTATCGCTTTTTGCCCAAACGTCTTGATATACCCTAAATGGCGGCACAGTCATCATTTTATGATAGGGCTACCAGAACATCTCTTTAAAAGAGAACATGTTCTCTTTTTGAACACAGATCTATTTATACCCTATCCCATAGGGGGGTATATTAGTTTTGATACTTAGTTTGTAACATAGAGAAATAATTTTGCTACATATACCTCAAAGTATATGGATCGACTCAGAATCGCTAGCTGAGTCGAATTAGCCATGTCTGTCTGTCCGTCCGTCCGTCCGTCCGTCCGTCCGTCCGTCTGTCTGTTCGTCACCGATTTTTGGGCCTTAAATTTTGAGCTAGGATAATGAAATTTGGTATATAGGATCCTCGTCCGTGCCACCAGAACAAGTGTAAAAATTTTTGAAATCCGCCCACTGCCACGCCCCCTTTTTAGAAAAACTCATTTTTTGGCCAAACCGTAAGGAATTTCAAAAAAGTGTCTGAGCAGGATATTTAGACAACCCTAATATCTATATTTCGTTCATACAAAGTTTTTTGCCACGCCCACTTTTTGGGGGCGTTTTTAGTAAAAAACGCTTTTTGTCCAAGTTTTAAAACTTTCGAAAAAATTTTTGATGCAAATACTTCCGCAATGGTAATATAAATATTTGGTCCATAGATCATTTTCACCTACGCCCACATTTTGGGGGCGTTTTCTTACAAAAACCATTTGTATACCCAATCCCAAGGCATTAGCAGTAGAAATACGTTGTTTTTTTGGCGAACCACAAAAGATTTTGATAAACTGTCTGAGCAATATATTGTGACAATGTCATTTTCTGTATTTCATCGCCATAAGGCCTATATTTTGAGGATATTTATAATAACGATGTGATGGGATAGGGTATCCAACGATCCGCACAGCGGATTGTAGCCTCTCATATGTTTTACACTCTCTTTATACCCTATCCCATAGGGGTATATTAGTTTTGATACTTAGTTTGTAACATAGAGAAATAATTTTGCTACATATACCTCAAAGTATATGGATCGACTCAGAATCGCTAGCTGAGTCGATTAAGCCATGTCTGTCTGTCCGTCCGTCCGTCCGTCCGTCCGTCTGTACGTCACCGATTTTTAGGCCTTAAATTTTGAGCTAGGATAATGAAATTTGGTATATAGGATCCTCGTCTCTGCCTACAGAACAAGTGTAAAAATTTTTGAAATCCGCCCACTGCCACGCCCCCTTTTAAGATAAACTCAGTTTTTGACCAAACCGTAAGGAATTTTAAAAAAGTTTCTGAACAACATATTTAGACAATATTAATATCTATATTTCGTCCATATAAAGTTTTTTGCCACGCCCACTTTTTGGGGGCGTTTTCAATTAAAAACTGTTTTCGGTCAAATTTTAAATTTTTCGAAAAAAATGTTGATGCAGAATCATTAACATTATTAATATGAACATTTCGTCTTTATACCATTTTAACCCACGCCCACTTTTTGGGGACGTTTTTATATAAAAACCATTTTTATACACTACCCCATAACATATGCAGGAGAAAACTTTGTCTTTTGTAGAACCGTAAAAGTGTTTGTAAGCAGTCTGAAGAATTTGTTGTCACTATATCATTTTTTCTATTTTATCCACATCGTGTTCCGCCCACTGCCACGCCCCCTTTTTAGGAAAACTTATTTTTTGGCCAAACCGTAAGGAATTTCAAAAAAGTGTCTGGATAGCATATTTAGACAATCCTAATATCTATATTTTGTTCATACAAAGTATTTTGCCACGCCCACTTTTTGGGGGCGTTTTTAGTAAAAAACGCTTCTTGTCCAAATTTTAAAACTTTCGAAAAAAATTTTAATGCAAATACTTCCGAAATGGTAATATAAACATTTTGTTCATAGATCATTTTCACCTACGCCCACATTTTGGGGGCGTTTTCTTACAAAAACCACCAAAAGTGGGATTGGCAAAAAACTTTGTATTGACGAAATATAGATAAGAAGATTCTCTAAATATGCTACTCAGACACTTTTTTGGAATTCCTTACGGTTTGGCCAAAAACTGAGTTTATCTTAAAAGGGGGCGTGGCAGTAGGCGGATTTCAAAAATTTTTACACTTGTTCTGTAGGCACGGGCGAGGATCCCATATATCAAATTTCATTATCCTAGCTCAAAATTTAAGGCCTAAAAATCGGTGACGTACAGACGGACGGACGGACGGACGGACGGACGGGCAGACAGACATGGCTTAATCGACTCAGCTAGCGATTCTGAGTGGATCCATATACTTTGAGGTATATGTAGCTAAATTATTTCTCTATGTTACAAACTAAGTATCAAACATAAGGGCTTTTATTATACCCTATCCCATAGGGGGGTATATTAGTTTTGATACATAGTTTGTAACATAGAGAAATAATTTAGCTACATATACCTCAAAGTATATGGATCGACTCAGAATCGCTAGCTGAGTCGAATTAGCCATGTCTGTCTGTCCGTCCGTCCGTCCGTCTGTCTGTTCGTCACCGATTTTTGGGCCTTAAATTTTGAGCTAGGATAATGAAATTTGGTATATAGGATCCTCGTCCGTGCCACCAGAACAAGTGTAAAAATTTTTGAAATCCGCCCACTGCCACGCCCCCTTTTTAGAAAAACTTATTTTTTGGCCAAACCGTAAGGAATTTCAAAAAAGTGTCTAAGCAGGATATTTAGACAATTCTAATATCTATATTTCGTTCATACAAAGTTTTTTGCCACGCCCACTTTTTGGGGGGCCTTTTTAGTAAAATCGAAAAAAAATTTTGATTCAAAATCATTGGTAGTATTAATATGAACATTTCGTCAGTAGACCATTTTAACCCACGCCCACTTTTTGAGGCGTTTTCCTACAAAAAACCATTTGTATGCCCTACCCAAGGCATATGCAATACAAAAACGTTGTTTTTTGTCGAACCACAAAAGATTTTGAGAAACTGTCTGAGCAATATATTGTGACAATGTCATTTTCTGTTTTTCATCGCCATTAGGCCTATATTTTGAGGATATTAATTTAAAGGATGGGATGGGATAGGGTATTCAACGATCCGCACAGCGGATTGTAGCCTTCTCATATGTTTTTTCTTAAAATTCTTTTTTTGTCCTCTTTTTATTTTATGTCCTCTATTTAGTCTCTTTTTCTATATTTCCAAAACATAAAATGAACAAGAGTTCAAATTGAATTCCATTCGGCAACACTTTTGACATTTAGACCTTTTCCACACAAGATGTAATTCCAACTCAACTCAACTCAACTCAACTCAATCACCTTAACTGTTGCATATAAACGAGGTAGTTACTACTTGACGAAAATAAGCTAGAGTAGAGAGAAGACAGACAGAGAAACAGAAAGACGGGACTTTCCCGATTACGCTTGCTCTACTCTAACCCCTACCATATAGAGACATACACATATGTATGTCTCTACTTGTTTTGTTTTTGTTTGTCTGTTCTCTGTTATGTGGCAGCCGCGGCGGTGGTGTGTATCGTTCTTGTCCTTTGTCAAAACAATTAATTCGTAAGTTCATTTGTGAAAAATATAATAATTGAAGTAGCTTTTCAAATCAAATACAATTAAATTAATAGGTGATGAGCAAACGAAAGTGTATATTTAACCAAGAGCTTCAAAAGAACTTCAAACAATTCACGGCAAAGGAAAACTACCAAAAACATGAAGCATTTTGCACTATTTGCGAAACGAAAGTTTCCGTAGCCCACAAAGGGCGTTATGATTTGGAACAACATTTATCATCAAAAAAACATAAAAGTGCAGTGCAAGCAGGTGAAATGTCCACAAAACTTCCTTCATTATTTGTTCCAAGAAATACCAAACTCGATGACAAAGTTGCTGCTGCCGAGGCAACATTAGCTTTTCATGCTCTCAAGCATCATTACAGTTTCCTGTCAACAGATTGTTCCAGTAAATTATTCAAAGAATTGTTTAATGATTCCGATGTAGCCAAACGCATTTCATCAGCTCGCACAAAAACCAGAGCAATTCAAAAACATGTCATAGCCGCATTTTGCATGGAAAGTGTTTTACATCCTATCGCCGAAACGCCATTCTTGTCAGTGTCAACAGATGGAAGCAATCATGGCAACATACAAATTTTTCCTCTATTAGTGCAATATTTTAACAAAAAAACTGGGATCGAAACCAAGCTAATTCATTTAGATTAATTGTCAAATGAAAACTCGGAGACAATTTCAAATTTTATCTTGGATTCTTTAAAAAAGTTAAATATAGATAAAAAGTGTATTGCATTCAGTGCGGATAATTGCAATACAAATTTTGGGGGCTTAAAGAGAGCAGGAGTGAACAATGTGTTTTCTAGACTTAAGGCTGGAATGCAGAGAGATTTAATTGGCATAGTTTGTCCTGTTCACATAATATCAAATGCAGCTAAACATGGCTTCGACACATTTTCAATTGACATTGAAATAACTGTTATCAAAATATATAATTATTTCGCGATATACACAATAAGAGCAGAAAACTTGAAAGAATTTTGTGCTTCGCTTGAAGTTGAATACAAGGATTTGCTTCGGCATTGCACAACTAGATGGCTATCTTTATTTCCCGCTATTAATAGGATCTTGCAAGTATATCCGGCGTTAAAGTCATATTTTTTATCTAATGAAAATTGTCCCGCTCTTTTGAAAAGGTTTTTTGAATCAAATTTATCTGAAGCGTTTTTATATTTTGTGCATTCTCTTGCTTTTTTGTTCACTGAAAAAGCTAAAGAGATGGTAAAAGAAAAAAATGCACTTTTAGAAATTTCAACGATTTTAGATTCCCTACACATAAATTTAAAAAATAGATATGATCAGTCTTTTCTGCCTCTGAGTACTAAATCTATTCTTAACACTTTAACTAAAAACGGTTTTGAAAGTGAAGTAGAATGCTTCAAGAAAGAATGTTTCATTTGTTATAAGAAATGTTTCGAATATATTGATAAATGGACAGATCAATTTAAAGAATTCCAATGTTTTCATTGGATGCAATTGGAAGAAAAAACAGTATGGACAGATGTAGAAAATTGCTACCAATATTTAATTTCTAAAAATGTTTTAATAGACAATGCTAAACTTTTCGACCAAATTTGCAACCTTCAAAACTTTTTAGAGAGTGAGCTACAATCTGAAGAATTAAAGAAAAAAAGTTGTGTTGAAAAATGGACTCATTTTTTTCGTTCTTCAAACAATGATGCATTTTATTCAGAAATATTGAAAATTTGTCAATTTTACTTCTGTATACCGGGACAAAATGTTAACGTTGAAAGAATTTTTTCTATGATGGGTTCTCATTGGTCCAAGGAAAGGAACTGTTTAAAAGTTGGAAGCATTAAATCAATTTTGCTAGTAGCTTATAATCTAAAAGATTTAAACTGTCAACAGTTTCATAATAAATTTTTAAATGAAAAGAAATTTTTATCGCAGATACGAAGTTCTGTTAAATATGACACATCAGACGAGGATGAGGGATCATTTTTAAAGTGTTCGAATGAAATCGTTTGTGTTTTTTTAATTTATGTTCCTAAAAATTAGATATTAGATTACGAAAAATTAACTGAAGTACCTAATATATTTATTTTTTTTGTTTGTAATAAGTGAACCTTTATAACAGAAACAGACTGTGTTAATAAATCAATAATTTATTTAAGAACCGTTGTTTGAAATATTTTAATTGTGAATTTGGCGGAGGTAGGTGGGCCATGGATTAGATTGAGGTGAATCGAAATGTTCTTTTTTTTTTAACTTACTTTATGGCAGCCCTATTTTATGACTTTAATTGCATTCCAGAGTTAATAATTTGATTCCTTTCCAGCGGTTAGGCTTTGCAGATAAGTTTCTATTGCATGGTTTTTCAAATTTTTAATCGAATTTGATAGCAGTTTTTTATCTTGCGGGGCACGAGTTTGGTGCCATCTTTTACGAGCTTTTCTTTTATTGTACTTTCTTCCTACATCATAAAACATCTTACATTTCTGTGATATGCATCTAGATGTATGTATGATTTGCATTAAAGCCCCTCCGATGACAAAACGTTGTACAAGGGAATTAAGCAAGTTTCTCAACCTTGCATCGTGGTGGGCAGTAAATAGACGATATCTTCAGAAAGGATTGTCTGCTTTTGACTTATATAGAGCTAACTTGCATTGTTTCGATTTCTCATTTAAGATCAATCGAATATTCGATACACTCTTTTATATATAGTGAGGCTCCAACTCTAGCCTTATTCGATGGATGTAGAGCATGATAGTCGAGGTAACCTTGCGTGAGTTTCGGATATTAAACAAATGTCTATATCTTTTTCCTGCATAAATAATTCAAGTTCTCCAAGTTTTTGCTAAAGGCCATTCCACGTTAGAGTTTTAAGCAATCTATTTATGTTAATGGTTGGGTACTTCTATTGCGAATTCTATTTTCGAGCTTAACTAGCCTGTCAAAAAAAAGTTTATTCGTTTTGCTTAGTTCCTCAAGTTTTGAAAGAATAATCCCAAATACATTTGAAACTGGGTCAGGTGAGACATTTTTTTGGGCGTTATCGGATACTGTATCTTGAGCATACGTTTGTACATTTAGTTTTGGATGTACAAGATCCGAACGGGTATCTGATGGCCGCTTAGTTTGTGAAAATTTAGGTTTTTCGATTATGGCCTGCTTTGTCTTCGACCCTTTCCCATAGGGGGATATATTAGTTTTAACACATAGTTTGTAACATAGAGAAATAATTGAGCTACATATACCTCAAAGTATATGGATCGAATCAGAATCGATAGCTGAGTCGATTAAGCCATGTCTGTCTGTCCGTCCGTCCGTCTGTCTGTTCGTCACCGATTTTTGGGCCTTGAATTTTGAGCTAGGATAATGAAATATGGTATATACGATCCTTGTCCGAGTCACCAGAACAAGTGTAAACATTTTTAAAATCCGCCCACTGCCACGCCTTCTTTTTAGGAAAACGTTTTTTTTGGCCAAACCGTAAAGAATTTTAAAAAAGTGTCCGAGCAGCATATTTATAGAATCGAATTACCTATATTTCGTCAATATAAAGTTTTTTGCCACGCTCACTTTTTGGGGGCGTTATTAATAAAAAAACCTTTTTCGGTCAAATTTTAAAATTTTCGAAAAAAATGTTGATGCAGAATCATTAGTATTGTTAATATTAACATTTCGTCTATAGACCATTTTAACCCACGCCCACTTTTTGGGGGCGTTTTTATATAAAAACCATTTTTATACACTACCCCATAACATATGCAGGAGATAAACCTTGTTTTTTGTAGAACCGTAAAATTTGTTCTGACAATGTCATTTTCTATATTTAAATCCCTATCGTGTTTTAAGCCATGTCCACTTTATGGGGATATTAGTTTTACAGATGGGATGGGATAGGGTATTCAACGACCCGCACAGTGGATTGTAGCCTTCTCATATGTTTATGCCCTATCCCATAGGGGTATATTAGTTTTTATACCCTATCCCATTAGTTTTGATACATAGTTTGTAACATAGAGAAATAATTTAGCTACATATACCTCAAAGTATATGGATCGACTCAGAATCGATAGCTGAGTCGATTTAGCCATGTCTGTCCGTCCAATTTTCACCAATTTTCGGGCCTTAAATTTTGAGCTAGAAGGATGAAATTTGGTACACGTGCTCTATGTTGCTCCCAGCAGAACAAGTGTAAAATTTTTTGAAATCCGCCCACTGCCACGCCCCCTTTTTATAAAAAAGTGTTTTTTGGCCAAACCATAAGGAATTTTGAAAAACTTTCTGAACAACATATTTAGACAATCTAAATATCTGTATTTCATTCATATAAAGTTTTCTGAAACGCCCACTTTTTGGGGGCGTTTTTAATAAAAAACGTTTTTCGGTCAAATTTTAAAATTTTCTAAAAAACTTTTGATGCAGAATCGTTAGTAATATGAATATGAACATTTCGTCAATAGACCATTTTAACCCACGCCTACTTTTTGGGGGCGTTTTTATAAAAAAACCATTTTTATACCCTACCCCATAACATATGCAGGAGAAAACCTTGTCTTTTGTAGAACCGTAAAAGATTTTTATAAGCAGTCTGAAGAATTTGTTGTCACCATGTCATTTTCTCTATTTTATTCACATCGTGTTTTTAGCCATGTCCACTTTTTGGGGATTTTAGTTGTACAGATAGGATGGGATAGGGTATTCAACGATCCGCACAGTGGATAGTAGCCCTCTCATATGTTTACATTTTATTTCCATACCCCATATTTATTTGTTTTCTTTTCATACAGATCTGCTACAACTGCAATAATAAATGGCATACGTCCATTTATTATTGGAGTTGTAGCAGTTCCATACACGTGCAGGGCTATGTGAGTTATGGTGCCTACCACATCTGTGACAACTCTAACGATCTGAAAACCGGTCTTTATACCCTATCCCATAGGGGGGTATATTAGTTTTGATACTTAGTTTGTAACATAGAGAAATAATTTTGCAACATATACCTCAAAGTATATGGATCGACTCAGAATCGCTAGCTGAGTCGAATTAGCCATGTCTGTCTGTCCGTCCGTCCGTCTGTCTGTTCGTCAGCGGTTTTTGGGCCTTAAATTTTGAGCTAGGATAATGAAATTTGGTATATAGGATCCTCGTCCGTGCCACTAGAACAAGTGTAAACATTTTTGAAATCCGCCCACTGCCACGCCCCCTTTTTAGGAAAACTTATTTTTTGGCCAAACCGTAAGGAATTTCAAAAAAGTGTCTGAGTAGCATATTTAGACAATCCTAATATCTATATTTCGTTCATACAAAGTTTTTTGCCACGCCCACTTTTTGGGTGCGTTTTTAGTAAAAAAACTCTTTTTGTCCAAATTTTAAAACTTTCGAAAAAAATTTTGATGCAAATACTTCCGAAATGGTAATATAAACATTTTGTCAATAGATCATTTTCACCTACGCCCACATTTTGGGGGCGTTTTCTTAAAAAAACCATTTGTATACCCCATCCCTAGGCATTAGCAATAGAAATACGTTGTTTTTTGTCGAACCACACAAGATTTTGAGAAACTGTCTGAGCAATATATTGTGACAATGTCATTTTCTGTATTTCATCGCCATAAGGCCTATATTTTGAGGATATTAATATAAAGAATGGGATGGGATAGGGTATTCAACGATCCGCATAACGGATTGTAGCCTCTCATATGTTTTTATACCCTATCCCATATGGGTATATTAGTTTTGATACATAGTTTTTATCATAGACAAATAATTTAGCTACATATACCTCAAAGTATATGGATCGACTCAGAATCGCTATCTGAGTCGATTTAGCCATGTCTGTCCGTCCGTCCGTACGTCACCAGTTTTTGGGCCTTAAATTTTGAGCTAGAAGGATGAAACTTGATACACGTGCTCTTTGTTGCTTCCAGCAGAACAAGTGTAAACATTTTTGAAATCCGCCTACTCTCACGTCCCCTTTTTAGAAAAACGTATTTCTTGGCCCATTCGTAAAGAATTGAAATCATCGGGGTAAGATGCCTTATAAAGCGTGGGTCGATCGCGTACAAGTGTTGCGGCGGCTTGTCACATGCTATTCTCCCTCAGAACATACAGGCATTACTTACCTTTTCTTTCTGGTGGCTTAGTTAATACAAATACTCCTAGTATATAATAGGTTTCTTACTTTTTTTTAGGCAAACTTTATTTGTAATAAATGCCTAATCTTGTAAAAATAAGGGTATGGTAGATATCCAAACGAAAAGTTGGAGGTTTGTCGATAAGCTTCTTTGAGTACACTTTATCACCAGAAAAGAAATTGGCTTTCAATTGCGCTTCAAAACAATAGTTACTTCTCCTTAACTTCTTTTACTAAGCTTATAGTTCAGTGGAACACTACTCGAAAGCATGCGGCTGTGTTCAAGAGGTTATTGAGTTTAAACACCAGTTACACTTGCTACTGAGCCACAATACTCGAGTGCAAACACAATTGTGTTTAATCTTTATACCCTATCCCATAGGGGTATATTAGTTTTGACATTAAGTTTGTAACATAGAGAAATAATTTCGATAGATATACCTCAAAGTATATGGATCGATCCAGAATCGCTAGCTGAGTCGATTAAGCCATGTCTGTCTGTCCGTCCGTCTGTGTCACCGATTTTTGGGCCTTAAATTTTGAGGTAGAGTGTTGAAATTTGGTATATAGACTCTCTGTCCGACGAAGCAGAACAAGTGTATAATTTTTTGAAATCCGCCCACTGCCACGCCCCCTTTTTAGAAAAACGTAGTTGCCTGGCAAAGGAAGGTAAGGAATTTCAAAAAAGGTGTCTGTGTAGTATATTTAGACAATCCTTGTATCTATAATTCGTCCATACAAAGTTTTTTGCCAGGCCCATTTTTGGGGACGTTTTTAGTAAAAAACGTTTTTTGTCCAAATTTAAACAATTTCGAAAAAAACTTTTGATGCAAATACTTCCGTATTGGTAATATAAACATTTTGTCCATAGATCATTTTCACCTACGCCCACATTTTGGAGCGTTTTCTTACAAAAACCATTTGTAAATCCTATCCCAAGGCGTTAGCAATCTAAATACGTTGTTTTTTGTCAAACCACAAAAGGTTTTGATAAACTGTCTGAACAATAGCTATGTTGCGACAATGTCATTTTCCGGAATTCACAGGCATAAAGCCTACATTTTGAGGATATTAATTTTAAGGATGGGATGGGATAGGGTATTCAACGATCCGAATAGCGGATTGTAGACTTCTCATATGTTTTATAGCCTATCCCATAGGGGTATATTAGTTTTGATACTTAGTTTGTAACAAAGAAATAATTTTGCTACATATACCTCAAAGTATATGGATCGACTCAGAATCGCTAGCTGAGTCGATTAAGCCATGTCTGTCTGTCCGTCCGTCCGTCCGTCCGTCCGTCCGTCCGTCCGTCCGTCCGTCCGTCCGTCCGTCTGTACGTCACCGATTTTTAGGCCTTAAATTTTGAGCTAGGATAATGAAATTTGGTATATGGGATCCTCGTCTCTGCCTACAGCACAAGTGTAAAAATTTTTGAAATCCGACCACTGCCACGCCCCCTTTTATGAAAAACTCAGTTTTTGACCAAACCGTAAGGAATTTTAAAAAAGTTTCTGAACAACATATTTAGACAATATTAATATCTATATTTCGTCCATATAAAGTGTTTTGCCACGCCCACTTTTTGGGGGCGTTTTCAATTAAAAACTGTTTTCGGTCAAATTTTAAATTTTTCGAAAAAAATGTTGATGCAGAATCATTAACATTATTAATATGAACATTTCGTCTATATACCATTTTTACCCACTCCTACTTTTTGGGGGCGTTTTTATATAAAAACCATTTTTATACACTACACCATAACATATGCAGGAGAAAACCTTGTCTTTTGTAGAACCGTAAAATTGTTTTGTAAGCAGTCTGAAGAATTTGTTGTCACTATATCATTATGCCCTATCCCATAGGGGGGTATATTAGTTTTGACATTAAGTTTGTAACATAGAGAAATAATTTCGATACATATACTTCAAAGTATATGGATCGATTCAGAATCGCTAGCGGAGTCGATTAAGCCATGTCTGTCTGTCCGTCCGTCCGTCCGTCCGTCCGTCCGTCTGTGTGTCACCGATTTTTGGGCCTTAAATTTTGAGCAAGAGTATTGAAATTTGGTATATAGACTCTCTGGCCGACGAAGCAGAACAAGTGTAAGAATTTTTGAAATCCGCCCACTGCCACGCCCCCTTTTAAGATAAATTCAGTTTTTGGCCAAACCGTAAGGATTTTCACTCTTTTGAGGCGTTTTTATATAAAAAAAACACTTTTATACACTAACCCATAACATATGCAGGAAAAAAATCTTGTCTTTTTTAGAACCGTTTAAGGGTTTTTTATAAACTGTCTGAACAATTTGTTGTGACAATGTCATTTTCTATATTTAATCCCCATCGTGTTTTAAGCCATTTCCACTTATTGGGGAAATTAGTTTTTCAGATGGGATGGGATAGGATATTCCACGATCCGCATAGCGGATTTATTTGATTTTTCACTGGCCCTCCTCTCGTGATGATCTGACAAATCATCCGAGTAGTATCAATTGTCAAGAATAGCTTATCTCAACTAAGCCTTTCGGAGTCGGCATAAAACAGGAGGTCCCGCCATCGTGCAAGAGGTACACACGCACACATGAATGGTTGTGAGAAAGCTAGGCCCTGGGTACTAACGAGCCTGTTGCGTCCGTCTGTCCGTCCGTCTGTACGTCACCGATTTTTAGGCCTTAAATTTTAAGCTAGGATAATGAAATTTGGTATATAGGATCCTCGTCTCTGCCTACAGAACAATTGTAAAATTTTTTTGAAATCCGCCCACTGACACGCCCCCTTTTAAGAAAAACTCAGTTTTTGACCAAACCGTGAGGAGTTTTAAAAAAGTTTCTGAACAACATATTTAGACAATATTAATATCTATATTTCGTCCATATAAGTTTTTTGCCACGCCCACTTTTTGGGGGCGTTTTCAATAAAAAACTATTTTCGGTCAAATTTTAAATTTTTCGAAAAAAATTTTGATGCAGAATCATTAACATTATTAACATAAACATTTCGTTTGTCTATAATTTTAACCCACGCCCACATTTTGGGGGCGTTTTCTTACAAAAACCATTTGTAAACCCCATCCCAAGGCATATGCAATAGAAAAACGTTGTTTTTTGTCGAACCACAAAAGATTTTGATAAACTGTCTGATCAATATAATGTGACAATGTCATTTTGTGCATTTCATCGCCATAAGACCTATATTTTGAGGATATTAATTTTAAGGATGGGATGGGATAGGGTATTCAACGATCCGCATTATGAATGTTTTTGTTTCTTCAAATGCTTTTTCGATTTTATCTGTTATTCTATGTACCTGATCGATCGTGGAGTGTTCATTTCTAAAACCAAATTGATGGTTTGGGATTAGCGATTTTTCTTCGATTATTTTGTTCAGACGTTTAATTAACATCTTTTCGAATAACTAGGATAACATAGATAGCGGTTTGCCTGGTGTTGGTATCATAATCACCTCCGCGACTTTCCACATGCTAAGTACATACCTTATCCTGAATGCAGCATTTATGATCTGTGCTAGTTTCTTTAAGCCCTTTTTTATACCCTATCCCATAGGGGTATATTAGTTTTGATACTTAGTTTGTAACATAGAGAAATAATTTTGCTACATATACCTCAAAGTATATGGATCGACTCAGAATCGCTAGCTGAGTCGATTAAGCCATGTCTGTCTGTCCGTCCGTCCGTCCGTCCGTCCGTCCGTCTGTACGTCACCGATTTTTAGGCCTTAAATTTTGAGGTAGGATAATGAAATTTGGTATATAGGATCCTCGTCTCTGCCTACAGAACAAGTGTAACAAGCATATTTAGACAATATTAATATCTATATTTCGTCCATATAAAGTTTTTTGCCACGCCCACTTTTTGGGGGCGTTTTCAATAAAAAACTGTTTTCGGTCAAATTTTAAATTTTTCGAAAAAAATTTTGATGCAGAATCATTAACATTATTAATATAAACATTTCGTCTATATAAAATTTTAACCCACGCCCACTGTTTGGGGGCGTTTTTATATAAAAACCATTTTGATACCCTACCCCATAACATATGCAGGAGAAAACCATCATTTTTTCTATTTTATCCACATCGTATTTTTAGCCATGCCCACTTTTTTTTGGGATTTTAGTTTTATGGATAGGATGGGATAGGGTATTCAACGATCCGCACAGCGGATTGTAGCCTTCTCATATGTTTGGGAATTGTTTTAGGATTTCCCCTGATATTAAATCAAATCCCGGGGCTTTTTTAGTACTGATGCCCTTTTTTATTTCATTGGCAATTTCTTTAGCCGTTACCGGTTGGATGTGTCTTTCCTCTTCGCACAATTCTTCGCTTTCTTGACAGTCTTTATCTTCATATGGTTGAAAGACGCCTTCAAGATATTCAGCAAATAAATTAGCTTTTTCTTGGTTGTTTTTTGCCCAGCTACCTTCACTGTTTTTAACTGGTGGAATGTGAGCAATTGGCCTTTTCATTTTTATACCCTATCCCATATTAGTTTTGACATTAAGTTTGTAACATAGAGAAATTATTTCGATACATATACCTCAAAGTTTAGTACCTTGTGTCACTGTCAAACAGCTTCAGTTTGGTTTGCAATTTAACCATGGATCGTCTAACAAATGAACAACGCTTGCAAATTTTTGAATTTTACTATCAAAATTCGTGCTCGGTTCGAAATGTTCATCGCGCGCTGCTTCCATTTTATGATCGGCATTCTCTACCTTCTGAGCAGTCTATTCGGAAGATTGTGACCAAATTTCGCACCAAATTTACTTTGTTGGACATTAAACCACCAACACGTTTACGTACTGTGCGTAGTGAAGAAAATATTGCGGCCGTATCAGCTAGTGTGACAGAAGACCGCGAAATGTCGATTCGGCGCCGTTCCCAGCAGTTAGGCCTTTGTTACAGCACTACGTGGAAAATTTTGCGGAAGGATTTGGGCGTAAAGCCTTTTAAGATATAGCTGGTGCAAGAACTAAAGCCAGCCGACCTACCACAACGCCGAATTTTTGGTGAATGGGCTCTTGGAAAGCTGGCCGAGGATCCGCTTTTTTATCGAAAAATTGTGTTCAGCGATGAGGCTCACTTTTGGTTGAATGGGTACGTAAATAAGCAAAATTGCCGCATTTGGAGAGAAGATCAGCCAGAAGCATTGCAACAGCTACCAATGCATCCCGAAAAAGCCACTGTTTGGTGCGGTTTATGGGCCGGCGGAATTATTGGGCCATATTTCTTCAAAGATGATGCGAATCGCAGCGTTACTGTCAATGGTGAACGCTACCGAGCGATGATAACAAACTTTTTTTTGCCCGAAATGGAAGTTCTTGACTTGCATGATATGTGGTTTCCACAAGACGGTGCCACATGCCACACAGCACGCGAAACAATGGCGCAATTGCGAGGCGAGTTTGGTGAACATTTAATTTTACGTTTCGGGCCGGTCAATTGGCCGCCTAGATCGTGCGATTTGACACCATTAGATTATTTTTTGTGGGAGTATGTCAAGGCTAATGTCTATAGGGACAAGCCCGCTTCGATTGACGCACTGGAAGCCAACATCCATGCATTCATTCTTGAGATACCGGCCGATATGTGTGAAAAAGTATGCCAAAAATGGACTCAGCGGATGGGCTACCTGAGACGCAGCCGCGGTCAACGTTTGCATAAAATTATCTTTAAACATTAAATTGCAAGGTTCAAACTATCGATTCAAATAAATATTTCATTCATTTTTTCGAATTTTTTGTGTTTTTTTTTTTAAAAAGTTCTAAACCTCTTAAAAAATCACCCGTTATATAGACTCTCTGGCCGACGAAGTGTAAACATTTTTGAAATCCGCCCACTGCCACGCCCCCTTTTAGAAAAACGTAGTTTAAAGCCAAACTATAAGGAATTTCAAAAAAAGTCTGAGCAGCATATTTAGACAATCCCAATATCTATGTTTCGTCCATACAAAGTTTTACAAAGTAAAAACGCTTTTGTCCAAATTTTAAAACTTTCGAAAAATTTTTTTATGCAAATACTTCCGCAATGGTAATATAAACATTTTGTCCATTTGTATACCCCATCCCAAGGCATTAGCACTAGAAATACGTTGTTTTTGTCGAACCACAAAAGATTTTGATAAACTGTCTGAGCAATATATTGTGACAATATCATTTTCTGTATTTCATCGCCATAAGGCCTATATTTTGAGGATATTAATAATAAGGATGGGATGGGATAGGGTATTCAACGATCCGCACAGCGGATTGTAGCCTCTCATATGTTTTAAAATTCTTTACGGTTTGGCCAAAAAATACGTTTTCCTTAAAAGTGGGCGTGGCAGTGGGCGGATTTCAAAATTTTTTACACTTGTTCTGGTGGCACGGACAAGGATCCTATATACCAAATTTCATTATCCTAGCTCAAAATTTAAGGCCCTAAAATCGGTGACGAACAGACAGACGGACGGACGGACGGACAGACAGACATGGCTTAATCGACTCAGCTAAACATTTGAGGTATATGTAGCTAAATTATTTCTCTATGTTACAAACTAAGTATCAAAACTAATATACCCCTATGGGATAGGGTATAAACATATGAGAAGGCTGCAATCCGCTATGCGGATCGTTTAATACACTTACCCATCCCATCCTTAAAATTAATATCCCCAAAATATGGTCTTTATGGTCATAAAGTATTGAAAATGACGTTACAACATATCGTTCCGAAGGGTCCTCCTCCAATGTTCGTCATTATTCTAGATAGGGCAGCGCTACCCCTTGCCGATTTGACGCACGTTCTTTCAATGTGTTCCTTGTAAGCGAGTATAGCATCTATCATCACACCTAGATATTAAATAGCCGGTTTTGATGTTATATCATGATCGCCTACCCTGATGGTGATTGCCTCTCTTTTCTTCCGGCTGCTTACTAGTACTGCTTCTGTTTTGTGTTCTGCTAACATCCATCGTCTCACTTATCGGAAACATTCGTTGCCAATATCCTCTATTTCTTCCAGGTGGGCATACAAATGGTTTTTGTAGGAAAACGCCCCCAAAAAGTGGGCGTGGGTTAAAATGGTCTATTGACGAAATGTTGGTATTAGTACTGCCAATGATTGTGCATAAAATTTTTTTTCGAAAATTTTAAAATTTGACCAAAAAACATTTTTTAAATGAAACGTCCCCAAAAAGTGGGCGTGGCAAAAAACTTTATATTGACGAAATATAGATATTACGATTCTCTAAAAATGCTTTTCAGACACTTTTTTAAAATTCTTTACGGTTTGGCCAAAAAATACGTTGTTATGGGGTAGTGTATAGAAATGGTTTTTATATAAAAACGCCCCCAAAAAGTGGGCGTGGGTTAAAATGGTATAAAGACGAACAGACAGACATGGCTTAATCGACCCAGCTAATGATTCTGAGTCGATCCATATACTTTGAGGTAATGTAGCTAAATTATTTCTCTATGTTACAAACTAAGTATTAAAACTAATATACCTCTATGGGAGAGGTTTTTTGCCTGCATATGTTATGGGGTAGTGTATAAAAATGGTTTTTATATAAAAACGCCCCCTAAAAGTGGGCGTGGCAAAAAACTTTATATGAACGAAATATAGATATTATGATTGTTTAACTACGCTTTTCAGACACTTTTTTTAAATTCTTTGTATGGCCACAAACTACGTTTTTCTGAAAAGGGGCGTGGCAGTGGGCGGATTTCAAAATTTTTTACACTTGTTCTGCTGGGAACAACAAAGACCACGTGTACCAAATTTCATCACTCTATCCCCCATATGTTATGGGGTAGTGTATATAAAATGGTTCTTATATTAAAAATGCCCCCAAAAAGTGGGCGTGGCAAAAAACTTTATATGAACGAAATATAGATATTATGATTGTTTAACTACGCTTTTCAGACACTTTTTTTTAAATTCTTTGTATGGCCACAAACTACGTTTTTCTGAAAAGGGGCGTGGCAGTGGGCGGATTTCAAAATTTTTTACACTTGTTCTGCTGGGAACAACAAAGACCACGTGTACCAAATTTCATCACTCTATCCCCCATATGTTATGGGGTAGTGTATATAAAATGGTTCTTATATTAAAAATGCCCCCAAAAAGTGGGCGTGTGTTAAAATGGTGTATAGACGAAATGTTCATATTAATAATGTTAATGATTCTGCATCAACATTTTTTTCGAAAAATTTAAAATTTTACCGAAAACAGTTTTTTTTATTGAAAACGCTCCCAAATAGTGGGCGTGGCAATAAACTTCATATAGACGAAATATAGACACTAAGATGGTCTAAATATGTTGTTCAGAAACTTTTTTAAAATTCCTTACGGTTTGGCCAAAAACTGAATTTTTCTTAAAAGGGGGCGTGGCAGTGGGCTGATTTCAAAAATGTTTACACTTGTTCTGTAGGCAGGGACGAGGATCCTATGTACTAAATTTCATTATCCTAGCCCAAAATTTAAGGCCTAAAAATCGGTGACGGACGGACAGACAGACATGGCTTAAAAAAACAGAACCATAAAAGAATTTGATAAGCCTTCTGAACAATATGTTGTGACAACGTCATTTTCAATACTTTATGAGCAAACACAAAATTCAGGGGCACTCCTATGAAAATAAAGCTACAAGGTCCATAAAAGTAGTGGCGAGAGGTCTGCATACCTCATGTGATTCCAAAGAAATTGTTGAAGACCTTGCTCAAAAAGGCTTTCAAGCTCTGGAAGCCAATAATCTTTATAAAAATGAGACAACTAAAGACCCCACTCGGGAGCCAAAGACAAAAAAGAGGGGTCTACCATTACTTATGCTGACCTTTGACAATAAAGAAAGTCTCGAAAAGATCTATAGCATTAGATCAATTTTGGGAATAGTTGTTGAAATTGAACCTTTACGAAAGCTAAACATTGTTCCACAATGTAAACGTTGTCAAGCTTTTGGTCATTCACAAAAATATTGTAACCGTGACTTTGCTTGTGTTAAATGTGAAGGAAAACATGCGACTAAAAATTGTCCCATCAACAAAGAACAGGATGCAAAATGTGTGAACTGTCAGGGCAATCATCCAGCAAGCTATAGAGGATGCGCAGTTGCTAAAAAGTTTCAAGACAGTAAAACTAAACACAAAACTAACATTACTGGAAAGAGGTCTAGAAACAGAACAAATACTAAGGCAGTGGTTGAAAGTAAACCTAAAATCGATTCGCCTAAAGTAATCGTTCAAAATAAAACGATGAAAATAAAAAAAACGTATTCACAAATTGTGAAGAATGTGCGAAAGAATAAAGAATCATCCATAAGGGAAATGCTTGAACTTATCCTTAAAAGAATGGATAATCAAGATTTAACAATAAAACGGCTAAGCGAAGAAGTCGCTCTCAAAACATCATGACAGACAAAACACTGAAAATCGCAACATGGAATGCAAAAGGTCTTCTTCAGCACATATCTCGTATTTCTAGACATCGAACATATAGACGTCTGCCTGGTGTCCGAAACACATTTCTCAAAAGGACACAGTCTTGATAATAAAATAAAAAATTATATATGTTACCACGCTCCGCATCCAGCTGACAAAGCTAGAGGAGGATCGGCTATTATCATAAGAAAGAGCTTAAAACATTATGAAGAAGCTGAGTTCACTAATGAAAATATGCAAGTAACTACAATAAGTATTGGTATAAAAAAGAAAGAGCTCAAGATATCAGCAATATATTGCCCCCCAAGGTGCTCTCCAACAGAAGAACAATATGCAGAACTCCTAAAACTGCTAGGACATAACTTTCTTGTTGGTGGTGACTTTAATGCCAAACATACCCAATGGGGATCTAGGCTTATTTCAACAAAAGGCAAAAGGCTTTATCAAGCATGTCGCAAACACAAATGTGAATTCTTTTCCTCTAGATCGCCTACATACTGGCCATCAGATCCTAACAAAATACCAGACCTTATTGACTTTTTCGTAGCTAAGGGAATTAAACGGAATCATATAAGTGTCGAAGGTAGTAATGACTTATCGTCAGACCATACCCCAGTTATCTTGTCACTAAGCGAAACGGAAATCGAGAAAAAAAGTAATCCAAAGCTTGTGAACAAAAGAACAAACTAGACACAATTCAGAGAAAAACTTGAAAGATTTGTTAACCTAAGATCTCCCATGGAAACAAATGGGCAAATTGACCATGAAGTGGAACAATTCATTGCAGATATTCAACAGGCGGCAGAGGAAAGCACTCCAGTTAGTTCGAATAGAAGAAATTCAGAAACTAAATACCCTGTTCAAATAATGGAATTAATAAAAGCATAAAGATGAGCTCGAAGAAAATGGCAAACTACGAGGTTCCCCGATAATAAGACAGCTTTTAACCGTCTTAACAATGACTTTAAAAAAACGAATTAGTGAATTCAAAAATGAATCACTTAGCAGTTTCCTACAAAATCTAACGACGGATGCGTCTACCGAATACTCCTTATGGAAATCATCTAAATACCTGAAAAGACCGCAGTTACAGAACGCACCATTAAAATCACAAGACGGAAAATGGATCGGAAACCCGAAACAGAAGGCTGATTTCTTCGCAGAACACCTTTCGAGGGTTTTTAAGCCGTTCCCATCAAGTGCTCCAACAGAAGAAATACAATTCATTGATAGAAACGACGAATGCGAAATTCCTATTGTCACACTCAACGAAGTAAAAAGCGTATGTCAACATAAATTGTCGAACAAAAAAGCACCGGGGTACGATTTAATAACTGCTCAGGTTTTGAAAGAATTGCCACCAATAGCTTTTCAAAAATTTCAATTTATTATAAATGTATGTCTAAAGCACAGATATATGCCGCATCACTGGAAAATTGCTGAAGTCATTGTAATACCTAAAATAGGAAAACCTCCAACTGAAGTTTCTTCTTACAGACCAATATCGATTATACCAATTCTGGCAAAAGTTTTCGAAAAATTGCTATTGAAAAGACTTAGCAAAATTAGCAAAATTATAGATGAAAGAAGGCTCATTCCGAATCACCAGTTTGGATTCAGGAATAAACATTCCACGATTGACCAAGTGCATCGTATTACGGATGTTATAGAAAAGGCACTGGAGGAAAAACAAGTCTGTTCGGCTCTATTTCTAGATATTGCTCAAGCCTTTGACAAGGTTTGGCATGAGGGACTTGAGTATAAATTGCATAGGGATTTACCAAGACAGTATTATGAAATACTAAAATCATATATTTCAGACCGACTCTTTAGGGTTAGATATGAACAAGAATATTCAGAATTTAAGAAAGTCGAAGCAGGTGTTCCGCAAGGAAGTGTCCTAGGACCAACCCTGTATCTGTTATATACTAGGGATATTCCAGTGGATAACAATGCTTTCATGGCTACCTTTGCCGATGATACAGCAATACTGGTGCCTGAAAATAACGTTCTGAAAGCAACAGAAAAACTGCAGAATGCAGTCAATAAAGTTCAAAATTGGACGGAACAATGGCGTATCAAACTCAATGAGACAAAATCCACTCATATAAACTTCACTAATAAGAAGATTAACAATGTTCCCTTATTCATTAACCACCAAGCTGTACCTAACGCAAATATGGCTAAGTACCTTGGAATGAATTTGGACGCGAAGTTAAAGTGGAAAGATCACATCAAAAAGAAAATAGAAGAACTGAACCTAAAATATAGAAAAATGTACTGGTTACTGGGAAGAAACACAGACCTTTCCATCCAGAATAAACTCATGCTATATAAGCAAGTGTTGAAGCCTGTTTGGACGTATGGCATCCAATTATGGGCCTGTACTAAGAAAACAAATACAGAAACCATACAAAAATTCCAAAACATAGTCCTTCGTGGAATAGTAAATGCCCCTTGGTATATTAGAAATAGCGATTTGCACCGTGATCTACAAATCAACATGGTTACAGAAGAAATTAAAAATCACGATATATCACACAATCAGCGTCTACATAATAATGAAAACTCCGAGATGGAGAGAGTCCTAAATGTACGAAACAACATAAGGAGATTAAGAAGAACCAAGCCTCATGAGCTTATGGCCTAATTATATGAAAAAACATATGAGAGGCTACAATCCGCTATGCGGATCGTTGAATACCCTATCCCATCCCATCCTTTAAATTAATATCCTCAAAATATAGGCCTTATGGCGATGAAATACAGAAAATGACATTGTCACAATATATTGCTCAGACAGTGTCTCAATATCTTGTATGGTTCGACAAAAAACAACGTATTTCTATTGCTAATGCCTTGGGATGGGGTATACAAATAGTTTTTGTAAGAAAACGCCCCCAAAATGTGGGCCTAGGTGAAAATGATCTATAGACAAAATGTTTATATTATCATTTCGGAAGTATATGCATCAAAATTTTTTTCGAAAGTTTTAAAATTTGGACAAAAAGCGTTTTTTACTAAAAACGCCCCCAAAAAGTGGGCGTGGCAAAAAACTTTGTATGAACGAAATATAGATATTAGGATTGTCTAAATATGCTACTCAGACACTTTTTTGAAATTCCTTACGGTTTGGCCAATAAATAAGTTTTCCTAAAAAGGGGGCGTGGCAGTAGGCGGATTTCAAAAATTTTTACACTTGTTCTGGTGGCACGGACGAGGATCCTATATACCAAATTTCATTATCCTAGCTCAAAATTTAAGGCCCAAAAACCGCTGACGAACAGACAGACGGACGGACGGACGGACAGACAGACATGGCTAATTCGACTCAGCTAGCGATTCTGAGCCGATCCATATACTTTGAGGTATATGTAGCAAAATTATTTCTCTATGTTACAAACTAAGTATCAAAACTAATATACCCCCCTGTTCATGTGAAACCCTTATAATGTGGATATCTTTAATAATCGATAACATTGTACATAGTATTAAGTAATTATGTCAGATGTCGCCTCATGTTTACACTTTAATTCATGTTCTTACTTACCTACTTCCTTTTTCTCCTGACAAAACTCCTTCTCTTTTTTCAATCACCCTCAACGAGGTAAGACATCGAGCTCACTACCAATAAAGATTAGAATAGAAACTTACACTATCTTTTTTTATTCTAACTCCTCAACGAGGAAATTTTCCAACCAGCGCCTACCCAAGGGTCTACCTTAAAGCACCCGTACATTTTGGTCCTTCGAGCCGGATATTACAAATATCATCTAAATTCTTAAATCGATTATTGGTTAATATCATAATTCCTCGAATTCAATTTATCGCTTTATTCAACCATTCAACGATCAACGATCACCACTCAAGTTCTTCATATTTTGCACCGCAAAATTGGCACCATCAACCTTCAGAATAGAGAGTCAATTACGATCAGCAGCAGCACTAGCAGCTCTCAGGGACAATAAAAGACCGTTAACCATCAGCAGAAGTGAACATAATCCAATTCGACCAGCAGTTTCATCTTCGCAGCGCAAGAGACACCACATTCATCTACCGGTCATCAGTTGGAAGAACAACAAAAATAGGAAAAACTAAATCTCGTTAACCAAGTGCTTCTGTTACGTTTATCATAGTAGTTTATCACCAGTAGTTATCACTAGTGAGAACAGGTACGTGAAACATTTTTTATAAGTGCAATATAACTATGTATACACATTTTAAACACCCATAAGAACTCGTGTAAAATACTTTTTTGTTTTCTCATATTCGTACTTATTTAACAACAAAGTGTATAGCGCCAGTGTATTTAATTAGTGTCAGATTTCATTTGATATATAACTTTCTAAATTGCCATTGTGCTATAAATTGCATAAAGTGTTTTAAGACAATCGTAATGAACGGTCTAGAAGATTTCGTACTTGCTACCGATCAATTAACCGAATTTCGAAAATCATTTAAAGAAATTGCGATCGTCGATCAGACCGTATTAACGTTAGAAACTTCAAAGGTGAAGGTAAAGGAGTTATGGGCAGAAATCCGTAAAATATATTCACTTTGCTTGGAAGCCGACTCTACGTCTGAAGAAGATCTGCAAGCCATAAAAGGCAAATATAGATCATCATCATCCCTTTACGTTACGTGCTTGTGTGAAATATTTGATTCAATTCGAAAATTAAAATTAATAAAAGGTGATGCTGAAGATATTGTATTAGATGAGTGTCAACCAGAGGTTGCGGTGACAAATAATTCATACGCAGCTCCAGGTCAGTCACTTGATCCTAATTCTTTGCTATGTGTGAAAGTTCCTCCTTGTGATACCGAAACTTTTCATGGTGATTATTTGTCGTGGCCATTTTTCCGAGATTTATTCAAGGCTATCTACATAAACCACCCAAAGTGATGTGCTGTACAGAAATTATTTCATTTACGCTCTAAAACTAAAGGCGAAGCACATAACATCGTTTGCAAATTTCCATTAACAGCTGATAATTTCGATCTGGCTTGGAACGCTTTAACGGAGCAATTTGAAAATAAACGAATTTTGGTGAATAGTCAACTCAAAACACTTTTTAATCTACCTGTTCTGACAGTAGATTCGGGTAAAAATCTCAAAAAACTTCAAAGTGAAATTAATGATTGTCTCTCAATTCTAAATAAATATGCAGTTGATACAAAATCATGGGACCCAATTTTAGTATTTCTGTGTTCCAATAGACTTCCCGATAAAACACTTTCAGTTTGGGAACAGTCCATTAAAAAGCCACGCGATCTTCCATCTTGGAGAGAAATGGACTCGTTTTTAACTCAGCAGTATCAGATTTTAGAATCAGTATCGGATATCAGGGATTCTACTTCTAAAGTGCATAAACCTAGATTAACTTCGCATCCAAGGCAGAATCAACAACAACATCGTGCTTTCAACACTAAAACTAATACTTTCAGTTGCCGCTTATGCAAAGCTTCTCATCCTTTACGACTTTGCGAGACGTTTTTGCAACTTTCTGTTCCTGATAGAGTTAAACATATCAATTCGTTTAAGTATTGTGGGAATTGTCTTTCACCAAGCCACTTATCAACAGATTGTCAAAGCCGCTTTACATGCAAGCAGTGTCGACAACCACATCACACACTCTTGCATATCTCAACCCATGTACCAAACCATCAAGCTTCATCTATCTCTAATCCCAGTTCTTCACATCTCAGTTCCTCACATCCGAGTTCCTCACAACAAGTTTCTGCAAACAATATACAGTCCACAAACCAATCGCCTAATCTACAAGTTCAATCATTTTTCTCAAAAAACAGTGAACGTGTGATTCTTGCTACCACATTAGTAGATATTTATCACCTTGGTACTAAATTCACCTTGCGCGCGCTTCTCGATCCTGGATCAGAAGCAAGTTTTATTTCCGAAGATGTACAGCGAAGATTACGTCTTCCTGTAAAGCCCATTCAAGCCAACATATCCGGCATGAGCGCAGTTATTACTACTACCTCTTCGAAACTATGCTCCATAATTTTGAGCTCAAGACATATGGAGTCATTTACCGCATCGGTCAATGCCATCGTTTTAAAACGCCTCACAGGTAACTTACCATCCTTTAACATCAGTCGCGAGGATCTAACAGGACGCGTAGATTTTGAACTAGCTGATCCCTTCTTTTATCAGAGTTCTTACATTGATTTTATCATTGGAGCCGATTTATATCCATCGATTATTCTTGATGGTGTAAAAACAAATGTTTTTGGCTCATTAGTTGCCCAAAATACCGTTTTTGGGTGGATATTATCTGGTCCTTTGTCTCAAGGGAACATTAAAAGCTTTCACACAATTCTCTCTAACTTTTCTGAAATCTCGTTAGACAAACAAGTTTCTAGATTCTGGGAACTTGAAGAGATTCCAGAGCACAAATCTCTTACTAAAGAAGAAGAATATTGTGAAAAGCTTTATTCAGAAAGCACTTTTCGTGACCACGATGGTCGCTATATTGTTCGGCTTCCCTTTATAGACTCTGCTCCAAGGTTGGGACATTCAAGAGCGATCGCATATCAACAATTTTCGCGTAATGAAAGATTGTTATCTAAAAACTCCGATCTTTTCGTCAAATACAATGAGGTTCTGGAAGAATACCTTCTACTTGGACATATGAAGGAAGTTAATGGACATGGAATTCGTGAAACCCAACCAATATCCTCTTACTACTTGCCTCATCACGCAGTAATTAAGCCAGATAGCCTCACTACTAAATTAAGAGTAGTCTTCAATGCTTCAAATCCTTCAAGCAACGGTATAAGTCTTAACGATATCCTTCATGTTGGCCCAGTGCTACAATCAGATCTCATGAATCTAATATTACGGTGGCGCTTCTATCGATATGTGTTTAGTGCAGATATCGAAAAAATGTATCGCCAAATCTGGGTTCATCCTGAAGATACATCCTACCAGAGAATTCTTTTTCGCAAGTCTCTAACAACTGAATGTCGGGACTATGAGTTGAAAACAGTTACGTTTGGTGTCAACTGCGCACCTTACCTTGCTATTCGCACTCTAAAGCAACTCGCTATTGACATCGAATCAAAATACCCAGTAGCTTCTTCAATTTTAAAGAACGATTTTTATGTTGACGATGTTTTGTCTGGAGCACACGACATTGACTCATGTTTGCAAGCCCAAAAGGACTTGACATCAGCTTTAAATTCCGCAGGGTTTTCGTTACGGAAATGGACTTCTAATAGTGTTGATTTAATAAAAAACCTTCCACAACCATTTCTCTATGACGAAGACTTTCTGAAATTTGAAGACAAAAGTTTAACTAAGACTTTGGGTATCTCGTGGAATGCAAGGCTTGATTCATTCCAGTTTTTTTCAAAAACGTTTGATGACAACACTCCATTGACAAAGCGTGGAGTCTTGTCAGTCATAGCTCGGATATTTGATCCAGCAGGGTGGTTAGCTCCGGTAGTTATTGCAGCCAAGCTGATTCTCCAGCAAATCTGGAGGGATGGGACGTCTTGGGACATGCCGCTTGTGCCCCTTACGTGTCAACGCTGGACAACATTTTTTGCTGCCCTTCCTGATATTCAATTCATTCGGGTACCCAGGTGGATTGAATATACCCCCCATAGCTCGGTTCAGGTGCATGGATTTTGTGATGCGTCAGAGCAAGCTTATGCAGCCGCTTTATATTTGCGTATACAGCAAGATCCAAATACTTGGTGCTGTTACCTCTTATGCTCTAAAAGTAAGGTAGCACCAGTCAAACAAATTCCTTTGCCTAGACTCGAACTATGTGGAGCGGTTCTTTTAACCAACCTGATCCGTCATACTTTACCAAATTTAAGAATAACCACATATGAAGAGTTTTTATGGACAGATAGTACCATCGTTTTAGCATGGTTGAACAAACATCCATCAACATGGAAAACATTTGTGGCTAACCGTGTCTCAAAAATTCAAAGTCATTTCCCATGTTCTCAGTGGCGTCATGTCCGATCAGCTGATAATCCGGCTGACTTAGCGACGAGAGGTATCTTTGCAAAGGACCTGCAACATAATCAACTATGGTGGCATGGACCTCAATGGCTTCTAAAATCTGAGTCTGACTGGCCACAATCTCTTTTCCAGGCTCCCCAGGAAATAGAACAGAGACTGATTAAAATGAACGTCACACTGTTGGTCCCTGATATCGAAAGCATAATTCAAAGATTTTCGTCTTGGTCGAAGATGCTTCATGTGATGTGTTATGTACTGCGTTTTTTCCATACAACCCACTCTCGATACAAAACCATGTATTCATATAATTCCCATACCATTTCTCAAGATGAAATTTCTAAAACAAAATTATTTATTATTCGAAGTAGCCAACATCTTCATTATCCCAATGAATACACACTTCTAACCCAGGGAAAGCCTGTATCAAAACATATGAGAGGCTACAATCCGCTATGCGGATCGTTGAATACCCTATCCCATCCCATCCTTTAAATTAATATCCTCAAAATATAGGCCTTATGGCGATGAAATACAGAAAATGACATTCTCACAATATATTGCTCAGACAGTTTCTCAAAATCTTGTGTGGTTCGACAAAAAACAACGTATTTCTATTGCTAATGCCTTGGGATGGGGTATACAAATGGTTTTTGTAAGAAAACGCCCCCAAAATGTGGGCGTAGGTGAAAATGATCTATGAACAAAATGTTTATATTACCATTTCGGAAGTATTTGCATCAAAATTTTTTTCGAAAGTTTTAAAATTTGGACAAAAAGCGTTTTTTACTAAAAACGCCCCCAAAAAGTGGGCGTGGCAAAAAACTTTGTATGAACGAAATATAGATATTAGGATTGTCTAAATATGCTACTCAGACACTTTTTTGAAATTCTTTACGGTTTGGCCAAAAAATAAGTTTTCCTAAAAAGGGGGCGTGGCAGTGGGCGGATTTCAAAAATTTTTACACTTGTTCTGGTGGCACGGACGAGGAACCTATATACCAAATTTCATTATCCTAGCTCAAAATTTAAGGCCCAAAAACCGCTGACGAACAGACAGACGGACGGACGGACGGACGGACGGACAGACAGACATGGCTAGTTCGACTCAGCTAGCGATTCTGAGTCGATCCATATACTTTGAGGTATATGTAGCAAAATTATTTCTCTATGTTACAAACTAAGTATCAAAACTAATATACCCCCCTATGGGATAGGGTATAAAAAGAGTAGTCTTCTTAATCTCAATCCAATGATTGATTCTTTGGGAATAATACGTTCCAATGGAAGGCTAGCTTCTTCGACGCTTTCCTATAGCGAAAGATATCCAATGATCTTACCCTACAACTCCTACATCGCGTCACTTCTTGTCAGGTTTTACCATTCGCTCTCACTGCATGGTGGTATCCAGTTAGTTTTATGATTGATTCGCTGCGAATTCTGGATTCCGCGAATCAAAACACTGGTCAAGAAGCATCTTCGTTTATGTAACACTTGTATAATCCACAGGAAGCAGTTAAACAATCAAATAATAGCAGCCCTACCAGTGGAAAGAACCATAATCACTTTACCATTCACACACACAGGCCTCGATTTTGCAGATCCTTTTACCATTAAAAGCTTTGCTGGACGAGGTTACCGCATATCTAAGGGGTATGTTTGTGTCTTTGTGTGTTTTGCCACTCGAGCAATTCATCTTGAGGCGACTAGTGATCTAACTACAGAGTCCTTTCTAGCTGCATTAAATAGGTTTATTGCCAGGCGTGGGTTACCTACCACCATTTATTCCGGCAATGGTACAAATTTGGTGGGAGCTAGTAAAATCATTGCCAATGAATTTAGTAATTTTCTTAAATCACTGTCAGCAAACGTTGCAGAAAGTTACAAAGACCGTAACTTACAGTGGAAATTCATTCCACCAGGGGCGCCACATATGGGTGGCCTCTGGGAAGCGGCGGTAAAGAGTTTCAAAGTCCATTTTCGGAAGATCGCAGGAGATCAAAGGTTTAGTTTTGAAGAGTTTACAACTCTTCTGGCCAAAATAGAGGCTTGTCTTAACTCAAGACCCATCTCCCCGATATCCGAAAATATTAATGATCCATTACCCTTAACCCCAAGGCACTTTCTTCGGGGTGGTCCGCTTTTAGCTACCCCAGAATCTGATATTTCCGAGAAATCCCTAAGCTGCATTCGGCGATGGGAAAAGGTTAAGTTGATGCACCAACAGTTTTGTTCACGTTGGAAGCAAGAGTATCTCTGCGAAATGCATAAGAGGTATAAATGGAAAAATCCACAAAGAGATATTGCAGTAAATGACCTTGTGGTTATTCGAGATGAGAGACTTTCTCCAAACGATTGGCGCTTAGGACGCGTGGTAAAAATATATCCTGGTTCTGACGGTAGAATACGTGTTGCGGATATAAAAACCCAATTTGGTACACTCACACGGCCTATTGTAATATTGTAAAGCTCTGTGTTTTATTAAATTCGTGAAATAAATAAACCTCATATCTATCTTTTTATTCTTACTTTTAAGTTATATTTTCTGAATTTGAAAAGTATCTCAAAATTGTATAATTTGAATTTGTTAACCAATTTCTTTTGCACCAGTTGCTGCAAGGCGGTCGGCAATGTTCATGTGAAACCCTTATAATGTGGATATCTTTAATAATCGATAACATTGTACATAGTATTAAGTAATTATGTCAGATGTCGCCTCATGTTTACACTTTAATTCATGTTCTTACTTACCTACTTCCTTTTTCTCCTGACAAAACTCCTTCTCTTTTTTCAATCACCCTCAACGAGGTAAGACATCGAGCTCACTACCAATAAAGATTAGAATAGAAACTTACACTATCTTTTTTATACCCTATCCCATAGGGGGGTATATTAGTTTTGATACTTAGTTTGTAACATAGAGAAATAATTTTGCTACATATACCTCAAAGTATATGGATCGACTCAGAATCGCTAGCTGAGTCGAACTAGCCATGTCTGTCTGTCCGTCCGTCCGTCCGTCCGTCCGTCCGTCTGTCTGTCTGTTCGTCAGCGGTTTTTGGGCCTTAAATTTTGAGCTAGGATAATGAAATTTGGTATATAGGTTCCTCGTCCGTGCCACCAGAACAAGTGTAAAAATTTTTGAAATCCGCCCACTGCCACGCCCCCTTTTTAGGAAAACTTATTTTTTGGCCAAACCGTAAAGAATTTCAAAAAAGTGTCTGAGTAGCATATTTAGACAATCCTAATATCTATATTTCGTTCATACAAAGTTTTTTGCCACGCCCACTTTTTGGGGGCGTTTTTAGTAAAAAAACGCTTTTTGTCCAAATTTTAAAACTTTCGAAAAAAATTTTGATGCAAATACTTCCGAAATGGTAATATAAACATTTTGTTCATAGATCATTTTCACCTACGCCCACATTTTGGGGGCGTTTTCTTACAAAAACCATTTGTATACCCCATCCCAAGGCATTAGCAATAGAAATACGTTGTTTTTTGTCGAACCACACAAGATTTTGAGAAACTGTCTGAGCAATATATTGTGAGAATGTCATTTTCTGTATTTCATCGCCATAAGGCCTATATTTTGAGGATATTAATTTAAAGGATGGGATGGGATAGGGTATTCAACGATCCGCATAGCGGATTGTAGCCTCTCATATGTTTTTATTCTAACTCCTCAACGAGGAAATTTTCCAACCAGCGTCTACCCAAGGGTCTACCTTAAAGCACCCGTACACCCCTATGGGATAGGGTATAATAAAGACCACATTTTGGGGATATTAATTTTAAGGATGATTGGGATAGGGTATTAAACGATCCGCATAGCGGATTGTAGCCTACTCATATGTTTATACCCTATCCCATAGGGGGGTATATTAGTTTTGATACTTAGTTTGTAACATAGAGAAATAATTTTGCAACATATACCTCAAAGTATATGGATCGACTCAGAATCGCTAGCTGAGTCGAATTAGCCATGTCTGTCTGTCCGTCCGTCCGTCCGTCCGTCTGTCTGTTCGTCAGCGGTTTTTGGGCCTTAAATTTTGAGCTAGGATAATGAAATTTGGTATATAGGATCCTCGTCCGTGCCACTAGAACAAGTGTAAAAATTTTTGAAATCCGCCCACTGCCACGCCCCCTTTTTAGGAAAACTTATTTTTTGGCCAAACCGTAAGGAATTTAAAAAAAGTGTCTGAGTAGCATATTTAGACAATCCTAATATCTATATTTCGTTCATACAAAGTTTTTTACCACGCCCACTTTTTGGGGGCGTTTTTAGTAAAAAACTCTTTTTGTCCAAATTTTAAAACTTTCGAAAAAAATTTTGATGCAAATACTTCCGAAATGGTAATATAAACATTTTGTCTATAGATCATTTTCACCTACGCCCACATTTTGGGGGCGTTTTCTTAAAAAAACCATTTGTATACCCCATCCCAAGGCATTAGCAATAGAAATACGTTGTTTTTTGTCGAACCACACAAGATTTTAAGAAACTGTCTGAGCAATATATTGTGGCAATGTCATTTTCTGTATTTCATCGCCATAAGGCCTATATTTTGAGGATATTAATTTAAAGAATGGGATGGGATAGGGTATTCAACGATCCGCATAGCGGATTGTAGCCTCTCATATGTTTTTATACCCTATCCCATATGGGTATATTAGTTTTGATACATAGTTTTTATCATAAACAAATAATTTAGCTACATATACCTCCAAGTATATGGATCGACTCAGAATCGCTATCTGAGTCGATTTAGCCATGTCTGTCCGTCCGTCCGTACGTCACCAGTTTTTGGGCCTTAAATTTTGAGCTAGAAGGATGAAACTTGATACACGTGCTCTTTGTTGCTTCCAGCAGAACAAGTGTAAAGTGTAAAATCCGCCTACTCTCACGTCCCCTTTTTAGAAAAACGTATTTTTTGGCCCATTCGTAAAGAATTGAAATCATCGGGGTAAGATGCCTTATAAAGCGTGGGTCGATCGCGTACAAGTGTTGCGGCGGCTTGTCACATGCTATTCTCCCTCAGAACATACAGGCATTACTTACCTTTTCTTTCTGGTGGCTTAGTTAATACAAATACTCCTAGTATATAATAGGTTTCTTACTTTTTTTTAGGCAAACTTTATTTGTAATAAATGCCTAATCTTGTAAAAATAAGGGTATGGTAGATATCCAAACGAAAAGTTGGAGGTTTGTCAATAAGCTTCTTTGAGTACACTTTATCACCAGAAAAGAAATTGGCTTTCAATTGCGCTTCAAAACAATAGTTACTTCTCCTTAACTTCTTTTACTAAGCTTATAGTTCAGTGGAACACTACTCGAAAGCATGCGGCTGTGTTCAAGAGGTTATTGAGTTTAAACACCAGTTACACTTGCTACTGAGCCACAATACTCGAGTGCAAACACAATTGTGTTTAATCTTTATACCCTATCCCATAGGGGTATATTAGTTTTGACATTAAGTTTGTAACATAGAGAAATAATTTCGATAGATATACCTCAAAGTATATGGATCGATCCAGAATCGCTATCTGAGTCGATTAAGCCATGTCTGTCTGTCCGTCCGTCTGTGTCACCGATTTTTGGGCCTTAAATTTTGAGGTAGAGTGTTGAAATTTGATATATAGACTCTCTGTCCGACGAAGCAGAACAAGTGTATAATTTTTTGAAATCCGCCCACTGCCACGCCCCCTTTTTAGAAAAACGTAGTTGCAAGCCAAAGGAAGGTAAGGAATTTCAAAAAAGTGTCTGAGTAGTATATTTAGACAATCCTTGTATCTATAATTCTTCCATACAAAGTTTTTTGCCACGCCCATTTTTTGGGGACGTTTTTAGTAAAAAACGTTTTTTGTCCAAATTTAAACAATTTCGAAAAAAACTTTTGATGCAAATACTTCCGTATTGGTAATATAAACATTTTGTCCATAGATCATTTTCACCTACGCCCACATTTTGGAGCGTTTTCTTACAAAAACCATTTGTAAATCCTATCCCAAGGCGTTAGCAATATAAATACGTTGTTTTTTGTCAAACCACAAAAGGTTTTGATAAACTGTCTGAACAATAGCTATGTTGCGACAATGTCATTTTCCGGAATTCACAGGCATAAAGCCTACATTTTGAGGATATTAATTTTAAGGATGGGATGGGATAGGGTATTCAACGATCCGAATAGCGGATTGTAGACTTCTCATATGTTTTTTTATTATTAGCACGAGCTAAAGGGTTTATGAATACCCTTATAGTGTTGGAGCACAGCGCGGGCAAGAGGAGATACCGATATGCATTGGTTTGAAATTTTTTAAATTGTAATGTAAAGAAAAGACTGAGTTTGGTAAAGCATTCCATATTCGTGTTGTTCGGTTTAGGAATGAATCTCTATATTTCATAGTATACGAAGATAGAGGGTGAATTGATTAGCATTCATGGCATGGCGGGTATTACGGTTGAGTGTTTGAAGGGGCGGAATGCAGCTGGCTATTTCGATTGAGCATTTACTGTTAAAATAGCGGTAAAAAAAGTGTTAGGCAAGAGATATTCCTACGATGTTCAAGCGAGAATATAGAGTTCGGTACGGTTCGATCTCCTATCAGTTTTATCGCACGTTTTTGTATCCTATCCAGTAGGTGCAATGATGTTTTTGCTGCATCAGACCAGATGTGGGCGTTGAACTTAAGTTTGGGGCATATATACGCTTTATATATTGAGGCCAATTAGAAGGGGTGAAATATTGTTTGCATCGATTAAGGAAACCTAGACATTTCGCTGCATTTTTAGCGATTTCGATTCTGTGGTCGTTCCAACGAAGGTCGTTGCTAACACAGATACCGAGCATGGAAAGTTTTTCGGTTTCGGCGATGCAAGCGCCATTCATGGATAATGGCTGTAAATTTTGGTTTCGCTTAGATGACAGAAGACAGAATTGTGTTTTGGAAGCATTAAATTCCACTCTATTGGATTTACCCCATTTAATTATGCATTCAAGATCGGAATTTAATGAGCTTAACATATTTAGCCGTTTCTATTCCACGTCCGAACATGAAGGGCGTGGATTAGAGAATGAATATGAAAAGTTGAGAGTGCTGTCATCGGCAAAGGAATGGATTCGATTAGAAGTTGCAGACAAGAGGTCATTAATAAAAATGAGAAAGAGTGTCAGGGACAGAACGGAGCGCTGGGGAACACCAGCATTTATTTCGTGAGTAGCAGACAGACTTTAGGGACGGGCTGGACAAATGCTGTTTTCCATAGAAAAGCTTACGCAGTGGTTTTGCCAACGTGGAAGAACACCTCTTCAGAATTATGGGGGAGATACCATCTGAACCAGACGATTTGTGAATGTTAAGATCTAATAATACTCTTGCGACTGTACGAGTACCGATGTGAATTGGTTATACGTTCTCAAGTACAGGAGGGGAATGGAAGATGAGGTCGAATTCTTAATGTTATTGGCAAACGACCAACAGTTTTTACTACCTTTGGGGCATAGTAGACTTTTTTGTCTCAGCTTTAAGTTGTGGGAAAATTTGACACGCTTGATGCGAGTATAACAGTCGTTTCTGGCTCGTTTGAATATAAGTCCTCAGTAGGATTGGTCTTTTATAACCGAAAATATAACTCTTTCAACCTAACAGCCTCTTTGCAGCTCGAGTCATACCACCCGTTTTCCCGAGGTTTGATACTCTTACCCGGTGAGGGATAATGGAGAATGGTGTTCGTTATCGGATTGGCAGTAGCATCCACGCCATTATGGAGGAAGCATAATGACCAGTTATAATTCTTAAAGAAACCGTTAAGAGCTTCCCAGTTAGCTTTCTCGTAGTGCCTTAAAGTTATTTTCGGAATTTGTTCTTTAACTACCTGGTTGGAGTACGAGAAATAAGGCGATACGATACAGTGGTCTGACGAGCCTAGAGGCGATAGCACATTGATAGTGTATTAATAAGGATGAGAGGTCAGAAACAAGTCCAGAGAGTTAGCGGCTTGACTGTGAATGTTCGGAATTCGTGTTGGCTCATTTACAAGCTGGGCTAAGTTGTTTACCTCAGCAAAGATCTCAACATACCTTCCTTCCGGGTGTTGACTGCAACGATGAATTGTGTACATTGAAATCGCCTGCAATGATGATTACGACGACATCAAACTCTTTATAAGTCGAGTAGCTGTCCATATTTGGGCTTCTATAAATAAAATAGTAGTGGATTATTTGCCTACGGACATGGAATTTCAGCCATATAAAATTAAAATTCGGATTGGCCGTATTGTTGTTGAATTTGGTATTCTACATTACTACGAATGTTAACGGCGAGACCATGGTGAGAATAATGGCACTAAGTTATATCCTGGAAGACTTAGTTCTGAAATTTCAGAATTAGCGCCCACCTGTGTTTCACAAAGTGCCAAAACAGCTGGTTTGTATTTAGATATGTGAACGGTAGCCGAAAAGAGATTTGTTCTTAACCCGTGAATATTACTCTCATCTTCTCTAAAATTCCTATCCATTACAATTTACAAATATAAAAAACACAACTCCGACGTCAGCTAAGCAGAGCCGTGAAGTGAAGATTTATAGTTTGGTTTCCAACAACAATTTGTCACCCGCTATTTGACAGATGATGTTTATGCTCCAAGTTTAAGCAAGTGCAATTATGAAAAAAAACATATGGAAGGCTACAATCCGCTGTGCGGATCGTTGAATACCCTATCCCATCCTATCTGTAAAACTTAAATCCCCAAAAAGTGGACATGGCTAAGCACACGATGTGGATAAAATAAAGAAAATGTCATGGTGACAACAAATTCATCAGACTGCTTATAAAAAACTTTAACGGTTCTACAAAAGACAAGGTTTTCTCCTGCATATGTTATGGGGTAGTATATAAAAATGGTTTTTATATAAAAACGCCCCCAAAAAGTGGGCGTGGGTTAAAATAGTCTATGGACGAAATGTTCATATTTATATTACTAATGATTCTGCATCAAAATTTTTTTCGAAAATTTTAAAATTTGACCGAAAAATGTTTTTTATTAAAAACGCCCCCAAAAAGAGGGCGTGGCAAAAAACTTTATATGAACGAAATACAGATATTCAGATTGTCTAAATATGTTGTTCAGAAAGTTTTTCCAAATTCCTTATGGTTTGGCCAAAAATACGTTTTTCTAAAAAGGGGGCGTGGCAGTGGGCGGATTTCAAAAATTTTTACACTTGTTCTGCTGGGAGCAACAAAGAGCACGTGTACCAAATTTCATCCTTCTAGATCAAAATTTAAGGCCCAAAAACTGGTGACGTACGGACGGACGGACGGACGGACAGACATGGCTAAATCGACTCAGCTATCGATTCTGAGTCGATCCGTATACTTTGAGGTATATGTAGCTAAATTATTTCTCTATGTTACAAACTATGTATCAAAACTAATATACCCCTATGGGATAGGGTATAAACATATGAGAGGCTACAATCCGCTATGCGGATCGTTGAATACCCTATCCCATCCCATCCTTTAAATTTATATCCTCAAAATATAGGCCTTATGGCGATGAAATACAGAAAATGACATTGTCACAATATATTGCTCAGACAGTTTCTCAAAATCTTGTGTGGTTCGACAAAAAACAAAGTATTTCTATTGCTAATGCCTAGGGATGGGGTATACAAATGGTTTTTGTAAGAAAACGCCCCCAAAATGTGGGCGCAGGTGAAAATGATCTACGGACAAAATGTTTATATTACCATTGCGGAAGTATTAGCATCAAAATATTTTTCGAAAGTTTCAAAATTTGAACAAAAAGCGTTTTTTACTAAAAACGCCCCCAAAAAGTGGGCGTCCCAAAAAACTTTGTATGAACGAAATATAGATATTAGGATTGTCTAAATATGCTACTCATACACTTTTTTGAAATTCCTTACGGTTTGGCCAAAAAATAAGTTTTCCTAAAAAGGGGGCGTGGCAGTGGGCGGATTTCAAAAATTTTTACACTTGTTCTGGTGGCACGGACGAGGATCCTATATACCAAATTTCATTATCCTAGCTCAAAATTTAAGGCCCAAAAACCGCTGACGAACAGACAGACGGACGGACGGACGGACGGACAGACAGGCATGGCTAATTCGACTCAGCTAGCGATTCTGAGTCGATCCATATACTTTGAGGTATATGAAGCAAAATTATTTCTCTATGTTACAAACTAAGTATCGAAACTATGCGGATGCGGATCGTTGAATACCCTATCCCATCCCATCCTTTAAATTAATATCCTCAAAATATAGGCCTTATGGCGATGAAAAACAGAAAATGACATTGTCACAATATATTGCTCAGACAGTTTCTCAAAATCTTTTGTGGTTCGACAAAAAACAACGTATTTCTATTGCTAATGCCTTGGGATTGGGTATACAAATGGTTTTTGTAAGAAAACGCCCGCAAAATGTGGGCGTAGGTGAAAATGATCTATTAACAAAATGTTTTTATTACCATTGCGGAAGTATTTGCATCAAAATTTTTTTCGAAAGTTTTAAAATTTGGACAAAAAAACGTTTTTTACTAAAAACGCCCCCAAAAAGTGGGCGTGGCAAAAAACTTTGTATGAACGAAATATAGATATTAAGATTGTCTAAATACGTTGCTAACACACTTTTTTGAAATTCCTTACGGTTTGCCTTAAAACTACGTTTTTTCTAAAAGGGGGCGTGGCAGTGGGCGGATTTTAAAACTTTTTACACTTGTTCTGGTGACTCGGCCAAGGATCCAATATACCAAATTTCATTATCCTAGCTCAAAATTTAAGGCCCAAAAATCGGTGACGAACACACAGACGGACGGACGGACGGACAGACAGACATGGCTAATTCGAATCAGCTAGCGATTCTGAGTCGATCCAAATACTTTGAGGTATATGTAGCTAAATTATTTCTCTATGTTACAAACTAAGTATCAAAACTAATATACCCCTATGGGATAGGGTATAAACATATGAGAGGCTACAATCCGCTATGCGGATCGTTGAAAACCCTATCCCATCCCATCCTTAAAATTAATATCCTCAAAATATAGGCCTTATGGCGATGAAATACAGAAAATGACATTGTCACAATATATTGTTTATCAAAATCTTTTGTGGTTAGACATAAAACAACGGTTTTCTATTGCTAATGCCTTGGAATGGGGTATACAAATGGTTTTTTGTAAGAAAACGCCCCCAAAATGTGGGCCTAGGTGAAAATGATCTATAGACAAAATGTTTATATTACCATTGCGGAAGTATTTGCATCAACATTTTTTTCGAAAGTTTTAAAATTTGGACAAAAAACGTTTTTTACTAAAAACAACCCCAAAAAGTGGGCGTGGCAAAAAACTTTGTATGAACGAAATATAGATATTAGGATTGTCTAAATATGCTGCTCCGACACTTTTTTGAAATTCCGTACGGTTTGGCTTAAAACTACGTTTTTTCTAAAAGGGGGCGTGGAAGTGGGCGGATTTTAAAAATTTTTACACTTGTTCTGGTGACTCGGCCAAGGATCCTATATACCAAATTTCATTATCGTAGCTCAAAATTTAAGGCCCAAAAATCGGTGACGAACAGACAGACGGACGGACGGACGGACGGACAGACAGACATGGCTAATTCGACTCAGCTAGAGATTCTGAGTCGATCCATATACTTTGAGGTATATGTAGCTAAATTATTTCTCTATGTTACAAACTAAGTATCAAAACTAATATACCCCTATGGGATATAAAGTTTTTTGCCACGCCCACTTTTTGGGAGCGTTTTTAATAAAAAACTGTTTTCGGTCAAATTTTAAAATTTTCTAAAAAAATTTTGATGAAGAATCATTAGTAATATAAATATGAACATTTCGTCAATAGACCATTTTAACCCACGCCCACTTTTTGGGGGTGTTTTTATATAAAAAACATTTTTATACCCTACCCCATTACATATGCAGGAGAAAACCTTGTCTTTTGTAGAACCGTAAAAGTTTTTTATAAGCAGTCTGAAGAATTTGTTGTCACCATGTCATATTCTTAATTTTATCCACATCGTGTTTTTAGCCATGTCCACTTTTTGGGGATTTTAGTTTTACAGATAGGATGGGATAGGGTATTCAACGATCCGCACAGTGGATTGTAGCCTTTTCATATGTTTATACCCTATCCCATAGGGGGGGTATATTAGTTTTGATACTTAGTTTGTAACATAGAGAAATAATTTTGCTACATATACCTCAAAGTATATGGATCGACTCAGAATCGCTAGCTGAGTCGAACTAGCCATGTCTGTCTGTCCGTCCGTCCGTCCGTCCGTCCGTCCGTCCGTCCGTCCGTCCGTCAGCGGTTTTTGGGCCTTAAATTTTGAGCTAGGATAATGAAATTTGGTATATAGGTTCCTCGTCCGTGCCACCAGAACAAGTGTAAAAATTTTTGAAATCCGCCCACTGCCACGCCCCCTTTTTAGGAAAACTTATTTTTTGGCCAAACCGTAAAGAATTTCAAAAAAGTGTCTGAGTAGCATATTTAGACAATCCTAATATCTATATTTCGTTCATACAAAGTTTTTTGCCACGCCCACTTTTTGGGGGCGTTTTTAGTAAAAAACGCTTTTTGTCCAAATTTTAAAACTTTCGAAAAAAAATTTTGATGCAAATACTTCCGAAATGGTAATATAAACATTTTGTTCATAGATCATTTTCACCTACGCCCACATTTTGGGGGCGTTTTCTTACAAAAACCATTTGTATACCCCATCCCAAGGCATTAGCAATAGATATACGTTGTTTTTTGTCGAACCACACAAGATTTTGAGAAACTGTCTGAGCAATATATTGTGAGAATGTCATTTTCTGTATTTCATCGCCATAAGGCCTATATTTTGAGGATATTAATTTAAAGGATGGGATGGGATAGGGTATTCAACGATCCGCATAGCGGATTGTAGCCTCTCATATGTTTTTATTTTAAAGCCGAAATATAGATATTCTGATTCTCTAATTATGTTGCTCAAATACTTTATTAAAATTCCTTACGGTTTGGACAAAAACTACGTTTTTCTAAAAAAGTCGTGGCAGTGGGCGGAAATGTTTACACTTGTTCTGCTGAGAACAACAAAGAGGACGTCTACCAAATTTCATAATTCTAGCTAACTAAATCGACTCAGCTAGCGATTCTGAGTCGATCCATATACTTTGAGGTATATATAGAAAAATTATTTCTCGATGTTACAAACTATGTATCAAAACTAATATACCCCTATGGGATAGGGTATAAAAACAAAACCATCATATTTAGAAAAACCAAATATATATATTTCGTTAATACAAAGTTTTTTGCCACGCCCTCTTTTTGGGGCGATTTCAGTAAAAAAATTCGTCTATATGTCATTTTAACCCCCACCCACTTTTTAGATGCGTTTTCTTACCAAAAGCATTTGTACACCCTACACCATAGCATATGCAGGAGAAAAACGTTGTTTTTTGTCGAACCATAAAAGATTTTGTTATACTTTATGAACAATATGTTGTGACAATATCTTTTTCTTTATTTCATCGCCATAAAGCCCGCATTCAGGAAATATTAATTGTAAGGATGGGATAGGGTATTAAACCATCCGCACAGCGGATTGTAGCCTTCTCATATTTTTATACCCTATCCCATAGGGGTATATTAGTTTTGATACTTAGTTTGTAACTTAGAGAAATAATTTTGCTACATATACCTCAAAGTATATGGATCGACTCAGAATCGCTAGCTGAGTCGATTAAGCCATGTCTGTCTGTCCGTCCGTCCGTCCGTCTGTACGTCACCGATTTTTAGGCCTTACATTTTGAGCTAGGATAATGAAATTTGGTATATAGGATCCTCGTCTCTGCCTACAGAACAAGTGTAAACATTTTTGAAATCCGCCCACTGCCATGCCCCGTTTTAAGAAAAACTCAGGTTTTGACCAAACCGTAAGGAATTTTAAAAAAGTTTCTGAACAACATATTTAGACAATATTAATATCTATATTTCGTCCATATAAAGTTTTTTGCCACGCCCACTTTTCGGGGGCGTTTTCAATTAAAAACTGTTTTCGGTCAAATTTTAAATTTTTCGAAAAAAATTTTGATGCAGAATCATTAACATTATTAATATGAACATTTCGTCTATATACTATTTTAACCCACGCCCACTTTTTGGGGGCGTTTTTATATAAAAAACCATTTTTATACACTACCCCATAACAAATACAGGAGAAAACCTTGTCTTTTGTAGAACCGTAAAAGTGTTTTGTAAGCAGTCTGAAGAATTTGTTGTCACTATATCATTTTTTCTATTTTATCCACATCGTGTTTTAAGCCATGCCCACTTTTTTGGGGATTTTAGTTTTATGGATAGGATGGGATAGGGTATTCAACGATCCGCACAGCGGATTGTAGCCTCCTCATATGTTTTTCTTTTTTATTCACATCGTGTTTTTAGCCATGGCCACTTTTTTGGGGATTTTAGTTTTAGAGATAGGATGGGATAGGGTATTCAACGACCCGCACAGCGGATTGTAGCCTTCTCATATGTTAAATATTAGTCTTGAATTTGTTTAATTGCACAGACTGTTAATAGGGGTATTGCTTAGCACTGCAGTGGCAAGTTTGAGCTCGGTAGTAGATCCATTTTCTTCCTTGTAGATGTTTATTTACTCTGCTCTTAAATTAGTAAAGATTGTATATTGGTAAAAATACTTTTTCTGGAAACTGGTTATATTGTTTACTTTTTCTGTTTTCTATTAAAAAGAATGTTGGTATTGCGTTGTTCATGTCGTTGTATGTGTCTAGGGATATCAGAGTCAGATCTGCTACAAGTATTCAGTAAGCAAAATGTTGCAGATTTGAAGTAAGGAAATAATAAGAATATTATTCAAGCCCTGGTAATACTTGTGATGCCTAACAGATCATGAAGACTGTATTCTCATTTCGATTTCGAAACTGTGGACTTGTTCTTTCTTGCAAATGCTGTAGGTGCTGCGTTTTCTTTGAGTTCTTCTTAATTCGAAGAAAAAATGGTTGGTTTTTAGAGTTAATAGCGGAGTGGAGATAAAAACATATAAGAAGGCTACAATCCGCTATGCAGATCGTTAAATACCCTATCTTATCCGATCTGTAAAACTAAAATCCCCAAAAAGTGGACATGGCTAAAAACACTGTGTGGATTAAATAGAGAAAATGACATTGTCCCAACAAATTGTTCAGACAGTTTATAAAGTGGGCGTGGCAAAATGCTTTATATGAACGAAACATAGATATGAAGATTGTATAAATATGTTGTTCAGAAACTTTTTAAAAATTCCTTACGGTTTTGCCAAAAAACTAAGATTTTCTTAAAAGGGGGTATGTTCTGTAGGCACGGTCGAAGATCCTATATATACCGTATTTCATTATCCTATCTCAAAAGTTAAGGAATATAAAGCGGTGACGTACAGACGGATGGACGGACAGACAGACATGACTTAATCGACTAGCGATTCTAATTCGATCCATATACTTTGAGGTATATGTAGCTAAATTATTTCTCTATATTACAAACTATATATTAAAACGTATATACCTCTATGGGATAGGGTATAAATAGATAAAGTATAAATTTTCGCTATATTTCAGGGGAAGCATTTGAAGTTTTTACCATCAGTTAAAAGGCTTTTATAGAAAAAATATAAAAATAAGCACATTTTTTAATATATAAAACAATACACAATTAAATTTTCGGTGTTTATCAATTTTATTTTTTATTTTTAAATAGTTTAATATACTTTGATTTAGAGCACAAAAACCGCCTTGTGTTGTTTTGCTTTGGTTTAAAAATTACTTTTTACTAATATAAGTTATCTTATGCCGTTTTTCCTTATAAGGATTTTAAAATATTCCAATAATAAATTAACTTGTGTTGTTCTGCCTTTTTAGCAACAATTGGAGTTTGTTTCTCAAGTGTACTTACGCTTTTATTCGTTAAAGGTCTCTGAAGAAATGTATACTTACGCTTGTAGGAAAAACATTTTTAAGTACAATTGAGTACAGATTTTCTAATTCCCTTATTATGATGAAAAAAAAACTCTTAAACAACAATTTTAATATATTCTTCGTCGCTGCTTAAGATGTCAGGAAGGATATCATTCACAGCATTATTTGGACCTTCAATTATTTTTTTGTAAAAATTGTGAAATTCTGGAGATATCCAGGAAAAATTGCAGATCTTCTCTCTTTTCTCTAGAAATCTCAGGCACCTTCTTGATAACATTCAAATCAGTAGGTGCGTTGATTGCGTTACATCCCCGTTTACGAATGTTGACTTCTTTAAAAGGTTCTTCTTCAGTAAAACTGTATTTATAGTATATAGTCCCGAAATTTGATTTATTATAGCGGATCCATCTAAAATCTCGCCACAGATACTTTTCACCAAGCGTGTTGACCTTCCGCCAAGTAAATTTTTCCTTTGCAAGTTCTGCAAAATCATAGAATTTTTGGTTCAGCATTTCTACTACTTGGAACGGGTTTAGATTTTTTGCTGACGCGACCAGATTCATCCAATATCTTGGATGGTGTATTTTGAGACCTGTGTGTTTTTTCTTTCTTTCAATGACCGAATGATCAACAACGCAATCTAAATGGGTATGGCCAGGTTCTAAAAACGTATGGTCAATTATCAAAAGGTTTGGATTTCTTTCTAAAGCTGCCATAAACATTACACTCACGTGGCAATTCTTATTCTGTCCGGCACAAGAATCCTTGTATAGAATCAGATTACTAACATTGGTTGGAATATGGTTTAAAAGATGTTCGTATAAACAGGATGAGATCTCATTACCCCCTCTTTTTGCTACGCCTTCATGCCACATATAACAGAACGGTTTATTTGTTGCAAGATCATGCACTGTTAGATTAAATGTCCAGAGCTGACGTTTATAAAAAGCAATGTTCGATCTTAAGAACGGTATGGGGAGGCATTGCTGCAAATCAAAAGCATATGCTGTTGTATTTGTGTTTTCTTTGGCCAAAACTTTGTCTTGTTTCTTGTAGCTATATGCATCATCAGCTTTTTTTTGTTGACCCGTTTGAAGCTCCATTAGAGTGTTCTTTTCTTCGGTAGTTTGGGCAATCGATATTTTGGTAGCATTTTTTTCGCATGTTCCACAGCTATCAAGCTTAGGACTCTTTATTTTAGGGTTAAGTTCTCGAAAAACCTGAGAGTACTTAGATAAACTTACTGGAGTATCCAATTCTGTGCAATAAAGCTCGTACATCTTTGTGATAGTGAGTCCAGGCTGCAAATATTTCTTGGTGGTTTCGCGCCTACAGTAATGGCTCTCATAAGCCGGAAATCTTTTTATTTGATTTTTTATCTCTTCAAGTTTACTTAACGGCAATTTATTAGAATGACAAACCTCTTTTGTCAAGTAAATCTAGACCAATGGAAATTTGTCTATTTTTGTAGATAGTGCTTGGTTTCTTGGTTTTCGTTGAAGCCCTAGTTTTTACTGCCATCATTGAGTTTATGAACAAAACTCGTGAGTTGTTGCTCCCAAGCGCCCAGTATTTTTCAAAAAGAAGTTCTTGTTTTTTTTATCGGAAATTTTTTCTTTGCACTCACTTCGACTTCACTACAAAAATAGTACCATGGCATTCTTTGTCAAGTTCAATGCGGGGAGTGTCTGCAGGAACACTAGTCACGTTTATTCCTAACTGCTCGGTGCTTTCGGAATTGGTTGAAGGGGGGACATAGTAATCATAAACGAATTCATGGACAGTTTCATTGGCAGCAGTTGGATTTAGGCATTCATCGAGAAGAGCGTTTTCAAACTCGGAAAGTGTTAAAGCTGATTTTATAGTTTTAATATCCTTGTTTTTAAAATTTGTATTTTCCTTAGCAATGGCTAGTGCCAACATTTTCTTTGTCCGAGACATCACTATTTGACTAATAGGGTTTTTAATACTTTAAGACTACTTTTTTTTTACAGGCAGTTCACAATAAGAACGATTACCTATAAATAATTATTATTATTATTTGCAACAACTAAATTATTAGGCTCACTTTAAATAACCCGAGTTCAACGCCTGAAAAACACCTTATAAAAATACAGAACAACTATTGTAACAGCGCATATTTGCTTCGGTAATAAACGAATAAATGCAGTTAATTCACACAAATTATTTGAAACGAAATAGGGAAAAACGACACAAATCAACTTGGCTGCGGATGTAAACAAGTAGACAAGTTCATGCTAGAATTATTGAAATAAATTTGGAAAAAAAGCACAAGTCGACTTGTGCTTGTGTACTTTTTATACCCTATCCCATAGGGGGGTATATTAGTTTTGATACATAGTTTGTAACAAAGAGAAATAATTTTGCTACATATACCTCAAAGTATATGGATCGACTCAGAATCGCTAGCTGAGTCGAATTAGCCATGTCTGTCTGTCCGTCCGTCCGTCCGTGTGTCCGTCCGTCCGCCTGTCTGTTCGTCACCGATTTTTCGGCCGTAAATTTTGAGCTAGGATAATGAAATTTGGTATATAGGATCCTTGTCCGAGTCACCAGAACAAGTGTAAACATTTTTGAAATCCGCCCACTGCCACGCCCCCTTTTTAGAAAAACGTAATTTTTGGCAAAACCGTAAAGAATTTTAAAAAAGTGTCTGAACAGCATATTTACAGAATCGTAATATCTATATTTCGTTCATATAAAGTTTTTTGCCACGCCCACTTTTTGGGGGCGTTTTCAATAAAAAACTGTTTTCGGTCAAATTTTAAATTTTTCGAAAAAATTTTTGATGCAGAATCATTAACATTATTAATATGAACATTTCGTCTTTATACCATTTTAACCCACGCCCACTTTTTGGGGGCGTTTTTATATAAAAACCATTTTTATACACTACCCCATAACATATACAGGAGAAAACCTTGTCTTTTGTAGAACCGTAAAAGTGTTTTGTAAGCAGCCTGAAGAATTTGTTGTCACTATATCATTTTTTTTATTTTATCCACATCGTGTTTTTAGCCATGCCCACTTTTTTTGGGATTCTAGTTTTATGGATAGGATGGGATAGGGTATTCAACGATCCGCACAGCGGATTGTAGCCTTCTCATATGTTTTAAAACGAAACTCTTAATAAAAACATAAGTAGTACGGTTTTTTGGTATTTATGACTTATGTTTTTTATCCCTGTGCAAGTCTGGAATTTCATGACTTATGTATTTTTCAAAAGGATATATTTTTTTTACGGACAAGGATATCAAAATGAAAAATTCACTGGATAAAGCCCGAAGCAAAAGAAGCAATATGGCATCATTCACTCAATTTGATCATAAGTTGACTTATGCTGTTACGGGTTATTGCCACAGTTATATGCAAATTTATGGAATATTATGCTTTAATGTTGGCTCGGGAGTTTTGGACATTACTTTTAAAAATCGTATTAGAAAAATCACATGAGAATGACTTGGTTAAATCCTTTGTAACTTTCTCTTACAAAGAGAAAGTTATTGTTTTCGTGAAAATTTTCGACCTCGAGATTTTGATTGAATCTAATATTACGATGATAGCGGAGCCTAAAAAAGTGATTTTGGAATTCCGTCCGTCGGTCCGTCTGTCCGTAATGGTCTCCCCAGCCTAAACGGCTTAACCGATTTTCTTTAAACTTCGTATCCAAGCTTGTTTTGGTCATAATTCTAGGCCATTTTTATACCTTATCCCATAGGGGTATATTAGTTTTGATACATAGTTTGTAACATAGAGAAATAATTTAGCTACATATACCTCAAAGTATATGGATCGACTCAGAATCGCTAGCTGAGTCGATTAAGCCATGTCTGTCCATCCGTCCGTCCGTCCGTACGTCACCAGTTTTTGGGCCTTAAATTTTGAGCTAGAAGGATGAAATTAGGTACACGTGCTCTTTGTTGCTCCCAGCAGAACAAGTGTAAAATTTTTTGAAATCCGCCCACTGCCACGCCCCCTTTTTAAAAAAACATATTTTTTGGCCAAACCATAAGGAATTTTGAAAAAGTGTCTGAGAATCGTAGTTAGAGAATCGTAATATCTATATTTCGTTCATATAAAGTTTTTTGCCACGCCCACTTTTTGGGGGCGTTTTAAATAAAAAACCTTTTGAGCTAGAAGGTTGAAATTTGGTACACGTGCTCTTTGTTGCTCCCAGCAGAACAAGTGTAAAATTTTTTGAAATCCGCCCACTGCCACGCCCCCTTTTTAGAAAAACGTATTTTTTGGCCAAACCATAAGGAATTTTGAAAAACTTTCTGAACAACATATTTAGACAATCTGAATATCTGTATTTCGTTGATATAAAGTTTTTTGCCACGCCCTCTTTTTGGGGGCGTTTTTAATAAAAAACGTTTTTCGGTCAAATTTTAAAATTTTCGAAAAAAAATTTTGATGCAGAATCATTAGTAATATAAATATGAACATTTCGTCCATAGACCATTTTAACCAACGCCCACGGGGGCGTTTTTATATAAAAACCATTTTTATACACTACCCCATAACATATGCAGGAGAAAACCTTGTCTTTTGTAGAACTGTTAAAGTTTTTTATAAGCAGTCTGATGAATTTGTTGTCACCATGACATTTTCTTTATTTTATCCACATCGTGTGCTTAATGATATTGTTTTCGTGAAATAATTTCGACCTCGAGATTTGGATTGATTCTTATAGTACAATGATAGTGGAACCCAAAAAAGTGGTTTTTAGAATTCTGTCCGTCGGTCCGTCTTCATTCATTCCTTACGTACGTGCATTGACGAATGATCTTAACATTTTGTTTTCAAAAGATTGTAAAATGTTTAGATTTGTTTCACTGGTACAACCCCATAGTTGTATACCATATGTCCAAACCAGTTTTAGGTTAGGTTAGGTTGGTGGGTTGATGAGGCAGACGGTGTGTGTCCTCCCTCATCGCACTCAGGTCAATATAGACCCATTGTGATGCCCGTTGGGGGTCCACTTATGTGGTTGGTTCATTCATTGTCCCGTTACTGTCCATTGTTGTTAGTCTCTTTCTAGCCATCCAGATGTTGATGCAAACCTGAAAAGATTAGGGATAGGGATTTCGGATAGATCCGTGAGGTCATGGAAAAAGTATTTTCCTAAGGTTCTCATTCTTAATTGGCTGAGGCCTGGGCAGTGGCACAGAAAGTGGAGGGTGTCCTCGTGTATTTCTTCATCACCGCAGCCTCTACAGAGGTCATCATCTATGAGATGCATTTTCAGTTTGTGGCTTTTCAGTAAGTTGTGTCCAGTAAGAATCCCAACTAAAGTAGAGACAGATTTCCTGTTTCTACGAAGCAGTTTATGGGTTCTGGCTTTGTCATACTCAGGCCACATCCTTTTGGAAGTTTCACAGGTGGGAAGGGAGTTCCACCTGTTTTTGGCAGCGATCAGTGTTTTCTGTCCCACCTGAGATTTGAGGTCGCATAGTGGTGGTTTGACAGACTGGTCTGCTTGGTCAGTGCTGGAGGCAGATCCTTTTCTTGCCAGTTCGTCAGCAATTTCATTGCCCTGTATGCCTCTGTGTCCGGGGACCCAGCAGAGCTTAACATTATGTTGGACGCCAAGAACCTTTAGCTCTTCACGACAACGTTTCACAAGCCGAGATTTTATTTCGACAGCAGAGATAGCTTTTATTGCAGCCTGACTGTCAATAAAGATGGTGATATCATCTGGTGGTATCGCCAGCATTGAGGTCGCTTTGGCTGCCTCTGCCACTGCCAATATTTCGGCTTGGAAGACACTGCTGTGCTCAGGGAGACGAAAGGTGCTGTTTAGCTTAAGTGTTTCTGAAAACACTCCAGCTCCAACGCCTACATCCATTTTTGAACCATCAGTGTAGATGGATATGGTTTCGGGGCCCAATTCGTTCCTCTCCCACTCCTCTCTGCTTGGGAGGATGCAGGAGAATGGTCTTTGAAAGTCATGGTGAGGCAGCATGTAGTCAGAGGATACAGCTGAGCCCAGATATCTGTGTAGAATTTGGGCATGTCCTCCTGAGTTCGATTTCCAGCAGTTGAGCTGGCTGATTCTTAGAGCACTTTTGGCTGCAGATTCTTGCATGTAAAGGTCTAGCGGTAGCAGGTTAAGGATGGTTTCCAGTCCCGCTGTTGGCGTGGTTCTCATTGCGCCAGTAGCGCCCACACATGCTATTCTTTGTACCTTTGTCATATTTTTTAGATGGGTGACTTTATTTGTGGATTGCCACCAGACAAGCCCCCCATATGTTAATATAGGTCTCACAATGGCCGTGTACATCCATAGAACGATCTTGGGGTTCGGACCCCAGTTTTTTTCCGAATATTCGATTACACGTATAGAAAGCGACTGTGGCCTTTTTAATGCGCTCGCGCACATTTAGGTTCCAGTTGAGTTTTCTATCAAGAATGACACCCAGATACTTTGCACTATCGGCTAGTTTGAGGGTAGTCCCATCGATAGCCGGTAGGTCGAATATTGGTATCTTCCTCTTGTTCGTAAAGAGAACGAGTTCCGTTTTCTGGGGGTTGATGCCAAGCCCACATTGTTTTGTCCACTCGTTGAGAGTTTTCAATGCCCGCTCGAGTAGTTCACTAATAGTGGGTAGGAATTTCCCTTTAACTAGTATCGCTACATCGTCTGCGTAGGCTATGACTTTTACCCCATTTCGTTGTAGCTTTAGGAGTATCTCATTGATGACTATGTTCCACAACAGAGGTGAGATAACGCCTCCTTGTGGTGTGCCTCTTGATGCTATTACTTTGAGATGGGTGTCTCCCAGATTCGCATTTATATTTCTGTGGTTGAGCATACTTCCAATAATATGTATTAGAGGTTGGTCCACGTTGTTCTTCGCGAGGTTTCTTTCGACTGCGTTTGTGTTCACATTATTGAAGGCTCCTTCAATGTCGAGAAATTCAGCGAGTGTATATTCCTTCTCGTGAAGAGGTTTTTCTATTGTACTAACGATATCATGTAGGGCAGTTTCGACTCCCTTACCTTTCGTGTAGGCATGCTGTGCCGAGGATATGTATTGGGGGTCTAGTTTGTCACGAATGTAGATATCCATTAGTTTTTCATATGTTTTTAATATGAAGGATGTAAGACTTATTGGTCTAAAGTCCTTCGCGGTCGTGTGACTGGGCTTGCCGGCTTTTGGGATAAAGACTACCTTTACTTCCCGCCAGCACCTAGGGATGTAACCGCATTTTAGACTACTAACAAACAGTTTGTGTAGGAATGCTGTTACGAGGTGTTTCGATTTTTGTAGCATGATCGGGATAATACCATCGACTCCTGGAGATTTATAGGGGGAGAAGGAGTCAATTGCCCAATTGATTCTTTCTACACTAACCATATCCTCCATTGCTGCTGTTATGGGGTTGTAATCATAGACGGTTGTGTCTGGGGTGCTACCAGAGTATGAATCACATCCTGGAAAGTGGGTTTCCAGTAGATGTGTTAAAGATTCATGGGTGGATTGTGTCCAGTCCCCATTGGGGAGCTTGAGGTAACCTGGCACAGCCGGTTCTTTGGCGATTATTTTTCTAACTCTAGCTGATTCAGTAGTGCTTTCTACACTGCAACAGAAGTTACGCCAGGAGGTGCGTTTAGCACTGTTGACCGCACTTTTGAATTTGCGCTGATTGTTTTTATAAAGATCCCAGTCGGTTTCCGAATTTGAGCTTCTTGCTGCGTTAAAGGTTTTCCTGGTTTCACTTCTAATGCTTTGAAGCTCTTTCGTCCACCATGTCGGTGATCTTTGTGGTTTTATAGTCTTTAGAGGGCAGATCCTTTCATAGGCTTTGACTAAAATATTGCCTATTAGTTCCGCTGCAGCATCGATTTCAAACGGAGTTTCCATCAGATGCAATGGAAGGGCGCTACTTTGTCTCCCTACTTCCACAACGAACTTGTCCCAGTTGGCTTTCTTGGGGTTTCGATGTTGAAGGGGGAGTTTAGTATCGTCCTCTATTTCAAATTCTATTATTCTGTGGTCAGAGTATGATGTTTCTGATGAAACTTTCCAGTGGCACACAGCGAATTTATCAGAATTGTTGAAGAGGGTAATGTCAAGAACCTCTTCTCTATTTTTAGTGACAAAGGTGGGGTCATTACCCCTGTTCGCCACTAACAAATTGTTGTCTACAATGTATTGAAACAAGGACTCACCTCGTGTGTTGGTGTCTGAACTGCCCCATTGTGTGTGATGAGAGTTGGCATCGCATCCCATTATGAGGTCCCACTTCTTACATTTGGCCATTTGCACCAGGGAGTCTGTTAGGGCAGATGGAGGTCCATCCATTGAGTCGTATGGCATATAGATGGCTGCTATTGCAATCGGGGACTTCCCCCGCCGCTCATATTTTACCACGGTCTGGTCATTGTTGCTGAGAGTAGATAAGAGAAAAAGGTTTATTTGTTTCTTAGCTACAATACATGATCTAGTCTTACTGTTTGTGTCGGATGAGCCAGTATGGTACAGTACTAGATCTTTGCTGTTTAGCCCTTTTATACTGCCTCGGACTACCCAAGGTTCTTGTATTAGGGCCATGTCAATGTCGTTCCTATTTAAAAGGAAGACTAGGTTGGCGCTGGCCGCCTTACTGTGGTGAAGATTTATTTGTATTATCTTCATGGCGGTCAGCTTTCCTCCCATCATTGCGTCTAACTGTTACGAAGGGACGTACTTTACATCGGGTAATCCCGACTCGTACTTTGTACCCTTTCTTTCGTAACAGCGGCATAGATTTGTGGCTGAGTAGCACCACAACTTCCGTGCCGGTTTTTGAGTGCTCTCCTGCCTCTATGACCTCCCAGTCCTTACTGAGGAATTCTAGGTTGAGGTTCTGTAGGTTGCGCTCAATCCTATCCTTCGGGATGCATGGCCCTGGGATAAGGATGCGACCTTTGGGTCTGGTCAGGTTAAGAAGCTCTTTCTTTTCGACGATGCGAAGGTCTGCATTTGACCATGGGGCTTTCGTCTCGTCGATGAACTTCGTCAACCAACTCAGTGTGCACTTATTGTCACACTGGATTATTTTGAATCCTTTGAACGTGGTCAGCTGTCCAAAGAGCGGGATGTTCCCTGCATTTTTTAGGATAGCGTCGTTCACTCCGTCCAGGATTCTAATTTCTATTAGTTGCCATTGGTCATGAGATAGTTTTCGTTCTGGATTACCAAAGTCGACAATAGCGACCCGAAAACTATCTTTGTCCTTTACTGGGTTATGACTGGCGTCTAACCTAGGTTTCGTATTCCTACCTATGATTGGAGAGACTGTGTCATCGTGCCTTCCTCTCTTGGAGGTACCTGCAGTTGGTCCAGGCTTGGTCGCAACCTTACCTGCAGCAGCTGATGGTCCCTTAGGTGTGGCCGCAGCTGAGGTGGAGGGTTTACAGCTCTCCATCCTTTCCACGACTACTTCCCTTTTATGAGAGGAGAGCTCCCTGCCTGTGCGCCTTTTTTGCCGCCACGCTTTTAGCGTCTCCTTAGCTCTGCTAAGTGCTGCCGTGTCCTTTTCCGTGAAGGAATCTGGGTCACGGTGCTTGAACCTACGTAGAAGCCTCTGCGCGTTGGCCCTCATTTTTAGAGGAGCTTGAACCTCTGACTTCGGTTGGGGTCGTACGGCGTTCCTCAGCCTACTCTCTTCCACAGACACAGCAGCGTTGGAGTTTTCCAAGCTGTCGTGATGCTTCGGATCGCTGCGGCGAGTAATAACCGTACAATAGCTGCCTAATGTTGAGTCAGCCTCTCCTTGTCCTATCGTCACAGACCCCTGGAGGCGTTGAGGTTGATCGATTTCCTTTGCCTGATGAGTTGTTGCTCATCACAGCGCCGGTGAATACAATCATCCCCAGCTCCTCCTTCGGGTTCTGATTGACGTTTGTGTCCGTTTTGTCCTCTGATCCATCCTTGGTATGGTCTGGAGAGACTGTTCTCCAGTTGGATTGACCAGGGTCACTCACGACTGGAGGCAATCTCTTCAGCTCACAAACACTCTTATTCTGCGTTACCTCACCACCTAAGGTACGAGCGAGCGGCTCATTCTCTTCTGTAGTGAGATTCTGCAGAATAAGGGTGCTTTTAATGCAGTCCCTTGTTTCGGAGTTTGAAGGGATCATGTCAACTCGTAGTGGGCATGCGCCCGTAACATCGTTGACCGATCCATCCAGCTCTCCTTCAGCTTCAATTCCTGTATCTCCTCTCGGCGAGCGACGAGCGAGCGGCTCGTCGGCTGCTGGGGGGGTATACAAGGGATCATCAGCCATGATTTCGCCTTTGACTTTCGCAGGGTCTGATGAGACCATTCTTTGTCTTAGCGGGCCAGCGCCCTGCATCAAAGGTGGTCCCATCAGTCCCTTCATGCTCGAGGTACTCGGTGCGTTCATTGAGCAGGTACGAGCTATCCGCTCATTCTCTGCTAATGTCAGACTTTGTAAAAACTCTTGAGCTTTCTGAAGTCTCAGGCGATCCTTTTCTCCTAGAGTTACTATCTTGCCTAATCTTCTGATCGTCAACTTGCATGATTTTACTTTGCTGCGGATGGACGCAGTTGACGATATTGAGAATTTAGATGAGCTGGCGTTAGAGCAGGTGTCATCCTCATCGAGAAGAAGTTTCTCCATTTGGATGTCTATTGCTCCTTCGCTTCCCCCATCTGACAGTATCTTGGAGTTTGACGGATCTCGGAGCAAGAGGCTTTCCTCCTCCTCCGTCATTTGTTGTTGAGAATCGGTTTTTATAGGGTTTGGAGTGCCCGATTCATTTGCACTCGTCCCTTTTTTGTTTTGTTTGTTTTTGTCAATTTTGGACCCACGAGTAAGGGGGAAGGAATGTCATCCTGTACTCACCCCCTGTATACAGGAAAGGGGAAATTGGATTAAAACTAGAGGTCCCCAGGTATCTAGAGTTTGCGCTAGCGACTGAGCATTCCCTCAGCCATGCAGGTATCGGCGCGCGCCTTACCTTGTAGACCACCTTTTGGTTTTCGTTTCCTCGCCACTGACCTTACCGGCATGGGTGGCCCTGACAGTTTATGTTTACATAGACTTCCGGTTTCGCTCCGTGGTTCATTGGAAACTACTTAAGCCCTTTCACCGCGACAAGGTGAGTGATCGTCGAAAGGGCCAGTTTTAGCACTTGCTTGTATAATAGCAGCTTATTATCAAGGTTAAGTTCTTCGCATTTCTTATTTACATGCGACTTCCATTTTAATTTTGCATCGAGTGTCATACCGAGATATTTCGCTTCATTTGCAAACGGGACTCGAACCGTATATAGAAATACAGGCAAATTGTTTGTCCGTTTATACGAAAAATCTACATGGATCGATTTGCTCTCATTAAGTGCAATCCACCAGCATTTGGTCCATTCATTAACCTCGTTAAGATCGTTTTGTAATTTGATATTTGATGTTTCCTCTATTGTTGTGCCAACTGCTAGTATAGCATTGTATCGTTAGTTTGTGGGATATCACGAGTGAATGGGAGGTACAGGATTGGTCCAAGGACGTTTCCTTGCGGAACACCTGCCATTATTTCTTTGTACTCGGAATATTCGTTTCCAAGTTTCACACGGAAGAGTCTATGCTCAAGATACGACACGGGGATTTTATATAATTGTTCTTGCAGAACTTGACTTAGTTTATACTTAAGGCCTTTGTGTCACACTTTGTCAAAAGCTTGCGACACGCCAAGAAATACGGCTGAACAAATTTTCTTTTTTTCGAAAGCTTTCTCAATACATCTGAAATTCGATGTACTTGGTCCACCGATGAATGTTTACTTCTAAACCCAAATTGATGGTCAGGTAAAAGACGTTTCTGATCAGTTATGGGGTGTAAGCGACCGAGTAATATCCGTTCAAAAACTTTTGAAATTATTGGAAGAAGGCCTGTAAGATTTTATTTCATTCGGTGAATAGGCCTGTAAGATTTTATTTCATTCGATGATTTTCCTGGTTTTAGGACCATAATCACTTCCGCGACTTTCCACAGTCTAGGTATGTATTCTAATCTGATTGCCGCATTTATAATAAAAAGAAGCTTAGTTAATGCTTTCCGAGGTAACATTTTAAGAAGTTCTCCTGTAATCAGATCATTACCCGGAGCTTTAGTTTCTGTATTTCCCGTTCGGTAATAGTTGCACATCTTACTATATTGGTTGTACTCTCGAATATATTAATGTTTTAATTTTTCGCTGGACCATCAAATGGCTTAAATTTTTCCTCAAGATGTTAGGTTAGGCTTTGCAGATAAGTTTCTACTGCATGGTTTTTAAAAATTTTAATCGAATTTGATAGCAAATTACTCAACCGATTGAGATGTGTTTTATCTAGCGGGAGTGTTTTATCTAGCACGAGTTTGGTGCCATCCTTTAGGAGCTTTTCTTTTTTGTCATATTAAATCTTGTTTTTCTTGGGAGTACTTAATTTTACTATAGCTCACTATTTTGTTTTGTTGAGGAGTATTATTCCATGCTGCTTTTTGGATGGTACCGATAAAGTAGTCAACCGCGACTTCGAGTTCCAATGGGGTTCTAAGCGATACACCCAGCCGGATATTATTTTCAATATCGTTTTTGAAACCTTCCCAGTTGGTTTTCCCGTTTGTTAATCTGGGTGGTTTTTCATTTATAATCAGTGACTCGCTCGTTGTTAAAATGACTGGAGAATGATCAGAGGAAATATCAAAGCATTCTTCAACTTTGAATCGCTTGGACGGCAGACCTTTTATGGCGGGAAAGTGCAAACCACGATCTATGCGTTAACATAGATCAGGAGGAATGGAGGACGTGTTGGAAAATGTCCTCACTATGAAGCAGCTGTTGGCACGCTTGCGGTTCACGGTATAAGCTCGTCGGAGGGGTGGGATCTTGCTGCTTTTCCCTTGCGCACAAAAGATAGTGCCAAATAAACAAAAACAACTTATGAGAAGGCTTGAGTATTGTTGAATACCCTATCCCATACCATCCTTAAAATTAATATCCTCAAGATGTAGGCTGCATGGCCATGAAATACAGAAAATGACATTGTCGCAACATATTGCTCAGACAGTTTATCAAAACTTTTGTGGTTCGACAAAAAACAACGTATTTCTATTGCTAATGCCTTGGGATGGGGTATACAAATGGTTTTTGTAAGAAAACGCCCCCAAAATGTGGGCGAAGGTGAAAATGATCTATAGACAAAATGTTTATTTTATCATTACGGAAGTATTTGCACCAAAAGTTTTTTTGAACTTTTTAAAATTTGGACAAAAAGCGTTTTTTACTAAAACGCCCCCAAAAAGTGGGCGTGGCAAAAAACTTTGTATGGACGAAATATAGATATTAGGATTGTCTAAATAAGCTGCTCAGACACTTTTTTGAATTTCCTTACGGTGGATTTCAAAAATGTTTACACTTGTTCCGCTTCGTCGGCCAGAGAGTTTATAAACCAAATTTCAACACTCTAGCTCAAAATTTAAGGCCCAAAAATCGGTGACACACAGACGGACGGACGGTCGGGCAGACATGGCTTAATCGTCTCAGCTAGAGATTCTGAATCGATCCATATACTTTGAGGTATATGTATCGGAATTATATCTCTATGTTACAAACTTATTGTCAAAACTAATATACCCCTATGGGATAGGGTATAAAAGTTATTAATCAACATAGGAGAAGGCTACAATCCGCTGTGCGGATCGTTTAATACCCTATCCCATCCCATGCTTAAAGTTAATATCCTCAAAATGTGGTCTTAATGGTCATAAAGTATTAAAAATTAGTTTGTCATAACATATTGTTCCGAAGGTTTATCAAATTCTTTTATTGTTCGACAAAAAAAAAACATTTTTCTATTGCATATGCCTTGGGGTAGAGCATACAAATGGTTTTTATAAGAAAACGACCCCAAAAAGTGGGCGTTGGTTAAAATGGTCTATAGATGAAATGTTCATATTAATATTACTATTGATTCTGCATCAGAAGTTTTTTCGAAAATTCCAAAATTTGACCGAAAAACGTTTTTTATTAAAAACGCCCCCGAAAAGTGGGCGCGGCAAAAAACTTTGTATAAACGAAATACAGATATTAAGATTGTCTATATGCTGTTCAGAAACATTTTCAAAAATCCCTATAGTTTGGCCAAAAAAATACGTTTTTCTAAAAAGGGGGCGTGGCAGTGGGCGGATTTCAAAAATGTGTACACTTGTTCTGTGGGCACGGACGAAATTTGTACCAATGTACTATGTACCAAATTTCATTATCCTAGCTTAAAATTTAAGGCCTAAAAATCGGTGGCGTACAGACGGACGGACAGACAGACATGGCTTAATCGAATCAGCCAGCGATTCTGAATCGATCCATATACTTTGACGTATATGTAGCTAAATTATTTCTCTATGTTACAAACTAAGTATCAAAACTAATACACCCCTATGGGATAGGGTATAAACAAAGGAGTCCATTACCTCCATATCAAAGGTTATAAATGACAAAATGTCGTTGATACTATTGTAGGAATACGAATGAAATGTTTGTAAGTAAGAAGAAAATGGGGTATATAAATTTTATCAGCAATGGTGTCTTAGGTGTTTTAACCCCTGGAGGGAACCTCCCCTAGCAACTGGCATACGCCATTGCTCCATGACTATTCTCTCCTTACCGGCCATGAGAATAGTCCCGTAAATCACCATCACATGCACTACTAGTTACTAAACCATCTCAAAAAATTTTAATTATTTTAGCACATCTTTATTTCTTTTAAATAATTCATTTTAGTCCAACCGTCATTATCATTTAAAATCAATGTAATGTATATATATATATATATGTATAGGTATAGGCAATTACTATTTAGTATTTATTTAGTGAATGGTAGAATAATTGTATCATTTTAGGTTTAAGTAGAAAAGTTTAAGTAGAATAGTTTAGTCAAAATTAAGTTATTATAGGTAGTTTTAGCAAAAAGATACGTTTTAATTAAATTATTAATCAAAAGCCAATGAATAGTTTTTATGTATGTATTATGTACTTACTCGTTTAGATGCATTTGACGATCCTGTTGCTCGTTGAAGTTTGTGCACAAAATTCCCGCAGATAGGTCGGTAGGATTTTTTTTATGTACTTCTAAATATATATGAACATGTATATAAAAACTACTTTCGGTGGCTTTGACTTTTAAAGAACGCAATAAAAAAACATATGAGAGGCTACAATCCGCTATGCGGATCGTTGAATACCCTTTCCCATCCCATCCTTTAAATTAATATCCTCAAAATATAGGCCTTATGGCGATGAAATACAGAAAATGACATTCTCACAATATATTGCTCAGACAGTTTCTCAAAATCTTGTGTGGTTCGACAAAAAACAACGTATTTCTATTGCTAATGCCTTGGGATGGGGTATACAAATGGTTTTTGTAAGAAAACGCCCCCAAAATGTGGGCGTAGGTGAAAATGATCTATAGACAAAATGTTTATATTACCATTTCGGAAGTATTTGCATCAAAATTTTTTTTCGAAAGTTTTAAAATTTGGACAAAAAGCGTTTTTTACTAAAAACGCCCCCAAAAAGTGGGCGTGGCAAAAAACTTTGTATGAACGATATATAGATATTAGGATTGTCTAAATATGCTACTCAGACACTTTTTTGATATTCCTTACGGTTTGGCCAAAAAATAAGTTTTCCTAAAAAGGGGGCGTGGCAGTTGGCGGATTTCAAAAATTTTTACACTTGTTCTGGTGGCACGGACGAGGATCCTATATACCAAATTTCATTATCCTAGCTCAAAATTTAAGGCCCAAAAACCGCTGACGAACAGACAGACGGACGGACGGACGGACACAATATAGTAATGTGTTTTATCGTTTGTCAAAATGAAACACACGTTTATTTTTTATAAAGAAGTGAATAACAATTTATTTAACATCGAACGTTCGTATGCACACTGCTATTATCGACTGACTAACTTAGAAAACTTAACTTACGATATTACTCGGTCTCTCCAACGTTATCACTCCAAGGTGATAATGTTGGAAAGAGAACTTACATTGAGTTCATGTTTCCACGCTTGATGTTTGCTCTGCAAACGATGAGTGTGGTGCATAGGTGACCTCATAATTAATGGATTAAGGGCATGGACTTAGGGAATATATTTGAGTATATTCCAATATGTAACACCTCCCCCACTAAGTATTTTTGGTCTCCAAAAAAAATTATGAATGTGCAAAAATTTATTCGAAGATTTTGCTTTCAACTTAATTCAGGAAAACTTGTGATATATTTAATACATTTATCATTGTACTTTAATATAGGAAAATATATATTTAATACAGATCATATAATCTAGTTTTTATTTTTTTTATTGATAACAAATTATTATTTATTTTAATAATAAAGTTAATTTTGTAGTAGTGTAATAGTAATAGTAGGTAATAGTGTTTTCATTTGCTTTGAACAACTTTTTTTTTTGAAAATACATATTTAACATAAAAAAACATTTAAATTACTTTTTCTTAACAATTTACAATTAGCCTTTAATGATATTTTTTTTATTTAAAAATTCATATAAGCTTTATTATGTTATAATTATTTGTTTAAATTATATATATATTTTTTTAATTCTAAAGCTATAAATAATTTTACAAAATACTCGTTTTTAGTTTACTGTGCTATTATAACTTTTCAAACAATTTTTTTTTTGATGAGCGCTTCCCATTTATCAACATATGAAATCATTTCCATAAAAAGACTTTAGGTTATATTATTTGTGATTTACCAGATTATCGAAGTCAACCTATCATTTGTCTTTCAAATATGCAATTTAAGTTTAATTTAAACTGAAAAATGTAAATCTTACATTTTTTTAGACTAAAAACAAAACGCACTTTCTAATTCCATTGTGAAAGCGCTATGTATTTTGTTTGATTGAACCATGAACGTACCCTCAATAATGAACACATTTATGATGTAACCACTTATCAAAATGAAATTTTGGTAAAAGTTGTCAAAACAATTTACAAGAGGAGATAGAATTTCAAAGAATTGAAATGTAAAGATCGTTAGATTTTTAAACCATTTTAAAACAAAAAAAATTCAACAACATACAAGAACATCTGAGTCTATAGAATGAAGAAAAAATATGAATGAATTGAGAATGGGTGAAAAATAATGGTTAATTTATGTATTTTGGTATTTATATTTCCGTTTAAATTGTTTTCTGTGATACTTTATGTTTCGTTTTGTAGATTTATCAACAGTATAGTTTCCCTCTGTCACAAATTGGTGCAATTTTTTGTATTTCGGTTTATTTTTGAATACTGTTCTATTTTTAACTATATCAACGCATTGATCCAAACGAGATTTCCTTTTTTTATTTCTGTTATTTATTCTGGTCGCTTTTTCATTTTTAAATGTGTCTGCTAGAGATTCAATGTCTTTTTTGTTAAGGTTTTTGGAAATAAAATCTAAAGGTCTTAATCTTGTCGTCGAATGTATTGTGGCATTATAAATTGAAATAATTTTAAACAGCTTTTCGTCTAACTCGGAATTGTCTTTGTTAGCATTCATAATCCTAAGATGCTCGTTTAAAGTACCATGCAGCCTTTCGACATCAGCATTGCCTGTTTTAAGTGATGCTGTTGTTTTGTGAAAAATAATGTTATTTTCTTTCAGAAATTGTTCCACAGCTGAGTGCAATATGCAAGTATCACCATCGGAAACAATTTTTTATGGTTGATTCATCAAATGTTGCCAAAATAGGGGATAATGCATCTACCCTGTCCAAAAAATCAATTAAACTATTTGAACTTCCGTTAAATTCAGGAATTTTATTTATTAAATCTAAAACTATTCTAAACTTATCTACTGCATTAAGTACATCCATATTTGTTGATTATAAAGCCAGGCACTCACGTCAGGAGGACGATTAAAGTTGTTTCTGCAATTTGTGTTTCGGTATTTGCTTCAGCTTTCTGTTTTCCTTTTCGTTTTATTTGTAGGTATAGAACTTTTTTTTTTTAACAATAACTGAGCTCACTTGAATTAAAGCTTTCTCTAGCAGACTTTGAGTTTGATTTAATTGTGACAGTTAAAACGTCTGTTTTTCGTTTGATAAGCTTTTAAGGGCTTGGTTCGATAGAGTTGTTATCGAACATCTTTCATTTCACGATCAAACTCTTGTAGTTGGAAGCATATTGTTTTCGAACTAATAGATACGACCGCGTCTTTTTATAAACGCGTTAAGCACATATATATTATTTAATGAACACAGGTATAAAAACTTATGTATTTTTTATTATTTTGTTTTTCAACACATATGAATTGATTTAAACACTTTATTTTGTATTAGACATCAGTTTGTTCTTGTTACTTTATAACTTTTTTTTTTTTTTTTAATTTTCACGGAACGTCTTTTTACTCTTTTTCGTTAACTTATTGTTTTTATAACTTTTAAATAATACAACCCGTTCGTGAACCGACTGCGCCAGTTATGTGTTTTATCGTTTGTCGAAATGAAACACACGTTTATTTTTTATAAAGAAGTGAATAACAATTTATTTAACATCGAACGTTCGTATGCACACTGCTATTTCGACTGACTAAAATAACTTAAAGACTAACTTAGAAAACTTAACTTACGATATTACTCGGTCTCTCCAACGTTATCACTCCAAGGTGATAATGTTGGAAAGAGAACTTACATTGAGTTCATGTTTCCACGCTTGATGTTTGCTCTGCAAACGATGAGTGTGGTGCATAGGTGACCTCATAATTAATGGATTAAGGGCATGGACTTAGGGAATATATTTGAGTATATTCCAATATGTAACAATATATTGCTCAGACAGTTTCTCAAAATCTTTTGTGGTTCGACAAAAAAAAACGTATTTCTATTGCTAATGCCTTGGGATTGGGTATACAAATGGTTTTTGTAAGAAAACGCCCCCAAAATGTGGGCGTAGGTGAAAATGATCTATAAACAAAATGTTTTTATTACCATTGCGGAAGTATTTGCATCAAAATTTTTTTCGAAAGTTTTAAAATTTGGAAAAAAAAAAGTTTTTTACTAAAAACGCCCCCAAAAAGTGGGCGTGGCAAAAAACTTTGTATGGACGAAATATAGATATTAAGATATTCTAAATATGTTGCTAACACTTTTTTTTTAAATTCCTTACGGTTTGCCTTCAAACTACGTTTTTTCTAAAAGGGGGCGGATTTTAAAACTTTTTACACTTGTTCTGGTGACTCGGCCAAGGATCCTATATACCAAATTTCATTATCCTAGCTCAAAATTTAAGGCCCAAAAATCGGTGACGAACAGACAGACGGACGGACGGACACACGGACGGACAGACAGACATGGCTAATTCGACTCAGCTAGCGATTCTGAGTCGATCCATATACTTTGAGGTATATGTAGCTAAATTATTTCTCTATGTTACAAACTAAGTATCAAAACTAATATATCCCTATGGGATAGGGTATAAACATATGAGAAGGCTACAATCCGCTGTGCGGATCGTTGATTACCCTATCCCACCCATCCTTAAAATTAATGTCTCCAAAAAGTGGGCTTTATGGGCCTATAATATGGAAAATGACATTTTCACAACATATTGTTCAAACAGTTTATTAGAATCTTTTGTTGTTTGACAAAAAACATCGTTTTTATACCCTATCCCATAGGGGGGTAGGTATACTAGTTTCGACATTAAGTTTGTAACATATTAGAAGGCTACAATCCGCTGTGCGAATCGTTGAATACCCTATCCCATCCAATCCTTAAAATTAATATCTCCAAAAAGTGGGCTTTATGGGCCTATAGTATAGAAAATGACATTGTCACAACATATTGTTCAAACAGTTTATCAGAATCTTTTGTTGTTTGACAAAAAACATCGTTTTTCTCCTGCATATGCTATGGGGTAGGGTATACAAACGGTTTTTGTATGAAAACGCCCCCAAAAAGTGGGCATATGTTAAAATGATCTATAGACGAAATGTTCGTATTATTATTAGTAATGATTCTGCATCAAATTTTTTTCTCGAAATATTTAAAATTTTACCGAAAAACGTTTTTAATTAAAAACGCCCACAAAAAGTGGGCGTGGCAAAAAAACTTTATATGACCGAAATATAGATATTACGATTCTCTAAATATGCTGCTCAGACACTTTTTTCAAATTCTTTACGGTTTGGCCAAAAAATACGTTTTTCTAAAAAGGGGGCGTGGCAGTGGGCGGATTTCAAAAATGTTTACACTTGTTCTGCTGGGAGCAATAAAGAGCATGTGTACCAAATTTCATCATTCTAGCTCAAAAAATTTAAGGCCCAAAAACTGTTGACGGACAGACATGGCTAAATGGACTCAGCTAGCGATTCTGAGTCGATCCATATACTTTGAGGTATATGTTGCTAAATTATTTCTCTATGTTACAAGCTATGTATCAAAACTAATATATCCCTATGGGATAGGGTATAAAATAAAAATTTAGATATTGGTATACAATTCAGATACATATATGTAATTTAAGCTAACTTCTATACAATGAAAATGATAGCAAAAATGTATATGCACAGGACAAAAGTATATTTGCATATCACACATCAAGCCACTCAAATAAACACTACTATGATCACTGAATATGATTGATATATAGAGATGATGCACAATGTGGTTCTCGAGTCCAGGTGCAGGTGATTTTGTATGATGGCCTTAAACGTGTCTCCAACTTTCGATCAAATTCTTGATTCTGTGGTGACTTTTACTTCACAGAAACAGATAGATTGTAAAAGCGCGTGATATATAATTTACTGCGTACGCTTTTTGAGTGAGTTGGTAGGACGAGTTTAGCTCGCTTGATGGTGCACTTGTCTGTCCGTCCGTCTGTCCGTTCGTCTGTCTGTTCGTCACCGATTTTTTGGCCTTAAATTTTGAGCTAGGATAATGAAATTTGGTATATAGGATCCTCGTCCGTGCCACCAGAACAAGTGTAAAAATTTTTGAAATCCGCCTACTGCCACGCCCCCTTTTTAGGAAAGGGGGTGGGCAGTAAATAGACGATATCTTCAGAAAAGATTGTCTGCTTTTGACTTGTATAGAGCTAACTTGCATTGTTTCGATTTCTAATTTAAGATCAATCGAATGTTCGATACACTCTTTTATTTATAGTGAGGCTCCACCTCAAGCCTTATTCGATGGATGTAGAGCATGATAGTCGAGGTTACCTTAAATCTTTAAGTTCGAATTACTCTTTGCGTGAGTTTCGGATATTAAACAGATGTCTATATCTTTTTCCTGCATAAATAATTCAAGTTCTTCAAGTTTTTGCCAAAGGCCATTGGCATTCCACGTAAGAATTTTAGGCAATCTATTCATGTTAAAGGTGGGATACTTCTATTGCGAATACTATTTTCGAGCTTAACGAGCCTGTCAAAAATAAGTTTATTCGTTTTGCTTTGTTCCTCGAGGTTTGAAAGAATAATCGAAAATACATTTGAAACTGGGTCAGGAGAGATATTTTTTGGGCGTTATTGGATACTGTAGCTTGAGCATACGTTTGTACATTTGTTTTTTTGGAGTTTTAGGCTTTTGCTTGTTTAAATTTAATTTCTGTGAGTCGTCTTTTTTGCAACTCTTTAGCTACTTCGCAGCCGCGATAATTTATCGGATGATTGCCTTTACAGTTAATGCAGATAGCAGGAGTTTTCTTATCTGACATACAATCTACCATCAGATGATTTCCGGCACATTTTACACACGCGGTTCTTTTTGACAATAGCTTTGCTTATGATTGTATCCTTGGCAGCGCTTGCACTGGGGAACTAGTTTGGAATCCTTACGCATAGGCTCTATTTTTACAACAATATTAAGATTGTTTTTATTTCATAAATTTTGTTCAAACTTTCTGTTCTATCGAAAGTGAGTATAAATAAAGGAAGACCGCGTTTTATCACATTTCCTTCGCCATCTTTTTGTTTTTGGTCTCGCTTGACAATGTTAACGGCATCTATGACTTTATATTAACTGTTTTTCAGATAGTTTACAATGTCATCCTTTAAGCACGACGCATGTAACCCTCTAGCTACAACGCGTAAAGGACTTTCAGATTTATTTTCAAAGGAATACCATTCTATTTTATGGGTATTAAGCTTGCGAGATAATAGACGGTATCTTTTAGGGTCTTTAACGCAGACTTTCCATGTATTTTTTCTTAGCGAAGTTACTTGGTAGCCCGATAATGGCAACGATTTTATCAAGGTATGCAACTTGTTAAAGTCGTCAATACCAATCACATTAATTGGCGGTGGGGGGCGTTGTTTTAGCTGTTTCGCTTTATTAATAATCTCTTTGTCGCGGTTTATTATTTCAGGAGAGTATACAGCTTTCCTCTTTTTTACTGGTCTTTTCTTTAAGATCCAGTCAGTTTCGCGATTGGGTTTTTCTTCATCCGTGTGGTATTCCGAATTCACGGGGCCGTTACAACTTGGTTTTGGCTCATTAGGTATTTTAAATGAACTCTTCAGAATCATATTTTCTTCCTTTAGATGAAAAAATTCCGCAGAAGCATTCTGAATCTATAGGAGAAACATATGAGAAGGCTACAATCCCCTGTGCGGGTCATTTAATACCCTATCCCATCCCATCCTTAAAATTAGTATCCCCAAATTATGGGCTTTATGGTAATGAAACATAGAAAATGAAATTGTCACAACCACAAGCTGGTTTGGTTTTGGCAACACTGGTTTTGACAGCTGACGTGTGTTTAGTACCTTGTGTCACTGTCAAACAGCTTCAGTTTGGTTTGCAATTTAACCATGGAACGTCTTACAAATGAACAACGCTTGCAAATTATTGAATTTTACTATCAAAATTTGTGCTCGGTTCGAAATGTTCATCGCGCGCTGCTTCCATTTTATGATCGGCATTCTCGACCTTCTGAGCAGTCTATTCGGAAGATTGTGACCAAATTTCGCACCAAATTTACTTTGTTGGACATTAAACCACCAACACGTTTACGTACTGTGCGTAGTGAAGAAAATATTGCGGCCGTATCAGCTAGTGTGACAGAAGACCGCGAAATGTCGATTCGGCGCCGTTCCCAGCAGTTAGGCCTTTGTTACAGCACTACGTGGAAAATTTTGCGGAAGGATTTGGGCGTAAAGCCTTTTAAGATACAGCTGGTACAAGAACTAAAGCCAGCCGACCTACCACAACGCCGAATTTTTGGTGAATGGGCTCTTGGAAAGCTGGCCGAGGATCCGCTTTTTTATCGAAAAATTGTGTTCAGCGATGAGGCTCATTTTTGGTTGAATGGGTACGTAAATAAGCAAAATTGCCGCATTTGGAGTGAAGATCAGCCAGAAGCATTGCAACAACTACCAATGCATCCCGAAAAAGCCACTGTTTGGTGCGGTTTATGGGCCCGCGGCATTATTGGGCCATATTTCTTCAAAGATGATGCGAATCGCAGCGTTACTGTCAATGGTGAACGCTACCGAGCGATGATAACAAACTTTTTTTTGCCCGAAAGGGAAGTTCTTGACTTGCATGATATGTGGTTTCAAAAAGACGGTGCCACATGCCACACAGCACGCGAAACAATGGCGCAATTGCGAGGCGAGTTTGGTGAACAGTTAATTTCACGTTTCGGGCCGGTCAATTGGCCGCCTAGATCGTGCGATTTGACACCATTAGATTATTTTTTGTGGGGGTATGTCAAGGCTAATGTCTATAGGGACAAGCTCGCTTCGATTGACGCACTGGAAGCCAACATCCATGCATTCATTCGTGAGATACCGGCCGATATGTGTGAAAGAGTATGCCAAAATTGGACTCAGCGGATGGGCTACCTGAGACGCAGCCGCGGTCAACATTTGCATGAAATTATCTTTAAACATTAAATTGCAAGGTTCAAACTATCGATTCAAATAAATATTTCATTCATTTTTTTGAATCTTTTGTGTTTTTTTTTTTTAAAAAGTTCTAAACCTCTTAAAAAATCACCCGTTACTAGGGGGTTGGGTATACAAATGGTTTTTGTAGGAAAACGCTAAAATGAAAACGTTAAAATGATGTATAGACGAAATATTCACATTGTCATAGCCAATGATCTTTTTTCATATATTGAAAAAAATGTACCAAACAACTTTTTTTATGAAAACTCCCCCAAAAAGTATGCGTGGCAAAAAACTCTGTATGGATAAGATATTTATATTAAGATTCTCTAAATATGTCTTTTTCAAAATTCGTTACGGTTTGGCTGAAAACCAAGTTTTTCTAAAAAGGGGAAGTGGCAGTGGGCGGATTTCTAAAATGTTTACACCTGTTCTGCTGGGAGCAACAAAGAGCACGTGTACAAAATTTCATCATTCTAGCTCAAAATTTATTATGAATGCACGTCTTATATTATCTTATAATCATTACCTCGATTATTTTCGTTACCGATTTTTTGTTTTTGGTGGTTCTAGAAACATATTAAGGTAAAAAAGGTAACATCGTAGGTAAAATATTTCCTCCTGTTCGTGTCGCCTTTCCCAATCGTGGCTTTTCTCGGTCATCTATTGGTGTCGTTGGTCTGCCATTGCTAGGATTTGGACTTTCTTGAGCAGACATAGTGGAAGTTCTATACCTAACTCGTTGACATAGTATAAAGGGCGAGGTTACGCGTACATACAATTTTCTGCAAGATATTCCTGTAATATAGATACAACTCACCTAAACGCTCGATTAGATCGCTTGGCAAGATTTTTGTAGAAATCAAACATATATTTTCGCATTTTCCTCTGAGAACGGATTCGTTTATCCAGAAGTCGTTTCCGAGACTGTTGAGTCGAAATATATCTCTTAAAAAGAAGGTTGTAGAAATGCTATCGTGTGAAGTTTTAGAATTGGGCAAGTTGAGTTCTATAACTGATGGTCAATATTATTATTATTACTTATAAAATCAACCTATCAACAGATCTATTACCTACCAATTGCAAGCTACTGTCGGGTGTTTGATTTCTTTGGTTTCCTGGATCCGTCCACTATATTATTAAAGATGTTGTGGATGGCTAAAACATTAATTGGTTGGACGATCCCCTTCCAGCTAACGTAACCGAAAAACGGAAATCCTATCGCGAATAGCTTTCCTGTTTCTAAAACATTCGAAATTGGAGGTGATTTAAGAAAAATTCGAAATGCTTTGACCTATTATGATTCTCCGATGCATCGGAAAAGGCTTATTCCGCTGTGGTTTATTGTAGACGTTTCTTGGGCGATATGATTGACATTCGATTGGTGGCAGCTAAGACTTGAGTAGCTCCAGTTAAACAGCTTCCTATACCTCGTGCTAAGCTCCTTGGTGCTCTACTCTACTACTACTGATGGAACGTATCCGCTCCTCGTTCGACATTAACCCTATTCTGATGTTGGCATTGTCTGACTCGCAGATTGTTGTGTCGTTAAAAATTGTAGAATTTCATCAAATGATCGCATTAGTGGTTGTATTGCGTTCCATTTCCATTCTTCGGGTTATTGGAAGGCTCCTTAAAGGTAATAATTTTCCTTTCGCTATAAAAACATCCTATAGTGTATTCGTATAATAGTACAAATTTCCAAGGAGCAGCTCGTGAAACATCTGAGATGTCACAATTGGTCCGATAATATCTAGAAACTATTATGGAAACAATGAAAGCAGAGGCCATGAAATGGAACTTTATTCCCGCACTGTCCTCGTGTGGTTGGACGTAATATTCTTATATTATGTGTACCTTGTTAGCCCAAATGGAAGTTCTTTTAAATTCCAGACCGGCATGTTGTATTTGTTTTGTTGTTTATTTTGTTTAAAACTGTGTAAGGCATTTTGTAAAAGCAATACCGTATGGTTCGACATTCGATCTTCCTCTCGTTCTCTAGCTCTCTGTCAATTGGTAGTAAGCTTAGTGTTGTAATTCTGAATACACATCTTATTTTAATTGTGTTCTTACATGACATTTTCTTGAGAATGCAAGATTGCCTGTCTATTAACGAGTTCGAGAAAATGGCGGAATTCAATGGCTAGTCTCTTATGTTCTAGCAGCCACCCAGTTAACATCTCGACAAGTTCGAACCAGCGTACTATGAGCATTGAATTGTTTCAATTAAATAAAGTAAATTATTGTTATCGATTTTTAATTGCTAAACAGAAATATATATTATAGTTTTTCCTATATTCCCCTACGGCATTTATCAACAATGCATTAACTTAAAAATTTATTGTAATCCTCTGATTTCAGTTAGCAAATTAACCATTGATGGAGATCAATCACAACTTAATGAATATTGATGGTTTTTTGGCCGATCTGATGTAGGAATTTCCAAAAAAATATTTGGCACAGGCACACTTTTTTAGTGTTTCACTTTTTTCGGAAAAAAATCTTCGTCTGTCCAGGACTGTCAATTTGATAAATGTAAATTAATGTAGTTTTTATTTCACACATTCATATAACTTAAAAACATAGAAATAAATGTTTTTAAAATGTAAAATAAATAATAAATACAGATACTAACATTTAAACGTCCAGTAATGGTATTTATTGGAAATATAATTGTTAGGTCCCTCTGTAAAATAAATATTTATATATATGTATATATATATATATATATATATATATATGTATATATATATATATATATATATATATATATATATATATATATATATATATATCGTAGGTAATACATAGTTTGCATTAGCTTTGTCGATTAAATTAATTTCTTTTTTATTTATTTTTTCTTTCATTAACTAATAACTAACCTAACCTATAAGAGATGAGATTTTGCCGAATGCACTTTTTGTATATACTTACATGTAGGTGTCTTCAGATGCAAAATATAGAGCTACGACACATCCTTCAATATCTATCCGCCATCCAAAAATGTGCGGAATTTCGGTATTTATAAGTCTATGTACACCCGAGAGTGTAGTAGGCGGAGCAATTTTTTGATTTCATTTTTTCAAACGCAAGCGCGCATTAATAATGCATGTGTGTCTAAAAACTGCTTCTGAACGCGAATGCACCTACATTTTTACATATATTTTGTTAGTGTTAGCATCTGCGTTTATTTGTATGTGTTTTATAGAAAACAGCAAGTAGATGTTCTTCTGAATCCATCCCTTGCCCGACTGTGATAAGTCATCACTTATCATTGCGATATCATTAATAAAGGCATTCCTTCCTAAATCACCCTACTTAGAAACAAGCCAGAAGAACTTATTTTCGCAAATTCAACTACGAAATGGCTACTGTATTTTATGCACTACATGCACATATTTGAGCTATGCACGCAATTGTAGGTTTATGTGTGGAAAGAAATTTTTTTTATGTAAACAAAAAATACTCATTAAAATGACGCATTTTGGTTTAATAAACAATGTATGGATAACTTTTTGAATTATAGCTATATATATCTATATATTAGATAAACCTACTTATGGATAATATAAGTACAGTTCTCAATTGAAATATAAATGTTCTGTGAGCCGCTGCACTAAATATAACAACAAAGAAACCTGTTTTATTTTCTTAAATTTGAAAGTTCTCTAGTATTCTAACAAGTTCGATATTCGCAGACTAGTCCGCAGCATCTGTCTCATTCGCATATATATATATATATATATATATATATATATATATATATATATATATTATAGCAAACACAAACGCATAAATACATAAAAAATGTTTCACCGCCGATGACGAGGACTAAAGAACCGATTATCCAACTCCCAGAGGCCGGCCGACCTACCAACCACCCAAGCTTTTGCACCTCACCAGCCAGTTAGTGTTGTTTCTCCTTTTGTTCACATCGTCAATACAGATTTTTCTATTGAAGTGTTGTTTTTTGTTTGTATTATTTTTTTTCTATAGTGAGCTAGTGTAGGTATTACAAAAAATGGATAGCCACGACAAAAGGTGCATACCAATTCCTTTGGCCAAGGGTTTTATGTGAACTTTTCAAAGTATTGGGAATACTGACACAATACTGCGCCGTGCCTTGTGAATGTAATATGTGAAAGAGTATCAGTCGTATAGCAAAACATTGAAAAAGCTCCGCTACTTAGAGCTATGCCAAAAAGCCCTCCAAAACGCACTAAGAGATTTATCCTGGTAAAAGTTTTGTTTTTGGCGGATACTATGTTAGGTAGATATATTATATATGTACGAGGTTCTACGATAGCAAAATACGCGAGACGGGGGCAAGATAAACATTCTATTACTTTCTTTCCTTTTTTTCAGAACCATTCCAACACTGCATTTGTGTCTTTTTGGTACGTGACGATGCCTTTCAGTCACGCTTTTTCGGCGTTGTTGTCGATACGCGCATTTATAACTGCTGCCTACCGCATTAGTGCAATAAGTCAAACACACCGTATCTACTCACTTTTTTCAACTCATTGCTCTAATTTTTTCTAAATTTAATTATAATAACAAAAGAAAAACGAATTAAGTGCGTTAAAATAGATACAATTTCGTAAAAAAATTATTGATATACCTACTTTTAATGATGTATGATTATTCAATGTATAAACGCTCCGGTGATTTTTTTATTTAAATATCCTTATTTACCGGTCAATATCACCCACATTTGTTGTGTACTCCATATGTTGAATTATAAAATGAATTACAATACTCTGTCTACTTTAAATCAAAATATGTATTTCATCGGCAGTGAAATTCCAAATATTCCAGCGGTCCAATTTCCTCAATTTTAAATGACGACGAAACAAGTTTCAACAAAGAAAAAAAAGAAATATTTTATATATATGTGACCATAACAAAATTACGACTACCTATGGACTAAGTCCTAAGTTAAAAAAAAATGCGATTTTTTAAGGTGAAAAATGATTAAAAGCAACCAAATGCCACAAAAACTCGATATCGGTTAAGACTATAAGACCAAAATAAGCAATGGATTTATAATTCAAACAAATAGTTTTAAGTTTGCGGTTTTTTAACTTTTAGTTTTAAATTGTTATACAACAAAAGCGTTTACCATATTATGCGTTCTTTATGTAATGAATTTTGCCAAATTTAGAATCTGTGTTGCTCTGTAGTAAAGTAAATCGTTTAAGAAAGGGACATATTCAACTTTAGAAAAGTGTACAGCATTTTTAATTGTTTAATTGTTAGAAATAAGAATTACTATTTTTTTACCAAACTTTCCTCTTTTGTAATTCAAAAAAGAGTATGAGTGTAAAAGTGATCGGTTTAAAAAAAGCTTTTAATTGGTAAGTTAAGTTCAATAAATAATCAATGATACAAATATTGAAATATTTGGTGAATGTGGATGGTAATTATCATACAGATAATTCGAGTCTGATACAAAATAAACGGACGCACCGGCGAAAACGTGTTTATATTCCTACCTTTAGTACTAGTTTGAAGTTTATGGCCTTACATATTTATGTATAAATATCTTTATATCGATAGCAATACATTTTACCTATTTAGTAATGTATACTATGATATATTATATGTAATGAATTTAACAACCATTTGAAATGCACGCACTCAACTAATTAGAAAAATATGTATTAAATACGAGGATATTAGAAATTCTTTTAAACTTTTCATTTCGCTGATTTTGTTTTTGTTCAGTAAATGTTTACCTGTTGAATCTTACTTTACTCATTTCAAAGAAGCTTAATTGCGTTAGTTAAATTTATTAATTTGTGACTATTTGTTCAGTTTACTTTCATTTGATTTAACTGCATATTCTATTTGGACTTGTTATGTTAATCAATGAAGACAAGTAATTCCTTTTTATACCATATCCCATAGGTGTATATTAGTTTTGATACATAGTTTGTAACATAGAGAACTAATTTTGCTACATATACCTCAAAGTATATGGATCGACTCAGAATCTCTAGCTGAGTCGGATTAGCCATGTCTTTCTGTCCGTCCGTCCGTCTGTCTGTTCATCACCGATTTTTGGGCCTTAAATTTTGAGCCAGGATAATGAAATTTGGTGTATAGGATGCTTGTCCGTTCCACCAGAACAAGTGTAAACATTTTAGGAAAACGTATTTTTTGGCCAAACCGTAAAGAATTTTAAAAAAGTGTCTGAGCAGCATATTTAGAAAATCGTAATATCTATATTTCGTCAATATAAAGTTTTTTCCTCGCCCACTTTTTGGGGCGTTTTTTTTTTATAAAAAAACGTTTTCTGGTCAAATTTTAAAATTTTCGAAAAAAGTTTTGATGCACAATCATTGGTAGAATTAATATGAACATTTCGTCAATAGACCATTTTAACCCACGCCCACTTTTTAGGGGCGTTTTATAACAAAAAACCATTGAACAATATGTTGTGACAACGTCATTTTCAATACATTATGACCATAAAGACCACATTTTGGGGATATTAATTTTAAGGATGGGAGTGATAGGGTATTAAACGATCCGCACAGCGGATTGTAGCCTTCTCATATGTTTTTGTATTTGAATTTGAATAATAGTCTGAACTCCGGTTAGTGGAGTTTCAGACATGAAAGCAGATCTAAGTGTATCTATTTATAAATTATTATTTGAATTTATTGACATATAATTAAATTACAACGTTGACAAATTTAGAATATTGGCTTGGATATAATTGGTTAAAATAACCTTACAATTAATAAATGCTTTCATTATCAAAATAGGATTAACAAATTTGATGTTACTGCTTAAGATTATGGTTAGAAGTTATTTAAGCCGTTTTCTAGAAGTAGGTAAAAGGACTGTATTAAAATACAGTGCTCTTCACTTGTTTAGACGCACCAATTTTTATACCCTATCCCATAGGGGTATATTAGTTTTGATACATAGTTTGTAACATAGAGAAATAATTTAGCTACATATACCTCAAAGTATATGGATCGACTCAGAATCGATAGCTGAGTCGATTTAGCCATATCTGTCCGTCCATCCGTCCGTACGTCACAAGTTTTCGGGCCTTAAATTTTGAGCTAGAAGGATGAAATTCGGTACACGTGCTCTTTGTTGCTCCCAGCAGAACAACTGTCAATTTTTTTTAAATTCGACCAATGCCACGCCCCCATTTTAGAAAAACTTATTTTTGGCCAAAACGTTAAGAATTTTAAAAAAGTGTCTGAGCAGCATATTTAGAGACTCGCTATATCTATATTTCGTCAATATAAAGTTTTTTGCCACGCCCACTTTTTGGGGGCGTTTTTTATAATAAACGTTTTTTGGCCAAATTTCAAAATTTTCGAAAAAACATATGAGAAGGCTACAATCCGCTGTGCGGATCGTTGAATACCCTATCCCATCCCATCCTTAAAATTAATATCTCCAAAAAGTGGGCTTTATGAGCCTATAATATAGAAAATGATATTGTCACAACATATTGTTCAAACAGTTTATCAGAATCTTTTGTTGTTTGACAAAAAACGTCGTTTTTCTCCTACATATGATATGGGGTAGTGTATACAAACGGTTTTTGTAAGAAAACTCCGCCAAAAAGTGGATCATGTTAATGATCCTGCATCAACATTTTTTTCGAAAAATTTAAAATTTGACCGAAAACAGTTTTTTATTTATACCCCTATGGGATAGGGTATAAAAATTTTGATGCACAATCATTGGTAGTATTAATATGAAAATTTCATCATTCGGACATTTTACCCCACGCCTACTTTTTGGGGGCGTTTTCCTACAAAAAACATTTGTATGCACTATACCAAGGCATGTGCAATACAAAAACGTTGTTTTTTGTGGAACCGCAAAAGGTTAGAGCAATATATTGTGACAATGTAATTTTCTGTATTTTATGGCCATAAAGCCCACATTTTGAGGATATTACTTTAAAGATGGGATGGGATAGGGTATTCAACGATCCACACAGCGAATTGTCGCCTTCTCATATGCTTTTTTTTTTTACAAAAATAGTGTTTTTTTATTAATGTGTGTAACAAATATCAAACAATTGCATTTGTTAGAAAGGTTATTAAGTTCTCCAAGAAAAAAACACCAATAAATGGTAGGTAAGTGGAGGTTAACGGTTATTTGTTCCCATTATTGCCTATGCTCGAAGTGCAGTTTTTGTTTGTTCACTTGATTAGACGCACCTGTAACCTTGTTGGTCGTGATCTGTTACGTGAATTTGATTTATTTAGAAGGTTTAAGTAGTAAGGAGTATTTGCCAATGATTATACCCTATCCCATAATGGTATATTAGTTTTGATTCATAGTTTGTAACATAGATAAATAATTTAGCTACATACACCTCAAAGTATATGGATCGACTCAGAATTGATAGCTAAGTCGATTTAGCCATTTCTGTCCGTCCGTCCGTCCGTCCGTACGTCACCAGTTTTTGGGCCTTAAATTTTGAGTTAGAATGATGGAATTTGGTACATGTGCTCTTTGTTGCTCCCAGCAGACCAAGTGTAAAAAATTTTGAAATGCGTAGACTGCCACGTCCTCTTTTTAAAAAACGTAGTTTTTGGCCAAACCGTAAAGAATTTTAAAAAATTGTCTGAAAAGCGTATTTAGAGAATCGTAATATCTATATTTAGTTCATATGAAGGTTTTGGCCACTCCCACTTTTTGGGGGCGTTTTTAATATAAAATGTTACTCAGTCAAATTTTAAAATTTTCGAAAAAAAATTTATGCAGAATCATAAGTAATATTAATATGAACATTTCGTCTTTAGACCATTTTAACCCACGCCCACTTTTTGGGGGCGTTTTTATATAAAAACCATTTTTTACACTACCCCATAACATATGCATGAGAAAAACCTTGTCTTTTGTATAATCGTAAAATTTGTTCTGACAATGTCATTTTCTATGTTTAATCCCCATGTGTATTAAGCCATGTCATGTTAGTTTTACAGATGGGATGGGATAGGGCATTCAACGTTCCGCACAGCGGATTGTAGCCTTCTCATATGTTTATACCCTATCCCATAGGGGGGTATATTAGTTTTGATACATAGTTTGTAACATAGAGAAATAATTTTGCTGTCGAATTAGCCATGTCTGTCTGTCCGTCCGTCCGTCCGTCTGTCTGTTCGTCAGCGATTTTTGGGCCTTAAATTTTGAGCTAGGATAATGAAATTTGGTATATAGGATCCTCGTCCGTGCCACCAGAACAAGTGTAAAATTTTTTAAATCCGCCCACTGCCACGCCCCCATTTTAAGAAAACATTTTTTTTTGCCAAACCGTAAGGAATTTCAAAAAAGTGTCTGAGTAGCATATTTAGACAATCCTAATATCTATATTTCGTTCATACAAAGTTTTTTGCCACGCCCACTTTTTGGGGGCGTTTTTAGTAAAAAACGCTTTTTGTCCAAATTTAAAAACCTTCGAAAAAAATTTTGATGCAAATACTTCCGCAATGGTAATATAAACATTTTGTCCATAGATCATTTTCACCTACGCCCACATTTTGGGGGCGTTTTCTTACAAAAACCATTTGTATACCCCATCCCAAGGCATTAGCAATAGAAATACGTTGTTTTTTGTCGAACCACACAAGATTTTGAGAAACTGTCTGAGCAATATATTGTGACAATGTCATTTTCTGTATTTCATCGCCATAAGGCCTATATTTTGAGGATATTAATTTAAAGGATGGGATGGGATAGGGTATTCAACGATCCGCATAGCGGATTGTAGCCTCTAAATATGCCTAAATATGCTGCTCAGACACTTTTTTGCAATTCCTTACGGTTTGGCCAAAAAATAAGTTTTTTAAATAAGGGGGCGTGGCAGTGGGCGGATTTCAAAAAATTTTACACTTGTTCTGGTGGCACGGACGAGGATCCTATATACCAAATTTCATTATCCTAGCTCAAAATTTAAGGCCCAAAAATCGGTGACGAACAGACGGACGGACGGACGGACAGACAGACATGGCTAATTCGACTCAGCTATAGCGATTCTGAGTCGATCCATATACTTTGAGGTATATGTAGCAAAATTATTTCTCTATGTTACAAACTAAGTATCAAAACTAATATACCCCCCTATGGGATAGGGTATAAAAACTGCACTTTTTCTTCGAGCATAGGCAAAAAAGGGAACAAATAACCGTTAACTTCCACTTACCTTCCATTTGTTAGTGTTTTTTCTGGAAAACTTAATAACCTTTCTAATAAATGCAATTGTTTGGTAATTGTTACACACACTAATAAAAAAATTAAGTTTTTTCTTAAAAGGGGGCGTGGCAGTGGTCGGATTTCAAAAATGTTTACACTTGTTCTGCTGGGAGCAACAAAGAGCACTTGTACCAAATTTCATCCTTCTAGCTTAAAATTTAAGGCCTAAAAACTGATAACGTACGGACGGACGGACTGACAGACATGGCTACATCGGCTCAGCTAGCTATTCTGAGTCGATCCATATACTTTGAGGTATACCTAGCTCAATTATTTCTCTAGTTACAAACTATGTATCAAAACTAATACACCCCTATGGGATAGGGTATAAAAATTGGTGCATCTAATCAAGTGAAGAGCACTGTATGTGGACATTGAAGCATAAATGGAATATTAAAAGTTGGTAGTTCATCCCGAAATTCACAAAGTGGTTCGGGATAATACTGAATTAAACGACTTGACGACACAATTATCATTTTCTAAATTATGGGGTTTGAGTCCATTCATTTAATTACACATTGATAATTATAATAATAATAATAATCAAATAATGTATTAGAGTAATGAACCATTTATGGAGACACTTGCAAGTGACACCTAAATGTAGTTAAACAAACACAAACATATACGTATAGAAAACAAAAGTAACAATGTAAAACTTTGTTAATGTAAACGTTAATTGTTTATTATTGTGTCTCACCGAATTCTTCGAAAGTCTGTGTGAGTCCAAAGTGTCGGCTTATAGTGATGCTCATAGACAGTTCAAAAAAAAATTTGTTCCATAAATAAATCTAGTGAAAATAATTAAAATAATTCACACGTCTTCTAACTAAAACATTTACTTCTTCGATCGCTGATGTTGAAATGTATGTGCACTTCTTTAATATATATGTAGCCGTACAAATAGGCGTCTGATCACACTTCCTCAATCACTAATGCAGTATTGTAATTGAAGCTATTATAAGATTTTGGTAAACAAGAAAGTATATATTTGGTAACGGTGATGATGTTAACCATTTTTTCGGTGAAAGAATGAATATGTTATATATGATTGCCAATTAGGACCTACTTAGCATTAAAGGTTAACATTTATAAAAACAAAAGCGAATAAAGGTTAAATATACTTTGATATGATGTTAAAAAAAAAATTCGTGAATATTCCAACACATTTACCTAACAATGATACAAGATTAAATTAATTTATCTATTTAAAGCTACAAAAACGAATAACCGTTGAAACTCATTTGGTTTAGTCTGAAGATTGGCACAAAGAATTTCAATGAAAATATAAAAATGTATCTACAAATCTTGTTAAAGGTAACCAAATCTCGGGAGCACTTAAAATACATTACGCATTTAGCTCCCTGTGCATTCATTTCTTTGTTATAATATAATAGTTGAATCAAATTAGATTAGATTTAATATAGATTATAATATCGGCCGGCTGATCTCCGTTGACGCAATATTTTAGCTTTTTACAGAATCCGAACGGTTGTTTAAAACAAAAACAATTTAGTTTACAACATATAGGTATATTTCTTTACACAAAACATTAAAAATAAGAGTGACCTAATTAATATAGAAAACATATGAGAAGGCTACAATCCACTGTGCGGATCGTTGAATACCCTATCCCATCCTATCTGTAAAACTAAAATTCCCAAAAAGTGGCCATGGCTAAAAACACGATGTGGATAAAATAGAAAAAATGATATAGTGACAGCAAATTCTGCAGACTGCTTATAAAACACTTTTACGGTTCTAAAAATACATGGTTTTCTCCTGCATATGTTATGGGGTAGTGTATAAAAATGGTTTTTATATTAAAACGCCCCCAAAAAGTGACGTGAGTTGAAATGGTATATAGACGAAATGTTTATATTAATATTGTTAATGATTCTGCACCAAAATTTTTTCGAAAAATTTGAAATTTGACCGAAAACAGTTTTTTATTGAAAACTCCCCCAAATAGTGGGCGTGGCAAAAAACTTTATAAAGACGTAATATATAATTAGTAGCGCCACTTAAGTAAGTAAGTAATATATATATTAAAATTGTCTAAATATGTTGTTCAGAAACTTTTTTTAAAATTCCTTACGGAATTTGAATTTTTCTCCAAAGGGGGCTTAGTAGTGGGCGTATTTTGAAAATGTTAACACAAGTTCTGTAGGCACGGACGAGGATCCTATATACCAAATTTCATTATCCATGCTCAAATTTTAAGGCCTAAAAACCGGTGACGTACAGACGGACGGACGGACAGACAGACATGGCTTAATCGACTCAGCTAGCGATTCTGAGTGGATCCATATACTTTGAGGTATATGTATTTCTCTATGTTACAAACTATGTATCAAAACTAATATACCCCTATGGAATAGGGTATAAAAATAATAACGGTGAATGATAAATACAATTATGTTAAATTTAACTTAATCCAAACAAATAATATGTATTGAAATATAGCTAAAAGAACCTCTGAATTTTCTCACGATCACAATATTTCCTTCTTAAATTTCAAAGTATAATGAGGAGAAAAACATCCCCAAAGCTTTTTACTAATTCAAAGCAAAAATCTTACTTCTTCCCCATAGCAAGATATATTGCAAGACGCAGCGCATAGAAAGCTTTCCCTGATATGAAAACAAAATTTATAAAAGAGAAAAAGGAGATATATAAACAAAAAAACGTATGGGAATAGTAGAATCAACGATAGCCTTTTATATTTGTATTTCTTTCCCCTTTTCACGTAGGAACAGAAACACACACTAAATAGATGCTCCTATATATGCATCTGCGAACTGGCGCCCAACGTTAGCGAGAAAGTAAGGCAACTGTTTTTGGGGATGAAAACTAGTATATAAACAACGTATCAAGTAGAAGCGACTTTCTTTAGCACACAGACACAACTTACATCAGGCGCATGCTCTTTTTAATTTTTTTTTCAAATGTACATAGATTTGCCTTTAAGTGAATTCTAGCGCTTTTCTATTCGACTATGTTTTATTTCCCCAGCTGAAACATTTTTTATTGTTGTTGTCAGGCGAATTTCGTATTTTTAACCAGTATGTGCGTATCAGAACATTGCAGTGGGCATGCTATGGAATAGAAAAAGGATAAATAAGTTCTCCTTTTTGTGAAATAGCGTTCTTATCTCTTTTTAGCATTTCTGAGGGGATTGATTAGAAAGTATTTGAGGCTGCAATGGACATTTCGCTTTCCGACCGTCGGCTATCTCTATGTAGCTGAACATTACATCGGGTAAAAAGGAATACACAGTAGAAAGACGTTGTAATACTATCGGCATCCGGTTCCTTCGCGAGTTCGGTCGGGTTCGGTAGTTAGGAACAGGAGAGGGTATTCAAGAGCTATCTATTCAATTTGACTAAAGGTTCACCGCTAAAAAATAATGTCAATAAGCACAAAAATCGTTTTCATGTAATTGTTTTTTTTTTTTGCACATATGTATGTACGTTATAAACAAATAAATTGCCGTCGGTATCAGATATTCCAAAATTGTAATAAGTTTCATCATAGGTGTCTGCGGTATGACTTGTTACAGTGCTCTTCCGAAAATATTGTTTGTTTTCTTTTCATGAAAATGTATGTTGTATAGTATGTAGTATATAGTATATATAGTATATATAGTATATATAGTATATATAATATATAAAGTATATATAGTATATATAGTATATATGATATATATGGTATATATAGTATAAATAGTATATATATTATATATAGTATACTATTATCCGTAAGACTATATTTCGCGTTGTTTTGGATTTGAATATTTTCCCCATCATTCAAAAAATAAAATTATTATACTTTGTTATACTAAAGCTATAGACTATTGTTATAACTTTGGTAACGTTCATAAGACAGCAAAGCAAAATCCAATCTTACTCTTCAGTTCCCCGCTTTTTTAGCTCTAAACTTATATATATTTGTGGGTGAATTTCAAAAAAACATTATAAATATACATATATATATATATATAAATATTATACATTGTTATACTATCTATCTATTTTAATATAAATATTCTATCTCGAAGAATGCAGACAACAGAAGAGTTATATTTGTATACATGTTTCCTTAGATGTGTGTGTTAATTTTTATTTACTTTTTACTTTTCCTAAGTGTGGTTATTTCCGCGTTGGGTCAGCTCCTTCAGGAAGACTCAGTATGTACACATAATACATAGCGGAGAAATGAGACTGAGACCATGGGCAAATGGAATACTATCTCTAGTATACTTGCGGTCTTTTTCTTATGCTTGGTAAATGAAACTAAGAAAATGTTACCGTTGGGTGGTTGAGAATTTTCTATGGGCAAAATTAATTTGAGAAATTTCCCCCATAGACCAACCCACTCAGCCACCAACCAGTGACGACATGGTTATTCTTCTCTTCTGCTAAGAAAGACCATGCTGGTTAATGTACCTATTTTGGAGGAGACTTTCTCCAACATATTTTTACATACTTTCTATCTGTTGTATTTTCCCGTCTTTTATTCCGTTTTATCGGTATTATTGGTGAAAAAGGGTGAAGGAAGTCTGTGCTTACTATGTGATGTATATTTGCATGTTAGCTTAACTCATTAAGCGGCTAAAAATTAAAGCAACACAAAATGATGGGAAAAACATAATATCAATCTCATCCCCCTTTTTGGGTATGAGTTCAATTTCCAAGAAAGCTTTTCAATTTCAAACATCTTTAGCTAAATGTGGTAGTCTTATTCGTAGTCGCCGCCGTCGTAGTCGTAGATCCCATCATCGGTAGTCATTGGTGTATATAGGGCTAATACAAAGCTATATGAATCGTTAATACCATAGACCCAATACATTATATGCACATATATTATGTTTTAGAACTATTTATGTGTGCATCAATAATTTATAAATATATCGCATATTAAATTGAGAAAGGTATGATGATAGAGACATATACGGAGTATTGGTTTATTTTTCGTTGTCGCAATTGCGTGAAATGAATTCTGAACTGATATATTACTCAGTTCGTGATTTTATTTCCGTTCCGTTGAAAATCTCTTTCTGAAGTAAACACTTCTCTTCTCCTTTCAACAGTTTTATTATTTTATTACTCCTTATCGTGTCTTAGCTTTTGTGTTCCGATTCTCCTCCGCTTTCGTTAGCTTTGCTCGTTCTATTTATCTTGTTCTTGGGTGGTTCTCTACTGACTTGAGCTAAAATTACCATAGTGTTGGCAGCTATTGGGTGGTCTTAAGGGTTACTTTTTCCTTCGCTTGCACTAAGCACAATGATATTTATTTTATATATTTAAATTTAATGCGTGTATATATAAATGTATATATATATGTTCGTATACATATTATTAATTGGAAAACCCCCCATAGTGTAAAGTGTAAAGAAATAGAAACACAAAAGTTAAGTATATCAGCACTGCCTTGTATTTGGAAACAGTTGTTGGTTTTGAGTCAATTTAGTATTTCTAGTCTGTCGTCGATGACGACGTAGTGCAGTACGGAATCTATCTGAAAAATTAGTAACTTTTTGCAACAGTTTTATTGAAACTATTATGTAATTCGTGTGTGATAAACAAATTTAAATAATGTTTCAGTAATTTTCTTCGGACTTAATTCTTGTTTATTGAGTTATTACCGCGGAGTGAAGTAATTAAAACATAATCTGCCTTAGGTAACAACATACGATTTAATATTGGCCAGCTGTATGTATGCACATCACTCGTAACAGGTCAACGTATGTTATTGGTTGAATTTTGTATTAGGCGGATATCCGGTGCATATGTGTGCTTTTACTTTGTGTTTAAAAAAATAAACAAGTGCGAATGATTATTTTATTTTGAAAAGTTATAATATAATTTCAAAACTTTGATTTATAATAAATAAATAAGGTGTCTTGATCGGAACCATTTTTAACAATCAAAGCTAACATAACACAATTGGATAGTTAGTTAGTGTTAAAAAATACCTATTTTGCAAATAACCCACCAACATAATTTCATTCAATATTTTGTGCGCTTTAATTATTATAAAAATACATTGGAGCTGATGAAAGTGATCTTAAAAGTGAAAAGTGACTGTTCTATCTTTGTTTATTGCGTGATGCTCACTTGTGTTTTACGAAATGGTTGCATAGTTTGATTGTTTTTTACCGGTTGACCTAATTAGAAGTTCGCATATTTTTAGGTGCTGTTTAATGTGTGCTCTTTGCGTTGTAAAAATTTTTATACTGGCGAATGGATTAAAACGACAATCAAAACATAATATGAAGAATAGAGAACTTAACATTATCTTCATGGCAAATTCTTTGAATGGTAAAAATCGTTAGCAACGCTGCAAAGTAAATATCTAAGTTATTAAATAACTGCCTGTTTAATGCGGATTTGCTTTGGTGTTTTTATTATAAAGAATATTTAAAAAAAAATACATATACATATGTTGCATATTGTTTCACTTAACTTATAAGAAAAGGCTCTAGATCAGTCTAGTGGCATCCCTTTAGGTAGCCTTACTTACTATTATTAAACATTAGATAGATGGATAAATTTATTTTCGTATAATATACATTTGGTTTGTTACCGCACATTTAACAATTTACAGAGATTTGATACGTTATATCTTTCTACTGAAAAATATTTTTTTATAATTTAAATTAAAGTGATTTGAAATCAAATAAACATTTTGAAGGAAACACGAGCAAAGTATCGGACAATACTTGCTCAATAAAAAGAAAGTCAAAATAGGTGTTATAAAGATGTTTTCCCATTGCTTGGGGAATATTTTTGTGGATAGGCAGAGCTCGAACAAATACTTAAGCTGTGGCAAAAACAAATCCTTGAATTGTTTAACTAATATTGGTAGGATTCCACCTGGCCCCGATAAACAGTCATTATTTAATAAGCCAATATACTTCACAAGTATCCCATCGTCAAATTTTATGTTACTAAAACTGACATGAGTGCAGTCTTAATGAAAGCTGAAATATTGGTCGAATTTGCTGAAATTCTTTGCGAATAGATAAGATATCGTTGCAGTGCTCGAGGTAAAGAGAGGTGGTAAAACGTCCAAACAATTTTCTTCTTCGTATTGACAAGTCCCAAAATCGTTTATGATAATGTTAAGAGCATTTTCCATATTGACTAAATAGTCATTATAGAAACTATAAGATATCACAGAGAATTCATCAAAATAGTTTAATTTCTGTTTGTAGTCGTAATGATTTAGGCTTTCCAAAAATTATTGCAGTGCTGGTTACATCTGTTTCAAAGAAATTCAAGCTCTTTCATGTAACAGGGATACTGAATTTGAGGATTTTTCTAATGCTTGACAGAAAAAATTCTATCCAAACCATATTTTATTAAACAAATATAATTCATTTACAGCTTTTTTTTAATTAGTTAGACCGTTTATATTCACATTTGAGTGAAGAATTTCTTCGGATAGCCGTAAGATAAGATGTATGCATTTGCTACATGAAGGTATTTCCTATCATGAGTAATCATAACACAGAATATATGTTGAGAGGGAAAGGAAATTCTACTTATATACTGAGAGCTCATTATCAAAGTGTTAAGAGTCAAGTATCCTGACATTATGTCATGTTTATGTCAAGGAGAATATGTCATGAGAAAAGGCTTGGGGTTAAGAAAAAATGTCTTAGTTCTTTTTCGGAGCTCTCTTACATTTTGCTAGTACAGGGACAGTCTGTAGAGATATTTGATGGACTGTTGACTCCGCGTTCAGCTTTACATGGCTTAAACTCAATTTCAATAGTGTTTAAGGCCCATGAGTTAATGTCGCATACTTTATCGAATATCCGAAATCATTCGGTTAGCTAAATAAGGTACATTTGAAGAAGTAACTGTTGAAATCAAGTGACTTTCACATGCGCGGTAGAAATTTTGGAATCTTTAATTGCAAACAATTTTGCAGACACTGTTTGAATTACAGTAGATGATTGATTAAATATCAGTAGAAGAAGATTCAACCGGCAGATTTAGATCCAAATTATTTTTCTGTTGATCATGACTTCTTTAGCTCTCGGATTAGCCGATGATGAGTTGGTATCACGTTTATGCATTCCTTTAAGAGCGAAAATTTCATTATTGGCTGCATGATTGTATTAAAACTATTTCAGAATACTTCTGGGTTTTAGTTTCTCTTGTGGAAACAACTTGCTCATATCTTGGCAAAGACTCTGTACGTGTGGAAGCCTCAAAGAACAGATATAGGTCAGAGAATGCAGACAATATTGATACTACATGCTTAAACGTGTTAAACATGTCTTTGAATCATTTTGATAGCTCAACAATGTCTGCTTGAAATGCAACAATTTTGAAAGCGTGCCAGTTGCATTTATTTTATTCATAAGCCTTACATACTTACTTACTTAAGTGGCGCTACAGTCCGGGATGAACCTGGGCCTCAACCAACATGCCTCTCCAATTAGCCCGGTCCTTAGCTAACTACCTCCAGTTGCGCACTTCAAGTTGGTTGACGTCGGTTTTAACTTGTGCGCGCCACTTAAGGCGAGGTCTTCCTCTACTGCGTCCGACGTCTGGCTTGGAATCGAAGACTCTGCGAGCCGGAGTATTGGTGTCCATTCTTTCTACATGTCCTAGCCATCTTAAACGTCCAATGCGGAGTTTTTTGACTAGGGGTATGTCGCTGTACAGCTCGTATAGTTCGTGGTTGAATCTTCGTCTCCATAGCCCGTCAACGCAAACGGGACCGAAGATTTTCCGAAGAATTTTCCGCTCGAATCGACAAAGGATTTCTTCATCCGCTTTTGATACGGTCCATGCTTCAGTGCCGTAGAGCAGGACTGGGATGATCAGGGTCTTATATAGGATCTCCTCAGTAGTTCGAGTGAGGGCTTTACTACTAAATTGCCTTCTTAGCTCGAAGAAGCAGCGATTGGCCAGAGTAATTCTTCGTTTGATTTCTGACGAGATGTTGTTGTCAGAGTTAATAGTGGAGCCGAAGTAGACAAAGTACTGTACTACCTCAAAGTTATATCTGTCAATGGTGACGTTCTGTCCAATTCGTCGATGTTGTGTGTCCTTTCGTGTTGACAGCATATACTTTGTCTTACCCTCATTTACTGCTAAACCCATTTTTGCCGCTTCCGTCTCTATACTAGCAAACGTGGCTATGACATCACGTTGAGTCCTACCAATAATGTCAATATCGTCAGCGTATGCTAGTAGTTGCACCGATTTTTGGAAAATTGTGCCTCTGGTGTAGGCTCGGGAGTTTTGCGCAATCCTCTCAAGAATCAAATTGTAGAAGTCACATGACAGCGCATCGCCTTGCTAAATCCTTTTTTGGTATCGAATGTGTCGGTGAGGTCGGTTCCGACCCTGATGGTGCAGCGAGAATTCTCCATCGTCATCCTACATAAACGGACGAGTTTGGGCAGTATACCAAAACTAGACATGGCTCTGTATAGTTCGTCTCTATAAATGCTGTCGTATGCGGCTTTGAAATCGATGAATAGGTGGTGGGTATCGATTTGAACTTCTTGGTTTTTTTCCAGGATCTGCCGAAGTATGAAAATTTGATCGATTGTGGACTTTCCTGGCGTAAAACCACATTGATAAGGGCCGATCAGGTTGTTGGTAAACGGTTTCAGGCGTTCACATATTACGGCAGATAGGATCTTGTAGGCGATGTTGATTAGACCTATGCCTCCATTCTACAGGCATGCTTTCAACCGAGCAGATTTGGCTTATGAGTTGGTGGATGTTGCTTACCAAGTCATCTCCGCCAGCTTTATAAAGCTCAGCGGGAAGGCCGTCATTTCCGGCGGCCTTATTAAGCTTGCGTTTAGATATAGCTCCTCACTTCACTTAGGTCGGGTGGTTGGCAGTTTTCGCTGTCGTTGCCAATATTAAATGGTTCGTTCTGCCTGACAGCGGAATGCTGTTCGTCATCGCCGTTTAACAGTCTACAGAAGTGGTTCTTCCATATCCTCAGCATCGACTGTATCTCAACTACGATATTTCCTTTTTCATCTCGACAGGATTCTGTTCGAGCCTTGTATCCTTGGCTTTGACGTTTTACACTTTGGTAAAACTTGCGAACATCGTTCCTGGAGTGGCACCTCTCTATGTCCTCGATCGCGCGCTTTTCTTGCTCTTTTTTCTTATTTCTGAAAAGCCGATGTTCTTCCCTTCTTCTATGCCTATAGAGCTCAATGGCAGATCTCGTCTTCACCTGTCTATCGCAAGAGAGACTGTTCGTTGATCTGGAGACCGTCATGTCCCCTTATGGATATCGAGGTAAGGAAACTGTGTGCTGGCTTTAGTGGCATTTCGTTCCGTAGGGAAGTCAATTAGCCTAAGTCCGTAACCAGACGTGTTGTCGTGTTTTCTATATTTTCCGACAGTACTGCTAAAGATGTCTTCTCTTCCTACCTTTGCGTTAAAATCTCCCAGCACGATTTCTAACATCGTACTTTGATAGTCGCTTATAGGATTTGTCGAAGAGCTCTTGAAGCAATCTTTAGTTATATCATCTTTTTCCTCCGTCGGATCATGAGCACATATAAGGCTTATGTTGGCGAATTTGCCCTTGACGCGGATTGTTACAATGCGTTCGCTAATGTCTTGGAAACATTAGACTTCTTGCCTAAGTCTGGATCTTAAAGCAAATCCGCATCCGAATAGGCGCTGTTTCTGCTCACTATAACACGGTCCATAGTAGATGTCACAGTTTTTCATCCTCTTTTTGCCCGGCCCATCCCATCGTATTTCCTGGATGGCAGTTATGTCTGCTTTGTAGCAGTTAAGAGCTTCCGCTAGTTGTTCACCTGCACCTCTCCTGTTTAATGTTTATACCCTATCCCATAGGGGTATATTAGTTTTGATACTTAGTTTGTAACATAGAGAAATAATTTAGCTACATATACCTCAAAGTATATGGATCGACTCAGAATCGCTAGCTGAGTCGAATTAGCCATGTCTGTCTGTCCGTCCGTCCGTCTGTCTGTTCGTCACCGATTTTTGGGCCTAAATTTTGAGCTAGGATAATGAAATTTGGTATATAGGATCCTTGGCCGAGTCACCAGAACAAGTGTAAAAAGTTTTAAAATCCGCCCACTGCCACGCCCCCTTTTAGAAAAAACGTAGTTTTAAGGCAAACCGTAAGGAATTTCAAAAAAGTGTGTTAGCAACATATTTAGACAATCTTAATATCTATATTTCGTTCATACAAAGTTTTTTGCCACGCCCACTTTTTGGGGGCGTTTTTAGTAAAAAACGTTTTTTGTCCAAATTTTAAAACTTTCGAAAAAAATTTTGATGCAAATACTTCCGTAATGGTAATAAAAACATTTTGTTAATAGATCATTTTCACCTGCGCCCACATTTTGCGGGCGTTTTCTTACAAAAACCATTTGTATACCCAATCCCAAGGCATTAGCAATAGAAATACGTTGTTTTTTGTCGAACCACAAAAGATTTTGAGAAACTGTCTGAGCAATATATTGTGACAGTGTCATTTTCTGTTTTTCATCGCCATAAGGCCTATATTTTGAGGATATTAATTTAAAGGATGGGATGGGATAGGGTATTCAACGATCCGCATAGCGGATTGTAGCCTCTCATATGTTCTCATATTCCAGGTGCAGATACGAACGTCGTTGTCCTTTTTTCGTTTAGCATGGTCGGCAATAAGAAAATCAGTCCTTTCCGAGGCTATTGGTTGCTTCGTAACATAATCTCTTTTCCGTGGATGGGTAGGTAACCCAAGGCACAACCCCAACCTGAAGGGGCATGCCCTTGTTTTGACCCTAGGACAGCGGGCCGGAAAAAATACCGATGGCAGTAGCCCATTTTGGGATATGAGCGCTGCCGTTGACCCATTGAGGGCTCCTCCGCCACCAACTCTTTTCCAATACCCTGGCTCAGTATTGGAAATCCCTAAAGACCTCGTGTTCAAATATGTCGAAGCAGCTCATATGGGGATTTCACTACCAGTTCGATCAAACAGGGGCTGTAGGCGCCACCGTTGATTCCATCTAGGGAATTCCTCCGCTGCCACCTGAAGAGTGAGTGCCTTAATGAGAGGACACTCCTCCCCCCTCTCTCGTTTGCTGCCACCAACAACCTTCCACAGGGGTTTAATACCCCATCTCCAGTCGAGGTATTAGGCACCCACCAGTCACCAGCGTGGAGGTGAGAGTAGGAGTTGATAGTGAGAGGCTAGATTGAGAACGCTTGTGTCCTCATATAATCGCATTACTATCCTTAAGCACCGGCCATTCATTAACAAGCCATAACAGCAAATAAAAGATTGTTTTCTACGAATTTTGGAGATCCACAATTTAAAATCGAAACAAAAAGCATATAATTATATTTTTAAACTTACAACAAATTTTGAAGCTAGATAAAAATTTATTAAACACTAGAATACTTATAGTAAATACAACCACAGCAAATATTATTCGTATTTACTTCTATATTTTACGTCACCACCCTGTTGCCACTTACCAAAACCTTAAACTATCTAAGTCGGTCTTTTTAAGTTAACGCACTAAGTGGCGCGATGGTTAGTGCGATTATCTGCGATTAACAAAAAACACAACAGTATCTCCTCTTGCATCCTGTATCAGCCCTCAACTAGCCGTTTAAACTTAGACTCTCAGAATAATAATAAAATAGAACATCTTATTAATAAAAAAACCTATGTTTCGGTAGAAAGATAATTACCATTATGTTTAATGTTTGTATTGCATTGTAATATGCGGTTACAAACTACCTATTTAAAACTTATTAAAAGAATTAAAAAATCTATCTTGTAAGCCCCCTAATAAGTTTTACCAGAAAAATATATATTCTGTTGTATCGCCTTGGAACACCAGAGTCGGAGACACTGCCACTCATACACCCGAATATTTTCCGTTTGAGATAAGGGAACGTTGAACCACAACGGGCACCCATAGGCAATAATCGCACTGATAAGATCCATGTAGCAAATCAAGACGGCTACTGACGGCAAATGCTCCCATAACTCTGGTCAGAGCAGCATCTACACTTTTATTTATCAGTAGATGCCCGTTTGATGCCACGATCACCAGCTTGCTCCAGTTCTTTCCCGATTCCCTGGAGGTCCTAGATAAAGGGGCCCTAAACAGCATAGTTTCAGATTTTTGATTGATTCAACTTCCAGTCAAGACAATATCTCCGGAGTTTATCGAAGTCCCGCTGCAGACAAATTTGAATGAACTAGAGGGCAGTTCCATACGCGATAAGGTTATCCGCATGCGTAATTGCCAGACTTAGATTGACTATCATATCGCATTGTAAAACGCTTACTATTGTAGACCATTTTTAAAGAAAAATTATACGGTATAAGTTACATTGCCACTTTTGCAAATACAGGTTCTACGTTCTAGCGGCCCTCTAACCATATTGTGTCGAAAGCCTTCTCCATCAGACATGCACCCGTGCGTATTATTTTGACTTTGTTTCACTGTATATCAGAGACCAGTTTGTCATGCCGCGGTTAGTGTCATGAACCGACTTGAAACCAAACTGAGTATCTGGTATTAACCTATCGCCCTCTGCCCTCTTAGGAGAACCCGCTTGAGAATCCTTTGGAACACCTTGCTGATACTCGTTAGGAGACTCATCGACCGGAGATTCGCCGGATTGGAGTTGTCCTTTTCCTTTTTCGGGAGAGGATGAACCACCGCATCAGTTGGTAAACGTCACATTACAATGTTGAACATACCATACTTCAAAGGAATCGTCATCGATGACGGCTTCCCCCGGATCGATTTCTGCTGTTAAAAAGCTTAATACTCTGAAGATCTTTTATGAAATAACTATCTTATATTTACTATATGAATGGACTGATGCTTGCTATTGTTATATGGTCGGATTGGAAAATTGTGGAAGGAGACAAATTTGAAATATAGAAAGCTATAATCTGCTCGTTTAATACCCAATCCTATCACATCCTTACAATATATATCACCCAAAAGTTAGTATGGTTCAATATTGTACGGATGATAAAATAGATGAAATATACAAAATGACATTCTATAATGTATCTCGTTTACTAATTTTTACTGCTGAAAAGTGAGCGTAACAATGAGCAAATTTTGAAAATGTTTTTTTTACCGAAAACGTGGGCAAATAGCCCACATATCATATCATAGCCCAACATTTTCTAAATTTCCGAAAATTGTTTTTACTTAACTAAGCGTACCAAAAAGTCTATATAGACAAAATGTAAATATTCAGAAAGTCATGTTCAGACACTTTCTCAAAGTTCCTTTGGTTTGACCAAAGAAGACGTTTGTTTAATAAGTAACTCTGACACTGAGCGGTTTTTATACCCTATCCCATAGGGGTATATTAGTTTTGATACTTAGTTTGTAACATAGAGAAATAATTTTGCTACATATACCTAAAAGTATATGGATCGTCTCAGAATCGCTAGCTGAGTCGAATTAGCCATGTCTGTCTGTCCGTCCGTCCGTCCGTCCGTCTGTCTGTTCGTCACCGATTTTTGGGCCTTAAATTTTGAGCTAGGAGAATGAAATTCGGTATATAGGATCACCGTCCGTGCCACCAGAACCCCCTTTTTAGGAAAACGTATTTTTTAGCCAAACCGTAATGAATTTTAAAAAAGTGTCTAAGCAGCATATTTAGAGAATGGTAATATCTATATTTCGTCAATATAAAGTTTTTTGCCACGCCCACTTTTTAGGGGCGTTTTTTATAAAAAACGTTTTCCGGTCAAATTTTAAAATTTTCGGAAAAAGTTTTGATGCACTATCATTGGTAGTATTAATGTGAACATTTCGTCTATATACCATTTTAACCCACGCCTACTTTTTAGGGGCGTTTTCTTACAAAAACCATTTGTATGCCCTACCCCAAGGCATATGCAATAGAAAAACGTTGTTTTTTGTCGAACCATAAAAGAATTGGATAAAACTTCTGAACATTATGTTGTGACAACGTCATTTACAATACTTTATGCCCGTAAAGACCACATTTTTGGGAAAATTAATGTAAGGATGGGATGGGATGGGATAGGGTATTAAACGATCCGCACAGCTGATTGTAGCCTTCTCATATGTTTATACCCTATCCCATAGGGGGGTATATTAGTTTTGATACTTAGTTTGTAACATAGAGAAATAATTTTGCTAAAAATACCTCAAAGTATATGGATCGACTCAGAATCGCTAGCTGAGTCGATGGAGGCGTTTTCTTAGAAAAACCATTTGTATACCCTACCCAATACAATATTCGATGTTTTTTGTCGAAACATGATAAACTGTATGAATAGTATGCTGTAACAATGTACTTTTTATACCCTATCCCATAGGGGTATATTAGTTTTGATACATAGTTTGTAACATAGAGAAATAATTTTGCTACATATACCTCAAAGTATATATATATATATATATGATTCTGAGTCATTCCATATACTTTGAGGGATATGTTGCTTAATTATTTCTCTATGTTACAAACTATGTATCAAAACTAATATACCCCTATGGGATATGGTATAAAAACATTTTTCGATCAAATTTTAAAATTTTCAAAAAAAAATTGATGCAGAATCATTAGTATATAATATTAATATGAACATTTTTTTTTTTATATAAAAACCATTTTTATACACTACTCAATAACATATACAGGAGAAAAACCTAGTCTTTGTAGAACCGTAAAATTTGTTGTGACATTGTTATTTTCTATATTTAATCCCCATCGTGTTTTAAGCCATGTCCACATTTTAGGGATATTAGTTTTACAGATGGGATGGGATAGGGTATTCAACGATCCGCATAGCGGATTGTGGCCTTCTCATATGTTTTAACTAAATTTTCATCTTTCTATATTTTGGTCATATTATCTCACCCTTACCTTACAGTAACAGAAAAAGTTACGTACGACCAAAGATTATGAATTCTATACAGATGACGCATTGAGAACAAAAAAACAGAAACTTTTTCTCAGTAGTTTCATGGTACGGGCGGGCGGTGTGCATGAAAACACATGAAAAACAAGAACAAAAACATATGGCGGGCTGTGCCAGCACGAACCGCCATAGAACAATTTTTCTTGTATGGAGTGCGTCATCTGTATAGAATTCAAAATCTTTGGTACGACCCAGTCGTACACCCACCACTCGCTTTCTTTCGAATTTTAACTTGGCTTATTGACGTACACTTTTTATACCCTATCCCATAGGGGTATATTAGTTTTGATACATAGTTTGTAACATAGAGAAATAATTAAGCTACATATACCTCAAAGTATATGGAACGACTCAAAATCGCTAGCTGAGTCGATTAAGCCATGTCTGTCTGTCCGTCCGTGTGTACGTCATCGATTCTTAGGCCTTACATTTTGAGCAAGGATAATGAAATTTGGTATAAAGGATCCTCGTCCGTACCTGCAGAACAAGTGTAAACATTTTTGTAATCCGCCCACTGCAACACCCCTTTTTAAGAAAAACTCAGTTTTTTTCCAAACCGTGAGGAATTTTAAAAAAAGTTTTTGAACAACATATTTAGACAATCTTAATATCTGTAATACGTCTATATATTTAAATAAAAAACTATTTTCGGTAAAATTTTAAATTTTTCGAAAATTTTTTTTATGCAGAATCATTAACAATATTAATATGAACATTTCGTCTATATACCATTTTAACCCACGTATACTTTTTGGGGGCGTTTTTATATAAAACCATTTTTATACACTAGCCCATAACATATGCAGGAGAAATCCTTGTCTTTTGTAGAACCGTAAATGTGTTTTATAACCAGTCTGAAGAATTTGTTGTCGCTATATCTTTTTTTCTATTTTATCCACATCGTGTTTTTAGCCATGCCCACTTTTTTGGGGATTTTAGTTTTACAGATGGGATGGGATAGGGTATTCAACGATCAGCACAGCGGATTGTAGCCTTCTCACATGTTTCTTTTAAATATCTCCAAAGAAGAAGTCCAACGGTGTCAAATCACATGATCGTGGCGGACAATTAACATCGCCACGACGCGACGTAAGAAAACATGGCCATTGAATTTCTGACGCAAAAGAGCTATTGTTTCGTTGACTGTGTTGCAAGTGCCACGATCCTGTTTGAAGCACATATCGTCCAGGTCCATATATTAAATTTCGGGCCACAAATAACTGAATTTTGTAAGCTAAATTCTAATCCTTATTCGAAATTCAATTTTCCCGATTTGGTCGATTACGCTGACCAAAAAAATTACGAAGTGCACGAAATGCATTTTGATTTGAACGCCCCTAAATATATTGAACCGTTCTTGAGAAACTGTAATGTGTTTTAAGCAGGTCCCACTTTTCGTCATTATATAATTTGATTTGTCCTACCCTATAGGGGTATATTAGTTTTAATACATAGTTTGTAACATAGAGAAATAATTGAGGTAAATACACCTCGAAGTATATGGATCTACTCAGAATCGCTAGCTGAGTCGATTAAGCCATGTCTACCTGTCCGTAAATCTGTACGTCTTTCAGTCTTTACAATTTTATTTGTACATGATTTTATGCTCTCCCCCTGACTCATGAAATCCAAAAGAGTTCGAAATGCCGTTGTCATTCTATTTTATTACCCTTATTTCAATAGATGAGAACAATCAAGTCAATCAAGATTATGCCAGCATAATCAATTGCAAAATCCTTTACCGTTTGGCTAAAAACAACTTTTTACTGAAAAGTGGGCGTGGATTTTAAAAGTGTTTACATTTGTTTTGCTTTTTCGAACAGAGAGTCTATATAGCAAATTTCATCACTCTAGCTCAAAATTTAAGAGCCAAAAATCGGTGACACACAGACATTGCTAGATCGACTCAGTTAGCGATACTGAGTCGATCATTATACTTTAAGGCATATCTATCGAAATTATTTCTAAATATATGTTACAAACTTATTGTCAAAACGAATATGCTTCTAATGGGATTGGGTATAAAAAAAACATATGAGAAGGCTGCAATCCACTGTGCGAATCGGTGAATAACCTATCATATTCCAATCAAAATCTTCCAAATCTTTAATGAATCGACAAAAAACAACGTTTTTCTATTGCATATGCTATAGGGTAGGGTATACAAATATTTTTTTTAGGAAAACGCCCCCAAAAAGTGGGCGTGACTTAAAAATTTAAGATAATGCATTGATGAAATGTATCTTTTATATTTTTCGGTTTTTCTTTAATAGATTTTTTAATAAAACGCACAAAAGAGTGGGCGTGGCTTTAAACGTTATATGGATGAAATATAGACAATGGCATTGTCTTTATATTCTGTTTAGACATTTTTTTGATAAGAAAATATGTTAATTTAAAAAGTGGGCTTATTTTAAACATTCGTTCACTTATTCTGCTTCATCGGGCAAAGAGTCCATATACCAAATATCATCACTCTAGTTCAAAATATAAGGCCAAAAAATTGGTGAACACAGACGGACGGATGGACGGACAGACAGACATGAGATCTAGATCTACCCAACTAGCGAATTTGAGTCGATAAAATTTAAGGTATGTCTCTCGAAATTATTATTATCCTATGGATGTACACTGCACACTGTACACTACTGCAAGACCTATATTTACATATGGAGAACCTCTCTGGTGACAATCCACAAATAAAGTAACCCATCTGAAGAATATGACAAAGATACAAGAATAGCTCTATTAGGAGCAAGTTAGAAGTATATATGCACTTAATCTTTTCGAAAACCTATATTCAATCATATGTAGTCATTGGCAAGATAAAATAAACCTTTGTTCGCAATGCTATATAATGCTATATATGCTATAAAATTTCTTTATTACCTGGTAATAAGTAGACTGTTTGCCTATTCATAGCTCTAATTAAATCAGTGTCGTAATATTTCTTTTTGAATGTACCTATATATATATAGGTTTCTCTAGAAATAGTCTCTTTTTAACACATTACTATATTTTATATTATAAAATATATCTGTTTTATGTATTGTATATGTGTGTGCATATGCAAAATAAGGTTCAAATTGATAGTTTGTTGTCTGCTAATGAAGGGGCGTCTTTAACTTATTGATAAGTAAAATAAAGTATAGTGTTCACGCACTTAAGGGAGTTTCAAGATATTGATAAGCTATCAATAACGCCCACTTTTTTTTGCATTTAGAAATATATCATTTTACTGATTTTACGTTATTACCAAAATACTTAATTTGTGCGCCTGAGTGATATTAATGCATTTTTCTCTTGAATACTTACAGGTTATGCAATATTTTACATTAACTTCATGAAACCGCCGCATGTTGGGGTAAGTTAATATTTTCTTGTTTACGAATTATTTAGGAACTGGTAAAACCTACCCATTAACTTTTTTGTAAATGGAGGTGAAAATCTCGAAAGACACATTGAGGTTCTAAAATGAAAGTACTGTGGGTGTCTAAGCACATTAAAAACACCTCTTTGATCATGACCAATAAACTGTATAAAGATTTTATTCTTAACGTTAGTTCGTTTTGCGAAGGTATTATAATTTAGATTAAATAGCTTAGACAATGGCTACCGACTAGTCGATTTTGCAGCAGCTCGTAATACGTTGATAAATGGCACTAGATTCCCAAGGCTAAGGATCCACACAGCAACCTGGCGCTCTCCAGACGGTCGAACCGCCTACCGAATCGACCATGTTCTAATAGATGCGAGGCACGCATCCAACATCCTCGACATCTACACATTCCGAGGAGCTCGACTGTCCAACGAGAAGAAGCTGCGAACTGCCCAGAAGATGAAATTCGACGTTCGCCTTAGCACACCTGGAGTAGCCAGAGCCTACAGTGAGCGCCTGAGTATGAAACTCTCCTCTGTGGACTCACCTACCACAGACGCCAACAATCAGTGCTGCCAGTATCGCGACATCATCAAGAAGGTAGCCGATACCACTGTAGGGTACCAACCACCCCCGAGAAAGAGCCGGAGGTATGATGATGAATGGGTGTACAAGAAAAAGGTGACAGAGGATGCACACAGGAAAGCGCTGCAGCGCAAAACAAAGGCAGCGAGAGAAGAGTATCGAGAAGAGAAGAAGGAGAAGGGAGGAAAAGAAGACTCTGCGTAGAAAGAAGAGAGCTTACGCAGCTTCCCAGCTCAAGAAGACCAAAGAATCGCGGGATCATAACAACATCCGGAGGTTTTATAAAAAAGCCAAGCAACTGGCTGCTGGCTACAAAACCGGAACGCAGACTCTTCGAGACAGTGAAGGAAACCTAGTCACCGAAGCGCAGGGAATAGTAGATGTGTTTAAGCAGCATTTCCAACAGCTACTAAATGGGCATCATGTAAAGAGAGTGATAGGGCAAGAAGAGAACCCACGCACAGTCAATGAAGAACTAGTTCCACCACCTAGTATAGAAAAAGTTGGCCCAGCTATGAAAATATACATATATACATTAAAATTAACGAAGACATTAAAATTAACGAAGAGAAAATTACAATAATCGCGCTTTATAGTCCACCGGGATTTAGCGTACCGAATTTTATAGAAGAACTAGAGGAACAAATAGAAACAATTGACAAAAAAGACAACCTTATTATAATAGGAGACATGAATATAGATTTAAACAAACGAAGCAATAATATAGTCAAGAACTACTGCAGTATGAACGCTTCAAAGGGACTATCCAATGTTATTAAAGCATATACAAGAGTAGATCTTAAAAAAGGAAGTAAGACGAGGATAGACCATTGCCTAGTTCGGATGAAAAATAAAAATATTTATGCCTCTGTCATTGAAGCGGATGTATCAGACCACTATGCCCTATTTTGTGGAACTTCAACTAGTGCTACGGCAAAAACAGAAACCAGAATAAAAAAAATTGATTGTCAATCAAAATATGGTAAACTCTTACATTAGAAATACAAACTGGACCAATATTATTCGATCTTTTAACACTGCTAAAGATCTGTATGAAAAATTCAGTAATATTTTTGGAACGATATACAAAAACTCAACACAGAAAACAATAATAAAAAGGCGAAGTGCATCAAATATATGGGTAAACTCCGAAATCCAATGCAAGCTGAAGGATGTATTCTATAAAAGGTGGAAGAACAATAGGAGATGCAATCGGTACGAAACTGAATATAAGAGTTACAGAAACTTCGTCAATAAAAAAATAGACAAAACGAAAATGTCTTATTATCACCAAAAGTTCTCAGAGTATCGACTAGATCCAAAATAGACCTTGAGTTTGATAAACGAAATACTCGGGAGGCGAAAAATGAACTTAAATGGAGTAATCGCAAGCAATTTTGGTAGTGAAATCAGTTCAAAGGAGCTTGTGAATAAATTTGCTTCAAGTTTTATAAATGAAGTTGAAACTGTTGTACACAACTGCAAAATAAAAACATATGAGAAGGCTACAATCCACTGTGCGGATCGTTGAATACCTTATCCCATCCTATCTGTAAAACTAAAATCCCCAAAAAGTGGACATGGCTAAAAACACGATGTGGATAAAATAAAGAAAATGACGTGGTGACAGCAAATTCTTCAGACTGCTTATAAAACATATGGAAGGCTACAATCCGCTGTGTGGATCGTTGAATACCCTATCCCATCCTATCTGTAAAACTAAAATCCCCAAAAAGTGGACATAGCTAAGCACACGATGTGGATAAAATAAAGAAAATGTCATGGTGACAACAAATTCATCAGACTGCTTATAAAACATATGAGAAGAGTACAATCCCCTGTGCGGATCGTTTAATACCCTATCCCATCCCATCCTTAAAATTAATATCTCCAAAAAGTGGGCTTTATTAGATTATAATATAGAAAATGACATTGTCACAACACATTGTTCAAACAGTTTATCAGAATCTTTTGTTGTTTGACAAAACACATCGTTTTCCTCCTACATATGCTATGGGGTAGGGTATACAAACGGTTTTTGTAAGAAAACGCCCTCAAAAAGTGGGCGTGGGCTAAAATGATCTATGGACGAAATGTTTATATTAATATTACTAACTATTCTGCATCAAATTTTTTTTCGAAAATTTTAAAATTTGACCGTAAAACGTTTTTTATTAAAAACGCCCCCAAAAAGTGGGCGTGGCAAAAAACTTTATATGAATGAAATATAGATATTACGATTCTCTAACTATGTTTCTCAGACACTTTTTTAAAATTTCTTATGGTTTAGCCAAAAAACACGTTTTTCTAAAAAGGGGGCTTGGCAGTGGGCGGATTTCAAAAATGTTTACACTTGTTCTGGTGGGAGCAACAAAGAGCACGTGTACCAAATTTCATCCTTCTAGATCAAAATTTAAGGCCCAAAAACTGGTGACGTACGGACGGACGGACGGACGGACAGACATGGCTAAATCGACTCAGCTATCGATTCTGAGTCGATCCATATACTTTGAGGTATATGTAGCTAAATTATTTCTCTATGTTACAAACTATGTATCAAAACTAATATACCCCTACGGGATAGGGTATAAACATACCACACTGGCATAACTAGCTCGAGATAATCAATTTTCATAACACCAGTCACAAGGGAAGAAATATTAGAGATCTTAATGAAATTAAATATAAATAAATCTCCAGGAGCAGATGGAATACGAGCAAAAGACATTCAAATAAATGCACAAATTCTTACCCCAATAATGGAACGCATAATAAACTTGAGTTTGGAACAATCACATGTTCCAAAAGAACTAAAATTTGCTATAGTAAGGCCGATATACAAAACGGGTACAAAAACCGACGTCCTTAATTATAGACCCATATCCATTCTACCCATAATGGACAAAATATTGGAACAAGACTTCAAAAATATATTGACAAATATAAAATAATCAACAAAAATCAATATGGTTTCACAAAAAACGAAAACACTAGTAAGCTTCTCGCTGAATTTGCAAATTTAATTAATATCAACCTTAATAAAAACTATCACAATCTTGTAGTTTTCATAGATTTTAAAAAAGCCTTTGACACATTACGACATAAAAAACTTATAGAAATGCTGGAAAAATAGGGATTCGAGGTGTAAATCTGGAATGGTTTAAAAGCTATATCACACATAGACAAATAAAATTGAAGATATCTAACTCAATAAGCCAAGAAAGAAGTCTGCAACACGGATTCCACAAGGATCAATTTTGGGGCCGTTACTTTATATAATATATGCAAACCAAATACTTTCTGTTTTAAAAAAACAGCACAGGTTTTGCTTTTGCAGATGACTGACACAGCAATCGTAGTCAGTCATAGCAACAGCAAATAGTATAATGCAAGAGGAGTTCGATTCTGTGGTGAGATGGTGTCATGACTTTGGACTCATAATTAATATAAAAAAAACCAAACTAATGCACATTACATCTTCCCACATATTAAAAACAAAAATAAACATTAAAATACATGAAACAAAATGTCTTCACCAAAACGCGTACCAAGAAAAAGTTAACTGCGATGATAACTGCAACGACTTCATTGAAAATGTACAATATTTTAAGTACCTGGGGGTAGAACTTGATTGCTACTTTAAATGGGATATACGCATTGCTCAAATTGGAAAAAAATTAAGAAAAGCAGTTTATGCATTACATTATTTGAGTATCTACAGCAATTACAATGTCTTAAGGCAGGTTTACTTTTCATTAGTGGAGTCATCATTAAGGTACGTAATATTGGCGTGGGGAAACACTACACAAAGTTTCTTTATGGAACTAAAAAAAATTCAAAATCGCATTACAAAAATATTAATACAAACAAAAAACATATGAGAAGGCTACAATCCGCTGTGCGGATCGTTGAATACCCTATCCCATCCTATCCATAAAACTAAAATCCCCAAAAAAGGGGGCATGGCTAAAAACACGATGTGGATAAATAGAAAAAATGATATAGTGACAACAAATTCTTCAGACTGCTTACAAAACACATTAACGGTTCTACAAAAGACAAGGTTTTCTCTTGCATATGTTATGGGGTAGTGTATAAAAATGGTTTTTATATAAAAACGCCCCCAAAAAGTGGGCGTGGGTTAAAATGGTATATAGACGAAATGTTCATATTAATAATGTTAATGATTCTGCATCAAAATTTTTTTCGAAAAATTTAAAATTTGACCGAAAACAGTTTTTTATTGAAAACGCCCCCAAAAGTGGGCGTGGCAAAAAACTTTATACGGACGAAATATAGATATTAATATTGTCTAAATATGTTGTTCAGAAACTTTTTTAAAATTCCTTACGGTTTGGTCAAAAACTGAGTTTTTCTTAAAAGGGGGCGTGGCAGTGGGCGGATTTCAAAAATTTTTACACTTGTTCTGTAGGCAGAGACGAGGATCCTATATACCAAATTTCATTATCCTAGCTCAAAATTTAAGGCCTAAAAATCGGTGACGTACAGACGGACGGACGGACGGACGGACGGACGGACGGACGGACAGACAGACATGGCTTAATCGACTCAGCTAGCGATTCTGAGTCGATCCATATACTTTGAGGTATATGTAGCAAAATTATTTCTCTATGTTACAAACTAAGTATCAAAACTAATATACCCCTATGGGATAGGGTGTAAACATACCACACTGGCATAACTAGCTCGAGATAATCAATTTTCATAACACCAGTCACAAGGGAAGAAATATTAGAGATCTTAATGAAATTAAATATAAATAAATCTCCAGGAGCAGATGGAATACGAGCAAAAGACATTCAAATAAATGCACAAATTCTTACCCCAATAATGGAACGCATAATAAACTTGAGTTTGGAACAATCACATGTTCCAAAAGAACTAAAATTTGCTATAGTAAGGCCGATATACAAAACGGGTACAAAAACCGACGTCCTTAATTATAGACCCATATCCATTCTACCCATAATGGACAAAATATTGGAACAAGACTTCAAAAATATATTGACAAATATAAAATAATCAACAAAAATCAATATGGTTTCACAAAAAACGAAAACACTAGTAAGCTTCTCGCTGAATTTGCAAATTTAATTAATATCAACCTTAATAAAAACTATCACAATCTTGTAGTTTTCATAGATTTTAAAAAAGCCTTTGACACATTACGACATAAAAAACTTATAGAAATGCTGGAAAAATAGGGATTCGAGGTGTAAAACTGGAATGGTTTAAAAGCTATATCACACATAGACAAATAAAATTGAAGATATCTAACTCAATAAGCCAAGAAAGAAGTCTGCAACACGGATTCCACAAGGATCAATTTTGGGGCCGTTACTTTATATAATATATGCAAACCAAATACTTTCTGTTTTAAAAAAACAGCACAGGTTTTGCTTTTGCAGATGACTGACACAGCAATCGTAGTCAGTCATAGCAACAGCAAATAGTATAATGCAAGAGGAGTTCGATTCTGTGGTGTGATGGTGTCATGACTTTGGACTCATAATTAATATAAAAAAAACCAAACTAATGCACATAACATCTTCCCACATATTAAAAACAAAAATAAACATTAAAATACATGAAACAAAATGTCTTCACCAAAACGCGTACCAAGAAAAAGTTAACTGCGATGATAACTGCAACGACTTCATTGAAAATGTACAATATTTTAAGTACCTGGGGGTAGAACTTGATTGCTACTTTAAATGGGATATACGCATTGCTCAAATTGGAAAAAAATTAAGAAAAGCAGTTTATGCATTACATTATTTGAGTATCTACAGCAATTACAATGTCTTAAGGCAGGTTTACTTTTCATTAGTGGAGTCATCATTAAGGTACGTAATATTGGCGTGGGGAAACACTACACAAAGTTTCTTTATGGAACTAAAAAAAATTCAAAATCGCATTACAAAAATATTAATACAAACAAAAAACATATGAGAGGCTACAATCCGCTATGCGGATCGTTGAATACCCTATCCCATCCCATCCTTTAAATTAATATCCTCAAAATATAGGCCTTATGGCATTGAAATACAGAAAATGAAATTGTCACAATATATTGCTCAGACAGTTTCTCAAAATCTTGTGTGGTTCGTATTTCTATTGCTAATGCCTTGGGATGGGGTATACAAACGGTTTTTGTAAGAAAACGCCCCCAAAATGTGGGCGTAGGTGAAAATGATCTATGGACAAAATGTTTATATTACCATTTCGGAAGTATTTGCATCAACATTTTTTTCGAAAGTTTTAAAATTTGGACAAAAAGCGTTTTTTACTAAAAACGCCCCCAAAAAGTGGGCGTGGCAAAAAACTTTGTATGAACGAAATATAGATATTAGGATTGTCTAAATATGCTACTCAGACACTTTTTTGAAATTCCTTACGGTTTGGCCAAAAAATAAGTTTTCCTAAAAAGGGGGCGTGGCAGTGGGCGGATTTTAAAAATTTTTACACTTGTTCTGGTGGCACGGACGAGGATCCTATATACCAAATTTCATTATCCTAGCTCAAAATTTAAGGCCCAAAAACCGCTGACGAACAGACAGACGGACGGACGGACGGACGGACGGACGGACGGACGGACGGACGGACGGACGGACGGACGGACAGACAGACATGGCTAATTCGACTCAGCTAGCGATTCTGAGTCGATCCATATACTTTGAGGTATATGTAGCAAAATTATTTCTCTATGTTACAAACTAAGTATCAAAACTAATATACCCCCCTATGGGATAGGGTATAAACATATGAGAAGGCTACAATCCGCTGTGCGGATCGTTGAACACCCTATCCCATCCTATCCATAAAACTAAAATCCCCAAAAAAGGGGGCATGGCTAAAAACACGATGTGGATAAATAGAAACATATGAGAGGCTACAATCCGCTATGCGGATCGTTGAATACCCTATCCCATCCCATCCTTTAAATTAATATCCTCAAAGTATAGGCCTTATGGCGATGAAATACAGAAAATGACATTGTCACAATATATTGCTCAGACAGTTTCTCAAAATCTTGTGTGGTTCGACAAAAAACAACGTATTTCTATTGCTAATGCCTTGGGATGGGGTATACAAATGGTTTTTGTAAGAAAACGCCCCCAAAATGTGGGCGTAGGTGAAAATGATCTATGGACAAAATGTTTATATTACCATTGCGGAAGTATTTGCATCAAAATTTTTTTCGAAAGTTTTAAAATTTGGACAAAAAGCGTTTTTTACTAAAAACGCCCCCAAAAAGTGGGCGTGGCAAAAAACTTTGTATGAACGAAATATAGATATTAGGATTGTCTTAATATGTTGCAAAGACACTTTTTTGAAATTCCTTACGGTTTGGCCAAAAAATAAGTTTTTCTAAAAAGGGGGCGTGGCAGTGGGCGGATTTCAAAAATTTTTACACTTGTTCTGCTTCGTCGGCCAGAGAGTCTATATACCAAATTTCAACACTCTAGCTCAAAATTTAAGGCCCAAAAATCGGTGACACACAGACGGACGGACGGACGGACGGACGGACGGACGGACGGACGGACGGACGGACAGACAGACATGGCTTAATCGACTCAGCTAGCGATTCTGAATCGATCCATATACTTTGAGGTATATGTATCGAAATTATTTCTCTATGTTACAAACTTAATGTCAAAACTAATATACCCCCCTATGGGATAGGGTATAAAAAATGATATAGTGACAACAAATTCTTCAGACTGCTTACAAAACACTTTAACGGTTCTACAAAAGACAAGGTTTTCTCTTGCATATGTTATGGGGTAGTGTATAAAAATGGTTTTTATATAAAAACGCCCCCAAAAAGTGGGCGTGGGTTAAAATGGTATATAGTCGAAATGTTCATATTAATAATGTTAATGATTCTGCATCAAAATTTTTTTCGAAAAATTTAAAATTTGACCGAAAACAGTTTTTTATTGAAAACGCCCCCAAAAAGTGGGCGTGGCAAAAAACTTTATATGGACGAAATATAGATATTAATATTGTCTAAATATGTTGTTCAGAAACTTTTTTAAAATTCCCTACGGTTTGGTCAAAAACTGAGTTTTTCTTAAAAGGGGGCGTGGCAGTGGGCGGATTTCAAAAAATTTTACACTTGTTCTGTAGGCAGAGACGAGGATCCTATATACCAAATTTCATTATCCTAGCTCAAAATTTAAGGCCTAAAAATCGGTGACGTACAGACGGACGGACGGACGGACGGACGGACGGACGGACGGACAGACAGACATGGCTTAATCGACTCAGCTAGCGATTCTGAGTCGATCCATATACTTTGAGGTATATGTAGCAAAATTATTTCTCTATGTTACAAACTAAGTATCAAAACTAATATACCCCTATGGGATAGGGTATAAACATATGAGAAGGCTACAAACCGCTGTGCGGATCGTTGAATACCCTATCCCATCCTATCCATAAAACTAAAATCCCCAAAAAAGGGGACATGGCTAAAAACACGATGTGGATAAATAGAAAAAATGATATAGTGACAACAAATTCTTCAGACTGCTTACAAAACACATTAACGGTTCTACAAAAGACAAGGTTTTCTCTTGCATATGTTATGGGGTAGTGTATAAAAATGGTTTTTATATAAAAACGCCCCCAAAAAGTGGGCGTGGGTTAAAATGGTATATAGACGAAATGTTCATATTAATAATGTTAATGATTCTGCATCAAAATTTTTTTCGAAAAATTTAAAATTTGACCGAAAACAGTTTTTTATTGAAAACGCCCCCAAAAAGTGGGCGTGGCAAAAAACTTTATACGGACGAAATATAGATATTAATATTGTCTAAATATGTTGTTCAGAAACTTTTTTAAAATTCCTTACGGTTTGGTCAAAAACTGAGTTTTTCTTAAAAGGGGGCGTGGCAGTGGGCGGATTTCAAAAATTTTTACACTTGTTCTGTAGGCAGAGACGAGGATCCTATATACCAAATTTCATTTTCCTAGCTCAAAATTTAAGGCCTAAAAATCGGTGACGTACAGACGGACGGACGGACGGACGGACGGACAGACAGACATGGCTTAATCGACTCAGCTAGCGATTCTGAGTCGATCCATATACTTTGAGGTATATGTAGCAAAATTATTTCTCTATGTTACAAACTAAGTATCAAAACTAATATACCCCTATGGGATAGGGTATAAACATATGAGAGGCTACAATCCGCTATGCGGATCGTTGAAAACCCTATCCCATCCCATCCTTTAAATTAATATCCGCAAAATATAGGCCTTATGGCGATGAAATACAGAAAATGACATTGTCACAATATATTGCTCAGACAGTTTCTCAAAATCTTTTGTGGTTCGACAAAAAACAACGTATTTCTATTGCTAATGCCTTTTGATGGGGTACACAAATGGTTTTTGTAAGAAAACGCCCCCAAAATGTGGGCGTAGGTAAAAAAGAGCTATGGACAAAATGTTTATATTACCATTGCGGAAGTATTTGCATCAAAAACTTTCTCGAAAGTGTTAAAATTTGGACAAAAAGCGGTTTTTAATAAAAACGCCCCCAAAAAGTGGGTGTGGCAAAAAACTTTGTAAGAACGAAATATAGATATTAGGATTGTCTAAATATGCTGCTCAGACACATTTTTGAAATTCCTTACGGTTTGGCCAAAAAATAAGTTTTCCTTAAAAGGGGGCGTGGCAGTGGACGGATTTCAAAAAGTTTTACACTTGTTCTGCTGCCACGGACGAGGATCCCATATACCAAATTTCATTATCCTAGCTCAAAATTTAAGGCCCAAAAATCGGTGACGAACAGACAAACGGACGGACGGACAGACAGACATGGCTAATTCGACTCAGCTAGCGATTCTGAGTGGATCCATATACTTTGAGGTATATGTAGCAAAATTATTTCTCTATGTTACAAACTAAGTATCAAAACTAATATACCCCCTATGGGATAGGGTATAAACAGAAGAAATAGAGAACTCAATACAATTCAAGAAAACAAATACAAAACCCTTGGAATTTTGAACATGAAACAGCTGTTCGAACTGAACATCCTTGTAGAATACTACAACGATCAGCAATATAAGCATCAAATAGACCATCATTTCAATACGAGAAGGAGAGCACAAGGATTCCTGCAAACAACTCGGTTTAAAAACGCATATGGAAAACAACAACTATCCGTTACTATCCCTCAGGTCTTCAACAAGATGCCGAGAGAACTACTTAACATACCTTCCGATGGACTGAGAAAGTAACTTTTAAAAAAGCACCTACTAAACTGCCCTTAATGAAAAATAAAGAAAAAACATATGAGAAGGCTACAATCCGCTGTGCGGATCGTTGAATACCCTATCCCATCCTATCCATAAAACTAAAATCCCCAAAAAAGGGGGCATGGCTAAGAACACGATGTGGATAAATAGAAAAAATGATATAGTGACAACAAATTCTTCAGACTGCTTACAAAACCCTTTAACGGTTCTACAAAAGACAAGGTTTTCATTTGCATATGTTATGGGGTAGTGTATAAAAATGGTTTTTATATAAAAACGCCCCCAAAAAGTGGGCGTGGGTTAAAATGGTATATAGACAGTGGGCGTTGTTTTGCGCTTAGCACCTGATCTCATTAGGTTTGCGATGTCATTATGCTTGACGCGACACATTAAACTCACTTGCTATGTCTTTTACTGCCGTTCCAGCGTTAAACTTCGCTACCATTGAAGATCTGACAACCAAACTCAACTCAGCCGTTTTACCCATGGTTTTTAATAAATTTTAATAAATTTTTATTTTGTTATCAACGTTTAATGTAAATTAAAGTTAACTACACAAGTTTTTTGGTTATCACGTGCTCAAAACTGTTAAAATATTTACACAAAGTTTCCGTCAAAATACTTATGCCACGTAAAAATTCTTTGTCTGCATGCGTTCTTATCAGCAGAAAGAGAATGCAAAAGGTAAACAATACAAAACTTGGCATGCATAGAGCTAAAAATAGATTCTTTGTTTCGCGCATCATTTTTGCACCGTTGTTTTAACGATACCAAGCAAAGTTAGTCTCAATAGTCACAAAAAGGTTTCGTCAAAATACTTATGCCGACTAGTGTAGTTTGTAACATAGAGAAATAATTTAGCTACATATACCTCAAAGTATATGGATCGACTCAGAATCGATAGCTGAGTCGATTTAGCCATGTCTGTCCGTCCGTCCGTCCGTACGTCACCAGTTTTTGGGCCTTAAATTTTGAGCTAGAAGGATGAAATTTGGTGCACGTGCTCTTTGTTGCTCCCAGCAGAACAAGTGATGCAGAATCATTAGTAATATAAATATGAACATTTCTTCTATAGATTATTTTAACATACGCCCACTTTTTGGGGGCGTTTTTATATAAAAAACATATTTATACACTACCCCATAACAGATGCAGGAGAAAACCCTGTCTTTTGTAGAACCGTAAAGGTGCTTTGTAAGCAGTCTGATGAATTTGTTGTCACTATATCATTTTTTCTATTTTACCCACATCGTGCTTTTAGCCATGCCCACTTTTTTGGGGATTTTAGTTTTATGGATAGGATGGGATAGGGTATTCAACGATCCGCACAGCGGATTGTAGCCTTCTCATATATTTTAAAATTCTTTACGGTCTGGCCAAAAAATACGTTTTCCTAAAAATGGGGCGTGGCAGTGGGCGGATTTCAAAACTTTTTACACTTGTTCTGGTGGCACGGACAAGGATCCTATATACCAAATTTCATTATCCTAGCTCAAAATTTAAGGCCCAAAAATCGGTGAAGAACAGACAGACGGACGGACGGACGGACAGACAGACATGGCTTAATCGACTCAGCTAGCGATTCTGAGTCGATCCATATACTTTAAGGTATATGTAGCTAAATTATTTCTCTATGTTACAAACTAAGTATCAAAACTTATATACCCCCCTATGGGATAGGGTATAAAAATCATATGAGAAGGCTACAATCCGCTGTGCGGATCGTTGAATACCCTATCCCATCCTATCCATGAATACCCTATCCCATCCCATCCTTAAAATTAATATCCTCAAAATATAGGCCTTATGGCGATGAAATACAGAAAATGACGTTGTCACAATATATTGCTCAGACAGTTTATCAAAATCTTTTGTGGTTCGAAAAAAAACAACGGTTTTCTATTGCTAATGCCTTGCGATGGGGTATACAAATGGTTTTTGTAAGAAAACGCCCCCAAATGTGGGTGTAGGTGTAAATGATCTATAGACAAACTGTTTATATTACCATTGCGGAAGTATTTGCATCAAAAAGTTTTAAAATTTGGACAAAAAACGTTTTTTTACTAAAAACGCCCCCAAAAAGTGGGCTTGGCAAAAAACTTTGTATGGACGAAATAAAGATATTAGGATTGTCTAAATATGCTCTTCAGACACTTTTTTTAGTTCCTTATGGTTTGGCTTAAAACTACGTTTTTCTATAAGGGGGGCGTGGCAGTGGGCGGATTTCAAAAAAATTTACACTTGTTCTGCTTCGTCGGCCAGAGAATCTATATACCAAATTTCAACACTCTAGCTCAAAATTTAAGGCCTTAATTTTTGAGCTAGGATAATGAAATTTGGTATAAAGGATCCTCGTCCGTGCCACCAGAACAAGTGTAAACATTTTTAAATCCACCCACTGCCACGACCCCTTTTTAGGAAAACTTATTTTTTGGCCAAACCGTAAGGAATTTCAAAAAAGTGTCTGAGCAGCATATTTAGACAATCCTAATATCTAAATTTCGTTCATATAAAGTTTTTTGCCACGCCCACTTTTTGCGGGCGTTTTTAGTAAAAAACGCTTTTTGTCCAAATTTTAAAACTTTCGAAAAATTTTTTGATGCAAATACTTCCGCAATGGTAATATTAATATTTTCTCTATAGATCATTTTCACCTACGCCCACATTTTGGGGACGTTTTCTTACAAAAATCATTTGTATACCCCATCCCAAGGCATTAGCACTAGAAATACGTTGTTTTTTGTCGAACCACTAAAGATTTTGAGAAACTGTATGAGCAATATATTGTGACAATGTCATTTTCTGTATTTCATCGCCATAAGGCCTATATTTTGAGGATATTAATTTAAAGGATGGGATGGGATAGGGTATTCAACGATCCGCATAGCGGATTGTAGCCTCTCATATCGTTGAATACCCTATCCCATCCTATCCATAAAACTAAAATCCCCAAAAAAGTGGGCATGGCTAAAAACACGATGTGGATAAAATAAAAAAAATGATATAGTGACAACAAATTCTTCAGGCTGCTTACAAAACACTTTTACGGTTCTACAAAAGACAAGGTTTTCTCCTGCATATGTTATGAGGTAGTGTATAAAAATGGTTTTTATATAAAAACGCCCACAAAAAGTGGGCGTGGGTTAAAATGGTATATAGACGAAATGTTTATATTAATAATGTTAATGATTCTGCATTTAAAACAAAAAAAATTATATAAACGAAATATAGATATTAATATTGTCTAAATATGTTGTTCAGAAACTTTTTTAAAATTCCTTACGGTTTGGTCAAAAACTGAGTTTTTCTTTAAAGGGGGAGTGGCAGTGGTCGGATTTCAAAAATTTTTACACTTGTTCTGAAGGCAGAGACGAGGATCCTATATACCAAATTTCATTATCCTAGCTCAAAATTTAAGGCCTAAAAATCGGTGACGTACAGACGGACGGACGGATGGACGGACGGATGGACGGACGGACAGACAGACATGGCTTATTCGACTCAGCTAGCGATTCTGAGTCGATCCATATACTTTGAGGTATATGTAGCAAAATTATTTCTCTATGTTACAAACTAAGTATCAAAACTAATATACTATAAGCTTAAGAACAACAGGGCCGCAGGTTCTGATGGCTTACCAGCGGAGCTTTTTAAATACGGTGGTGATGTTTTGGTAGGGATCGAATCATCAACCAATTATGGGTGGAAGAAAACAAGCACAATGACTGGACTATCAAAAAATGACAAAAAATGCGATCCTATGTCTTGCAAGAACTATCGAGGCATATCCCTGCTTAATGTCGCATACAAGATCATATCCAACGTACTGTGTGAACGTCTAAAACCATTCTGCAACAGACTAATCGGCACGTACCAGTGTGGCTTCCGGCCCGGCAGATCAACTATAGACCAAATTTTCACACTGAGGCGACTTCAAAGCCGCGTATGATAGCATACATCGGCAGGAGCTCTAAATGGCGATGGCTGAATTCTGAATTCGAAATCCCTAGGAAGTCGTTGCTACTTCGGTTTGGCGAAATAACTGGGTTCAAAACTCCTAACTCGAAGGATGAAATGTGTGGTCTACAAAACCTTTTTCCTACCAGTTCTGCTTTATGGTGCCGAGTACTGGACGATAAGCAAGAAGGGAGAGCTGATACTGGGCTCCTTCGAAAGAAAAATACTTTGGCGGATTTTGGGTTCTGTGCACGAGGAGGGCGAAGGGAGGAGAAGATACAACCGCGAACTCTATGAGCTGTACCAAGATATGGATGTAGTCCAAAAAGCCAAAACACGTCAACTACATTGGCTCGGCCACATCGAGCGAATGGACAATAATACTCCAGCTAAGAGGATATTCGAATCCCAGCCCCCAGGTTCGAGAAGGCAAGGAAGACCGAACCTCCGTTTCAAAGACCAAGCCATTGCGGATGCCAGAGCGCTTGGTCTAGAAAACTGGAAGCAGCGAGGCAGGGATCGTAGAGGATGGAAGTCTGCAGTGTCTTAGCTCTTCACGTGTCGGGAGCCCGATAAGTAAGTAAGTAAGTATTATAATTTAAATACAGGCACTCAAATTTGTCAAAAAGGTTGATGTTCTTCTTGACCTATGGATATTATATCGTACTTCAATACGTCATCTAACTCAAGCTTAATTTGTATTTGTAGGCTAGGCGCTCGTTGTACCGCAAAGCATTTTTTTTAATCACTTCTGTACATGGTCAATCTGCAAAGCTCGATGCAAGTCACTGTTCCCCGAAGGACTTTATTTTGAAATGTTGTTTTTATTTTTTCATCCATTTCCTTTGTACAACTTCATAATTGGATACCATATGTCCAAACGGGTTTTGGTATCTGGTTATATAAAAGGATTTTATTCTCAATGGGCAGTTCTGAGTTATATCCTAACAAACAAAACAGTTTTCTGTATCTAATATTTCGATTTTCTATTTTTTCCTTCCATTTCCGTTTAGCATCCAGAGTCATACCCAGATTCTTAACTGTGTTTCAGTAGGTTAGGTTAAGTTAGCTTAGAGTGGCTGCCAGCGTTCACCAGCACACTTAGACCATTTTTTGGTCCATTGTGATACCACGTGGATCTTGTCCATTCTAATATGCGATCTAAAGAAAGAAATCTGTCCCTTCGATCTTCTCAAATCTAGCTTTGGCCAAATTTGTTTGGTTATTTGACACGTCGCGTCGTGCCAAGACACAATCTGAGGTTTGATATGCTGTTAACATGTTGCGCTAGTAAGCTATTGCATGTAGTAATAGGAATACCTAGTGCACCCGTGTAGGGTACAGCTCGTAATTTAGTCTCATGTCTGATGAATTCAGCAGACTTATAGTTCCCTGAAATGTCACTATACCCAGGCACCCAGAATAGGTGAATGTTAAAATGCGTTGACATCTCTTGCAGACATGATCCGCAATCTATGGTTGTCTTTAAATTTCTTGAGGCTGATTCCAGGGATTTTATGGCCGCTTGGCTGTACATTCTTTTTCTGCCAGGATAAGGAAGATGGAATGATAGGCTGAGATTTAGCCTGTCGGAGAAGACACCACCACCCAATCCGTCATTTGTTCTGTAGCCATCGGTATAAAAATGGATCGAGTCCTTAAGCACAGTTTCGTTACTCTCCCATGATGGCCTTTTTGGGACTGTGACCCGGAAACTCTTACCAAAGCTAAGCCTTGTAAGGGTGTAATCGGTGTTTTCAGGAATAATTTTATATTCGTTAAGAATTTTTGAGTGGCCACCACTGTTGGATGGCTTGAAGACGTATGGCTGAGTTAGCTGCCTTTTGCTTGCCGAAAATATCTAGGGGTAGAAGGTGAAAAAGAATGTCTAATATTGCTGAGGGTGCTGTGGGGAGTGCACCACCGATGTGTTTGAGTAAGGAACAAATATTTATTTATAAACTTGGGAACATTCGTTTTTTTAACTTTCTCTTACAAAGAGAAAGGTATTGTTTTCATGAAAAAATCCAACCTCGAGATTTGTTTGATTCTTGACCGATTCGTACCCAGGGTTTTTTCGGTCATAATTCTAGGGCATTTTTTATTCCCTATCTCATAGGAGTCTATTAGTTTTGATACATAGTTTGTAACATAGAGAAATAATTTAGCTATATATTCATCAAAGTATATGGTTCGACTCAGAATCGCTAGCTAAGTCGATTGAGCCATGTCTGTCTGTCAGTCCGTCTGTGTGTCACCGATTTTTAAGCCCTTAAATTTGAGCTAGCGATTACAAACTTTTTGTTAACAATAATATACCCCTTTGGGATAGGATATAATAAATTAATAAATAAAATAAATTACATTTTTAAGGAAATTTAAAAAAAAATCGATGCAAAAATATTAATAGAGTTAATGTAAACATTTCGTGCGTTTTCCTACAAAAACCATTTGTATTCGCAACCCCATAGTATATGCAATAGAAAACGTTGTTTTTTTGTAGAACCATAAAATAATTTGAACTATATCTTGTGACAACCTCCATTTTAAATACCGCACAGGGAATTGCAACATTCTCATATGTTTTGGAGTTTAATTTCATTTAGGTATATATAGAATGAAAATAATTATTCGGTGTGCGAATTATCAAGCGTTTATCTTTTTAATTCTTACTAGGAACTGATTTCAGTTTAAAGATTATTCTATAAAGAAGATAGATAATAAGGTGCATTCTAAGGCACTAATGTCTCTGTGAATTGGGGCTAGATTGGTTAAATTAAACCTATAGTTTAATACATATTGAATTTATTTATTATTCTTTTCCCTAATATATATATATATATATATATATATATATATATCTATATACAAATTTTGTTTGCGCTATCAAGATTAATTAAGAACATATGAGAAGATCGTTGAATACCCTATCCCAATACATCTGTAAAATTATTGTCCCCAAAAAGTGGTGATAAGGATAGTGATGCGATTACATGAGAACACAAGCTTCTCATTCCAGCCTCTCACTATCAACTCCTAGTCTCACCTCCACGCTGGTGACTGGTGGGTGCCTAGAACCTCGACTGGAGATGGGGTAATAAACCCCTGTGGAAGGTAGTTGGTGCCAGCAAACGGGAGAGGGGGGAGGAGTGTCCTCTCACTAAGGCACTCACTCTCAGGCAGCAGCGGAGGAAATCCCTAGATAGAATCAACGGTGGCGCCTACAGCTCCAGTTTGATCGGACTGGCAGTGTAATCCCTATATGAGCTGCTTCGACATATTTGAACACCAGGTCTCTAGGGATTTCCAATACTGAGCCAGGGTGGAATGTGAAAACATTAAACAGGAGAGGTGCAGGTGAACAACTAGCGGAACCCTTTACTGCTAAAAAGCAGACATCACTGCCATCCAGGAAATACGATGGGATGGGCCGGGCAAAAAGAGGATGAACAACAATGACATCTACTATGGACCGTGTTATAGTGAGCAGAAACAGCGCCTATTCGGATGCGGATTTGTTAAAAGTGCCAGACTTAGGCAAGAAGTGTTATGTTTCCAAGACATTAGCGAATGCATTGTAACAATCCGCATCAAGGCCAAATTCGCCAACATAAGCCTTATATGCGCTCATACTCCGACGGAGGAAATAGATGATATAACTAAGGATTGCTTCTACGAGCTCCTCGACAAAACCTATGAGCGACTACCAAAGTACGATGTTAGAAATCGTGCTGGGAGATTTTAACGCAAAGGTAGGAAGAGAAAACATCTTTAGCAGTACTGTCGGAAAATATAGCCTACACGACAACACGTCTGATAACGGACTTAGGCTAATTGACTTCGCTACGGAACGAAATGCCACTATAGCCAGCACATGGTTTCCTTATCTCGATATCCATAAGGGGACATGACGGTCTCCATATCAACGAACAGTCTCTCTTGCGATAGACAAGAGGCACGCATCTAGTATTTTGGATGTCCGAACATTCCGAGAGGCTAACATCGACTCGGACCACTACCTTGTTGTAGCCAAGGTAAGGATGCGGATAACCACCACGCCACAAACAAAAACAGAAATACTGTGAAAAAAATTAATGTCGAAAGATTGCAATCGCCAGAGACCGCCAAGAAGGTGAAGACGAAAGCTGCCATTAAATTCTATAGGCAAAGAAGAAGGGAAGAACATCGGCTTTCCAGAAAGAAGAGAAAAGAGCAAGAAAAGCGCGCGATCGAAGATATAGAGAGGTGCCACTCCAGGCACGATGTTCGCCAGTTTTACCAAAGTGTAAAACGTCAAAGCCAAGGATACAAGGCTCGAACAGAATCCTGTTGAGATGAACAAGGAAATATCGTAGTTGAGACACAGTAGATGCTAAGGATATGGAAGAACCACTTTTGCAGACTGTTAAACGGCGATGACGAACAACATTCCGCTGTCAGGCAGAACGAAAAATTTAATATTGGCAATGACAGAGAAAACTGCCAGCCACCCGAACTAAGTGAAGTGAGGATAGCAATATCTAAACTCAAGCTTAATAAGGCTGCCGGAAATGACGGCCTTCCCGCTGGTAAGTAACATCCACTAACTCAAAGGCAAAATCTGGTCGGATGAAAGCATGCCTGAAGAATTGAACCTCAGCATCGTTTGCCCAATCCACAAAAAATGAGACCCTCTGAACTGCGCCAACTACAGAGGCATAAGTCTGCTCAACATCGCCTCCAAGATCCTAACTGCCGTAATATGTGAACTCCTTAAACCGTTTACCAACAACCTGATCGGCCCTTATCAGTGTGGTTTTAGGCCAGGAAAGTCCACAACCGATCAAATGTTGTGACACCGTCATTTTCAATATTTTATCGCCATAAATACCACATTTGGAGGATATTTATTTTAAGGATGGGATAGTATAGGGTATTAAACGATCCGCACAGTTCAAATTAAAAACATATGAGAAGGCTACAATCCGCTGTGCGGATCGTTGAATACCCTATCCCATCCTATCCATAAAACTAAAATCCTCAAAAAAGGGGGCATGGCTAAAAACACGATGTGGATAAATAGAAAAAATGATATAGTGACAACAAATTCTTCAGACTGCTTACAAAACACTTTAACGGTTCTACAAAAGACAAGGTTTTCTCTTGCATATGTTATAGGGTAGTGTATAAAAACGGTTTTTATATAAAAACGCCCCCAAAAAGTGGGCGTGGGTTAAAATGGTATATAGACGAAATGTTCATATTAATAATGTTAATGATTCTGCATCAAAATTTTTTTCGAAAAATTTAAAATTTGACCGAAAACAGTTTTTTATTGAAAACGCCCCCAAAAAGTGGGCGTGGCAAAAAACTTTATATGAACGAAATATAGATATTAATATTGTCTAAAAATGTTGTTCAGAAACTTTTTTAAAATTCCTTACGGTTTGGTCAAAAACTGAGTTTTTCTTAAAAGGGGGCGTGGCAGTGGGCGGATTTCAAAAATTTTTACATTTGTTCTGTAGGCAGAGACGAGGATCCTATATACCAAATTTCATTATCCTAGCTCAAACTTTAAGGCCTAAAAATCGGCGACGTACAGACGGACGGACGGACGGACGGACAGACAGACATGGCTTAATCGACTCAGCTAGCGATTCTGAGTCGATCCATATACTTTGAGGTATATGTAGCAAAATTATTTCTCTATGTTACAAACTAAGTATCAAAACTAATATACCCCTATGGGATAGGGTATAAACATATGAGCAGGCCACAATCCGCTGTGCGGATCGTTTAATACCCTATCCCATCCCATCCTTAAAATTGATATCCCCAAAATATGGTCTTTATGGTCATAAAGTATTGAAAATGACGTTGTTACAACATACTGTTCCGAAGGATTATCAAATTCTTTTATGGTTCGACAAAAAACCACGATTTTGTGTTGCATATGCCTTGGGGTAGGGCATACAAATGGTTTTTGTAGGAAAACGCTCCCAAAAAGAGGGCGTGGGTTAAAATGGTCTTCTGATGAAATGTTCATGTTAATACTACCAATGATTTTGCATCAAAATTTTTTTCGATAATTTTCAAATTTGGCCAAAAAAGGTTTTTTTATGGAAAACGCCCCCAAAAAGTGGGCGTGGCAAAAAACTTTGTATCGACGAAATATAGATATTACGATTCTCTAAATATGCTTTTCAGACACTTTTTTAAAATTCCTTACGGTTTGGCCAAAAACTGAGTTTATCTTAAAAGGGGGCGTGGCAGTAGGCGGATTTCAAAAATTTTTACACTTGTTCTGTAGGCATGGGCGAGGATCCCATATACCAAATTTCATTATCCTAGCTCAAAATTTAAGGCCTAAAAATCGGTGACGTACGGACGGACGGACGGACAGACATGGCTAAATCGACTCAGCTATCGATTCTGAGTCGATCCATATACTTTGAGGTATATGTAGCTAAATTATTTCTCTATGTTACAAACTATGTATCAAAACTAATATACCCCTATGGGATAGGGTATAAACATGTGAGAAGGTTACAATCCGCTGTGCGGATACCCTATGGGATAGGGTATAAACATATGAGAGGCCACAATCCGCCGTGCGGATCGTTGAATACCCTATCCCATCCCATCCTATCCTTAAAATTAATATCCTCAAAATATAGGCTTTATGGCGATGAAATACAGAAAATGACATTGTCACAATATATTGCTCAGACAGTTAATCAAAATCTTTTGTGGTTCGACAAAAAACAACGTATTTCTATTGCTAATGCCTTGGGATGGGGTATTCAAATGGTTTTTGCAAGAAAGCGCCCCCAAAATGTGGGCGTAGGTGAAAATGATCTGTGGAAAAAAAGTTTGTATTACCATTGCGGAAGTATTTGCATCAAAAATTTTTTCGAAAGTTTTAAAATTTGGACAAAAATCATTTTTTACTAAAAACGCCCCCAAAAAGTGGACATGGCAAAAAAATTTGTATGCTGCTCAGGTACTTTTTTAAAATTCTTTACGGTTTGGCCAAAAAATACGTTTTCTTAAAAAAGGGGCGTGGCAGTGGGCGGATTTCAAAAATTTTTAAAGTTGTTCTGGTGGCATGGACGAGGATCCTATTTACCAAATTTCATTATCCTAGCTCAAAATTTAAGGCCCAAAAATCAGTGACGAACAGACAGACATGGCTTAATCGACTCAGCTAGCGATTCTGAGTCGATCCATATACTTTGAGGTTTATGTAGCAAAATTATTTCTCTATGTTACAAACTAAGATTAAGCCTTGTCTGTCTGTCCGTCCGTCCGTCCATCTGTACGTCACCGATTTTTAGGCCTTAAATTTTGAGCTACGCCACGCCCCCTTTTTAGAAAAACGTATTTTTTGGCCAAACCATAAGGAATTTGGAAAAACTTTCTGAACAACATATTTAGACAATCTGAATATCTGTATTTCGTTCATATAAAGTTTTTTGCCACGCCCTCTTTTTGGGGGCGTTTTTAATAAAAAACGTTTTTCGGTCAAATTTTAAAATTTTCGAAAAAAATTTTGATGCAGAATCATTAGTAATATAAATATGAACATTTCGTTAATAGACCATTTTAACCCACGCCCACTTTTTGGGGGCGTTTTTATATAAAAACCATTTTTATACACTACCCCATAACATATGCAGGAGAAAACCTTGTCTTTTGTAGAACCGTTAAAGTTTTTTATAAGCAGTCTGATGAATTTGTTGTCACCATGACATTTTCTTTATTTTATCCACATTGTGTGCTTAGCCATGTCCACTTTTTGGGGATTTAAGTTTTACAGATAGGATGGGATAGGGTATTCAACGATCCGCACAGCGGATTGTAGCCTTCCATATGTTTGTATATTAGTTTTGATACATAGTTTGTAACATAGAGAAATAATTTTGCTACATATACCTCAAAGTGCATGGATCGACTCAGAATCCCTAGCTGAGTTGAATTAGCCATGTCTGTCCGTCCGTCCGTCCGTACGTCATAAGTTTTTGGGCCTTACATTTTGAGCTACAGGTTGAAATTTGGTACACGTGCTCTTTGTTGCTCCCAGCAGAACAAGTGTAAAAAAATTTGAAATCCGCCCACTGCCTCGCCACCTCATTAGAAAAACGTATTTTTCGGCCAAACCGTAAGGAATTTTAAAAAGTGTCTGAGCAGCATATTTAGAAAATCGTATTATCCATATTTCGTTCATATAAAATTTTCTGCCACGCCCACTTTTTGTGGGCGTTTTTATAAAAAAAACATTTTTCGGTCAAATTTTAAATATTTAGAAAATAAAATTTGATGCACAATCATTAGTTATATCATATGAACATTTCGTCTATAGACCATTTTAACCCACGCCCACTTTTTGGGGGCGTTTTCTTACAAAAACCGTTTGTATACCCTACCCCATAGCATATGCTGGAGAAAACCGATTTGTTTTGTCAAACAACAGAATATTCTGATAAACTGTTTGAACAATATATTGTTGTGACAATGTCATTTTCTATATTATAGGCTAATAAAGCCCACTTTTTGGAGATATTAATTTTAAAGATGGGATAGGATAGGGTATTCAACGATCCGCACAACTGATTGTAGCCTTCTCATATGTTTATACCCTATCCCATAGGGGTATATAAGTTTTGATACTTAGTTTGTAACATAGAGAAATAATTTAGCTACATATACCTCAAAGTATATGGATCGACTCAGAATCGCTAGCTGAGTCGATTAAGCCATGTCTGTCTGTCTGTCCGTCCGTCCGTCCGTCCGTCTGTACGTCACCGATTTTAAGGCCTTAAATTTTGAGCTAGGATAATGAAATTTGGTGTAAAGGATCCTCGCCCGTGCCTACAGAACAAGTGTAAACATTTTTGACATCCGCCTACTCAGTTGTTGGCCAAACCGTAAGGAATTTTAAAAAAGTGTCTGAGAAGCATATTTATAGAATCGTAATATCTATATTTCGTCAATACAAAGTTTTTTGCCACGCCCACTTTTTGTTGGCGTTTTCTATAAAAAAAACCTTTTTTGGCCAAATTTGAAAATTTTCGAAAAAAAATTTTGATGCAAAATCATTGGTAGTATTAATGATGGTTGGGTGTTGTAGAACGAGGGTAGACTCTGATTGGCGTTAACTTGGCAATGCCCAGTGTTGCAACTCTGACTACACATCAAATGTGCTTATCTTTACCTCCAAGTGGTAACCATCGGATACTGGTCTCATCCAACCGGATTTGACTTGCTAAACGATAAGTGCGAGTGTTGATAACACGACGAAAAACAGCAACAATATAAACACCCTGGATGAGCTGCTCTGACATATTCGGACAACAGGTTGTATAGGAATTTCAAGGGTTGGTCAGGCCCCTTGAACAGAGATGGTGGCGGATGAACCGAAAGGCCAACGGCAGCGCTCAATCCCGTAGTGGATACTGATGGCCCCGTGTCCTAGGGGTTTCTAATATATTGGAACTGGCCCTCCAGGTTGGGGGTTGTGCTTTGGGTTAACTACCCACCCACAGAAAAAAAAACATGGTTACGATGCAACCAATAGCCTCGGAAAGGACTGATTTTATTGTTGACGACCCTGCTAAACGAAAAAAGGACAACGACGTTCGTATCTGCACCTGGAATGTGAGAACATTAAACAGGAGAGCTGCAGGCGAACAACTAGCGGAAGCCCTAAACTGCTACAAAGCAGACATTACTGCCATCCAGGAAGGATCCTCGCCCGTGCCTACAGAACAAGTGTAAACATTTTTGAAATCCGCCTACTCAGTTGTTGACCAAACCGTAAGGAATTTTAAAAAAGTGTCTGAGAAGCATATTTATAGAATCGTAATATCTATATTTCGTCAATACAAAGTTTTTTGCCACGCCCACTTTTTGTTGGCGTTTTCTATAAAAAAAAACCTTTTTTGGCCAAATTTGAAAATTTTCGAAAAAAAATTTTGATGCAAAATCATTGGTAGTATTAATGATGGTTGGGTGTTGTAGAACGAGGGTAGACTCTGATTGGCGTTAACTTGGCAATGCCCAGTGTTGCAACTCTGACTACACATCAAATGTGCTTATCTTTACCTCCAAGTGGTAACCATCGGATACTGGTCTCATCCAACCGGATTTGACTTGCTAAACGATAAGTGCGAGTGTTGATAACACGACGAAAAACAGCAACAATATAAACACCCTGGATGAGCTGCTCTGACATATTCGGACAACAGGTTGTCTAGGAATTTCAAGGGTTGGTCAGGCCCCTTGAACAGAGATGGTGGCGGATGAACCGAAAGGCCAACGGCAGCGCTCAATCCCGTAGTGGATACTGATGGCCCCGTGTCCTAGGGGTTTCTAATAAATTGGAACTGGCCCTCCAGGTTGGGGGTTGTGCTTTGGGTTAACTACCCACCCACAGAAAAAAAAACATGGTTACGATGCAACCAATAGCCTCGGAAAGGACTGATTTTATTGTTGACGACCCTGCTAAACGAAAAAAGGACAACGACGTTCGTATCTGCACCTGGAATGTGAGAACATTAAACAGGAGAGCTGCAGGCGAACAACTAGCGGAAGCCCTAAACTGCTACAAAGCAGACATTACTGCCATCCAGGAAATACGATGGGATGGGCCGGGCAAAAAGAGGATGAAAAACTGTGACATATACTACGGACCGTGTTATAGTGAGCAGAAACAGCGACTATTCGGATGCGGATTTGTTATAAGTGCCAGACTTAGGCAAGAAGTCTTATGTTTCCAAGACATTAGCGAACGCATAGTAACAATCCGCATCAAGGCCAAATTCGCCAACATAAGCCTTATATGCGCTCACGCTCCGACGGAAGAAAAAGATGATATAGCTAAGGATTGCTTCTACGAGCTCCTCGACAAAACCTATGAGCGACTACCGCAATACGATGTTAAAATCGTGCTGGGAGATTTTAACGCAAAGGTAGGAAGAGAAGACATCTTTAGAAGTATTGTCGGAAAACATAGCCTACACGACAACACGTCTGGTGACGGACTTAGGCTAATTGATTTCGCTACGGACCGAAATGCCACTATAGACAGCACACGGTTTCCTCACCTCGATATCCATAAGGGGACATGGCGGTCTCCAGATCAACGAACGGTCAACCAAATTGATCACATTGCGATAGATAAGAGGCACGCATCCAGTATTTTGGATTTCCGAACATTCCGAGGAGCTAACATCGACTCGGATCACTACCTTGTAGCAGCCAAGGTAAGAATGCGGATATCCACCACGCCACAACAATCCAGAAATACTGTGAAAAAATTTAATGTCGGAAGACTGCAATCGCAAGAGACCGCCAAGACCTTCGCACAACGCGTATCCCTTAACCTCTCGATCAACACCATACCACCAGCATCGAATGTCGAAGAGCAATGGCAACGATGCCAACAGGCCATTAGATCAGCCGCAACTGATGTGCTAGGTTTCTCGCGCCCACCAGCAAGAAACCCCTGGTTTGATGAGGAATGCCGACAGATGCTCGCAGCCAAGAACGAGGCCTACAAGGCTAAGCTGCAGGTGAAGACGAGAGCTGCCATTGAGCTCTATAGGCAAAGAAGAAGGGAAGAACATCGGCTTTTCAGCAAGAAGAAAAAAAAGCAAGAAAAGCGCGCGATCGAGGATATAGAGAGGTGCCACTCCAGGAACGATGTTCGCAAGTTTTACCAAAGTGTAAAACGTCAAAGCCAAGGATACAAGGCTCGAACAGAATCCTGTCGAGATAAACAAGGAAATATTGTAGTTGAGACACAGTCGATGCTGAGGATATGGAAGAACCACTTCTGCAGACTGTTAAACGGCGATGACGAGCAACATTCCGCTGTCAGGCAGAACGAACCATTCAATATTGGCAACGACAGCGAAAACTGCCAACCACCCGACCTGAGTGAAGTGAGGATAGCAATATCTAAACTCAAGCTTAATAAGGCTGCCGGAAATGACGGCCTTCCCGCTGAGCTCTATAAGGCCGGCGGAGATGACTTGGTAAGTAACATCCACCAACTCATAAGCCAAATCTGGTCGGATGAAAATATGCCTGAAGAATGGAACCTCAGCATCGTTTGCCCGATCCACAAAAAAGGAGACCCTCTGAACTGCGCCAACTACAGAGGCATAAGTCTCCTCAACATCGCCTACATGATCCTATCTGCCGTAATATGTGAACGCCTGAAACCGTTTACCAACAACCTGATTGGCCCTTATCAGTGTGGTTTTAGGCCAGGAAAGTCCACAACCGATCAAATTTTCACACTTCGGCAGATCCTGAAAAAAACTCAAGAAGTCCAAATCGATACCCACCACCAATTCATCGATTTCAAAGCCGCATATGACAGCATTTATAGAGACGAACTGTACAGAGCCATGTCTAGTTTTGGTATACCGCCCATACTCGTCCGTTTGTGTAGGATGACGATAGAGAATTCTCGCTGCTCCATCAGGGTCGGAAACGACCTCACCGACACATTCGATACCAAAAAAGGATTTAGGCAAGGCGATGCGCTGTCATGTGACTTCTTTAATCTGATTCTTGAGAGAATTGTGCAAAACTCCAAAGCCAACACCAGAGGCACAATTTTCCAAAAGTCGGTGCAACTACTAGCATACGCTGACGATATTGACATCATTGGTAGGACTCAACGTGATGTCATAGCCACGTTTGCTAGTATAGAGAAGGAAGCGGCGAAAATGGGTTTAGCAGTAAATGAGGGTAAGACTAAGTATATGCTGTCATCACGAATGGACTCACAACATCGACGAATTGGACAGAACGTCACCATTGACAGATATAACTTTGAGGTAGTACGGGACTTTGTCTACCTCGGCTCCGCTATAAGCTCTGACAACAAGATCTCGTCAGAAATTAAACGAAGAATTACTCTTGCCAACCGCTGTTTCTTCGGGCTATGAAGGCAATTTAGTAGTAAAGCCCTCACTCGAACTACTAAGGAGACCCTATATAAGACCCTGACCATCCCAGTCCTGCTCTACGGCGCTGAAGCATGGACCGTATCAAAAGCGGATGAAGAAATCCTTGGTAGATTCGAGAGGAAAATTCTTCGAAAAATCTTCGGTCCCGTTTGCGTTGACGGGCTATGGAGACGAAGATTCAACCAAGAACTATACGAGCTGTACAGCGACATGCCCCTGCTCAAAAAACTCCGCATTGGACGTTTAAGATGGCTAGGACATGTAGAACGAATGGACACCAATACTCCGGCTCGCAGAGTCTTCGATTCCCAGCCAGACGTCGGACGCAGTAGAGGAAGACCTCGCCTTAAGTGGCGCGCACAAGTGGAAACCGACCTCAACCAACTTGGAGTGCGCAACTGGAGGCAGTTAGCTAAGGACCGGGCTAATTGGAGAGCCATGTTGGTTGAGGCCCAGGTTCATTCCGGACTGTAGCGCCACTTAAGTAAGTAAGTAAGTATTAATATGAACATTTCGTCAGTAGACCATTTTAACCCACGCCCACTTTTTGGGGTAGTTTTCCTACAAAAACCATTTGTATACCCTACCCCAAGGCATATGCAATACAAAAACGTGGATTTTTGTCGAACCATAAAAGAATTTGATAATCCTTCGGAGCAATAAGTTGTAACAACGTCATTTTCAATACTTTATGACCATAAAGACCATATTTTGGGGATATTTATTTTAAGGATGGGATGGGATAGGGTATTCAACGATCCGCACAGCGGATTGTAGCCTTCTCATATGTTTTTATACCCTATCCCATAGGGGTATATTAGTTTTGATACATAGTTTGTAACATAGAGAAATAATTTAGCTACATATACCTCAAACTATATGGATCGACTCAGAATCGATAGCTGAGTCGATTTAGCCATGTCTGCCCGTCCGTCCGTACGTCACCAGTTTTTGGGCCTTAAATTTTGAGCTAGAAGGATGAAATTTGGTACACGTGCTCTTTGTTGCTCCCAGCAGAACAAGTGTAAAAATTTTTGAAATCCGCCTACTGCCACTCCCCCTTTTTAGAAAAACGTATTTTTTGGCCAAACCATAAGGAATTTTGAAAAATTTTCTGAACAACATATTTAGACAATCTAAACAACTGTATTTCATTCATATAAAGTTTTTTGGCACGCCCACTTTTTGGGGGCGTTTTTAATAAAAAAACGTTTTTCGGTCAAATTTTAAAATTTTCTAAAAAACTTTTGATACAGAATCATTAGTAATATAAATATGAACATTTCGTCAATAGACCATTTTAACCCACGCCCACTTGTTGGGGGCGTTTTTTTATAAAAACCATTTTTATACCCTACCCCAGAACATATGCAGGAGAAAACCTTGTCTTTTGTAGAACCGTAAAAGTTTTTTATAAGCAGTCTGATGAATTTGTTGTCACCATGACATTTTCTTTATTTTATCCACATCGTGTGCTTAGCTATGTCCACTTTTTGGGGATTATAGTTTTACAGATAGGATGGAATAGGGTGGTGCGGATCACAGCGGATTGTAGCCTTCCATATGTTTTATAAGCAGTCTGAAGAATTTGTTGTCACCATGTCATTTTCCTTATTTTATCCACATCGTGTTTTTAGCCATGTCCACTTTTTGGGGATTTTAGTTTTACAGATAGGATGGGATAGGGTATTCAACGATCCGCACAGTGGATTGTAGCCTTCTCATATGTTTTTTTATGGATTCCTTACAATAGTAAAGTACTTCTTGCCCACCAAATGTCATAATGTCATTTATATTACGCAAAGTGTTGTATAAATAGATTTTATGTTAAAAAATTGTATATATAGTTGTATTATATCTTCAATACTACTACTAACTTTGTTAAATATAAAGTCGGAATTGGTTAATGCTAATGCCGTACTTATGTGTTCCTCAAATGACATATACAATACTTCATCACATATGTGGAGTAAGTCACAATTGTTGAAACCATCAGATACAATAAGCCAAAGGCACCAAAGCACTCATCTATGAAGTCAATTAAGAAAAATATAATTACAATTGAGAGGAAGTTCTTAACAAAAAAGCGGAACTACTCTTCAAAGATTACATCTAGTCTACCGAATAAATATACAAAATATTGTCCGGCAACCAAACAACTCGTCAAATGAGTGTGCACATACAGCCAACGATTATGTGATAATGTATGTACGAGTAGGAGTACCTATGCCTTCTAGTAATATACATTATACATTCGCGTGTAAGTAGAACTATTGGAGCGGGACGCTTAAGTAGAGTGTTTTTTATATCCACGTCTCGTATGGTAGTTAGATAAACTAACGGATTCGGAAAATTTGTCATCAAAATCTGTACTTTAAACATTTAGGGATATGTATATACAAGAAATTGCTTTGTTGTGCTATTAAAACAAGTCTTGTAATACTAATTAAACGATAGAAGAGTAAACAATTTTGAATTATCTGACAATGTGAACACGCTTGGGTGGCTATTCGTTTCGCGCTTACAATGGGGACGTTTAGTTATACATTGCTTGCACACATTATTAGCTTCGACTCTTCCAGAGAAAGAGAGAGTCACAGAGATAAATGATCAGCCAATTTAGAAAATATTTGTGCACATCCATATATGTGTATAAACACAACCTATTCCAAGTAAATGAATAGTAGTCGCTGTCAGGAATAATGGTCTAGATCGGTGCCGGATATGGGGAAGTGCCTACATAGAAAACACTAAAACAGGTAGATACTCTGTCTCAAAGTTCCAATTGGCTTGGTGTTTTTTTGTATTAGGCATTCGCTGTTGTTCTAATTCAGCTTTGTGACGTAGCATTAAGATCTGATTTGTCCTGCGCTTACCGAATGTGGGAGGGACTTGGCGATTCTCGTTATGGTCCGTGCCTTTTCGTGATGAGTATCTTGGCTACATGCTTTTGATTTGCAAATAATATAAACCTCATATATCTCAATTTATATAAATATGCATACTACATATCCGTCTCCTACTGTGAATACGAAAAATATACAGATACATAATGAAATTTGTTCTGATAGTGAAACTAGTAACGAATTTTGAGGTTCATAAAGCAGTTACCTTTTAGGTTAATGATTAAGGCATAGATAGGCGTAGTATATTGTATATTTCTAATTGTGGGTGGGGGAGGTGATTTAACTTGTCATGGTTTATAAACTCAGTAATTCATTGAAAAACATTTCCGGGTAAAACAAAAATGGCATCTATACAAAGAACAGGTTCCAATATAGAGGAATGCAGATCGAGATAATATTACGAGATATCTACATAATCAACGATTTTGTATATCCAATCCCATAGGGGCATATATTAGTTTTGATACATAGTTTGTAACATAGAGAAATAATTTAGCTAGCTAGATATACTATAAAGTATATAAATCTACTCAGAATCGATAGCTGAGTCGATTTATCCATGTCTGTCTGTCCGTCCGTCCGTCCGTCTGTACGTCACCGATTTTAAGGCCTTAAATTTTGAGCCTACAGAACAAGTGTAAACATTTTTTAAATCCGCCCACTGCCACGCCCCCTTTTAAGAAAAATTCAGTTTTTGGCCAAACCGTAAAGAATTTTTAAAAAGTTTTTGAACAACATATTTAGACATTCTGAATATCTATCTATATAGCTTCTATATAAAGTTTTTTGCCACTCCCACTTTTTGGGGCGTTTTTAATAAAAAAACATATGAGAAGGCTACAATCCACTGTGCGGATCGTTGAATACCCTATCCCATCCTATCTGTAAAACTAAAATCCCCAAAAAGTGGACATGGCTAAAAACACGATGTGGATAAAATTAAGAATATGACATGGTGACAACAAATTCTTCAGACTGCTTATAAAAAACTTTTACGGTTCTACAAAAGACAAGGTTTTCTCCTGCATATGTTATGGTTTTTATATAAAAACGCTTTTATATAAAAACGCCCCCAAAAAGTGTGCGTGGGTTAAAATGGTCTATTGACGAAATGTTCATATTTATATTACTAATGATTCTGTTAAAATTTTTTTAGAAAATTTTAAAATTTGACCGAAAAACGTTTTTTATTAAAAACGCCCCCAAAAAGTGGGCGTGGCAAAAAACTGTTTATGAACGAAATACAGATATTCAGATTGTCTAAATATGTTGTTCAGAAAGTTTTTCAAAATTTCTTATGGTTTGGCCAAAAAATACGTTTTTCTAAAAAGGGAGCGTGGCAGTGGGCGGATTTCAAAAATTTTTACACTTGTTCTGCTGGGAGCAACAAAGAGCACGTGTACCAAATTTCATCCTTCTAGCTCAAAATTTAAGGCCCAAAAACTGGTGACGTACGGACGGACGGACGGACGGACAGACATGGCTAAATCGACTCAGCTATCGATTCTGAGTCGATCCATATACTTTGAGGTATATATAGCTAAATTATTTCTCTATGTTACAAACTATGTATCAAAACAAATATACCCCTATGGGATAGGGTATAAACATATGAGAGGCTACAATCCGCTATGCGGATCGTTGAAAACCGTATCCCATCCCATCCTTAAAATTAATATAATCAAAATATGGGCCTTATGGCGATGAAATACAGAAAATGACATTGTCACAATATATTGTTTATCAAAATCTTTTGTGGTTAGACATAAAACAACGGTTTTCTATTGCTAATGCCTTGGAATGGGGTATACAAATGGTTTTTTGTAAGAAAACGCCCCCAAAATGTGGGCGTAGGTGAAAATGATCTATAGACAAAATGTTTATATTACCATTGCGGAAGTACTTGCATCAACATTTTTTTCGAAAGTTTTAAAATTTGGACAAAAAACGTTTTTTACTAAAAACGCCCCCAAAAAGTGGGCCTGGCAAAAAACTTTGTATGAACGAAATATAGATATTAGGATTGTCTAAATATGCTGCTCCGACACTTTTTCGAAATTCCGTACGGTTTAGCTTAAAACTACGTTTTTTCTAAAAGGGGGCGTGGAAGTGGGCGGATTTTAAAAATTTTTACACTTGTTCTGGTGACTCGGCCAAGGATCCTATATACCAAATTTCATTATCCTAGCTCAAAATTTAAGGCCCAAAAATCAGTGACGAACAGACAGACGGACGGACGGACAGACAGACATGGCTAATTCGACTCAGCTAGAGATTTTGAGTCGATCCATATACTTTGAGGTATATGTAGCTAAATTATTTCTCTATGTTACAAACTAAGTATCAAAACAAATATACCCCTATGGGATAGGGTATAAACATATGAGAAGGCCACAATCCACTGTGCGGATCGTTGAATACCCTATCCCATCCTATCTGTAAAACTAAAATCCCCAAAAAGTGGACATAGCTAAGCACACGATGTGGATAAAATAAAGAAAATGTCATGGTGACAACAAATTCATCAGACTGCTTATAAAAAACTTTTACGGTTCTACAAAAGACAATGTTTTCTCCTGCATATGTTATGGGGTAGTGTATAAAAATAGTTTTTATATAAAAACGCCCCCAAAAAGTGGGCGTGGGTTAAAATTATCTATTGACGAAATGTTCATATTTATATTACTAATGATTCTGCATCAAAAGTTTTTTAGAAAATTTTAAAATTTGACCGAAAAAAGTTTTTTATTAAAAACGCCCCCAAAAAGTGGGCGTGGCAAAAAAACTTTATATGAACGAAATACAGATATTCAGATTGTCTGAATATGTTGTTCAGAAAGTTTTTCAAAATTTCTTATGGTTTGGCCAAAAAATACGTTTTTCTAAAAAGGGGGCGTGGCAGTGGGCGGATTTCAAAAGTGTTTACACTTGTTCTGCTGGGAGCAACAAAGAGCACGTGTACCAAATTTCATCCTTCTAGATTAAAATTTAAGGCCCAAAAACTGGTGACGTACGGACGGACGGACGGACGGACAGACATGGCTAAATCGACTCAGCTATCGATTCTGAGTCAATCCATATACTTTGAGGTATATGTAGCTACATTATTTCTCTATGTTACAAACTATGTATCAAAACTAATATACCCCTATGGGATAGGGTATAAAAACTGTTTTCGGTCAAATTTTAAATTTTTCGAAAAAATGTTTGATGCAGAATCATTAACAATATTAATATGAACATTTCGTCTGTAAACCATTTTAACCCACGCACATTTTGGGGGCGTTTTTATATAAAAACCACTTGTATACACTACCCCATAACATATGCAGGAGAAAACCATGTTTTTTTTAGAATCGTAAAAGTGTTTTATAAGCAGTCTGAAGAATTTGTTGTCACTATATATTTATACCCTATCCCAAAGGGGTATATTAGTTTTGATACTTAGTTTGTAACATAGAGAAATAATTAAGCTACATATACCTCAAAGTATATGGATCGACTCAGAATCGCTAGCTGAGTCGATTAAGCCATGTCTGTCTGTCCGTCCGTCCGTCCGTCCGTCCGTCCGTCCGTCTGTACGTCACCGATTTTTAGGCCTTCAATTTTGAGCTAGGATAATGAAATTTGGTATATAGGATCCTCGTCTCTGCCTACAGAACAAGTGTATAAATTTTTGAAATCCGCCTACTGCCACGCCCCCTTTTAAGAAAAACTCAGTTTTTGACCAAACCGTAAGGAATTTTAAATAGGTTTTTGAACAACATATTTAGACAATATTAATATCTATATTTCGTCCATATAAAGTTTTTTACCACGCCCACTTTTTGGGGGCGTTTTCAATAAAAAACTGTTTGCGGTCAAATTTTAAATTTTTTGAAAAAAAAATTGATGCAGAATCATTAACATTATTAATATAAACATTTCGTCTATATACCATTTTAACCCACGCCCACTTTTTGGGGGCGTTTTTATATAAAAACCATTTTTATACACTACCCCCCCCCCCCCCAAGAATTTGTTGTCACTATATCATTTTTTCTATTTTATCCACATCGTGTTTTTAGCCATGCCCACTTATTTGGGGATTTTAGTTTTATGAATAGGATGGGATAGGGTATTCAACGACCCGCACAGCGGATTGTAGCCTTCTCATATGTTAAATATTAGTCTTGAATTTGTTTAATTGCACAGACTGTTAATAGGGGTATTGCTTAGCACTGCAGTGGCAAGTTTGAGCTCGGTAGTAGATCCATTTTCTTCCTTGTAGATGTTTATTTACTCTGCTCTTAAATTAGTAAAGATTGTATATTGGTAAAAATACTTTTTCTGGAAACTGGTTATATTGTTTACTTTTTCTGTTTTCTATTAAAAAGAATGTTGGTATTGCGTTGTTCATGTCGTTGTATGTGTCTAGGGATATCAGATTCAGATCTGCTACAAGTATTCAGTAAGCAAAATGTTGCAGATTTGAAGTAAGGAAATAATAAGAATATTATTCAAGACCTGGTAATACTTGTGATGCCTAACAGATCATGAAGACTGTATTCTCATTTCGATTTCGAAACTGTGGACTTGTTCTTTCTTGCAAATGCAGTAGGTGCTGCGTTTTCTTTGAGTTCTTCTTAATTCGAAGAAAAAATGGTTGGTTTTTAGAGTTAGTAGCGGAGTGGAGATAAAAACATATAAGAAGGCTACAATCCGCTATGCAGATCGTTAAATACCCTATCTTATCCGATCTGTAAAACTAAAATCCCCAAAAAGTGGACATGGCTAAAAACACTGTGTGGATTAAATAGAGAAAATGACATTGTCCCAACAAATTGTTCAGACAGTTTATAAAGTGGGCGTGGCAAAATGCTTTATATGAACGAAACATAGATATGAAGATTGTATAAATATGTTGTTCAGAAACTTTTTAAAAATTCCTTACGGTTTTGCCAAAAACTACGATTTTCTTAAAAGGGGAAATGTTCTGTAGGCACGGTCGAAGATCCTATATATACCGTATTTCGTTATCCTATCTCAAAAGTTAAGGAATATAAAGCGGTGACGTACAGACGGATGGACGGACAGACAGACATGACTTAATCGACTAGCGATTCTAATTCGATCCATATACTTTGAGGTATATGTAGCTAAATTATTTCTCTATATTACAAACTATATATTATCACAAGTCACATCACAAGTCAATTTTCGCTATATTTCAGGGGAAGCATTTGAAGTTTTTACCATCAGTTAAAAGGCTTTTATAGAAAAAATATAAAAATAAGCACATTTTTTAATATATAAAACAATACACAATTAAATTTTCGGTGTTTGTCAATTTTATTTTTTATTTTTAAATAGTTTAATATACTTTGATTTAGAGCACAAAAACCGCCTTGTGTTGTTTTGCTTTGATATAAAAATTACTTTTTACTAATATAAGTCATCTTATGCCGTTTTTCCTTATAAGGATTTTAAAATATTCCAATAATAAATTAACTTGTGTTGTTCTGCCTTTTTAGCAACAATTGGAGTTTGTTTCTCAAGTGTACTTACGCTTTTATTCGTTAAAGGTCTCTGAAGAAATGTATACTTACGCTTGTAGGAAAAACATTTTTAAGTACAATTGAGTACAGATTTTCTTATTCCCTTATTATGATGAAAAAAAAAACTCTTAAACAACAATTTTAATATATTCTTCGTCGCTGCTTAAGATGTCAGGAAGGATATCATTCACAGCATTATTTGGACCTTCAATTATTTTTTTGTAAAAATTGTGAAATTCTGGAGATATCCAGGAAAAATTGCAGATCTTCTCTCTTTTCTCTAGAAATCTCAGGCACCTTCTTGATAACATTCAAATCAGTAGGTGCGTTGATTGCGTTACATCCCCGTTTACGAATGTTGACTTCTTTAAAAGGTTCTTCTTCAGTCAAACTGTATTTATAGTATATAGTCCCGAAATTTGATTTATTATAGCGGATCCATCTAAAATCTCGCCACAGATACTTTTCACCAAGCGTGTTGACCTTCCGCCAAGTAAATTTTTCCTTTGCAAGTTCTGCAAAATCATAGAATTTTTGGTTCAGCATTTCTACTACTTGGAACGGGTTTAGATTTTTTGCTGACGCGACCAGATTCATCCAATATCTTGGATGGTGTATTTTGAGACCTGTGTGTTTTTTCTTTCTTTCAATGACCGAATGATCAACAACGCAATCTAAATGGGTATGGCCAGGTTCTAAAAACGTATGGTCAATTATCAAAAGGTTTGGATTTCTTTCTAAAGCTGCCATAAACATTACACTCACGTGGCAATTCTTATTCTGTCCGGCACAAGAATCCTTGTATAGAATCAGATTACTAACATTGGTTGGAATATGGTTTAAAAGATGTTCGTATAAACAGGATGAGATCTCATTACCCCCTCTTTTTGCTACGCCTTCATGCCACATATAACAGAACGGTTTATTTGTTGCAAGATCATGCACTGTTAGATTAAATGTCCAGAGCTGACGTTTATAAAAAGCAATGTTCGATCTTAAGAACGGTGTGGGGAGGCATTGCTGCAAATCAAAAGCATATGCTGTTGTATTTGTGTTTTCATTGGCCAAAACTTTGTCTTGTTTCTTGAAGCTATATGCATAAGGTGACCATACGTCCCGCTTTAGGCGGGACAGTCCCGCTTTCGAGCTTTGTGTCCCGCTGTCCTCAAAGAACTCAAAATGTCCCGCTTTGAGAAAAGGCCACTCCATATGGATGTATGTTTCGTTCATTAAACTCATTCTCAATAAATGTACATATATATAACAAAAATGATATTGCTCACAGAATTGACTTCCAGAGACAGCACAAAAAAGAAAAACTAAAAACAAAAACTGCAAAAAAAAAGCAAAAAAAAAATACATAACTGGGTAGCTAGTAGCATTTTATTTAGACTCTTATAGTAGGTACTATCACTTCGCATTTATGCACTTGCGCCACCAAGCTCTTCTATGACCAACTACGCACATCGAACATGTCCGTTGTATTTGAATATTTGAACTGAAATTAAATGATTCCCCTTCTTCTTTTCTTATTCGTTTCATTATATATATATACATATATACAAAAGCTAGAATGCATCTTATACTCTGTCGCTCCGTGTAGTGTACCGTATCTGTAACTACTATGTATCTATGTATCTATGTATCTGTAATGTATCGTTTGTCGGAGAACGAGAAACTTTTCCAAGTTTTATTGTGCAATTAGCTTGGCACGCGTCGCATCTCAGTATTGTTTTCATTCGTTTTTATTGTTTACGTGTTTTTTTGAATCATTGAAATGGCTAAACGCAAGTGCACGTTTAATATTAATTTACAAACTAAATATCCGTTCATAAAACAAAGAAGTGTCCCCACAGATGTCACGTGTGAAAAGTGCCGTACAGATTTCAGTGTTTCGCATGGTGGTGCTAGTGATATCGAGAAACATTTACGGTCAGAAAAACACAAATTATCCGATAATGCTGCCGCTTCAAGTTCATCGATGCTCAATTTCTTTAAGAAAACAGATTCACCATCTAACAAGGATTTTGAAGTTGCTGCAGCGGAGGGTGCCTGGGCCTATCACACTGTACAGGAGAATCAAAGCTTTCGCTCGAACGATTGTGCGTCTAGTTTAATACAGACATGTTTCGAGCAAAAAATTTAAGTGTGCCCGTACAAAATCCGAGGCTATTGTTGTTAATGTGCTGGCGCCTATGGCAATAAATGAATTGAAAGAACACCTTTGCAAGGCTAATTGTATAACTTTATTAACGGATGCTTCAAACCATGGCTCTACAAAATTATTCCCTGTCTTAGTACGCTACTTTTTACCATACGAAGGAGTACAAGTAAAAGTTTTGGAGTTCCAAGAGCAACCAGGGTAAACATCAGATATAATAGTTGATTATTTGAAACAAGTGTTGACAAAAAATGAGCTTAAATCAAAAATTGTGGCATTTTGTGGAGATAATACCAACTGTAATTTTGGAGGAAAAAATAGAAAAGGAGCTAATAATGTTTACGTGAAATTGAACACGTATCTTGGAAGGACACTCATAGGTATAGGATGTGGAGCTCACATAATCCACAATGCAATCAAAACTGCTGCAGATTGTCTACCTATTGATTTTGAGTGCATAATTGTGAAAATTTATTCATTTTTCTACATATATAGCGTTCGTGTTGAAGCACTTAAAGAATTCTGTCATGCCTCTGACACAGAATATAAGAAACTTCTGGGCTACAGCAAAACTAGGTGGCTTGCGTTGATGCCGGCGCTGGAAAGAGTTTTGCAAATGTTTCAGCCGTTAAAAAACTATTTTTCTGCCCATTTATTTCAAACGATTTTTTTAACAACCCTTGCTCAGAATTATGGCTATTTTTTATGCACGCTCAGTCGGCTACCTTTCATCAAGCTGTGTTAAAGATCGAGGGACAGAACGTGTCTGCAACAGAGGCCGCGAATGTAATAAATCAGCTATTAAACAATTTAAGCCAAAAACAAAATTCATGCTTCCTTCCCCACGCCACCCGTAATATAATGGCGAAGTTACAGGAAACTGGTGCTGTCGATGAGGAAAACGTAAAAACTGCAGCAGCTGAATTTTACAAGACGAGTAAGGAATATTTGGAGCAGTGGTGTCAGTTTAACTCTGAAATTGAAATTTTTGATTGGGCGAATCTGACGAAAGTCCCCTCTTGTTAGGAGGTTCAAAAAGTGATGGACTTATTAATTAAACAAGGTTTCCTCAGCATCACTCAAGACACAGGAGTTTTTGATGAATTTTCACTCATTTTGAATTACATAACACCTCAAAAAGTGACGGATTTGAACATCGATAAAATAAGTACTGAAGATCGTTGGGTGGAAGGATTTACCCACTTTCATGCTAAAAATATATCTCACGCGAATTTTTTTACAATTATAGAGTACATTTTGTGCCTACCAGGTAGCAACGCCCCTGTTGAAAGGGTTTTTTCCCATATGAATAAGATATGGACCAGTGAAAAATACCAGTTGGGAGTTTCAACTTTGAAATCCATTCTTTTAGTAAAGAGTAATATAAATAAATTGTGTCGACAATTCCATGCATATTTGAAAACAAAACCTGGTATTTTAAAACAAATTTGCTCATCAGGAAAATATAAAAAAGCAACCCACCCAACTGCTCAAGATTAAATTTATTTTCATGAGCTAATTTTTAATAAGCAAACATAAAACATAAATATCTCATATTTGGTTTAATTCTTAAATATACTTTAACTTTTTAAATGCGAAAAATTAAAAAAAAATTATTTGTTAACTACTTAATTTAATGAAATAAACATCAAACTTGCAATAAACAACAAAAAATGTCATATATTTTGTATAATTATTATACTTTAACTTTCAAACGCAAAAAAATACTACTTTAATTTTTTTACTAATTCATGTGAACTATTATGTACATTAACATTACTTCCCATATTTTGAATAATTTGTTTTAATAAATAAAATAATAAAAAAATAAAAAAATGATGTGTTTTTCCGAAAGAAATGTACAGGTGTCCCGCTTTGAGCGGAAAAATTTATGGTCACTTTATATATGCATCATCAGCTTTTTTTTGTTGACCCGTTTGAAGCTCCATTAGAGTGTTCTTTTCTTCGGTAGTTTGGGCAATCGATATTTTGGTAGCATTTTTTTCGCATGTTACACAGCTATCAAGCTTAGGACTCTTTATTTTAGGGTTAAGTTCTCGAAAAACCTGAGAGTACTTAGATAAACTTACTGGAGTATCCAATTCTGTGCAATAAAGCTCGTACATCTTTGTGATAGTGAGTCCAGGCTGCAAATATTTCTTGGTGGTTTCGCGCCTACAGTAATGGCTCTCATAAGCCGGAAATCTTTTTATTTGATTTTTTATCTCTTCAAGTTTACTTAACGGCAATTTATTAGAATGACAAACCTTTTTTATACCCTATCCCATAGGGGGGTATATTAGTTTTGATACTTAGTTTGTAACATAGAGAAATAATTTAGCTACATATACCTCAAAGTATATGGATCGACTCAGAATCGCTAGCTGAGTCGAATTAGCCATGTCTGTCTGTCCGTCCGTCCGTCCGTCCGTCCGTCCGTCCGTCCGTCTGTCTGTTCGTCACCGATTTTTGGGCCTTAAATTTTGAGCTAGGATAATGAAATTTGGTATATAGGATCCTTGGCCGAGTCACCAGAACAAGTGTAAAAATTTTTAAAATCCGCCCACTGCCACGTCCCCTTTTAGAAAAAACGTAGTTTTAGGGCAAACCATAAAGAATTTCAAAAAAGTGTATTTGCAACATATTTAGACAATCCTAATATCTATATTTCGTTCATACAAAGTTTTTTGCCACGCCCACTTTTTGGGGGCGTTTTTAGTAAAAAACGTTTTTTGTCCAAATTTTAAAACTTTCGAAAAAAATTTTGATGCAAATACTTCCGCAATGGTAATATAAACATTTTGTCCATAGATCATTATCTCCTACGCCCACATTTTGGGGGCGTTTTCTTACAAAAACCATTTGTAAACCCCATCCCAAGGCATTAGCAATAGAAAACCGTTGTTTTTTGTCGAACGACATAAGATTTTGATAAACTGTCTGAGCAATATATTGTGACAATGTCAATTTCTGTTTTTCATCGCCATAAGGCCTATATTTTGAGGATATTAATTTAAAGGATGGGATGGGATAGGGTATTCAACGATCCGCATAGCGGATTGTAGCCTCTCATATGTTTGTCAAGTAAATCTAGACCAATGGAAATTTGTCTATTTTTGTAGATAGTGCTTGGTTTCTTGGTTTTCGTTGAAGCCCTATTTTTTACTGCCATCATTGAGTTTATGAACAAAACTCGTGAGTTGTTGCTCCCAAGCGCCCAGTATTTTTCAAAAAGAAGTTCTTGTTTTTTTTATCGGAAATTTTTTCTTTGCACTCACTTCGACATGAAGACAGGTATTTAAGTTTTCTTTCTAAGACAACTTTTCCAGCTGTAGATTTATAAGCAAGCCCTTATTCCTTTGGCGCTGACGGTTTGTTTTATAGTTCTTAGTACCATGGCATTCTTTGTCAAGTTCAATGCGGGGAGTGTCTGCAGGAACACTAGTCACGTTTATTCCTAACTGCTAGGTGCTTTCGGAATTGGTTGAAGGGGGGACATAGTAATCATAAACGAATTCATGGACAGTTTCATTGGCAGCAGTTGGATTTAGGCATTCATCGAGAAGAGCGTTTTCAAACTCGGAAAGTGTTAAAGCTGATTTTATAGTTTTAATATCGTTGTTTTTAAAATTTGTATTTTCCTTAGCAATGGCTAGTGCCAACATTTTCTTTGTCCGAGACATCACTATTTGACTAATAGGGTTTTTAATACTTTAAGACTACTTTTTTTTACAGGCAGTTCACAATAAGAACGATTACCTATAAATAATTATTATTATTATTTGCAACAACTAAATTATTAGGCTCACTTTAAATAACCCGAGTTCAACGCCTGAAAAACACCTTATAAAAATACAGCACAACTATTGTAACAGCGCATATTTGCTTCGGTAATAAACGAATAAATGCAGTTAATTCACACAAATTATTTGAAACGAACTAGGGAAAAACGACACAAATCAACTTGGCTGCGGATGTAAACAAGTAGACAAGTTCATGCTAGAATTATTGAAATAAATTTGGAAAAAAAGCACAAGTCGACTTGTGCTTGTGTACTTTTTTAAAACGAAACTCTTAATAAAAACATAAGTAGTACGGTTTTTTGGTATTTATGACTTATGTTTTTTATCCCTGTGCAAGTCTGGAATTTCATGACTTATGTATTTTTCAAAAGGCTATATCTTTTTTACGGACAAGGATATCAAAATGAAAAATTCACTGGATAAAGCCCGAAGCAAAAGAAGCAATATGGCATCATTCACTCAATTTGATCATAAGTCGACTTATGCTGTTACGGGTTATTGCCACAGTTATATGCAAATTTATGGAATATTATGCTTTAATGTTGGCTCGGGAGTTTTGGACATTACTTTTAAAAATCGTATTAAAAAAATCACATGAGAATGACTTGGTTAAATCCTTTTTAACTTTCTCTTACAAAGAGAAAGTTATTGTTTTCGTGAAAATTTTCGACCTCGAGATTTTGATTGAATCTAATATTACGATGATAGTGGAGCCTAAAAAAGTGATTTTGGAATTCCGTCCGTCGGTCCGTCTGTCCGTAATGGTCTCCCCAGCCTAAACTTCGTATCCAAGCTTGTTTTGGTCATAATTCTAGGCCATTTTTATACCTTATCCCATAGGGGTATATTAGTTTTGATACATAGTTTGTAACATAGAGAAATAATTTAGCTACATATACCTCAAAGTATATGGATCGACTCAGAATCGCTAGCTGAGTCGATTAAGCCATGTCTGTCCATCCGTCCGTCCGTCCGTACGTCACCAGTTTTTGGGCCTTAAATTTTGAGCTAGAAGGATGAAATTAGGTACACGTGCTCTTTGTTGCTCCCAGCAGAACAAGTGTAAAATTTTTTGAAATCCGCCCACTGCCACGCCCCCTTTTTAGAAAAACATATTTTTTGGCCAAACCATAAGGAATTTTGAAAAAGTGTCTGAGAAACGTAGTTAGAGAATCGTAATATCTATATTTCGTTCATATAAAGTTTTTTGCCACGCCCACTTTTTGGGGGCGTTTTATATAAAAAACCTTTTGAGCTAGAAGGTTGAAATTTGGTACACGTGCTCTTTGTTGCTCCCAGCAGAACAAGTGTAAAATTTTTTGAAATCCGCCCACTGCCACGCCCCCTTTTTAGAAAACCGTATTTTTTGGCCAAACCATAAGGAATTTTGAAAAACTTTCTGAACAACATATTTAGACAATCTGAATATCTGTATTTCGTTGATATAAAGTTTTTTGCCACGCCCTCTTTTTGGGGGCGTTTTTAATAAAAAACGTTTTTCGGTCAAATTTTAAAATTTTCGAAAAAAAATTTGATGCAGAATCATTAGTAATATAAATATGAACATTTCCTCCATAGACCATTTTAACCAACGCCCACGGGGGCGTTTTTATATAAAAACCATTTTTATACACTACCCCATAACATATGCAGGAGAAAACCTTGTCTTTTGTAGAACTGTTAAAGTTTTTTATAAGCAGTCTGATGAATTTGTTGTCACCATGACATTTTCTTTATTTTATCCACATCGTGTGCTTAATGATATTGTTTTCGTGAAATAATTTCGACCTCGAGATTTGGATTGATTCTTATAGTACAATGATAGTGGAACCCAAAAAAGTGGTTTTTAGAATTCCGTCCGTCGGTCCGTCTTCATTCATTCCTTACGTACGTGCATTGACGAATGATCTTAACATTTTGTTTTCAAAAGATTGTAAAATGTTTAGATTTGTTTCACTGGTACAACCCCATAGTTGTATACCATATGTCCAAACCAGTTTTAGGTTAGGTTAGGTTGGTGGGTTGATGAGGCAGACGGTGTGTGTCCTCCCTCATCGCACTCAGGTCAATATAGACCCATTGTGATGCCCGTTGGGGGTCCACTTATGTGGTTGGTTCATTCATTGTCCCGTTACTGTCCATTGTTGTTAGTCTCTTTCTAGCCATCCAGATGTTGATGCAAACCTGAAAAGATTAGGGAGAGGGATTTCGGATAGATCCGTGAGGTCATGGAAAAAGTATTTTCCTAAGGTTCTCATTCTTAATTGGCTGAGGCCTGGGCAGTGGCACAGAAAGTGGAGGGTGTCCTCGTGTATTTCTTCATCACCGCAGCCTCTACAGAGGTCATCATCTATGAGATGCATTTTCAGTTTGTGGCTTTTCAGTAAGTTGTGTCCAGTAAGAATCCCAACTAAAGTAGAGACAGATTTCCTGTTTCTACGAAGCAGTTTATGGGTTCTGGCTTTGTCATTCTCAGGCCACATCCTTTTGGAAGTTTCACAGGTGGGAAGGGAGTTCCACCTGTTTTTGGCAGCGATCAGTGTTTTCTGTCCCACCTGAGATTTGAGGTCGCATAGTGGTGGTTTGACAGACTGGTCTGCTTGGTCAGTGCTGGAGGCAGATCCTTTTCTTGCCAGTTCGTCAGCAATTTCATTGCCCTGTATGCCTCTGTGTCCGGGGACCCAGCAGAGCTTAACATTATGTTGGACGCCAAGAACCTTTAGCTCTTCACGACAACGTTTCACAAGCCGAGATTTTATTTCGACAGCAGAGATAGCTTTTATTGCAGCCTGACTGTCAATAAAGATGGTGATATCATCTGGTGGTATCGCCAGCATTGAGGTCGCTTTGGCTGCCTCTGCCACTGCCAATATTTCGGCTTGGAAGACACTGCTGTGCTCAGGGAGACGAAAGGTGCTGTTTAGCTTAAGTGTTTCTGAAAACACTCCAGCTCCAACGCCTACATCCATTTTTGAACCATCAGTGTAGATGGATATGGTTTCGGGGCCCAATTCGTTCCTCTCCCACTCCTCTCTGCTTGGGAGGATGCAGGAGAATGGTCTTTGAAAGTCATGGTGAGGCAGCATGTAGTCAGAGGATACAGCTGAGCCCAGATATCTGTGTAGAATTTGGGCATGTCCTCCTGAGTTCGATTTCCAGCAGTTGAGCTGGCTGATTCTTAGAGCAATTTTGGCTGCAGATTCTTGCATGTAAAGGTCTAGCGGTAGCAGGTTAAGGATGGTTTCCAGTCCCGCTGTTGGCGTGGTTCTCATTGCGCCAGTAGCGCTAACACATGCTATTCTTTGTACCTTTGTCATATTTTTCAGATGGGTGACTTTATTTGTGGATTGCCACCAGACAAGCCCCCCATATGTTAATATAGGTCTCACAATGGCCGTGTACATCCATAGGATGATCTTGTGGTTCGGACCCCAGTTTTTTCCGAATATTCGATTACACGTATAGAAAGCGACTGTGGCCTTTTTAATGCGCTCGCGCACATTTAGGTTCCAGTTGAGTTTTCTATCAAGAATGACACCCAGATACTTTGCACTATCGGCTAGTTTGAGGGTAGTCCCATCGATAGCCGGTAGGTCGAATATTGGTATCTTCCTCTTGTTCGTAAAGAGAACGAGTTCCGTTTTCTGGGGGTTGATGCCAAGCCCACATTGTTTTGTCCACTCGTTGAGAGTTTTCAATGCCCGCTCGAGTAGTTCACTAGAGTAGTTCACTACATCGTCTGCGTAGGCTATGACTTTTACCCCATTTCGTTGTAGCTTTAGGAGTATCTCATTGATGACTATGTTCCACAACAGAGGTGAGATAACGCCTCCTTGTGGTGTGCCTCTTGATGCTATTACTTTGAGATGGGTGTCTCCCAGATTCGCATTTATATTTCTGTGGTTGAGCATACTTCCAATAATATGTATTAGAGGTTGGTCCACGTTGTTCTTCGCGAGGTTTCTTTCGACTGCGTTTGTGTTCACATTATTGAAGGCTCCTTCAATGTCGAGAAATGCAGCGAGTGTATATTCCTTCTCGTGAAGAGGTTTTTCTATTGTACTAACGATATCATGTAGGGCAGTTTCGACTCCCTTACCTTTCGTGTAGGCATGCTGTGCCGAGGATATGTATTGGGGGTCGAGTTTGTCACGAATGTAGATATCCATTAGTTTTTCATATGTTTTTAATATGAAGGATGTAAGACTTATTGGTCTAAAGTCCTTCGCGGTCGTGTGACTGGGCTTGCCGGCTTTTGGGATAAAGACTACCTTTACTTCCCGCCAGCACCTAGGGATGTAACCGCATTTTAGACTACTAACAAACAGTTTGTGTAGGAATGCTGTTACGAGGTGTTTCGATTTTTGTAGCATGATCGGGATAATACCATCGACTCCTGGAGATTTATAGGGGGAGAAGGAGTCAATTGCCCAATTGATTCTTTCTACACTAACCATATCCTCCATTGCTGCTGTTATAGGGTTGCAATCATAGACGGTTGTGTCTGGGGTGCTACCAGAGTATGAATCACATCCTGGAAAGTGGGTTTCCAGTAGATGTGTTAAAGATTCATGGGTGGATTGTGTCCAGTCCCCATTGGGGAGCTTGAGGTAACCTGGCACAGCCGGTTCTTTGGCGATTATTTTTCTAAGTCTAGCTGATTCAGTAGTGCTTTCTACACTGCAACAGAAGTTACGCCAGGAGGTGCGTTTAGCACTGTTGACCGCACTTTTGAATTTGCGCTGATTGTTTTTATAAAGATCCCAGTCGGTTTCCGAATTTGAGCTTCTTGCTGCGTTAAAGGTTTTCCTGGTTTCCCTTCTAATGCTTTGAAGCTCTTTCGTCCACCATGTCGGTGATCTTTGTGGTTTTATAGTCTTTAGAGGCAGATCCTTTCATAGGCTTTGACTAAAATATTGCCTATTAGTTCCGCTGCAGCATCGATTTCAAACGGAGTTTCCATCAGATGCAATGGAAGGGCGCTACTTTGTCTCCCTACTTCCACAACGAACTTGTCCCAGTTGGCTTTCTTGGGGTTTCGATGTTGAAGGGGGAGTTTAGTATCGTCCTCTATTTCAAATTCTATTATTCTGTGGTCAGAGTATGATGTTTCTGATGAAACTTTCCAGTGGCACACAGCGAATTTATCAGAATTGTTGAAGAGGGTAATGTCAAGAACCTCTTCTCTATTTTTAGTGACAAAGGTGGGGTCATTACCCCTGTTCGCCACTAACAAATTGTTGTCTACAATGTATTGAAACAAGGACTCACCTCGTGTGTTGGTGTCTGAACTGCCCCATTGTGTGTGATGAGAGTTGGCATCGCATCCCATTATGAGGTCCCACTTCTTACATTTGGCCATTTGCACCAGGGAGTCTGTTAGGGCAGATGGAGGTCCATCCATTGAGTCGTATGGCATATAGATGGCTGCTATTGCAATCGGGGACTTCCCCCGCCGCTCATATTTTACCACGGTCTGGTCATTGTTGCTGAGAGCAGATAAGAGAAAAAGGTTTATTTGTGTCTTAGCTACAATACATGATCTAGTCTTACTGTTTGTGTCGGATGAGCCAGTATGGTACAGTACTAGATCTTTGCTGTTTAGCCCTTTTATACTGCCTCGGACTACCCAAGGTTCTTGTATTAGGGCCATGTCAATGTCGTTCCTATTTAAAAGGAAGACTAGGTTGGCGCTGGCCGCCTTACTTTCATGGCGGCCAGCTTTCCTCCCATCATTGCGTCTAACTGTTACGAAGGGACGTACTTTACATCGGGTAATCCTGACTCGTACTTTGTACCCTTTCTTTCGTAACAGCGGCATAGATTTGTGGCTGAGTAGCACCACAACTTCCGTGCCGGTTTTTGAGTGCTCTCCTGCCTCTATGACCTCCCAGTCCTTACTGAGGAATTCTGGGTTGAGATTCTGTTGGTTGCGCTCAATCCTATCCTTCGGGATGCATGGCCCTGGGATAAGGATGCGACCTTTGGGTCTGGTCAGGTTAAGAAGCTCTTTCTTTTCGACGATGCGAAGGTCTGCATTTGACCATGGGGCTTTCGTCTCGTCGATGAACTTCGTCAACCAACTCAGTGTGCACTTATTGTCACACTGGATTATTTTGAATCCTTTGAACGTGGTCAGCTGTCCAAAGAGCGGGATGTTCCCTGCATTTTTTAGGATAGCGTCGTTCACTCCGTCCAGGATTCTAATTTCTATTAGTTGCCATTGGTCATGAGATAGTTTTCGTTCTGGATTACCAAAGTCGACAATAGCGACCCGAAAACTATCTTTGTCCTTTACTGGGTTATGACTGGCGTCTAACCTAGGTTTCGTATTCCTACCTATGATTGGAGAGACTGTGTCATCGTGCCTTCCTCTCTTGGAGGTACCTGCAGTTGGTCCAGGCTTGGTCGCAACCTTACCTGCAGCAGCTGATGGTCCCTTAGGTGTGGCCGCAGCTGAGGTGGAGGGTTTACAGCTCTCCATCCTTTCCACGACTACTTCCCTTTTATGAGAGGAGAGCTCCCTGCCTGTGCGCCTTTTTTGCCGCCACGCTTCGGCTGTAGCTTTTAGCGTCTCCTTAGCTCTGCTAAGTGCTGCCGTGTCCTTTTCCGTGAAGGAATCTGGGTCACGGTGCTTGAACCTACGTAGAAGCCTCTGCGCGTTGGCCCTCATTTTTAGAGGAGCTTGAACCTCTGACTTCGGTTGGGGTCGTACGGCGTTCCTCAGCCTACTCTCTTCCACAGACACAGCAGCGTTGGAGTTTTCCAAGCTGTCGTGATGCTTCGGATCGCTGCGGCGAGTAATAACCGTACAATAGCTGCCTAATGTTGAGTCAGCCTCTCCTTGTCCTATCGTCAGTGTCTCACAGACCCCTGGCGGCGTTGAGGTTGATCGATTTCCTTTGCCTGATGAGTTGTTGCTCATCACAGCGCCGGTGAATTCAATCATCCCCAGCTCCTCCTTCGGGTTCTGATTGACGTTTGTGTCCGTTTTGTCCTCTGATCCATCCTTGGTATGGTCTGGAGAGACTGTTCTCCAGTTGGATTGGCCAAGGTCACTCACGACTGGAGGCAATCTCTTCAGCTCACAAACACTCTTATTCTGCGTTACCTCACCACCAAAGGTACGAGCGAGCGGCTCATTCTCTTCTGTGGTGAGATTCTGCAGAATGAGGGTGCTTTTAATGCAGTCCCTTGTTTCGGAGTTTGAAGGGATCATGTCAACTCCTAGTGGGCATGCGCCCGTAACATCGTTGACCGATCCATCCAGCTCTCCTTCAGCTTCGATTCCTGTATCTCCTCTCGGCGAGCGACGAGCGAGCGGCTCGTCGGCTGCTGGGGGGGTATACAAGGGATCATCAGCCATGATTTCGCCTTTGACTTTCGCAGGGTCTGAGGAGACCGTTCTTTGTCTTAGCGGGCCAGCGCCCTGCATCAAAGGTGGTCCCATCAGTCCCTTCATGCTCGAGGTACTCGGTGCGTTCATTGAGCAGGTACGAGCTATCGGCTCATTCTCTGCTAATGTCAGACTTTGTAGAAACTCTTGAGCTTTCTGAAGTCTCAGGCGATCCTTTTCTCCTAGAGTTACTATCTTGCCTAATCTTCTGATCGTCAACTTGCATGATTTTACTTTGCTGCGGATGGACGCAGTTGACGATATTGAGAATTAAGATGAGCTGGCGTTAGAGCAGGTGTCATCCTCATCGAGAAGAAATTTCTCCATTTGGATGTCTATTGCTCCTTCGCTTCCCCCATCTGACAGTATCTTGGAGTTTGACGGATCTCGGAGCAAGAGGCTTTCCTCCTCCTCCGTCATTTGTTGTTGAGAATCGGTTTTTATAGGGTTTGGAGTGCCCGATTCATTTGCACTCGTCCCTTTTTTGTTTTGTTTGTTTTTGTCAATTTTGGACCCACGAGTAAGGGGGAAGGAATGTCATCCTGTACTCACCCCCTGTATACAGGAAAGGGGAAATTGGATTAAAAACATATGAGAGGCTACAATCCGCTATGCGGATCGTTGAATACCCTATCCCATCCCATCCTTAAAATTAATATCTCCAAAAAGTGGGCTTTATTAGCCTATAATATAGAAAATGACATTGTCACAACACATTGTTCACACAGTTTATCAGAATCTTTTCTTGTTTGACAAAACACATCGTTTTCCTCCTGCATATGCTTGGGGTAGGGTATACAAACGGTTTTTGTAAGAAAACGCCCTCAAAATGTGGGCGTAGGCTAAAAAGATCTATAGACGAAATGTTTATATTAATATTGCTAACTATTCTGCATCAACATTTTTTTCGAAAATTTTAAAATTTGACCGTAAAACGTTTTTTTATTAAAAACGCCCCCAAAAAGCGGGCGTGGCAAAAAACTTTATATGAACGAATTATAGATATTACGATTCTCTAACTACGTTTCTCAGACTTTTTTTTAAAATTCCTTATGGTTAAGCCAAAAAACACGTTTTTCCAAAAAGGGGGCGTGGCAGTGGGCGGATTTCAAAAATTTTTACACTTGTTCTGCTGGGAGCAACAATGAGCACGTGAACCAAATTTCATCCTTCTAGCTCAAAATTTAAGGCCCAAAAACTGGTGACGTACGGACGGACGGACAGACATGGCTAAATCGACTCAGCTATCGATTCTGAGTCGATCCATATACTTTGAGGTATATGTAGCTAAATTATTTCTCTATGTTACAAACTATGTATCAAAACTCATATACCCCTATGGGATAGGGTATAAAGAGAAGAACTAAATATGCGCTACAGTAAAATGTATTGGCTTAAAGGGAAATACTCTTGATTGTCAAATTACAATAAATTACTGCTTTATAAGCAAATTCTAAAACCAGTATGGACCTACGGGCTCCAGCTGTGGGCATGCACATGCAAAACAAATTTACAGAAAATTCAAACATTTCAAAACAAAGTTCTACGGAATATAGTATATGCACCATGGTACATAAGAAACAATATATTGCTCAGACAGTTTATCAAAATCTTTTGTGGTTCGACAAAAAACAACGGTTTTCTATTGCTAATGCATTGGGTGGGGGTATACAAATGGTTTTTGTAAGAAAACGCCCCCAAATGTGGGCGTAGGTGAAAATGATCTATAGACAAAATGTTTATATTACCATTGCGGAAGTATTTGCATCAAAATTTTTTTCGAAAGTTTTAAAATTTGGACAAAAAACGTTTTTTACTAAAAGCGCCCCCAAAAAGTGGGCGTGGCAAAAAACTTTGTATGGACGAAATATAGATATTAGGATTGTATAAATATGCTGCTCAGACACTTTTTTTAAATTCTTTACGGTTTGGCTTAAAACTACGTTTTTCCAAAAAGGGGGCGTGGCAGTGGGCGGATTTCAAAAATTTTTACACTTGTTCTGCTTCGTCGGCCAGAGAGTCTATATACCAAATTTGAACACTCTAGCTCAAAATTTAAGGCACAAAAATCGGTGACACACAGACGGACGGACGGACGGACGGACGGACAGACAGACAGACACGGCTTAATCGACTCAGCTAGTAATTCTGAATCGATCCATATACTTTGAGGTATATGTATCGAAATTATTTCTCTATGTTACAAACTTAATGTCAAAACTAACATACCCCCCTATGGGATAGGGTATAAATATAAAATAAAAACATATGAGAGGCTACAATCCGCTATGCGGATCGTTGAATACCCTATCCGATCCCATCCTTTAAATTAATATCCTCAAAATATAGGCTTTATGGCGATGAAATACAGAAAATGACATTGTCACAATATATTGCTCAGACAGTTTACCAAAATCTTCTGTGGTTCGACAAAAAACAACGTTTTTCTATTGCTAATGCCTTGGGATGGGGTAGACAAATGGTTTTTGTAAGAAAACGCCCCCAAAATGTTGGCGTAGGTGAAAATGATCTATAGACAAAATGTTTATATTACCATTGCGGAAGTAGTTGCATCAAAAAATTTTTCGAAAGTTTTAAAATTTGGACAAAAAGCGTTTTTTACTAAAAACGCCCCCAAAAAGTGGGCGTGGCAAAAAACTTTGTATGAACGAAATATAGATATTAGGATTGTCTAAATATGTTGCTCAGACACTTTTTTTAAGTTCCTGACGGTTTGGCCAAAAAAAAAGTTTTCCCAAAAAGGGGGCGTGGCAGTGGGCGGATTTCAAAATTTTTTACACTTGTTCTGGTGACTCGGACAAGGATCCTATATACCAAATTTCATTATCCTAGCTCAAAATTTAAGGCCCAAAAATCGGTGACGAACAGACAGACGGACGGACGGACACACGGACGGACGGACGGACGGACGGACGGACGGACGGACGGACGGACGGACAGACAGACATGGCTAATTCGACTCAGCTAGCGATTCTGAGTCGATCCATATACTTTGAGGTATATGTAGCAAAATTATTTCTCTATGTTACAAACTATGTATCAAAACTAATATACCCCCCTATGGGATAGGGTATAAACATATGAGAAGGCTACAATCCGCTGTGCGGATCGTTGAATACCCTATCCCATCCTATCCATAAAACTAAAATCCCCAAAAAAGGGGACATGGCTAAAAACACGATGTGGATAAATAGAAAAAATGATATAGTGACAACAAATTCTTCAGACTGCTTACAAAACACTTTAACGGTTCTACATAAGACAAGGTTTTCTCTTGCATATGTTATGGGGTAGTGTATAAAAATGGTTTTTATATAAAAACGCCCCCAAAAAGTGGGCGTGGGTTAAAATGGTATATAGACGAAATGTTCATATTAATAATGTTAATGATTCTGCATCAAATTTTTTTTCGAAAAATTTAAAATTTGACCGAAAACAGTTTTTAATTGAAAACGCCCCCAAAAAGTGGGCGTGGCAAAAAACTTTATATGGACGAAATATAGATATTAATATTGTCTAAATATGTTGTTCAGAAACTTTTTTAAAATTCCTTACGGTTTGGTCAAAAACTGAGTTTTTCTTAAAAGGGGGCGTGGCAGTGGGCGGATTTCAAAAATTTTTACACTTGTTCTGTAGGCAGAGACGAGGATCCTATATACCAAATTTCATAATCCTAGCTCAAAATTTAAGGCCTAAAAATCGGTGACGTACAGACGGACGGACGGACGGACGGACGGACGGACGGACAGACAGACATGGCTAATTCGACTCAGCTAGCGATTCTGAGTCGATCCATATACTTTGAGGTATATGTAGCTAAATTATTTCTCTATGTTACAAACTAAGTATCAAAACTAATATACCCCTATGGGATAGGGTATAAACATATGAGAAGGCTACAATCCGCTGTGCGGATCGTTGAATACCCTATCCCATCCTATCCATAAAACTAAAATCCCCAAAAAAGGGGGCATGGCTAAGAACACGATGTGGATAAATAGAAAAAATGATATAGTGACAACAAATTCTTCAGACTGCTTACAAAACCCTTTAACGGTTCTACAAAAGACAAGGTTTTCATTTGCATATGTTATGGGGTAGTGTATAAAAATGGTTTTTATATAAAAACGCCCCCAAAAAGTGGGCGTGGGTTAAAATGGTATATAGACGAAATGTTCATATTAATAATGTTAATGATTCTGCATCAAAATTTTTTTCAAAAAATTTAAAATTTGACCGAAAACAGTTTTTTATTGAAAACGCCCCCAAAAAGTGGGCGTGGCAAAAAACTTTATATGGACGAAATATAGATATTAATATTGTCTAAATATGTTGTTCAGAAACTTTTTTAAAATTCCCTACGGTTTGGTCAAAAACTGAGTTTTTCTTAAAAGGGGGCGTGGCAGTGGGCGGATTTCAAAAATTTTTACACTTGTTCTGTAGGCAGAGACGAGGATCCTATATACCAAATTTCATTATCCTAGCTCAAAATTTAAGGCCTAAAAATCGGTGACGTACAGACGGACGGACGGACGGACGGACGGACGGACGGACGGACGGACGGACGGACGGACAGACAGACATGGCTTAATCGACTCAGCTAGCGATTCTGAGTCGATCCATATACTTTGAGGTATATGTAGCAAAATTATTTCTCTATGTTACAAACTAAGTATCAAAACTAATATACCCCTATGGGATAGGGTATAAACATATGAGAAGGCTACAATCCGCTGTGCGGATCGTTGAATACCCTATCCCATCCTATCCATAAAACTAAAATCCCCAAAAAAGGGGACATGGCTAAAAACACGATGTGGATAAATAGAAAAAATGATATAGTGACAACAAATTCTTCAGACTGCTTACAAAACACTTTAACGGTTCTACAAAAGACAAGGTTTTCTCTTGCATATGTTATGGGGTAGTGTATAAAAATGGTTTTTATATAAAAACGCCCCCAAAAAGTGGGCGTGGGTTAAAATGGTATATAGAAGAAATGTTCATATTAATAATGTTAATGATTCTGCATCAAAATTTTTTTCGAAAAATTTAAAATTTGACCAAAAACAGTTTTATATTGAAAACGCCCCCAAACAGTGGGCGTGGCAAAAAACTTTATATGGACGAAATATAGATATTAATATTGTCTAAATATGTTGTTCAGAAGCTTTTTTAAAATTCCTTACGGTTTGGTCAAAAACTGAGTTTTTCTTAAAAGGGGGCGTGGCAGTGGGCGGATTTCAAAAATTTTTACACTTGTTCTGTAGGCAGAGACGAGGATTCTATATACCAAATTTCATTATCCTAGCTCAAAATTTAAGGCCTAAAAATCGGTGACGTACAGACGGACGGACGGACGGACGGACAGACAGACATGGTTTAATCGACTCAGCTAGCGATTCTGAGTCGATCCATATACTTTGAGGTATATGTAGCAAAATGATTTCTCTATGTTACAAACTAAGTATCAAAACTAATATACCCCTATGGGATAGGGTATAAACATATGAGAGGCTACAATCCGCTATGCGGATCGTTGAATACCCTATCCCATCCCATCCTTTAAATAAATATCCTCAAAATATAGGCCTTATGGCGATGAAATACAGAAAATGACATTGTCACAATATATTGCTCAGACAGTTTCTCAAAATCTTGTGTGGTTCGACAAAAAGCAACGTATTTCTATTGCTAATGCCTTGGGATGGGGTATACAAATGGTTTTTGTAAGAAAACGCCCCCAAAATGTGGGCGTAGGTGAAAATGATCTATGGACAAAATGTTTATATTACCATTTCGGAAGTATTTGCATCAAAATTTTTTTCGAAAGTTTTAAAATTTGACAAAAAGCGTTTTTTAATAAAAACGTCCCCAAAAAGTGGGCGTGGCAAAAAACTTTGTATGAACGAAATATAGATATTAGGATTGTCTAAATATGCTACTCAGACACTTTTTTGAAATTCCTTACGGTTTGGCCAAAAAATAAGTTTTCCTAAAAAGGGGGCGTGGCAGTGGGCGGATTTCAAAAAATTTTACACTTGTTCTGGTGGCACGGACGAGGATCCTCTATACCAAATTTCATTATCCTAGCTCAAAATTTAAGGCCCAAAAACCGCTGACGAACAGACAGACGGACGGACGGACGGACGGACGGACGGACAGACAGACATGGCTTATTCGACTCAGCTAGCGATTCTGAGTCGATCCATATACTTTGAGGTATATGTAGCAAAATTATTTCTCTATGTTACAAACTAAGTATCAAAACTAATATACCCCCCTATGGGATAGGGTATAAACATATGAGAAGGCTACAATCCACTGTGCGGATCGTTGAATACCCTATCCCATCCTATCTGTAAAACTAAAATCCCCAAAAAGTTGACATGGCTAAAAACACGATGTGGATAAAATTTAGAATATGACATGGTGACAACAAATTCTTCAGACTGCTTATAAAAAACTTTTACGGTTCTACAAAAGACAAGGTTTTCTCCTGCATATGTTATGGGGTAGGGTATAAAAATGGTTTTTATATAAAAAACGCCCCCAAAAAGTGGGCGTGGGTTAAAATGGTATATAGACGAAATGTTTATATTAATAATGTTAATGATTCTGCATCAAAATTTTTTTCGAAAAATTTAAAAATTGACCGAAAACAGTTTTTTATTGAAAACGCCCCCAAAAAGTGGGCGTGGCAAAAAACATTATATGAACGAAATATAGATATTCAGATTGTCTAAATATGTTGTTCAGAAAGTTTTTCAAAATTCCTTATGGTTTGGCCAAAAAATACGTTTTTCTAAAAAGGGGGCGTGGCAGTGGGCGGATTTCAAAAATGTTTACACTTGTTCTGCTGAGAGCAACAAAGAGCACATGTACTAAATTTCATCCTTCTAGCTCAAAATTTAAGGCCCAAAAACTGGTGACGGACGGACGGACGGACAGACATGGCTAAATCGACTCAGCTATCGATTCTGAGTCGATCCATATACTTTGAGGTATATGTAGCTAAATTATTTCTCTATGTTACAAACTATGTATCAAAACTAATATACCCCTATGGGATAGGGTATAAACATATGAGAAGGCTACAATCCACTGTGCGGATTGTTGAATACCCTATCCCATCCTATCTGTAAAACTAAAATCCCCAAAAAGTCGACATGGCTAAAAACACGATGTGGATAAAATAAAGAAAATGACATGGTGACAACAAATTGTTCAGACTGTTTACAAAAAAACTTTGACGGTTCTACAAAAGACAAGGTTTTCTCCTGCATATGTTATGGGGTAGTGTATAAAAATGGTTTTTATATAAAAACGCCCCCAAAAAGTGGGCGTGGGTTGAAATAGTCTATGGACGAAATGTTCATATTTATACTACTAATGATTCTGCATCAAAAGTTTTTTCGAAAATTTTAAAATTTGACCGAAAAACGTTTTTTATTAAAAACGCCCCCAAAAAGTGGGCGTGGCAAAAAACTTTATATGAACGAAATACAGATATTCAGATTGTCTAAATATGTTGTTCAGAAAGTTTTTCAAAATTCCTTATGGTTTGGCCAAAAAATACGTTTTTCTAAAAAGGGGGCGTGGCAGTGGGCGGATTTCAAAAATTTTTACACTTGTTCTGCTGGGAGCAACAAAGAGCACGTGTACTAAATTTCATCCTTCTAGCTCAAAATTTAAGGCCCAAAAACTGGTGACGTACGGACGGACGGACGGACGGACGGACGGACGGACAGACATGGCTAAATCGACTCAGCTATCGATTCTGAGTCGATCCATATACTTTGAGGTATATGTAGCTAAATTATTTCTCTATGTTACAAACTATGTATCAAAACTAATATACCCCTATGGGATAGGGTATAACTAGAGGTCCCCAGGTATCTAGAGTTTGCGCTAGCGACTGAGCATTCCCTCAGCCATGCAGGTATCGGCGCGCGCCTTACCTTGGAGACCACCTTTTGGTTTTCGTTTCCTCGCCACTGACCTTACCGGCATGGGTGGCCCTGACAGTTTATGTTTACATAGACTTCCGGTTTCGCTCCGTGGTTCATTGGAAACTACTTAAGCCCTTTCACCGCTACAAGGTGAGTGATCGTCGAAAGGGCCAGTTTTAGCACTTGCTTGTATAATAGCAGCTTATTATCAAGGTTAAGTTCTTCGCATTTCTTTTTTACATGCGACTTCCATTTTAATTTTGCATCGAGTGTCATACCGAGATATTTCGCTTCATTTGCAAACGGGACTCGAACCGTATATAGAAATACAGGCAAATTGTTTGTCCGTTTATACGAAAAATCTACATGGATCGATTTGCTCTCATTAAGTGCAATCCGCCAGCATTTGGTCCATTCATTAACCTCGTTAAGATCGTTTTGCAATTTGATATTTGATATTTCCTCTATTGTTGTGCCAACTGCTAGTATAGCATTGTATCGTTAGTTTGTGGGATATCACGAGTGAATGGGAGGTACAGGATTGGTCCAAGGACGTTTCCTTGCGGTACACCTGCCATTATTTCTTTGTACTCGGAATATTCGTTTCCAAGTTTCACACGGAAGAGTCTATGCTCAAGATACGACACGGGGATTTTATATAATTGTTCTTGCAGAACTTGACTTAGCTTATACTTAAGGCCTTTGTGTCACACTTTGTCAAAAGCTTGCGACACGTCAAGATATACGGCTGAACAAATTTTCTTTTTTTCCACCGATGAATGTTTACTTCTCAATACATCTGTAATTCGATGTACTTGGTCCACCGATGAATGTTTACTTCTAAACCCAAATTGATGGTCAGGTAAAAGACGTTTCTGATCAGTTTTTACGGGTGTAAGCGACCGAGTAATATCCGTTCAAAAACTTTTGAAATTATTGGAAGAAGGCCTGTAAGATTTTATTTCATTCGGTGAATAGGCCTGTAAGATTTTATTTCATTCGATGATTTTCCTGGTTTTAGGACCATAATCACTTCCGCGACTTTCCACAGTCTAGGTATGTATTCTAATCTGATTGCCGCATTTATAATAAAAAGAAGCTTAGTTAATGCTTTCCGAGGTAACATTTTAAGAAGTTCTCCTGTAATCAGATCATTACCCGGAGCTTTAGTTTCTGTATTTCCCGTTCGGTAATAGTTGCACATCTTACTATATTGGTTGTACTCTCGAATATATTAATGTTTTAATTTTTCGCTGGACCATCAAATGGCTTAAATTTTTCCTCAAGATGTTAGGTTAGGCTTTGCAGATAAGTTTCTACTGCATGGTTTTTAAAAATTTTAATCGAATTTGATAGCAAATTACTCAACCGATTGAGATGTGTTTTATGTAGCGGGAGTGTTTTATCTAGCACGAGTTTGGTGCCATCCTTTAGGAGCTTTTCTTTTTTGTCATAATAAATCTTGTTTTTCTTGGGAGTACTTAATTTTACTATAGCTCACTATTTTGTTTTGTTGAGTATTATTCCATGCTGCTTTTCGGATGGTATCTATAAAGGAGTCAACCGCGATTTCGAGTTCCAATGGGATTCTAAGCGATACATCCGTCGGATATTATTTTCAATATCGTTTTTGAAACCTTCCCAGTTGGTTTTCCCGTTTGTTAATCTGCGAGGTTATACCCTATCCCATAGGGTTCTATTAGTTTTGGCATTAAGTTTGTAACATAGAGAAATAATTTCGATACATATACCTCAAAGTATATGGATCGATTCAGAATCGCTAGCTGAGTCGATTAAGCCATGTCTGGGCCTTAAATTTTGAGCTAGAGTGTTGAAATTCGGTATATAGACTCTCTGGCCGACGAAGCAGAACAAGTGTAAACATTTCTGAAATCCGCCTACTGCCACGCCCTCTTTTAGAAAAACGTAGTTTTTAGCCAAACCGTAAGGAATTTAAAAAAATATATAAATAGACAATCCTAATATCTATATTTCGTCCATACAAAGTTTTTTGCCACGCCCACTTTTTGTGGGCGGTTTTAGTAAAAAACTCTTTTTGTCCAAATTTTAACACTTCCGAAAAAAATTTGATGCAAATACTTCCGCAATGGTAATATAAACATTTTGTCCATAGGTCATTTCAACTACGCCCACATTCTGGGGGCATTTTCTTATAAAAACCAATTGTATACCACATCCCAAGGCATTAGCAATAGAAATACGTTGTTTTTTGTCGAACCGCAAAAGATTTTGATAAACTGTCTGAGCAATATATTCTGACAATGTCATTTTCTGTGTATCATCGCCATAAAGCCTATATTTTGAGAATATTAATTTAAAGGATGTGATGGGTTAGTGTATTAAACGATCCGCACAGCGCACCCCTATCCCATAGGGGTATATTAGTTTTGGTACAAAGTTTGTAACATAGAGAAACAATTTTGCTACATATACCTCAAAGTATATGGATCGACTCAGAATCGCTAGCTGAGTCGAATTAGCTATGTCTGTCTGTCCGTCTGTCTGTTCGTCACCGATTTTTGGGACTTAAATTTTGAGCTAGGATAATGAAATGGTTGGGTGTTGTAGAACGAGGGTAGACTCTGATTGGCGTTAACTTGGCAATGCCCAGTGTTGCAACTTTGACTACACATCAAATGTGCTTATCTTTACCTCCAAGTGGTAACCATCGGATACTGGTCTCATCCAACCGGATTTGACTTGCTAAACGATAAGTGCGAGTGTTGATAACACGACGAAAAACAGCAACACTATAAACACCCTGGTGAGAATGGCACGGATGAATACCCGGCCTGCTGTCCCAGGCGAACCTAGATGAGCTGCTCTGACATATTCGGACAACAGGTTGTCTAGGAATTTCAAGGGTTAGTCAGGCCCCTTGAACAGAGATGGTGGCGGATGAACCGAAAGGCCAACGGCAGCGCTCAATCCCGTAGTGGATACTGATGGCCCCGTGTCCTAGGGGTATCTAATAAATTGGAACTGGCCCTCCAGGTTGGGGGTTGTGCTTTGGGTTAACTACCCATCCACGGAAAAAACTATTGTTACGAAGCAACCAATAGCCTCGGAAAGGACTGATTTTATTGTTGACGACCCTGCTAAACGAAAAAAGGACAACGACGTTCGTATCTGCACCTGGAATGTGAGAACATTAAACAGGAGAGGTGCAGGCGAACAACTAGCGGAAGCCCTAAACTGCTACAAAGCAGACATTACTGCCATCCAGGAAATACGATGGGATGGGCCGGGCAAAAAGAGGATGAAAAACTGTGACATATACTACGGACCGTGTTATAGTGAGCAGAAACAGCGACTATTCGGATGCGGATTTGTTATAAGTGCCAGACTTAGGCAAGAAGTCTTATGTTTCCAAGACATTAGCGAACGCATAGTAACAATCCGCATCAAGGCCAAATTCGCCAACATAAGCCTTATATGCGCTCACGCTCCGACGGAAGAAAAAGATGATATAGCTAAGGATTGCTTCTACGAGCTCCTCGACAAAACCTATGAGCGACTACCGAAGTACGATGTTAAAATCGTGCTGGGAGATTTCAACGCAAAGGTAGGAAGAGAAGACATCTTTAGAAGTATTGTCGGAAAACATAGCCTACACGACAACACGTCTGGTAACGGACTTAGGCTAATTGATTTCGCTACGGAACGAAATGCCACTATAGCCAGCACACGGTTTCCTCACCTCGATATCCATAAGGGGACATGGCGGTCTCCAGATCAACGAACGGTCAACCAAATTGATCACATTGCGATAGATAAGAGGCACGCATCCAGTATTTTGGATGTCCGAACATTCCGAGGAGCTAACATCGACTCGGATCACTACCTTGTAGCAGCCAAGGTAAGAATGCGGATATCCACCACGCCACAACAATCCAGAAATACTGTGAAAAAATTTAATGTCGGAAGACTGCAATCGCAAGAGACCGCCAAGACCTTCGCACAACGCGTATCCCTTAACCTCTCGATTAACACCATACCACCAGCATCGAATGTCGAAGAGCAATGGCAACGATGCCAACAGGCCATTAGATCAGCCGCAACTGAAGTGCTAGGTTTCTCGCGCCCACCAGCAAGAAACCCCTGGTTTGATGAGGAATGCCGACAGATGCTCGCAGCCAAGAACGAGGCCTACAAGGCTAAGCTGCAGGTGAAGACGAGAGCTGCCATTGAGCTCTATAGGCAAAGAAGAAGGGAAGAACATCGGCTTTTCAGCAAGAAGAAAAAAGAGCAAGAAAAGCGCGCGATCGAGGATATAGAGAGGTGCCACTCCAGGAACGATGTTCGCAAGTTTTACCAAAGTGTAAAACGTCAAAGCCAAGGATACAAGGCTCGAACAGAATCCTGTCGAGATGAACAAGGAAATATTGTAGTTGAGACACAGTCGATGCTGAGGATATGGAAGAACCACTTCTGCAGACTGTTAAACGGCGATGACGAACAACATTCCGCTGTCAGGCAGAACGAACCATTCAATATTGGCAACGACAGCGAAAACTGCCAACCACCCGACCTGAGTGAAGTGAGGATAGCAATATCTAAACTCAAGCTTAATAAGGCTGCCGGAAATGACGGCCTTCCCGCTGAGCTCTATAAGGCCGGCGGAGATGACTTGGTAAGTAACATCCACCAACTCATAAGCCAAATCTGGTCGGATGAAAATATGCCTGAAGAATGGAACCTCAGCATCGTTTGCCCGATCCACAAAAAAGGAGACCCTCTGAACTGCGCCAACTACAGAGGCATAAGTCTCCTCAACATCGCCTACAAGATCCTATCTGCCGTAATATGTGAACGCCTGAAACCGTTTACCAACAACCTGATTGGCCCTTATCAGTGTGGTTTTAGGCCAGGAAAGTCCACAACCGATCAAATTTTCACACTTCGGCAGATCCTGGAAAAAACTCAAGAAGTCCAAATCGATACCCACCACCTATTCATCGATTTCAAAGCCGCATATGACAGCATTTATAGAGACGAACTGTATAGAGCCATGTCTAGTTTTGGTATACCGCCCAAACTCGTCCGTTTGTGTAGGATGACGATGGAGAATTCTCGCTGCTCCATCAGGGTCGGAAACGACCTCACCGACACATTCGATACCAAAAAAGGATTTAGGCAAGGCGATGCGCTGTCATGTGACTTCTTTAATCTGATTCTTGAGAGAATTGTGCAAAACTCCAAAGCCAACACCAGAGGCACAATTTTCCAAAAGTCGGTGCAACTACTAGCATACGCTGACGATATTGACATCATTGGCAGGACTCAACGTGATGTCATAGCCACGTTTGCTAGTATAGAGAAGGAAGCGGCGAAAATGGGTTTAGCAGTAAATGAGGGTAAGACTAAGTATATGCTGTCATCACGAAAGGACTCACAACATCGACGAATTGGACAGAACGTCACCATTGACAGATATAACTTTAAGGTAGTACGGGACTTTGTCTACCTCGGCTCCGCTATTAACTCTGACAACAACATCTCGTCAGAAATTAAACGAAGAATTACTCTTGCCAACCGCTGTTTCTTCGGGCTAAGAAGGCAATTTAGTAGTAAAGCCCTCACTCGAACTACTAAGGAAACCCTATATAAGACCCTGATCATCCCAGTCCTGCTCTACGGCGCTGAAGCATGGACCGTATCAAAAGCGGATGAAGAAATCCTTGGTAGATTCGAGAGGAAAATTCTTCGAAAAATCTTCGGTCCCGTTTGCGTTGACGGGCTATGGAGACGAAGATTCAACCAAGAACTATACGAGCTGTACAGCGACATGCCCCTGGTCAAAAAACTCCGCATTGGACGTTTAAGATGGCTAGGACATGTAGAACGAATGGACACCAATACTCCGGCTCGCAGAGTCTTCGATTCCCAGCCAGACGTCGGACGCAGTAGAGGAAGACCTCGCCTTAAGTGGCGCGCACAAGTGGAAACCGACCTCAACCAACTTGGAGTGCGCAACTGGAGGCAGTTAGCTAAGGACCGGGCTAATTGGAGAGGCATGTTGGTTGAGGCCCAGGTTCATTCCGGACTGTAGCGCCACTTAAGTAAGTAAGTAAGTATAATGAAATTTGGTGTATACGATCCTTGTCCGTGCCACCAGAACAAGTGTACAAATTTTTGAAATCCGCTCACTGCCACGCCCCCTTTTTAATAAAGCGTAATGTTTGGCCAAACGGAAAAGAATTTTAAAAAAGTGTCTGAGCAGCATATTTAGAAAATCGTAATATCTATATTTCGTCAATATAAAGTTTTTTGCCACGCCCACCTTTTTTTTTATAAAAAACGTTTTCTGGTCAAATTTTAAAATTTTCGAAAAAAGTTTTGATGCACAATTATTGGTAGTATTAATATTAACATTTCGTCAATAGACCATTTTAACCCACGCCCACTATTTAGGGGCGTTTTCTTACAAAAACCATTTGTATGCCCTACCCCAAGGCCAAGGGATGGGATAGGGTATTATATATATATATATTTCGTCTATACAAAGTTTGCTACACCCATTTTTGGTGGGCGTCTTATGTAAAAAATGTTCGATGCAAAAACATTGATAATATAAATGTGAACATTTCGTCTACAGGACGTTTTAACCCACGCCCACTTTTTGGGTGCTTTTTTGATAAAAACCATTTGCAAAGCCTATTCCTAATAGCATATGCTTGAGTTTTCTGTTGTGTACACACTTCGCAAAACTCACATTCATTACCTGTGCACACATAGCAGTTTGTGCGATCCAGCAACATGCTCTGAGCTTGAGTGTGCAAAATGAATAATTATCGTCCACAGAGTGAATTGAATTAATTTTCATTACACCGTGGTAAACAATATTTTCGGTTCGCCCATTTTGCCATATTTACAGCCGAAATGAGAGTGAATACATTTTTTTGACAACAACTGTCAAATAAACATATAGCCCGTCCCAAAGTACCTGAAAATATCTTGCGCAAGTCTCTTCACATCAGGGATTTTATTCTCTTTTCCAACAAAAACTACAGCTAAAAAAAATGTGTGCGCATTTCATAAAGCAAGCATACCCCTACTTCCGAAAACATCTCTCTCGATCGACGATCGAGGAATGACTGATTGTCCACACAGAACCAGCGTTACCAGATAAATTTTTTTAAACCTGCTAAAGCTAGGACGAAAAACTGCAAAACCTGCTAGACGAACATGTAAAAAAATGCTAAAAAAACTGCGATCGATTTTTCCTTGAGAAATACGTTTTTTTAGTTCAAAAAATACATATATACAGTTACATTTGTTATTATATAAGATGATAATTTATAAAAGATGAAAATTTTTAAATTTTAATATGTACAAAGTTATTAAATTAAATCGTTCGGAATCTTTATAGAGAATTTTTGAATTTATTAAAGTTTCCATTTTATTTGTTGGAACAAAGTTATAACAGCCTTCACCTTAAGAAACCCCCTGCTTTACTTGTAAAGCAACATTTTCGTTACTGAAGCGATTACGGTTTTTAGTTTTTAACGAATTTACCTGCGAAAATATTAGGGGTATTCATGCAACATCGGAAAGTTGTCGTAAACGTTGTAAACGTGATAAAATAACGACGTGATAATGAACTGTCAAATTTTGAATGGGAAATCTTTTCTAACAATATCGGAATTTTGTCACAGGAATTGGGTGCGTAAACTGAGGTGGTAAATGTTGTAGTCTTTTGAATTGAATTGACATTTAATCAGTCACTATCACACAACAAAAGTATGCGCTAAACTGAAACAAATTATCGAGAACGGAAAGACAACAATAAGAACAAAATTCTATCAATAAATAAATTACTAAAATGAGATTAAATTCTGTGGGTTACCGCATTATTTAGTGATGATGTCTTAGGGTCGTTCATGAAACGTCGTCGTAATTCGTAAAGTTATAATCTTTCGCACGTGATAAAATTACGATGTTGCATGAATACCCTTATTGTTTCACAAGCAGTATTAGATGCCAGTAAGCTTAAATACTGCAAATTTAGTTATTGTTGGATACATAAGCATAATCGCTTTGAAATATAAGGTTGAATTTGTTTACCATAGGAAATTGTAGTCCATAGCATAAAAAGTATTATTATACTGTCATTCAAACTATTAAAAATAAATTCGTTTGGGACAGAATTTGTTGTTAAATATTCACATTTTTAATGCACTCCGTTGTTCTATATTTTGATTGACGCAAGCATGTAGCGATAGGCATCTAATGTCTTAGGCATCTAATGTCTTAATGAGTTTCAAAAAAAACTCTTGGAATTCTAAAAATTCTCGTTGGCTTTTACTACTTTGAGAAAAGTATGTTTTGACCAATTGCTCAATGGATTTTGGCAATTTCTTACTGAAAGCTAGAGCAATCGAGTGACGTACGTATTTAATAAATACACAATTTGGATTGAGTGTCGTTGTCCAAGCAATGCCTATGTAAATAATATAATAACTAACTGCACCCTTTCCATTTGGAAATGCTACACAGTTACATCAATAGGTATCCACCACAACGACACCACACATAAACAGCTGTGTTTACTTTGTTTGCTTTCTGACCCTAACTGCGTATTTCTTCTTTGGAATAATTTTTCTTGAAGACGATCGTGTATTCGTGTTTACTGTCGCCCAAACAATTAAAAACATGTTTAATTTTTTTTTGTTTGAAAACTGCCAAAAAATGCTAAAATTTAAGAAAATGCTAAAAAAAACTGCTGCAGGTCATTTTCACGATCAAAAACTGCTAAAATCGCAGGAAACTGCTAAATCTGGTAACGCTGCACAGAACAGAACCGTCGTTGGCGCATGCAATAGATACACATTACCCACCCCAAAGAAAAGGGAAATTTGCTGGGTGTTGCACTTCTCAAATATGTATTAATAAAAGCCAGAGCTTTGAGTAACAACTATTAAAAAGGGTTAAAATGGAATTTCCATTATAATTTGTGAATGGGAAGATTGTGATTGCGGAAGAAGAATTCAACAAAATAACTCCGGAAAATTGGAACTCTGTTTGTGAAAAAGCAATACGCACAGAAGATGAATATCATCGCGCAGAAATTGCATGGGATAGAATAACTGAAAGAATTGTTATACACCCAGCAGATGATTCATCTGATGGAGATGATTTTGAAACCGACACAACGGATTCCGATTAATATTATCCACTATTTATAAATCAAATAACTTTTTATGAAAAAAAAAAAAAAACACTATTTATAACTCCAAATAAAATCTCAACTATTTATTTTTTCAAACAATATCTTTTTTTGATACGTATTCATTTTCTTTGCTTTACATTATTTTATGTCAATTTTGATATTTTTCATTATTTCTTTATTTTCTTGAATGTAATGTTCTACTTCGTGCATGAAACTTTTTTCATGAGTTACTACAATAATTTATTGGTGAAACTCAATGACAGTTAAAACACGTATCAATAATAAAACAATTACGATTTCCAATATCGCTGCAAAAAAGATAAAGTACAGAAAAGCATTAACAATTTCATGCGATCAAAAATACCTTAAAAGAGAAAATTTCCCTTAAATAAATTGCTACTGCGCATGTTGGGATCTTTCTTCTTTTATGGGACGGACTATACTTGCACGCTAGCGGAATCGGAACAAGACAGTATACACATTTTTTCGTGTACACAGCTAAACTCACCCAGTCCCAGCAGACAAACGTTGTTTTTATCGAACCATTAACGATTTTGATAAACTGTTTTATAACCTATCCCATAAAGGCATATTAGTTTTGATACATAGTTTGTAACATAGATAAATAATTCAGCAACATATACTTCGAAGTATATGGATCGACTCAGAATCACTAGCTGAGTCGATTAAACAATTTCTGTCTGTCCGTCCGTCCGTCCGTACGCCACCAGTTTTCGGGCCTTAAATTTTGAGCTAGAAGGATGAAATTTGGTACACGTGCTTTTTGTTTTTTGTAGAACCATAAAAGTGTTCTATAAACTATCTGAACAATTAGTTGTGACAATGTAATGGGACAGGGTATTCAAGGATCCGTACAGCGGATTGTAGTCTTCTCATATGTTTATACCCTATCCCATAGGGCGTATATTAGTTTTGAAACATAATTTGTAACAAAGAGAAATAATTTAGCTTGATATACCTCAAAGTATATGGATAACCTCAGAATCGCTAGCTGAGTCGATTGAGCCATCTCATACAGTCTGTCTGTATGTCACCGTTAAGAATCGAACTCGGGATTATTATTAATCTTAATGTAAAGATGATAGCGAAGTCTAAAAAAGTGAGGATAATGGATAAACTGTATATATTAAATAATGTGGTTCTTGAATTAATATCCTTATGGTTTTTCGAATTAGATTTATGGGTCCAAAGTCTTATTAATACTAGTTATTACCATTTATCGTACAAAATACGACGTCGCTATGGATTTTTCTGTGCGAATGTTCATCATTTAACGCAGAAGATATATAATATACACATAGTTATATACTCATATATATACTCATATCTGGCGTCAAACAATATAAATTATTAAATATTTATATGTACCTATCGTTCCGCGAACATTATTTCGAATGCCTTTGTAGTTTGAACAATATTTTTGAATGCAATTCAATTTGATACCAACAAGTTGATATAAAATAAGGAGCTGTTTCTTGTAGTCGACTTACTAAGAAAATTCTGGATAACTTTATGCATGAACTGTAAACGCGCAACCGTGTAAAGTACAATGTGAAGTAGGTACTGAAGAAAAGAAATGCTCTAAAATTACAGTTGCCGTTTGAGAAGGAGAATAAGAAAGCTGTTTTTTTGTCGGAAATGGGAGAAAGAGAACGCCAAAGAAAAATGAATAGTGCCGCGCACAGAATGCTTTTTGGGTAAAAGTTTTCCATAATTTCTTAAGAATGTATTGGTATTCGCTTTTCTGTATACTGTGAATAAGATCTCAGTTGGTTAGAATTCCTAACAACATTTTGATTGGTCCAGGTGATTCTACCAATGAGAATAATAACGACGTATATAGATATTTTGTAAATAGCTAAAAAAAAGAAGAAATAAATTATGAAAAAAATTTTATGTATTTCTAAATAATATAGTAGTTGAATATACAAATTACATAGGTTTTTTTTAACATATATCTTAAGATTTTAAAATAAATTGGTAGCTCGGTAATTAATCATATACTGATGAATAGTTATTGTTACATAGTCTCCCATTTTTGTTTTTTTTGGCGCTTGTTTCATCCGTTTTCTCATTTAATTTTTATCAACAGCAGTATTGTGGGAATATATATTTCTTACATATCTAGGTATTTATCGTCTGATGGTTATAATTATGATATCTATATGGACAGTGAAAATGTCGATTTGTTATTAAAATTTCTGTTAATTTTTGTTATTTCTCTTTAATAAAGATGTCAATACTGTCAAAGCTAATTTCAAAATTATGCAATCTATTTACACAAATAACTTCTTATCGAATTTAAAAATTAGCTCATTTGGACTTTGGACTAAAACGCTATAAGAAACATATATGAATGAATGTTTATCTTTCCAATTCTTCTTACATTCAAAATGTAGTTATATTTGTAATAGTTTTCTTTATAAAGACGTCTACATTTCGTTGAGTACAAACATTTTTTTATCTGTGATAGGCTAGGTAAGGTTAGGTTAGAGTGGCTGCCAGCGTTCTCCAACACACTTAGACCATTTTGGTCCGTTGTGATACCACGTGGATCTCCTTCCTATCCGTGGGTAAACCATTCTCAGCTTTTGATGAAGCGGAGAAGGCTTTTCACTTCCGTTTTTGGCAAATCACTGAGATTTTGAAAATATCCAAGATGTAGCTTCCTTTTGTTTGATAGGGCCGGGCAGTTACAAAGGAGATAAAGATGGTATCGCAAATATATGGTCTATCAAGCGAAATCAGTCCCTTTGATCTTCTCAAATCTAGCTTTGGCCAAATTTGTTAGGTTGTTTGACACGTCGTGCTAAGACTCCATCTGAGGTTTGATTTGCTGTAAGCATGTTGCGCTAATAAGCTTTTGCATGTAGCGATAGGAATACCTTGTGCACCCGTGTCGGGTACAACTGGTAATTTGGAATGTCCTATGCCCAGGCACCCAGGATAGATGAATGTTAAAATGCGTTGACATCTCCTGCAGAGATGATCGGCAATCTAGGGCCGTCTTTGAATTTGTTGAGACCGATTCCAGGGATTTGATGGCCGCTTGGCTGTCCGAGAAAATGCTAATATCCTTGCCAGATATTACGTTCTCTTTCAACCAGGATGAGGCTTCTTCGATCGCCATGAGTTCCGCCTGGAACACGCTGCAATGATCAGGAAGACGGAAAGATAGGCCGAGATTCAGCCTGTCGGAAAAGACACCAGCACCCACTCCGTCATTTGTTTTGGAGCCATCGGTATGAAAGTGGATCGAGTCGTTTAGCACAGGTTCGTTGCTCTCCCATGACGTTCTATCTGAGATTGTGACCCGGAAACTCTTATCGAAGTTCAACCTGATGAGGGTGTAATCGGCGTTTTCAGGAACATTTGTATATTCGTTTAGAATTTTTGAGTGGCCATATTTGGTATTTGACCACTGTTGGGTAGCTTTAGGACGTATGGCTGAGTTAGCTGCCATTTGTTTGCCGAAAATATCTAGGGGAAGTAGGTGAAAGAGAATGTCTAATGCCGCTGAGGGTGTTGTACGGAGTGCGCCACCGATGCACAGGCACGCAGCTCTCTGCACCCTGGCTAGTTTCTCGCTGTCTAAAGCTATTTCAAGTGCTGTCCACCATACTACTACTCCATAAAGAAGTATAGGTCTTATAACCGATATATAGAGCCAATGTCTGAGAAGACTAGTTCGATTCCGTTTAGTGACGGGGGGTCAATTTGAGGAATTTTATATTTCCTAGTGAAAAGGAACAGTTCAGTCTTGTGTGGGTTGACACCCACACCCGGTCCACAGCTGACCGCCCATTTGGAAAGTTTATGTAGTGCGTTTTGGAGAAGCTCCTTGAGTATATTCAGGTGTTTCCTTGAGACAGCGATAGCGACGTCATCCGCGTAGGCAATCACGTGGCATCCCTCTGCTTGCAGGATAAGTAAAAGCTCGTTTACCACTAAGTTCCAGAGAAGAGGGGACAGGACCCCACCTTGCGGGGTCCCTCTACTGACATGTCTTCTGGTCGAAGCACCACCCAGTGTTGTATTTATAATCCGGCTATTTAATAGCAAATTAATAAGGGTTCCAAGTGAGTGATCGACTTTCAGACATGTTGGCGCCTTAATGATCGCTCCCGACTTAACGTTGTTAAAAGCGCCTTCGATGTATAGGAATGCAACCATAGTATCCTTGCAGCATAACGACTTTTCAATAATACGCACTAATGTGTGCAGGGCTGTTTCTACAGATTTTCCCCTTGCCCTTCGCATGTTGGGATGCAGACAGCTGAGTTACAACAATGCTTCTGCGAAGATGAATATCAACCAGTCTTTCCAGGGTCTTCAGGAAGAATGATGATACGCTTATAGGTCCTAGGTCTTTCGGATTGACGTGAGAACTTTTACCAGATTTGGGTATGAATACAACTTTCACTTCTCTCCGAACCTTGGGAATATAGATCAGCTCGATGCAGTCCCTAAGGATGGCTCCACCCATGGTAGGATGAGATCCAAAGTGTGCTGCATCTCGGCTGGTACAATGCCATCGGGTCCCGCGGATTTAAAGGGTTTGAAGCTATGTATTGCCCAAAGTATTTTGTCTTTTTTAATAAGATCTTGTAAGTTGCCGGTCAATAGATTGGTTCTATTGATGTCGTCATGGAAAACTTTCTGTGAGCTACCTGGGAAATGGGTGTCCATTAGAAGCTCTATGGATTCTTTGCTTGAGGTCGCCCAGGTGCCATCTGTGTTTTTGAGATAGCTTAAATCAGTTGGACTAGTGGATAGGATTTTTCGGAGTCTAGACGCTCTGTGCTAAGAGTCTGCTGTTTCTTTGGATTCTATAACCAAATAACTTCGATTCAGTCGACTTGAATGAGTTGTCGAAAGTGTTTATCTGAATTTTTCCGAATTGGAGTCCTTGTGCCACCTCGGAAAAGCACTAACAATTTATAAGCAATTTGTTTCCCAAACGTATCTGAAATATTGCGCATAAATGGATTTTGCTCACAAAAATAAAAGCAGTATGTTTGGATCGAGAACGGTTGAAATTAGTTGATTGCTAATTTATACGTAGTTTATGAATAGCTACACAAAAATTAACTTTGTTATACATTTTTTTTAAACTAGCTGACCCGGCAAACGTTGTTTTGCCTTAAAATTTTAAAATGAAAATTCTGAATGACCTTTGTATTTATATAGGTTTGGGGTAGTTTTATTTACATTTGCAATTACAATCAATCTTAATATGTTTTATTTACATTCTGATTTATAAATCGATATTCAGGCAATCAATATAAATAAATACTTTTTATACCCTATCCCATAGGGGTATATTAGTTTTGATACATAGTTTGTAACATAGAGAAATAATTTAGCTACATATACCTCAAAGTATATGGATCGACTCAGAATCGATAGCTGAGTCGATTTAGCCATGTCTGTCCGTCCGTCCGTCCGTCCGTACGTCACCAGTTTTTGGGCCTTAAATTTTGAGCTAGAAGGATGAAATTTAGTACACGTGCTCTTTGTTGCTCCCAACAGAACAAGTGTAAAAATTTTTGAAATCCGCCCACTGCCACGCCCCCTTTTTAGAAAAACGTATTTTTTGGCCAAACCATAAGGAATTTTGAAAAACTTTCTGAACAACATATTTAGACAATCTGAATATCTGTATTTCGTTCATATAAAGTTTTTTGCCACGCCCACTTTTTGGGGGCGTTTTTAATAAAAAACGTTTTTCGGTCAAATTTTAAAATTTTCGAAAAAACTTTTGATGCAGAATCATTAGTAGTATAAATATGAACATTTCGTCCATGGACTATTTCAACCCACGCCCACTTTTTGGGGGCGTTTTTATATAAAAACCATTTTTATACACTACCCCATAACATATGCAGGAGAAAACCTTGTCTTTTGTAGAACCGTCAAAGTTTTTTGTAAACAGTCTGAACAATTTGTTGTCACCATGTCATTTTCTTTATTTTATCCACATCGTGTTTTTAGCCATGTCGACTTTTTGGGGATTTTAGTTTTACAGATAGGATGGGATAGGGTATTCAACAATCCGCACAGTGGATTGTAGCCTTCTCATATGTTTTTTATTGCATTGGCGCGTAAGCAAATAATTCTGATGGTGTTCGAACACGGGAATAGGCGACATGAAATTGATCGTGCGAGAAGCATGACTGTCAGTTGGAGATTATGAGGTGGTAATCCGGGTTATTCTAGCGAGTTTAAAAACTTGGTTGGACAGTTGACGATTTCATCTTGGGAAGTAACGGAATCCAACAATTCACTTTGAATCTCAAAATTTAGTTAATCGATATCAATGTTTTTCGCAGCCCATAAAGCACGTTCGCTCAACCAATCACGATTTTTGTAATTTTGGGCACCTTTCGGATAAGTTCAAATTTAGATTGGGTAAGCTAACAGAAAGCGAAACGTCAACAGGGATTTTGCCGTTGCTAATTTCCAAACCAATACTTCACCAGATTGGTCGTTCTGCAGATCAACACGCGCATGTTCGTAGTCCGTTTGAGTTTTTTGAAGTTTTTCCACAAAACGCACGACTTCAAACATGTATTAAGTAATCGTCTGTCGTGTCCTTGGAATCACTGGCAATGTTTGCTTTTCACAAGTTTTGACAACTTTATTGTTATTCAGCCTTTACTTGAGTAGTATCGGTCCATCTATTTCAATATTTGTTTATAATTAACCAAGTATATTACATATTGATTTTATAATTTTTCTATTTCCCACAATCCACTTTATTGGTATTAATAATATTGATGTTACACACGTTTCTTTGCTATATCGACTCTTTAGTGGGTTCCTGAACATACTTCTTGATGTAAGTAGATATATTATGTAGGCGATTTTAACTGCAATTTACTATGTAAGAAAATATCACAACCATTTATTGAACTTATTGAACTTATACACACACTTGGCCTACAGTCAAATAATTATACACCAACGCATTTTACAAGTACTTCTGCTACTTTATTGGATATCATTCTTATAAACAATCTATTATGGGTTGCTTCATTCAAATGTTTTCGTCGTATGTTAGTCTGTACTAACTAAATATATCACCTTGCCCTCTAAAGTCATGTATACAATTTGACATCAAAATTAAATTAAATATTGGGTTGTGGTGCAGGGCGTATGTGGGCGGATCAGCGCTCAGGAGGTGTGGGTTCGAATCGCGATGTCAGATACTTTTTTCTTTTTGTATCTTATATCGGTCAACTTGCAGGACTATGGCGCGATCATTAGCTGTTAACCTAGTAGGAAAAGAACCCGCAAAATGGTACGATACGAGGTTTCTTGTAGAAGTACGATGGTCATCGACGGAGGATGAAAAGCTAATCATAAGTGTGCAGTTCGCTCGGGAATAATTTTAAATAGCTAGTAAAGAAACAGTGCGATTTATAAGTGAAGAAATTTAATTAATAGTTAAGAGAGAGTGTTTATCATTATTGGAGAATTTTATACATACTACAACCCAGCAGGCCAAATAAAAACTACCTGTGATTGAAGGCTTTTGTGAGGGATACTGTAAGATACAACGGAAACGACACTCCAGGACTTGGAGAATAACTCAGCATTTGCCAGCCACATCACATTAACAGCAAGCTAGTGTGTACGATAAAGACTACCACCTTAAGGATATTTACTTAAAGTCATCGTAAGTTTTTTTATTATCCAAGTGTGTTCTTGCTGTGGTGTTTCACGAATAACCGGAAAAGCTCCACCGAATAGTCGTGACGGTGCGTTTGCGTAAAGTAGATATTGTTCGGTTTGGTAAATTCGATATAAAATCACCGGGATCAATTATATAGACCGAAACATGATTTTATTTTTGAGTTAAAGTTACGAAGTTACGTTAAGTTGTAGGGACAAATCGTTGGGCTTCGTGGAAAAATAACCCAAAGCAGTAATAGAGTTCTGAATTCATTTTTTTTATACCCTATCCCATAGGGGTATATTAGTTTTGATACTTAGTTTGTAACATAGAGAAATAATTTTGCTACATATACCTCAAAGTATATGGATCGACTCAGAATCGCTAGCTGAGTCGATTAAGCCATGTCTGTCTGTCCGTCCGTCCGTCCGTCCGTCCATCGTACGTCACCGATTTTTAGGCCTTAAATTTTGAGCTAGGATAATGAAATTTGGTATATAGGATCCTCGTCTCTGCTTACAGAACAAGTGTAAAAATTTTTGAAATCCGCCCACTGCCACGCCCCGTTTTAAGAAAAACTCAGTTTTTGACCAAACCGTAAGGAATTTTAAAAAAGTTTCTGAACAACATATTTAGACAATATTAATATCTATATTTCGTCCATATAAAGTTTTTTGTCACGCCCACTTTTTGGGGGCGTTTTCAATAAAAAACTGTTTTCGGTCAAATTTTAAATTTTTCGAAAAAAATTTTGATGCAGAATCATTAACATTATTAATATGAACATTTCGTCTGTATACCATTTTAACCCACGCCCACTTTTTGGGGGCGTTTTTATATAAAAACCATTTTTATACACTACCCCATAACATATGCAAGAGAAAACCTTGTCTTTTGTAGAACCGTTAAAGTGTTTTGTAAGCAGTCTGAAGAATTTGTTGTCACTATATCATTTTTTCTATTTATCCACATCGTGTTTTTAGCCATGCCCCCTTTTTTGGGGATTTTAGTTTTATGGATAGGATGGGATAGGGTATTCAACGATCCGCACAGCGGATTGTAGCCTTCTCATATGTTTTTCTAATTTTTTTCTGTTCCCGTAGTTTTAAGTAAAATTTGTAAATAGAATTAAGCTTTTAAGAAAACGAAATTAAAAATAATTGCATTTTTTTTTAATTGTAAACTGGTCGTTGTTTAAGTCGAAGAAGACGCGAATCCCACGATTGAGTCACGGTAATAAGTCCATGGGCAGTAAAGCGGGAGGTCAATCGTGTGGCGCCCAATCGCCATCTATACTACACGACCATTCTCCAGAGTCGGTCAGGCAACCTTCCCCATAACGACGCAGGGTAGGGGAAAACGACGGTAACATTTTGGCGCCTAACGTGGGGCAATATTTCTCAATATTTTAGATAATCTAACGCCTTAAGAACGTTATCGTCGGATTTGATATATCGAAAGCGATTTTCTCGTTATTTGGTTATTTGATATCATTATACCCTATCCCATAGGGGGGTATATTAGTTTTGATACTTAGTTTGTAACATAGAGAAATAATTTTGCTACATATACCTCAAAGTATATGGATCGACTCAGAATCGCTAGCTGAGTCGAATTAGCCATGTCTGTCTGTCCGTCCGTCCGTCTGTCTGTTCGTCACCGATTTTTGGGCCTTAAATTTTGAGCTAGGATAATGAAATTTGGTATATAGGATCCTCGTCCGTGCCACCAGAACAAGTGTAAAAATTTTTGAAATCCGCCCACTGCCACGCCCCCTTTTTAGGAAAACTTATTTTTTGGCCAAACCGTCAGGAACTTAAAAAAGTGTCTGAGCAGCATATTTAGACAATCCTTATATCTATATTTCGTTCATACAAAGTTTTTTGCCACGCCCACTTTTTGGGGGCGTTTTTAGTAAAAAACGCTTTTTGTCCAAATTTTAAAACGTTCGAAAAATTTTTTGATGCAAATACTTCCGCAATGGTAATATAAACATTTTGTCCATAGATCATTTTCACCTACGCCCACATTTTGGGGGCGTTTTCTTACAAAAACCATTTGTATACCCCATCCCAAGGCATTAGCAATAGAAATACGTTGTTTTTTGTCGAACCACAAAAGATTTTGAGAAACTGTCTGAGCAATATATTGTGACAATGTCATTTTCTGTATTTCATCGCCATAAGGCCTATATTTTGAGGATATTAATTTAAAGGATGGGATGGGATAGGGTATTCAACGATCCGCATAGCCGATTGTAGCCTCTCATATGTTTTCTATTTTGGTTTCGTCTTGTAGTTTTTCCTTGTTCATATTGTTGATGTTGATTATTATCATAAAAGTTCAAGTCGATTTATAAAAAAAACAAAAACCTTCAATCACAAAGTAGAAATAGAAAAGAATTGAAGTCAATCGATTGAATTCCGAGGAATTGACGTACGAGTTAGACGTACGTGTACTGCGGGGTAATGATGTAGATGAGATGAGGAAGATGCTGCGAACTGCACTTAGGAGGGATTCTAGTTTCTTTTTGACTGATTATCCTTTCAGTTTTGAGGAGGACAAGGCAGTGGTTTCGGCTAAGCTAGACGAAATTCAAAGGCTATGCAATGAATTCTTAGGTGACGAACAATCGCCTGCATATAAAAAAACATATGAGAAGGCCAAAATCCGCTGTGCAGATCGTTGAATACCCTATCCCATCCTATCTGTAAAACGAAAATCCCCACAAAAGTGGGCATGGCTAAAAACACGATGTGGATAAAATAGAAAAAATTATATAGTGACAACAAATACTTCAGACTGCTTATAAAACACTTTTACGGTTCTGCAAAAGACAAGGTTTTTCTACTGCATATAATACTATTTGGTAGTGTATAAAAATGGTTTTTATATAAAACGCCCCCAAAAAGTGGGCGTGGGTTGAAATGGTCTAAAGACGAAATGTTTATATTAATATTACTTATTTTCGAAAATTTTTAAATTTGACCGAAAAACGTTTTTTATTAAAAACGCCCACAAAAAGTGAGCGTGGCAAAAAACTTTATATGAACGAAATATAGATATTCAGATTGTCTAAATATGTTGCTCAGAAACATTTTCAAAATTCCTTATGGTTTGGTCAAAAACTACATTTTTCTAAAAAGGGGGCGTGGCAGTGGGCGGATTTCAAAAATTTTTACACTTGTTCTGCTGGGAACAACAAAGAGCTCGTAGACCAAATTTCATCATTCTAGCTCAAAATTTAAGGCCCAAAAAATGGTGACGTACGGACGGACGGACGGACAGACATGGCTAAATCGACTCAGCTATCGATTCTGAGTCGATCCATATACTTTAAGGTATATGTAGCTAAATTATTTCTCTGTGTTACAAACTATGTATCAAAACTGATATACCCCTATGGGATAGGGTATAAATAGTGGCGAAGTCAGAGTGGGTATTGCGACATTTAGGACGATCACTAGCTAGTTCGCCAGAGGAAAAATCAATCCTTGCTGATGCCAGGATGCAGATAGTAGGCTTACTTTCAAATTTAGATATTATAGCAAGGACAGGGGAGAACAAGTTAGAAGAAGTAGGGTTGTTTTCTCGTCTCACTGAACAGTGCTCCGAAGAAATCAAGCTACGGTGGATACGAAATAATATCTCTCCGTTTTATCAGACGCAGATGGCTTTGGTAGATATTCCCACGATAGCGAAACTGGTGGAAGTGGGGCATCGATTGGAGGCAGTCCGATACCAAGTAGAGAGCTTCGTGCCTCTTCCCACAAGGCGGAATAATATGCTTTTAGAGCCCGACCTTGCCTATATAGAATCTTTGGAAGAAGCCGAATTGCAGTCCGTATTTCCATCTCCCCGAAGAGTTCCAGTTCCTTCCACCTGCTTTAGATGCAGGCAGCCTGGTCATATGGTAGCTCAATGTCCTGAGCCAGTTCGCTGTTATGTGTGCAATAAAATTGGTTTCATTCGAAGCCGTTGTCTACGTTGTACACCCCAGGTATCTACGTCGGGAAACACCGTGTCGACTCAGGGACAGGCGGGTCATTGAGTCGGTCAGATGAAGGGCCAGGCTGGGAAGCTCTTGTATTGTAAAATGTCTAGGGTAGGAGTAGAAAAAGTGACGGTAGCTAATGGAGACGGATAGAAGTTAGTGGAGGAATTCAGGTCCCAATCAAGGTAGAAAACGCCTTAAAGATTATGGAAGTACTTGTTATTACAAAACTGGCACATAGTCTTACATTGGGTACCGATTTTTGGGAACTATTTTCTATAATTCCTGACATAGCTAAACGCGTTTGGACTTTTGCTGAGGAGGTGTGCGAAAGCGAAGTTAGTTCTAATCTCACGGGTGTTCAGAGAACTCGATTGACAGATTAGTAGAAGAGATTTTCTCACCAACGGACGAACAGCTTGGCTGTACTACTCTGGTGGAGCATGTTATTAAGACTTGTGCAGAACCGATAAAACAACGATATTATCCTATTTCTCCTATAGTTAAGGAACAAATAAATAAGGAAGGACGATATGCTCAAAGCAGGTGTTATAGAACCTTCTTCCAGCCCTTGGTCCTCCCCAATCTTATTAATTAAGAAGAAAGATGGCCGTTACCGTTTTTGTGTTGATTTTCGTAAGCTTAACCAAGTGACCGAGCGCGATGCTTACCCGATACCCTATGTGTCTGCCACTCTCGATAAGTTGAGGAATGCAAAATTTCTATCTTCTCTAGATATCAAGTCTGCTTACTGGCAAATTCCAATGGCCGAATCGAAGAGATACACCTCGTTCACTATTCCCGGAAAGGGGCTGTATCAATTTTGCCGCATGCCTTTTGGGCTCCACAACGCACCAGCAACCCGGCAGCGTTTTATTGATACAGTCATCGGAGCCGACCTGAAAAAGTGATAAGCTACCTTAGCAGAACATTTTCCAGGACGGAACGCAACTATTCTACTACGGAGCGGAAGTGTCTTGCTGTTCTTTGGGCAATCGAGAAACTTCGCCCGTACTTGGAAGGTAGTACGTTTACGGTGGTTACCGATCACCATTCATTAATATGGCTGAATAACTTGAAGGACCCACAGGACCGCTCGATGGGCGGTCAAGTTGCAGCAATATAATTTTTCGATTATACATAGAAAGGGTAAGGAGCACTTTGTTCCAGACGTCCTATCCAGAATGGCAGAAGGAATAGCGACGCATCACATACCAGGATCCGTGGTATGTGAGGATGTTGAATGAAGTTGAACAAAATGGTGATAAATATCCCGATTGGAAGATATCGGAGGGAGTTTTGTTTAAGCTAGTGTCGCCGAGATATCCAAGGCTGTGAACATCGGACGATGACATCTGGAAACAAGTTATTCCAAAGGAAGGAAGAGAAGAAGTCCTTAGGAAATGTCATGATGATATCCTTAGTGGTCTTGGGGGAATTCAGAAGACCTTAGATAGAGTAGCGGCTAGTTTTTACTGGCCTAGGATGTAACCTGGTATTGCCCAATATGTTCGGAAATGCACAGTTTGTCAGACGGTGAAACCTGATTTACAGAAACTTGTAGGGTTAATGGCATCCCGGACGAAAATCAGAAAACCATGGGAAATGCTTTCCATGGATTTCATTGGGCCTCTACCAAGATCTACGAAAGGATATTGTTATGTTTTGACGATAGTGGACTTCTTCTCGAAATTCCCTTTGTTTTTCCCAGTCAGGACGGCTACAGCACAGGCGGTGTTTACAATTCTGGTAGAGCGGGTATTTTTAGTGTTTGGTGTACCCAAGTGGATTGTGTGTGATAATGGGGTGCAATTTAAGAGCAGAGATCTGGCAAATCTTGCGGATTCTTATAAAGTCACCCTCAGTTTCACAGCATTTTATCACCCTCAAGCTAACCCTGCTGAAAGATACAACCAAACACTCCAGACCAAACTTCGTGCTTATATCTCCGAAAACCACCGAACTCGGGATTGTCTTCTTCCAAAGGTGGCTTGTGCGATTCAAACTTCAACACATGAAGTGTTAAAAACAACGCCTTATTTTGTCTCCCAACCCAGCGGATGGCTTTATGGCCGAAAGGTCACTTGACATACAAGTCCCTAGGCGAAGTGGTAGAGGATGTACGCAAAGAATGGATACATCAGCGCAAAGATCTGCAGGTCATTACAATTTCAGGCATAGAGACAATAAGTTCTTTTTCCAAAGGACTTGGTTCTTCGGAGGAATTTTGTTTTGTCGGATGCGGCCAAATACTTCACCGCAAAACTAGCCCCCAGATATGTCGGCCCCTTCGAGGTAATTCGGAGCGTATCTCCGTGGACTTACGAGCTGGGGGATACAAATGGGAAAAAGGTGGGTATTTGGCATGCGAAAGACTTGAAACTTTTTAATAACAAAGATGATTTAATTTAATGTGGGGAAAAATTATGGGTCGCCTCATCAAAAGGTTTTCGTCGTATGTTAGTTTGTACTAACTAAATATGTCACCTTTTTCTTGTCCTTGCCGTGTATACAATTTGACATCAAAATTAAGTTGTAAGCGTTAATAGTTTAAATATACTAGGTCCTGTATTTAACAAAAAATATAACTGGAAACAACATTGTCTATAGCTTAAGAAATCCCTAGCTGCGAGAACTAACATAATTAAGTATTTATGTAGTAAAAAAAGCAGTGTTCACATGAACACCCTTACTTCAATCACAAAAATGTTAGTTTTAAGTAAAATCGACTTCGTTTTATTTATATACGGTAACTGCCCAAAGACAACTTTAAATATCATCAAGCCAACCTATCACCAAGCAGCTAGAAGAAGCATAAATGCCTTTCCTACAACCCCCATAAAAAAAATTTTGGCAGAAGCAGGACTTCCAACGGTCGAAGAAAGGAGAGACACAATCACGTCGCAGCTAATCGCGAAGCTGGCTTTTTCCAACAATTCGGTAATTGATAAGGACATCGTACAATCAAAAACCCACAAAATAAAAAAACGAATTCCATCCGCAATAAGTAACATCCTCTACAAAGCCACCCAGATGGATCTACCAAATAAAAGACAACACACCTTTACAACAACTTATCCCCCTTGGTGCATTAAACCCGAATCAACTATAATGTCACTAGCAGATTACAAAAAAGCCAACACCAGCAATGCAACATATCGTACACTGCTCTCCAGTATCTCTTCCGACTTTAAATCGGATGGTTGGAAGCTAATATTCAGCGACGGATCTAAAACACCCGAAAATACGTCATTTGCTGTCACTCTTGAAGAGGGTACCATTTTGTGCTTTGGAATTCTACCGGAATTTGCATCCATCTGTTAACAATCCAAACAAAAATACCGACCTTGTTACCGAAATTCAAAACAGTCCGATAAAATCACCAAACAAGTTGAAGTTAATGTGGACCCCAGGTCATGCTTGTATCCAGGGTAATGAATATGCCGACCTTGCTGCTAACTCAGCTCAAAACGCTCCAGTATTCAGATTCAACATCTTCACCAAATCAGATATCAGAAACGCAACACAGAAAAACATTAAATCTACTCAGCTTCTTCAATGGAGCTCATACCAACACCATTACAGCAAAACCAACCCCAACAGATGCCACCCACAATACCCCACCAACATCACAAAATCTAAGATATCAAACTACATCCGGCTGCGGCTTGGACATACCTATGCTACTCACCAGCACCTACTTACAAAAAACATGCCACCAAACTGCCCTACATGCAACGAAAGTTTAGACATAACACATATATTTGAAAATTGTATTTTATTTAAACCTATAACACTAAAATTATTTAACAATAGAACCATTTACGATGTACTTAGACATCTAAACCCTGCAAATATCAAAAAAATAAACCAATTCTTATCTATCACTAACATTAGCATATAAGTATATTTACCATAGAGCAAATAGTCTTAGCAGCTAGGCTCATTAACTTTGAATATTACCATGTAATTTGTAATTACCTGTTAATAAAAAAATAATAATATAAAATAATACAAAATTCATTCATTATAAAAGTCTGAGAAGCGTATTTAGACAATCGCAATATCTATATTTCGTTAATATACAGTTTTTTGTAACGCCCACTTTTGGGGGGTTTTTAATAAAAAAACGTTTTTCGGTAAAATTTTCGGAAAAAAAAATATTGATGCAGAATCATTAGTAATATTAATTTGAACATTTCGTCTATAGAATATTACGCTCACTTTTTGGGGGTTTATCTAAAAAGGGGGCGTGGCAGTGGGCGGATATAAAACATTTTTACACTTGTTCTGCTGGGAGCAACAAAGAGCACGTGTACCAAATTTCATCCTTCAAGCTCAAAATTTAAGACCCAAAAACTGGTGACGTACGGACGGACGGACGGACGGACAGACATGGCTATATCGACTCAGCTAGTGATTCTGAGTAATTAGTTTAACAGATGGGATGGATAGGGTATTCAACGATCAGCAGCGGATTGTAGCCTTCTCATATGTTTATACCCTATCCCATAGGGGTATATTAGTTTTGACATTAAGTTTGTAACATAGAGAAATAATTTCGATACATACACCTTAAAGTATATGGATCGATTCAGAATCGCTAGCTGAGTCGATTAAGCCATATCTGTCTGTCCGTCCGTCCGTCTGTCCGTCTGTGTGCCATCGATTTTTGGGCCTTAAATTTTGATCTAGCGTGTTGAAATTTGGTATACAGTCTCTCTGGCCGACGAAGCAGAACAAGTGTAAACATTTTTGAAATCCGCCCACTGCCACGCCCCTTTTTAGAAATACGTAGTTTTAAGCCAAACCGTAAGGAATTTTAAAAAAAGTGTCTGGGCAGCATATTTAGAAAATCCTAATATCCTGATGCAAATACTTCCGTAATGCTATAATAAACATTTTGTCTATAGATCAGTTTCACCTTCGCACACACTGTGGGGGCGTTTTCTTACAAAACCATTTGTATACCCCATCCCAAGGCATTAGCAATAGAAATACGTTGTTTTTTGTCGAATCACAAAAGGTTTTGATAAACTGTCTGAACAATAGCTATGTTGCGACAATGTCATTTTCTGTATTTCATCGCCATAGAGCCTAAATTTTGAGGATATTACTTTTAAGGATGGGATGGGATAGGGTATTCATTTATATTAGTATTGGGTTGTGGTGCAGGGCGTATGTGGGCGGATCAGCGCTCGGAAGGTGTTGGTTCGAATCGCGATACTTTTTTTTTTGTATCTTATATCGGTCAACTAGCAGGACTATGGCGCGATCATGTGGTAACTGTTAACCTAGTAGGAAAAGAACCCGCAAAATAGTTCGATACGAGGTTTCTTGTAGAAGTACGATGGTCGTCGACGGAGGATGAAAAGCTAATAGCTAGTAAAGAAACATTGCGATTTATAAGTGAAGAAATTTAATTAATAGTTAAGAGAGAGTGTTTCTCATTATTGGAGAATTTTATACATACTACAACCCAGCAGGCCTAATAAAAACTACCTGTGATTGAAGGCTTTTGTGAGGGATACTGTAAGATACAACGGAAACGACACTCCAGGGCTTGGAGAATAACTCAGCATTTGCCAGCCACATCACATTAACAGCAAGCTAGTGTGTACGATAAAGACCACCACTTTAAGGATAATTACTTAAAGTTATCGTAAGTTTTTTTTATTATCCAAGTGTGTTCTTACTGTGGTGTTTCACGAATAGCCGGTAGAGCTCCACCGAATAGTCGTGACGGTGCGTTTGCGTGAAGTAGATATTGTTCGGTTTGGTCGATTCGATATAAAATCACCGGGATCAATTATATAGACCGAAACTTGATTTTGTTTTTGAGTTAAAGTTACGAAATTACGTTAAGTTGTAAGGACAAATCGTTGGGCTTCGTGGAAAAATAACCCATAGCAGTAATAGAGTACTGAATTATTTTTTTTTCTATTTTTTCCTGTACACGTAGTTTTAAGTAAAATTTGTAAATAGAATTAAGTTAGCTTGTAAGAAAACGAAATTAAAAATAATTGCATTTTTGTTTTAATTGTAAACTAAAATTAAATCGAAGAAGAAGCGAATCCCACTATTTAGTCACGGTAGCGCCCAATTTCCATCTATACTACACGACCATTCTCCAGAGTCGGTCAGGCAACATCCCCCATAACGACGCAGGGTAGGGGAAAAACGACGGTAACAAATCCTGAAAACGTTCTTCTCTACACGCAGCTGTCAGCTCCTGCTTTCTCGAAACATGACCTCATTTACGTAGCTCCTACAATACGCTATCAATTTTCTTTTCAATAAACATATAACAATTAAGACAAGACGTATTCAAAACAAAAACATATGAGAGGCTACAACCCGCTGTGCGGATCGTTGAATACCCTATCCCATCCCATCCTTAAAATTAATATCCTCAAAATATAGGCCTTATGGCGATGAAATACAGAAAGTGACATTGTCACAGTATATTGCTCAGACAGTTTATCAAAATCTTTTGTGGTTCGACAAAAACCAACGTATTTCTATTGGTAATGCCTTGGGATGAGGTATACAAATGGTTTTCGTAAGAAAACGCCCCGAAAATGTGGGCGCAGGTGAAAATGATCTATGGACAAAATGTTTATATTACCATTGCGAAAGTATTTGCATCAAAATTTTTTTCGAAAGTTTTAAAATTTGGACAAAAAGCGTTTTTTACTAAAAACGCCCCCAAAAAGTGGGCGTGGCAAAAAACTTTGTATGAACGAAATATAGATATTAGGATTGTCTAAATATGCTGCTCAGACACTTTTTTGAAATTCCTTACGGTTTGGCTTTAAACTACGTTTTTCAAAAAGGGGGCGTGGCAGTGGGCGGATTTCAAAAAATTTTAGACTTGTTCTGCTTCGTCGGCCAGAGAGTCTATATACCAAATTTCAACACTCTAGCTCAAAATTGAAGGCCCAAAAATCGGTGACACACAGACGGACGGACGGACGGACGGACGGACGGACGGACAGACAGACATGGCTTAATCGACTCAGCTAGCGATTCTGAATCGATCCATATACTTTGAGGTATATGTATCGAAATTATTTCTCTATGTTACAAACTTAATGTCAAAACTAATATACCCCCCTATGGGATAGGGTATAAACAGCTCATGGTTTACCCACGAAATTTATAAAGCTATAAAACAAAGGGTTATTGCTAACGATTTAAATAAAGATTTAAACTTCCTGAGTTCCATGCAAATTTTCGAGTCCTACGAAACATGGTCTGCATAAAAATAAGAGAAGCCAAAAAACAACAACACTTTGGAATAGTATCCGTGAGTTGGGTGGTGGTCGACGAAGTGTAGACTGTCCCGAAGACATTGATGTAAACATTCTAAATGCTGACTTTGCAGATGTACAATCTGACCCAACAGCAGCAACACTCCCAAATGCGCCAAATTTGCCTGATTCCTGGAATGGAAGTAGAGAAAGTTTCGATTTCTTAAGAGTTAACGAGGAGGATGTTGTTAGGGCTATAGTTGATATTAAATCTAAGGCTATGAGACTTGATGAAATACATCCAATATTCATTAAGATAATATTACCACATATACTCTCAATACTAACCCATATATTTTAATATTTGGAAGTTGGCCAAAGTAATCTCCATATTAAAACTTATGAGAAGGCTACAATCCGCTGTGCGGAACGTTGAATACTCTATCCATATTAAAAACGCCCCCAACAAGTGGGCGTGGCAAAAAACTTTATGTGAACGAAATATAGTTGTTAAGATTGTCTTAATACGCTTTTCAGATTTTTTTTTTAATTCCTTACGGTTTGGCTAAAAACTACTTTTTTCTAAAAAAAGGGGCGTGGCAGTGGGCGGATTTCAAAAATGTTTACACTTGTTCTGCTGGGAGTAACAAAGACCACGTGTACCAAATTTCATCATTATAGCTCAAAATTTAAGGCCCAAAAACTGGTGAAGTACGGACGGATAGACATGGCTTAATCGACTCAGCTATCGATTCTGAGTCGATCCATATACTTTGAGGTATGTGTAACTAAATTATTGCTCTATGTTACAAACTATGTATCAAAACTAATATACCCCTATGGGATAGGGTATAGAAAATCTGCAACTCGTTTATCAAAAGCAGAGTTTAGACCTATTTCAATCCTCCCATTTTTACCTAAAGTACTGGAAAAACGTTTGCACAAACAAATATCAGACTTTCTTATAAATAATAAGCTTCTGAGTACCCATCAGTCTGATTTTAGGGAAAAGCACAGTTGTGTTTCATCGGTTCTGAAGGTAACTTATAACCTGCGGTGCTCTATGGATCAGGATTCAGTTTTATATCTTGGGCTTTTAGATTTAGAAAGCACAAGATTTTTATTAGCAAAATGAGAAGTTACTTTCAGTTTTCCCTTTCCGCTGCTCAATTAATGTTTTCCTATCTCAGTGGTAGAAAACAAGCAGTCGTCGTAGGAACAAATGAATCTCGTTTTGTTGAGATAACATCCGGCGTACCTCAAGGATCAATTCTTGGACCATTACTATTTAGTATGTTCATAAATGATCTCTGAACTGGAAATGATCGAAGACGGTGCCCATAACCTGAATTGCGACCTGCGTGGGTTAAAATGGTATATAGACGAAATGTTCATATTAATAATGTTAATGATTGTGCATCAAAATTTTTTTCGAAGATTTTAAAATTTGGCCAAAAAACATTTTTATATTATCGAAATATAGATATTACGATTCTCTAAATATTCTGCTCAGACACTTTTTTAAAATTCTTTACGGTTTGTCCAAAAAAATACATTTTTCTAAAGAGGGGGCGTGGCAGTAAGCGGATTTTAAAATTTTGTACACTTGTTCTGGTGGCACGGACAAGGATCCTATATACCAAATTTCATTATTCTAGCTCAAAATTTAAGGCCCGAAAATTGGTGACGAATAGACATGGCTAATTCGACTCAGCTAGCGTTTCTGAGTCGATCCGTATACCTTGAGGTATATGTAGCGAAATCCCTATGGGATACGGTATAAAAATAAACTAAACTAATTTGGGATCCTATATTAAGTGGTATTTATCGACTTTCATATTTTTACAATCTGTGTTACGTAAACGTTTCTTGTTTAAGGAACCAAACCAGGTCATCTAGGAATCTCAAGGGTTAGTCAGGTGCATTGAACAGATATGGTGACAGAGCAGCGCTCAATCCAGTAGCAGATACTGATGACCCGTGTTATACACGCACTTGTTAGTTATTAGACAAACAGCAGTGGCATATAAAGGATCGTCTCAAATACCAATCAGACCTAGAACGATCATGGAGAACGATTTATGTACCTGAAAGTTACGAACGCTGTAGGAAGTAACTCAATAAATTGAATCTTCTCCAGTGCGGTACATGACAGACAGGAATCCATGAAATGCGGCATTTATTACTGTTGTCACCAAAGGCTGCACGTATTACAATGCGGATTCGTTGTGGTGGACCAACTCAGGTCAATAATAATGGCTTTAAGGTGGTAGGTACGTAGGTAGGTGGCGGTTCGGCATGAACCCATGAAGCACTTATGTGCCTTTTAGTTACCATGACTCGTGTGACCTATATTATGATGATTATTGTGGATGTGATACAACCTGTGAGATTTAGAAAACGGATAAGGTATTGTATCCTTTTACCCGAGATGTCATGTCACTAAGGTCTGGCTCTGGTTAGTACCGGACATTTGCAGATGAAATGGGAGAGGGTTTTTTTTCTCATTTGTGTTCCCGCAACTGCGGCATTGACGGTTGTATGGGATCCCTAGTTTGGCCGCATGATCTACAATTGGCCAGTGCCCCGTGACTATCTCCGTAATTCTTGCGATATCTGGGCGGGTTCTATTTAGTAGATCGTTTGTTCTTTTCTTGTCGTAGGAAGGACATATCTTCCTCGTTATGACGCAATTTGTTAACCTTATCCATTTGGAGTCGGCCTTCTTCAAGAAGTATGACTGGATTTGTCCCTTAACCGCATCTATTGGGATACGGACCGTTGCCGCAAGTGAGCCGTGAAGAGCTGCACAGTAAGGGCGTGCGCCCGTGGTGCCTATATTGGCTCTTCTTTGCAGCCTTCTTAGTTTTGTGAGGTTGTAACCTTTACTCAATGCAGGTGGGCCCTATGTGAGAATTGGATGTACCACTGCTGTGTACATCCGCGAGGTCATCTTTGGTTGAAGTCCCTACTTCTTTCCAAAGGTTTTGCTGCAATCATAGAAATCAACACATGCCCTCCTTACTCTATTTTCGATGTTGTGTTTCCCAATTCCATTTTGCTCAGGCTTACACCGAGGCCACAACTTGCAGCCCAGGTGCTTACCTCTTACTCATAACCATTAGCCAGAGTAGAGAAGAGATGACGCCGCATTGTGGCGTTCTTCTATGGGCAAATTTGGTTAAGAGGCTATTTCCAAGTGTTAGCTGGATAATTCTTGTTCCGAGCATAGAGACTATCCATTGGGTTATAGATTCCTATACCTAGCTAGATCACAGATTCAAGAAAAGCTCAAGTGAGAACGTTGTTGAAAGCTCCCTCGATATCTAACATGGATGCTAGAGTGAATATCTTATTGTGTAAGGATTTTTCGATTGTACGCAATTCCTCGTGGAGAGCTGTTGCAGAGGATCTGCCCTTGAGGTAGGCGTGCTGTGATTTGGATAGTGAAGATTCTTTTCGAAAACTTCGCATGTTGATGTCTAGAACGCTCTCCAGAGCTTTTAGTTAAAAAGGAGGTTAGCCTGATTTGTCTAAAGTTCTTCGCGGTCTTGTGGCCGCGTTTGCATACCTTCGGTATAAATATCAATCGAGCGCGCCTCCACGAGTAAGTTACGTGGTTTAGTATTAAGCAGCTTCTAAAAGTTATCGGCAGCCATGGCACTGTTAGGTCTCGCGTTCCCTGTCGCATAACTGGCAGTATGCCGTCAGGTCCCTGAGACTTAGGCGGATTGGAGCTGCTAATATCCCATGAAATCTTTTTCTTGGAAATTATTGAATTGATATTGCTCTGTGGTGCAGTTTGTACTTGAAGAGATCTCCCGAGTTCCATACAAGTATCACTGCATCCGGGAAAGTGTGTATTTAACAAGAGTTCCAGGACCTTCGTGGAGGATTCTGTCCACCCTTTCATCCGATCTTCTCAGAAAAGAAAGGTTGGAGTGTTCCTTAGACAGAAATTCGCTTACCCTAGCGGAGTCCTTGAGGGTTTCAATAGAATGGCAACAATATATTTATGGCCTTTTTATACAGACTTAAATAGTCCTTATAAGGCGAAGTGTTTTTTGCTTCGCTTAACTGGACACGAGACTTTGTATACAATGTTCATCGCATTCTCAAAAGTCTGTACTTTTGTCATAGTTCTTCGTTTCTTTTTTGGTTTTGAGTTTTGTTCGAAGGACTTGGCCAAACTTGGTGGAATCAACTCTTTTGGGATTTCTAAATGGTTTACTGGTCTTGGCCTCGAGACGCAAGTCATATAGGATCCCTCTGTGGTCTGAGAGTGACTCCAGATTGGAAACTCTCCAGTTATTAACCTATCATTAACTGTTTTTAATGTGATATCCAGGACTTCTTCCCACCCCCTGTGTGTTTCCGTACTTGGAAAGACGAAGGTTAGAGTTGTGCCCTTGTTGCAGATTGATAGATTGCTAGTCAAGAGAAAATCAAAAAGTGACTCACCTCTTTCATTATCTTCTGAGCTTCCCCATACCGTATGACTTGCATTTGCATCGCAGCCCATTATCATAATATATACCTTAGTTGTAGGGGCTATGAGTTGCTGCACCTCCTCTGGCGGTGCTGGTCTGTCATAAGCCATGAACGTTGAGGTCACGTACGTTGATTTGGTCGCACCTTCTAGTTTGAACACTGTTAGGTCGTCTGAGCTAAGATTGAGGCACAAAAAAACTTTAATTTGTTTCTTAGCGAGTATGCATATTCTTGGCTTACCAGAGGCCTGTTGTTCGTAAAACAGGTTATATTGATTATCCGGGAGTCCCTTTATGGACGAGTCTATCACCCATGGCTCCTGGATAATGCCGATGTCCATGTTTTCTTCCTTTAGGAAAGCCATCAGATTATCGGAGGCACACCTTGAGTGCATCTGGTTAATCTTAATGACGTTCAGCATTATCCGTTGGCTGGGTTTTTTCCCCGATCATGAGGTCCTCCAACACCTTGTCGGTTTCGACGATGTCCACATCGTCTTCGGGACCACATGATAGTAATACAGTAAGCTTGACATGCCTTATGCCAAACATAAGTTTATAATCTGCCTTCTCTAAAGCCACCCGGCTCTCGCTATTTATTAATAATAGGAAAGACATTGTGTTCTTGTGGGGTTCCTCCTCCTTGATGATTGAACAGTCATTTATTGGAACCGTCCGTCGGGTTGTGGAGTTATAGACATTGGATGAGCCTTCTTATTTCTATATTCATATTGTGCAAGCAAATGCGGGCCCTGGCTGGTCTCCTTGGGATGTCATTAGCTGAAATCAGCTTGAGATTCAAGCCATCCCAGGTATCACTAACCTTAGCTCTCGCTAAGGAAGTCCTTGGAAAATTGGTCATCGCACTTGATAACCCTATATCCCCTCATGACCTCTGTGGAGTCATAGTTCGGGAGGGGTCCCCGTTTGCTTTCAATTATGTGGTCTGTCACCATTTGGTTACTGGATACTTGGATCGTAGAACGATGGTAAACTCTGATTACCTGATTACAAAACAAATATGGCAGCCTAGTCAAAGAATTGCAGATATTTTCAAGTAACATTTCCAGCTAGGTAATGGTCATGGCAAGAGAATGATAGTCCTATTTTATTTTAGTCCGGTTTTTTATACCCGTCTAAAATAGGGGTATATCAGTTTTGATACATATTTTGTAACATAGAGAAACTATATAGATAGATATACCTCAAAGAATATGGATCGAATAAGAATCGCTAGCTGAGTCGATTGAGCCATGTCTGTCTATCTGTCCGTCCGTCTGTCTGCATGTCTCCGATTTTTAGGCCTTAAAATTTGAGCTAGGATAATGAAATTTGGTATATAGAATCCTTGTCCGAGGCTACAGAACAAGTGCGGTTAATAATTAAAAAAAAATATCAAACCATGATATTTGGAAAATCTGAATATCTATATTTCGCTTAGTAAAGTTTTTTTGGCACGCCCACTTCTTGGGTAGGATTTTAGTATAAAACCGTTTTAGTCCAAATTTTAATGAAATTAAAAAACATATGAGAAGGCTACAATCCACTGTGCGGATCGTTGAATACCCTATCCCATCCCATCTGTAAAACTAATATCCCCAAAGAGTAGACATGGCTTAAAACACGATGGGGATTTAAATATAGAAAATGACATTGTCAGAACAAATTTTACGGTTCTACAAAAGACAAGGTTTTTCTCCTGCATATGTTATGGGGTAGTGTATAAAAATGTTTTTTTGAAAAACGCCCCCAAAAAGTGGGCGTGGGTTAAAATGGTCTATAGACGAAATGTTCATAGTAACAATACTAATGATTCTGCATCAACATTTTTTTCGAAAATTTTAAAATTTGACCGAAAAACGTTTTTTATTAAAAACGCCGCCAAAAAGTGGGCGTGGCAAAAAACTTTATATTTACGAAATATAGATAATTCGATTCTCCAAATATGCTGCTCGGAAACTTTTTGAAAATTCTTAACGGTTTGGCCAAAAAAACGTTTTCCTAAAAAAGGGGGCGTGGCAGTGAGCGGATTTTAAAAATGTTTACACTTATTCTGGTGACTCGGACAAGGATCCTACATAATAAATTTCATTATCCTAGGCCTAAAAACCGGTGACCCACAGACGGACGGACTGAAGGACGGACAGATAGACAGACATAGCATAGTCGATTTAGCTAGCGATTCTGAGTCGATCCATATACTTTGAGGTATATCTACTTAAATAACCAGTCACCAGTTTTTCGGCCTTAAATTTTGAGCTAGAAGGATGAAATTTGGTACTCGTGCTCTTTGTTGCTCCCAACAGAACAGGTGTAAAAATTTTTGAAATCCGCCCACTACAACGCCCCCTTTTTAGAAAAACGTATTTTTTGGCCAAACCGTAAAAAATTTTAAAAAAAGAGTCTGAGTAGCGTATTTAGGGAATCGTAATATCTATATTTTGTTCATATAAAGTTTTTTGCCACGCCCACTTTTTGTAGGCGTTTTTAATAAAAAAAAGTTTTTCGGTCAAATTTTAAATATTTCGAAAAACAATTTTGATGCAGAATCATTAGTTATATTAATATGAACATTTCGTCTATAGACCATTTCAACCCACGCCCACTTTTTGGGGGCGTTTTCCTACAAAACCGATTGTATACTCTACCCCATAGCATATGCTGGAGAAAAACGATGTTTTTTGTCAAACAACAAAAGATTCAGATAAACTGTTTGAACAATATGTTGTGACAATGTCATTTTCTATATTATAGGCCCATAAAGCCCACTTTTTGGAGATATTATTTTTAAGGATGGGATGGGATAGGTTATTCAACGATCCGCACAACGGATTGTAGCCTTCTCATATGTTTTAACCTATTTTTATCTGGTCCATCCCGTCAACAATAAAATCAGTCATTTTCAAGACTACTGGTTGCTTCGTAACAATAATTTTGGCGTGGGTGGGTATGAGTAGTTAATTCAAATAACAATCCCCAACCCGGGGGTCCAGTTCCAATTTATTAGATACTCCTAGGACACGGGGCCACCAGTAACCAATAAGGGGTTAAGCGCTGCTGTTGGCCTTTCCGCTCATCCGCCACCATCTCTATTCAAAGGCCCGCACTTATACGTTAGATTCCTAGATGACCTGTTGTCCGAATATGTCAAAGCAGCTCATTAAGGTTATTCACTTTGTCCATCCGTAATGGGATTATTTCCGCTGCCGCCGTCTACACTTCTGAGTTTTAAGCTTTCACTTACAAAGCTATTTTCTTCAAACATCGTAGCCAAGGTTTTTTTTTGGCCATAAGCCATTTTTTGTTACTTTTAGCCATTATATTAACGGTAGCTGCCATATAAAAATGATACATAACCAAAATTCTAGAAAACGGCTCTAACCAATTTGATTAAACTTTATATATATATATATATATATATATATATATATTATATTTACAAGCATATTAGTTCTGCAACTGCATACCCATCTTGATCTAACGCATAATTCGCTGTGTCTCATTATACCCTATCTCATAGAGGTATATTAGTTTTGATACATAGTTTGTAACATAGTTTGTAACATAGTTAAAGTATATGGATCGACTCAGAATCGATAGCTGAGTCGATTTACCAAACCGTAAGGAATTGAACAAATTCTGAACAACATATTTAGAGAATCTGAATATCTATATTTTGTCCATACAAAGCTTTTTGCTATTCCCACTTTTTCGAGGCCTTTTGATAAAAATACGTCTTTTGATACATTTTTAAAATATTTGAAAAAACGTTTGATGCAAGATCATTGGCTATGATAATATAAACATTTCGTGTATACATAATTTTAACCCACGCCTACTTTTTGCTGGCGTTTTCCTACAAAAACCATTTGTATACCCAACCCATAGTGTATGCAATAGAAAAAGTTTTTTTTTGCGAACCATAAAAGATTTTGATAAACTGTCCGAACAATGTCTTGTGACAATGTAATTTTCTATATTTCATTACCATAAAGCCCACTAATTTTAAGGATGAAGCGTTCTCATATTATGTTTATACCCTATCCCATATGGGTATATTAGTTTTGATACATAGTTCGTAACATACATACACCTCATATAGATCGACTCAGAATCGAAAGTTGAATCAATTTAGCCATGTCTCTCCGTCCGTCTGTCCGTCCGTCACCAGTTTTTGGGCCTTAAAGTTTGAGCTACAATGATGAAATTTGGTACACGTGCTCATTGTTGCTCCCAGCAGAACAAGTGTAAACATTTTTGAAATCCGCACACTGCCACGTCCCCTCTTTTAAGAAACGTAGCTTTTGGCCAAACCCATAAGGAATTTTAAAAAGGTGTCTGAGAAGCGTATTTAGAAAATCGTCCATCTATATTTAGTTCATATAAAGTTTTATGCCACGCCCACTTTTTGGGGGCGTTTTTAATAAAAAACGGTTTTCGGTCAAATTATAAAATTTTCGAAAAAATGTTGATGCAGAATCATTAGGAATATTAATATGAACAATTAATATGAATAAGCCGGTGCTTAAGGATAGTGATGCGATTATATGAGGACACAAGCGTTCTCACTCTAGCCTCTCACTATAAAACTCCTACTCTCACCTCCACTCTGGTGGGTGCCTAGTACCCCGACTGGAGATGAGGTATTGAACCCCTGTGGAAGGTCGTTGGTGGCAGCAAACGAGAGAGGGGGGAGGAGTGTCGTCTCACTAAGGCACTAACTCTCAGGTGGCAGCGGAGGAATTCCCTAGATGGAGTCAACGGTGGCGCCTACAGCTCCAGTTTGATCGAACTGGTAGTGAAATCCCTATATGAGCTGCTTCGACATATGTGAACAACAGGTCTATAGGGATTTTCAATACTGAGCCAGGGTATTGGAAAAGAGTTGGTGGCGGAGGAGCCCTCAATGGGTCAACGGCAGCGCTCATATCCCAAAATGGGCTACTGACATCGGTATTTTTTCCGGCCCGCTGTCCTAGGGTCAAAACAAGGGCCTGGCCCTTCAGGTTGGGGTTGTGCCTTGGGTTACCTACCCATCCACGGAAAAGAGATTATGTTACGAAGCAACCAATAGCCCCGGAAAGGACTGATTTTCTTGTTGACGACCATGCTAAACGAAAAAAGGACAACGACGTCCGTATCTGCACCTGGAATATGAGAACATATGAGAGGCTACAATCCGCTATGCGGATCGTTGAATACCCTATCCCATCCCATCCTTTAAATTAATATCCTCAAAATATAGGCCTTATGGCGATGAAAAAGAGAAAATGACATTGTCACAATATATTGCTCAGACAGTTTCTCAAAATCTTTTGTGGTTCGACAAAAAACAACGTATTTCTATTGCTAATGCCTTGGGATGGGGTATACAAAGGGTTTTTGTAAGAAAACGCCCCCAAAATGTGGGCGTAGGTGAAAATGATCTATGGACAAAATGTTTATATTACCATTGCGGAAGTATTTGCATCAAAATTTTTTTCGAAAGTTTTAAAATTTGGACAAAAAGCGTTTTTTACTAAAACGCCCCTTTGTATGAACGAAATATAGATATTAGGATTGTCTAAATATGCTGCTCAGACACTTTTTGAAATTCCTTACGGTTTGGCCAAAAAATAAGTTTTCCTAAAAAGGGGGCGTGGCAGTGGGCGGATTTCAAAAATTTTTCAACTTGTTCTGGTGGCACGGACGAGGATCCTATATACCAAATTTCATTATCCTAGCTCAAAATTTAAGGCCCAAAAATCGGTGACGAACAGACAGACGGACGGACGGATGGACAGACAGACATGGCTAATTCGACTCAGCTAGCGATTCTGAGTCGATCCATATACTTTGAGGTATATGTCGCAAAATTATTTCTCTATGTTGCAAACTAAATATCAAAACTAATATACCCCCCTATTTGGTTAACAAAGTAAAACCAGAGAGCTCATCTTCGCCCGGGGAAATTTTAGACCAAGGGCAGCTCTTTTAGTTGCAAAAGATATAAAATTCTCTCCCATTCCAGGTTTCATTACCAAAGATCTGGTGGCTGTCCTTTTAGAAAGACGCTACGGCCGAGAGTTACTAAAAATTGTATGCGCATCGGCGTACTTTGCTGGAGATGACGAAATACCACCTCGCCCAGTACAGGAACTTGTCCAGTACTGCCAGACCCAGCAACTACATCTTATCTTCGGCTGCGACGCCAACGCGCATAACACAATGTGGGGCAGTCGAGATACAAACAAAAGAGGTGAGTTTTTATCAGATTACCTATACAGCAACAATTTAGTTATACTAAATAAGGGTAATAAACCCACGTTTAGAAACGTTTTAAGAGAAGAAGTTTTAGACCTTACCATCTTCTCCGTTTGTACAAAACACCGTCGAAAATTGGTACGTTTCTGGTGAGGCATCTTTATCGGATCACATGCACATAAGTTTCCAATTAAGATGCAACACCGAGGATGCGCCGATTAAATACGACAACAAACTCACAAATTGGAGAACGTATCGAGAAAATCTATCGATTAAATGTGACATACTTCCAGAAAAACCTTCATGTGTAAGTGAAGCGGAAGTCGCACAATGTCAACTAAATGACATTATCATCTCATCTTTTACAAATAGCTGTAAGGTTAAGCGCACTGTGGCAAAGAGGTGCACACCATGGTGGAACGATAACCTAGAAAGTTTCCGTAAAAGAGTAAGAAAACTTTTCAATAAAGCCAAACGCACCGGAAAGTGGGACCAATATAAATCTCTACTTACCCAATACAACATAGAGTTGCGAAAATCAAAAAGAGCGTCCTGGCGCAAATACTGTGAGGAACTCGAAGAGCTTCCGGCGGTGGCGCGTCTCCAGAGGGCACTCTCGAAAGATAAAACAAACTGCATGGGATTACTAGTCAAAGCTGACGGTAAAATCACATGCGACCGGGAAGAAACGTTGACCACACTTCTTCAGGTACACTTTCCCGGCTCTACAATCACAAGTGAGTTTCATGAACACATGATAGATGACTCACCCCCTATAAACCTGAAAAGGATTAATAGTTTATTCGGCAAACTTTTCACTCCGGATAAGGTCAAATGGGCGATCAACTCATTTAAACCATACAAGGCACCAGGGACAGACCGAATCTTTCCTGCTCTTATACAAAAGGGCTTGGACTTTTTCCTACACACTATGGTAGCCTTATTTAGGTTAAGTTTCAATTGGGGCTACATACCATAAACCTGGAGGGAGGTAAACGTGGTATTTATCCCCAAACCAGGCAAACCAATAGAACTACCTAAATCATACCGTCCAATAAGCTTAACATCGTTTTTCCTGAAAACAATGGAAAGAATACTTGACGTACACATTAGAGAGTGCTTAAATGAAAGCACTCCTCTGCACCCATGTCAATTCGCCTACCAAAAAGGTAAATCCACGGAAGGAGCACTTCTAAGTTTAAATAAATCAAATAAAAAGTGCATACGAAAACAAAGAAGTAGCTTTATGTGCCTTCCTAGACATAGAGGGCGCTTTTGACAACACTGGATATGACTCCATATCAAATGCTTTGACTCATAGAAGAATAGATCATCCCACCATCAAATGGATCAAAGCGATGCTTGAAAGTCGGAAAATAACTTCATCAGCACAGACCTCAGTATCAGTAACAGCCGTTAAAGGCTGCCCTCAGGGAGGAGTACTCTCACCCCTACTATGGTCTCTGGTTATCGATAACCTACTTCAAGACCTTAGTAATGCAGGTTTCAATATAAATATTCAATATAAATTCAATAGAAATAGTCATCATAATAAAGGGCAAAGAACCAAACGAAATTACAACACGTTTGCAAAACGCCGTTAAGATAGTCATAGACTGGTGTAGTAAAGAAAGTCTCTCTATAAACCCCAGCAAGGCTATCATCGTCCCGTTTACAAAAAGGAGGAAATTAAATCTTACCCAAATTTCAATCAATGGTACATACATTGAGTATTCCAACGAAGTAAAATATCTTGGAGAGATCCTCGATAAAAAACTAAGCTGGAACTCCCAAATCAACAACAAAATTCGAAAAGCAACCAAAGCTTTCTGGGCTTGCCGAAGCATGTATGGTAAAACCTGGGGAATCTCTCCAAAGACCACACACTGGATCTACACGATCATGGTCAGGCCCATTATAACATACGCTTCAATAGTATGGTGGAACAAAGTCACCCAAAAAACAACTATAAATAAATTAAACAAGGTACAACGGCTTGCCTGTCTGGGCATTACCGGAGCTATGCGTACCTGTCCCACGGCGGCTATGGAAGCCTTAATAGGACTAACACCCCTCCACATTTATATAAAAAAAGTGGCAATTCGCAGCTCAGCAAGTTTGACACAAGCGGAAGAATTAAACATTAGTGAACATCTAAAACTAATTAAACTTCTATCCGAACTTCCAGAACTTGACATGATCTGTGCGGTAACAGACCGCTTACCAAAGACACTATGCTTCGACAAAAGATTCTCAACGGAGATCACAACCAGAGAAGCATGGTGTAGCAACAACCCTCCAAACTGCCTAAACGGCCTAAAGTGGTATACGGATGGTTCTAAAATGGACTCAGGGGTAGGAGCTGGCATACATGGACCAAATAAAAACATCTCAATACCTATGGGAAAAAACCCTAGTGTATTTCAAGCTGAGCTCCATGCCATAAAAGAATGCGCAAACCTAATACACAACTCAGGTATTAAAGGCGCAAACATCCATATATTCACGGACAGTCAAGCAGCTATAAAAGCCCTTAGCTCACACATCATTGACTCCAAATCAGTACTACACTGCTTCAACTCCCTCCAAACACTCAGTTCCAGGAACAAAACCAAACTATGGTGGGTCCCCGGACATAAGGGAGTTGAAGGTAACGAAAAAGCTGATGAACTAGCCAGAAAAGGTTCGGAAACCCCCTTCATTGGACCTGAACCCTTCTGTGCAATCCCCAAATCAGCCATAAATCTAGTCATAAAAAACTGGGAACAAAACAGATGTGTTTCATACTGGGGAAACATCCCAGGCCTAAGACAGGCCAAAAGAGCTATTCAGCCCTTCAAATCAGATGCCAACAAGATACTAAATCTGCGCAGGCACGATATCAAAAACTTAGTAGGCTACCTAACTGGTCATCACGGTCTTCGATATCACCTAAACAAAATGCCTCTAGTCGACTCACCGGAGTGCAGACTATGTCTAGAAGAAGACGAAACAGCCGAGCATATCATATGTGAATGCCCGGCCCTTTACGGTATGAGAAGAGAATCTTTCTTCAGGGAATTCTTAAGTCCCGAAGAATTGAGGAAATCTTCGGCTGAAAGTATTATCAGCTACATTAGGAAAGTAGAAGCGCTACTAACCTAAAAAGCATCTGACGGCAAGCACAATAGATCTTTTAGGTCGATGTGTATATTACTGCTTAGGCATGTCAGAATTAAAAAAAAAAAAAATATATAATCCCCTATGGGATAGGGTATAAAAAGGACAACGACGTTCGTATCTGCACCTGGAATGTGAGAACATTAAACAGGAGAGGTGCAGGCGAACAATTAGCGGAAGCCCTAAACTGCTACAAAGCAGACATTACTGCCATCCAGGAAATACGATGGGATGGGCCGGGCAAAAGGAGGATGACCAACTGTGACATCTACTATGGACCGTGTTATAGTGAGCAGAAACAGCGACTATTTGGATGCAGATTTGTTATAAGTGCCAGACTCGGGCAAGAAGTCTTATGTTTTCAAGACATTACCGAACGCATTGTAACAATCATCATCAAGGCCAAATTCGCCAACATAAGCCTTATTTGCGCTCATGCTCCGACGGAGGAAAAGGATGATATAACTAAGGATTGCTTCTACGAGCTCCTCGACAAAACCTATGGGCGACTACCAAAGTACGATGTTAAAATCGTGCTGGGAGATTTTAACGCAAAGGTAGGAAGAGAAGACATCTTTAGCAGGACTGTCGGAAAATATAGCCTACACGACAACACGTCTGGTAACGGACTTAGCCTAATTGACTTCGCTACGGAACGAAATGCCATTATAGCCAGCACACGGTTTCCTCACCTCGATATCCACAAGGGGACATGGCGGTCTCCAGATCAACGAACAGTCAACCAAATTGATCACATTGCGATAGACAAGAGGCACGCATCCAGTATTTTGGATGTCCGAACTTTCCGAGGGGCCAACATCGACTCGGACCGCTACCTTGTTGTAGCCAAAGTAAGGATGCGGATATCCACCACGCCACAAAAAAACAGAAATACTGTGAAAAAATTAAATGTCGAAAGACTGCAATCGCCAGAGACAGCCAAGACTTCGCGCAATGCGTATCCCTTAACCTCTCGACTCACAACATACCACCAGCATCTAATGTCGAAGAACAATGGCAACGATGCAAACAAGCCATTAGATCAGCCGCAACTGATGTGCTAGGTTTCTCGCGGCCACCAGCAAGAAACTCCTGGTTTGATGAGGAATGCTGACAGATGCTCGCAGCCAAGAACGAGGCCTACAAGGCTAGGCTGCAGGTGAAGACGAGAGCTACCATTGAGCTCTATAGGCAAAGAAGAAGGGAAGAACATCGGCTTTTCAGAAAGAAGAAAAAAGAGCAAGAAAAGCGCGCGATCGAGGATATAGAGAGGTGCCACTCCAGGAACGATGTTCGCAAGTTTTACCAAAGTGTAAAACGTCAAAGCCAAGCCTACAAGGCTCGAAGAGAATCCTGTCGAGATGAACAAGGAAATATCGTAGTTGAGACACAGTCGATGCTGAGGATATGGAAGAACTTCTGCAGACTGTTAAACGGCGATGACGAACAACATTCCGCTGTCAGGTAGAACGATCTATTCAATATTGGCAACGACAGCGAAAACTGCCAACCACCCGACCTAAGTGAAGTGAGGATAGCTGTATCTAATGTCAAGCTTAATAAGGCCGCCGGAAGTGACGGCCTTCCCGCTGTGCTGTATAAAGCTGGCGGAGATGACTTGGTTAGCAATATCCACCAACTCATAAGCCAAATCTGGTCGGTTGAAAGCATGCCTGAAGAATGGAACCTCAGCATCGTTTGCCCGATCCACAAAAAAGGAGAACCTCTGAACTGCGCCAACTACAGAGGCATAAGTCTACTCAACATCGCTTACAAGATCCTATCTGCCGTAATATGTGAACGCTTGAAACCGTTTACCAACAACCTGATCGGCCCTTATCAGTGTGGTTTTAGACCAGGAAAGTCCACAATCGATCAAATTTTCACACTTCGGCAGATCCTGGAAAAAACCCAAGAAGTCCAAATCGATACCCACCACCTATTTATCGATTTCAAAGCCGCATACGACAGCATTTATAGAGACGAACTATACAGAGCCATGTCTAGTTTTGGTATACTGCCCAAACTCGTCCGTTTGTGTAGGATGACGATGGAGAATTCTCGCTGCACCATCAGGGTCGGAAACGACCTCACCGACACATTCGATACCAAAAAAGGATTTAGGCAAGGCGATGCGCTGTCATGTGACTCCTTCAATTTGATTCTTGAGAGGATTGTGCAAAACTCCCGAGCCAACACCAGAGGCACAATTTTCCAAAAATCGGTGCAACTACTGGCATACGCTGACGATATTGACATTATTGGTAGGACTCAACGTGATGTCATAGCCACGTTTGCTAGTATAGAGAAGGAAGCGGCAAAAATGGGTTTAGCAATAAATGAGGGTAAGACAAAGTATATGCTGTCAACACGAAAGGACACACAACATCGACGAATTGGACAGAACGTCACCATTGACAGATATAACTTTGAGGTAGTACGGGACTTTGTCTACCTCGGCTTCACTATTAACTCTGACAACAACATCTCGTCAGAAATCAAACGAAGAATTACTCTGGCCAATCGCTGCTTCTTCGGGCTAAGAAGGCAATTTAGTAGTTAAGCCCTCACTCGAACTACTAAGGAGATCCTATATAAGGCCCTGATCATCCCAGTCCTGCTCTACGGCGCTGAAGCATGGACCGTATCAAAAGCGGATGAAGAAATCCTTGGTCGATTCGAGCGAAAAATTCTTCGGAAAATCTTCGGTCCCGTTTGCGTTGACGGGCTATGGAGACGAAGATTCAACCACGAACTATACGAGCTGTACAGCGACATACCCCTAGTCAAAAAATTCCGCATTGGACGTTTAAGATGGCTAGGACATGTAGAAAGAATGGACACCAATACTCCGGTTCGCAGAGTCTTCGATTCCAAGCCAGACGTCGGACGCAGTAGAGGAAGACCTCGCCTTAAGTGGCACGCACAAGTAAAAACCGACCTCAACCTAAGGACCGGGCTAATTGGAGAGGCATGTTGGTAGCGGCCCAGGTTCATCCCGGGCTGCACGCCCACACCCACGCCCACTGTTTGGGGGCATTTATATATAAAAAACATTTTTTATACACTACCCCATAACATATGCAGGAGAAAAACCTTGTCTTTAAAAATTTTTATAAATTAAACCGTAAAATTTGCTGTGATAATGCCATTTTCTATGTTAATCCCCATCGTATCTTAAGCCATGTCCATTAGTTTTACAGATGGGATGGAAAATTTGGTATGTAGACTCTCTGGTCGACGAAGCAGAACAAGTGTAAAGATTTTTGACATCCGCCCACTGCCACGCCCCTTTTAGAAAAACCTAGTTTTAAGCCAAACCGTAATGAATTTCAAAAAAGTGTCTGAGCAGCATATTTAGACAATCCTAATATCTATATTTAGTTAATATGAAGTTTTTTGCCACGCCCACTTTTTGGGACGTTTTTAATAAAAAACGTTTTTCGGTCAACTTTTAAAATTTTCGAAAAAAAAAATTTTGATGCAGAATCATTAGTAATTTTAATATGAAAATTTCGTCTATTGACCATTTTAACCCACGCCCACTTTTTGGGCTCGTTTTTATATAAAAAACATATGAGAAGGCTACAATCCGCTGTGCGGATCGTTTAATACCCTATCCCATCCCATCCTTAAAATTTATCCCCAAAATATGGTCTTTATGGTCATAAAGTATTGAAAATGACGTTGTTACAACATATTGTTCCGAAGGTTTATCAAATTCTTTTATGGTTCGACAAAAAACAACGTTTTACTTTACATATGCCTTGGGGTTGGGCATACAAATGGTTTTTGTAAGAAAACGCCCCCAAAAAGTGGGCGTGGGTTAAAATGGTCTATAGACGAAATGTTGGTATTAATACTGCCAATGATTGTGCATCAAATTTTTTTTTAATATGTTAAAATTTGACCAAAAATATTTTTATAAAAAACGCCCCCAAAAAGTGGGCGTGGCAAAAAACTTTGTATAGACGAAATATAGATATTAGGATTGTCTAAATATGTTGCAAACAATTTTTTTTTAAATTCCTTACGGTTTGGCTTAAAACTACGTTTTTTCTAAAAGGGGGCGTGGCAGTGGGCGGATTTTAAAAATTTTTACACTTGTTCTGGTGACTCGGCCAAGGATCCTATATACCAAATTTCATTATCCTAGCTCAAAATTTAAGGCCCAAAAATCGGTGACGAACAGACAGACGGACGGACGGACACACGGACGGACGGACGGACGGACGGACAGACAGACATGGCTAATTCGACTCAGCTAGCGATTCTGAGTCGATCCATATACTTTGAGGTATATGTAGCTAAATTATTTCTCTATGTTACAAACTAAGTATCAAAACTAATATACCCCTATGGGATAGGGTATAAACATATGAGAGGCTACAATCCGCTATGCGGATCGTTGAATACCCTATCCCATCCCATCCTTTAAATGAATATCCTCAAAATATAGGCCTATTGGCGATGAAATACAGAAAATGACATTTTCACAATATATTGCTCAGACAGTTTCTCAAAATCTTTTGTGGTTCGTCAAAAAACAACGTATTTCTATTGCTAATGCCTTGGGATTGGGTATACAAATGGTTTTTGTAAGAAAACGCCCCCAAAATGTGGGCGTAGGTGAAAATGATCTATGGACAAAATGTTTATATTACCAATGCGGAAGTAATTGCATCAAAAAATTTTTCGAAAGTTTTAAAATTTGGACAAAAAGCGTTTTTTACTAAAAACGCCCCCAAAAAGTGGGCGTGGCAAAACTTATAGCTAGGATACTTTGAGCTAGGATAATGAAATTTGGTATATAGGATCCTCGTCCGTGCCTACAGAACAAGTGTAAACATTTTTGAAATCCGCCCACTGCCACGCCCCCTTTTAAGAAAAACTCAGTTTTTGGCCAAACCGTAGGGAATTTAAAAAAGTTTCTGAACAACATATTTAGACAATCTTAACATCTATTTTTCGTCTGTATAATTTTTTTTGCCACGCCCACTTTTTAGGGGCGTTTTCAATAAAAAACTGTTTTCGGTCAAATTTTAAATTTTTCGAAAAAAAATTTGATGCAGAATCATTTACATTATTAATATGAACATTTCTTCTAGAGACCATTTTATCCCACGCCCACTTCTTGGGGGCGTTTTCTTACAAAAACCGTTTATATACCCATATGCAGGAGAAAAACGATGTTTTTTGTCGAACAACAAATGATTCTGATAAACTGTTTGAACAATATGTTGTGACAATAGGTCTGTTCCCGTACTTTTTCAGTAAAAATTAGTAAATTCTCAAATTTCTTGGAGTGGGGGTAAATTATCTCAGAAAGAGACAAAATTACCAAAAAGTACGGGAACGCGTTTAAGTAAAAAACAGTAGAATTATATATTTTGTATGCCTTTTAAAGAACAAATGACATAAATCACCTGTCAAAACAAGCAAGTTGTCACTTTTAGATACCAACTGACAGTTTACTGGTTTTTACTAACAGAAATTTCTGCAGTAAATTTTTTTACAGATTTTTATGGAGGGGTAGTTTTTTGCTCTCTCGTGAGCTGTCTCTTTTACTTATTTTTGCGTACGGGAACGGCAATAAGTAAAAATCAGTAAAAATCAGTAAGAATCAGTAAATATTATTTTGTACGGGAACAGACCTAATGTCATTTTCTATATTATAGGCCCATTAAACCCACTTTTTGGAGATATTAATTTTAAGGACGGGATGGGATAGGGTATTAAACGATCCGCACAGCGGATTGTAACCTTCTAATATATGTTTATACCCTATCCCATAGGGGTAGGTATATTAGTTTTGATACATAGTTTGTAAGATAGAGAAATAATTTTGCTACATATACCTCAAAGTATATGGATCGACTCAGAATCGCTAGCTGAGTCGAATTAGCCATGTCTGTCTGTCCGTCCGTCCGTTCGTATGTCCCTCCGTCCGTCTGTCTGTTCGTCACCGATTTTTGGGCTTTGAATTTTGTGCTAGGATAATGAAATTTGGTATATACGATCCGTGGCCGAGTCACCAGAACAAGTGTAAAAAATTTTAAAATCCGCCCACTGCCACGCCCCCTTTTTAGGAAAACGTATTTTTGGCCAAACCGTAATGAATTTTGAAAAAGTGTCTGAGCAGCATATTTAGAGAATGGTAATATCTATATTTCATCAATATAAAGTTTTTTGCCACGCCCACTTCTTAGGGGCGTTTTTTATTAAAAAACGTTTTTCGGTCAAATTTTAAAATTTTTGAAAAAAGTTTTGATGCAGAATCATTAGTATTGTTAATATTAACATTTCGTCTACAGACCATTTTAACCCACGCCCACTTTTTGGTGGCGTTTTTATATAAAAACCATTTTTATACACTACCCCATAACATATGCAGGAGAAAAACCTTGTCTTTTGTAGAACCGTAAAAATTATTCTGAAAAATGTCATTTTCTATTTTTAAATCCCCATCGTGTTTTAAGCCATGTCCACTTTTTGGGGATATTAGTTTTACAGATGGGATGGGATAGGGTATTCAACGATCCGCACAGTGGATTGTAGCCTTCTCATATGTTTATACCCTATCCTAGTTTATAACATAGAGAAATAATTTTGCTACATACACCTCAAAGTATATGGATCGACTCAGAATCGCTAGCTGAGTCGATTAAGCCATGTATGTCTGTCCGTCCGTCTATAGGATCCTCGACTCTGCCTACAGAGCAAGTGTAAAAATGTTTGCAATCCGCCCACTGCCACGCCCCCTTTTAAGAAAAACTCAGTTTTTGACCAAACCGTAAGAAATTTTAAAAAAGTTTCTTGGCAACATATTTAGACAATATTAATATCTATATTTCGTCCATATAAAGTTTTTTGCCACGCCCACTTTTTGGGGCGTTTTCAATAAAAAACTGTTTTCGGTCAAATTTTAAATTTTTCGAAAAAAATTTTGATGCAGAATCATTAACATTATTAATAGAAACATTTCGTCTATATACCATTTTAACGCACGCCCACTTTTTGGGGGCGTTTTTATATAACAACCATTTTTATTCACTTCCCCATAACATATGCAGGAGAAAACCTTGTCTTTTGTAGAACCGTAAAAGTGTTTTGTAAGCAGTCTGAAGAATTTGTTGTCGCTATATCATTTTTTCTATTTTATCCACATTGTGTTTTTGCCATCCCACTTTTTTGGGGATTTTAGTTTTATGGATAGGATGGGATAGGGTATTCAACGATCCGCACAGCGGATTGTAGCCTTCTCATATGTTCATACCCTATCCCATAGGGGTATATTAGTTTTGATACATAGTTTGTAACATAGAGAAATAATTTAGCTACATATACCTCAAAGTATATGGATCGACTCAGAATCGCTAGCTGAGTCGATTTAGCCATGTCCGTCCGTCTGTCTGTTCGTCACCGATTTTTGGGCCTTAAATTTTGAGCTAGGATAATGAAATTGGGTATATAGGACCCTTGTCCGAGTCACCAACACAAGTGTCAAAATTTTTAAAATCCGCCCACTGCCACGCCCCCTTTTTAGGAAAACGTTTTTTTGGCCAAACCGTAAAGAATTTTAAAAAAGTGTCCGAGCAGCATATTTAGAGAATCGAATTATCTATATTTCATCAATATAAAGTTTTTTGACACGCCCACTTTTTGAGGGCTTTTGAAAAAAAAAAAAACGTTTATTTTAAAGTTTTTAAATTTTTGGAAAAAATTTTGATGCACAATCATTGGAAGTATTAATATGAACATTTCCTCGGTAGATCATTTTAACCCACGCCCACTGTTTAGGGGCGTTTTCTTACAAAAACCATTTGAATTCCCTACCCCAAGGCATATGTAATAGAAAAACGTTGTTTTTGTCGAACCATACAAGAATTTGATAAACCTTCTGAACAATATGTTGTAACAACGTCATTTTCAATACTTTATGACCATAAAGACCACATTTTGGGGATATTAATTTTAAGGGTGGGATGGGATAGGGTATTAAACGATCCACAGCGGATTGTAGCCTTCTCATATGTTTATACCCTATCCCATAGGGGTATATAAGTTTTGATACTTAGTTTGTAACAAAGAGAAATAATTTAGCTACATATACCTCAAAGTATATGGATCGACTCAGAATCGCTAGCTGAGTCGAATAAGCCATGTCTGTCTGTCCGTCCGTCCGTCCGTCGGTCTGTTCGTCACCAATTTTTGGGCCTTTAATTTTGAGCTAGGATAATGAAATTTGGTATGTACGATCCTCGTCGGTGCCACCAGAACAAGTGTAAAATTTTTTGAAATCCGCCCACTGCCACGCCCCCTTATTAGGAAAACGTTTTTTTTGGCCAAACCGTACTGAGTTTTAAAAGAGTGTCTGAGGAGCATATTTAGACAATCTTAATATCGATATTTCGTCCATACAAAGTTTTTTGCCACGCCCACTTTTTGGGGGCGTTTTTAGTAAAAAACGCTTTTTGTCCAAATATAAAAACTTTCGAAAAAAAATTTGATGCTAATACTTCCGCAATGGTAATATAAACATTTTGTCCATAGATCATTTTCACCTACGCCCACATTTTGGGGGCGTTTTATTACAAAAACCATTTGTATAACCCATCCCAAGGCATTAGCAATAGAAATACCTTGTTTTTTGTCGAACCACAAAAGATTTTGATAAACTGTCTGAGCAATATATTGTGAAAATGTCATTTTCTGTATTTCATCGCCAAAGCCTATATTTTGAGGATATTCATTTTAAGGATGGGATGGGATAGGGTATTCAACGATCCGCACAGCGGATTGTAGCCTCTGATATGTTTATACCCTATCCCATAGGGGGGTATATTAGTTTTGATACTTAGTTTGTAACATAGAGAAATAATTTTGCTACATATACGTCCGTCCGTCCGTCCGTCTGTCTGTTCGTCACCGATTTTTGGGCCTTAAATTTTGAGCTAGGATAATGAAATTTGGTATATAGGATCGTCGTCCGTGCCACCAGAACAAGTGTAAAAATTTTCGAAATCCGCTTTTTGCTACGCCCCCTTTTAGGAAAACGTATTTTTTGGCCAAACCGTACTGAATTTTAAAAAAGTGTCTGATCAGCATATTTAGACAATCTTAATATCTATATTTCGTCCGCTTTTTGTCCAAATTTTAAAATATTCGAAAAAACAATGTTGATGCAAATACTTCCGCAATGGTAATATAAACATTTTGTCCATAGATTATTTTCACCTACGCCCACATTTTGGGGACGTTTTCTTACAAAAACCATTTGTATACCCCATGCCAAGGCATTAGCAATAGAAATACGTTGTTTTTTGTCGAACCACAAAAGATTTTGATAAACTGTCTGAGCAATATATTGTGAAAATGTCATTTTCTGTATTTCATCGCCATAAAGCCTATATTTTGAGGATATTCATTTTAGGATGGGATGGGATAGGGTATTCAACGAACCGCACAGCGGATTGTAGCCTCTCATATGTTTATACCCTATCCCATAGGGGTATATTAGTTTTGATACATAGTTTGTAACATAGAGAAATAATTTAGCTACATATGCCTCAAAGTATATGGATCGACTCAGAATCGATAGCTGAGTCGATTTAGCCATGTCTGTCCGTCCGTCCGTACGTCACCAGTTTTTATGCCTTAAATTTAGAGCTAGAAGGATGAAATTTGGTACACGTGCTCTTTGTTGCTCCAGCAAAACAATTGTAAAAAAATTTGAAATCCTCCCACTGCCACGCCCCCTTTTTAGAAAAACGTATTTTTTGGCCAAACCATAAGGAATTTTGAAAAAGTGTCTGAGAAACGTAGTTAGACAATCGTAATATCTATATTTCGTTCATATGAAGTTTTTTGCCTAGCCCACTTTTTGGGGGCGTTTTTAATAAAAAAAACGTTTTACGGTCAAATTCTAAAATTTTCGAAAAAACTTTTGATTCAGAATAATTAGTAATATTAATATAAACATTTCGTCTATAGATCATTTTAGCCCACGCCCACTTTTTGGGAGCGTTTTCTTACAATAGCATATGCAGGAGGAAAACGATGTGTTTTGTCAAACAACAAAATATTCTGATAAACTGTTTGAACAATATGTTGCTGTGACAATGTCATTTTCTATATCATAGGCTAATAAAGCCCACTTTTTGGAGATATTAATTTTAAGGATGCGATGGGATAGGGTATTCAACGATCCGCACAGCGGATTGTAGCCCTCTCATATGTTTATACCCTTTCCCATAGGGGTATATTAGTTTTGATACTTAGTTTGTAACATAGAGAAATAATTAAGCTACATATACCTCAAAGTATATGGATCGACTCAGAACCGCTAGCTGAGTCGATTAAGCCATGTCTGTCTGTCCGTCCGTCCGTCTGTTTGTTCGTCACCGATTTTTGGGCCTTAAGTTTTGAGCTAGGATAATGAAATTTGGTATATAGGATCCTTGTCCGTGCCACCAGAACAAGTGTGAAAAGTTTTGACATCCGAACACTGCCACGCCCCCTTTTTAGGAAAACGTATTTTTTGGCCAAACCGTAAAGAATTTTAAAAAAGTGACTGAGAAGCATTTTTAGAAAATCGTAATATCTATATTTCGTCGATATTAAGTTTTTGCCACGCCCACTTTTTGGGGGCGTTTTTTATAAAATTTTTTTTTTGGTCAAATTTTAAAATTTTCGAAAAAAGTTTTGATGCACAATCATTGGCAGTATTAATACCAACATTTCGTCTATAGACCATTTTAACCCACGCCCACTTTTTGGGGGCGTTTTCTTACAAAAACCAAGGCATATGCAAAGTAAAACGTTGTTTTTTGTCGAAACATAAAAGAATTTGATAAACCTTCGGAACAATATGTTGTAACAACGTCATTTTCAATACTTTATGACCATAAAGACCATATTTTGGGGATATTAATTTTAAGGATGGGATGGGATAGGGTATTAAACGATCCGCACAGCGGATTGTAGCCTTCTCATATGTTTATACCCTATCCCGTAGGGGTATATTAGTTTTGATACATAGTTTGTAACATAGAGAAATAATTTAGCTACATATACCTCAAAGTATATGGATCGACTCAGAATCGATAGCTGAGTCGATTTAGCCATGTCTGTCCGTCCGTCCATCCGTCCGTCCGTCCGTACGTCACCAGTTTTTGGGCCTTAAATTTTGAGCTAGGATAATGAAATTTGGTATATAGGATCCTTGGCCGAGTCACCAGAACAAGTGTAAAAATTTTTAAAATCCGCACACTGCCACGACCCTTTTAGAAAAAACGTAGTTTTAAGCCAAACCGTAAGGAATTTCAAAAAAGCGTGTTTGCAACATATTTAGACAATCCTAATATCTATATTTCGTCCATACAAAGTTTTTTGCCACGCCCACTTTTTGGGGGCGTTTTTATTAAAAAACGTTTTTTGTCAAAATTTTAAAACTTTCGAAAAAAATTTTGATGCAAATACTTCCGCAATGGTAATATAAACATTTTGTCAACAGATCATTTTCACCTACGCCCACATTTTGGGGGCGTTTTCTTACAAAAACCATTTGTATACCCCATCCCAAGGCATTAGCAATAGAAAACCGTTGTTTTTTGTCGAACCACAAAAGATTTTGATAAACTGTCTGAGCAATATATTGTGACAATGTCATTTTCTGTATTTCATCGCCATAAGGCCTATATTTTGAGGATATTAATTTAAAGGATGGGATGGGATAGGGTATTCAACGATCCGCATAGCGGATTGTAGCCTCTCATATGTTTATACCCTATCCCATAGCGGGGTATATTAGTTTTGATACTTAGTTTGTAACATAGAGAAATAATTTTGCTACATATACCTCAAAGTATATGGATCGACTCAGAATCGCTAGCTGAGTCGAATTAGCCATGTCCGTCCGTCCGTCTGTCTGTTCGTCACCGATTTTTGGGCCTTTAATTTTGAGCTAGGATAATGAAATTTGGTATATAGGATCCTCGTCCGTGCCACTAGAACAAGTGTAAAAATTTTTGATATCCGCCCACTGGCACGCCCCCTTTTTAGAAAAACTTATTTTTTGGCCAAACCGTAAGGAATTTCAAAAAAGTGTCTGAACTGGATATTTAGACAATCCTAATAACTATATTTCGTTCACACAAAGTTTGTTTTCACGCCCACTTTTTGGGGGCGTTTTTAGTAAAAAACGCTTTTTATCCAATTTTAAAACTTTCGAAAAAATTTTTGATGAAAATACTTCCGCAATGGTAATATAAACATTTTGTCAATAGATCATTTTCACCTACGCCCACATTTTGGGGGCGTTTTCTTACAAAAACCATTTGTAAACCCCATCCCAAGGCATTAGCAATAGAAATACGTTGTTTTTTGTCGAAGCACAAAAGATTTTGAGAAACTGTCTGAGCAATATATTGTGACAATGTCATTTTCTGTATTTCATCGCCATAAGGCCTATAGTTTGAGGATATTAATTTAAAGGATGGGATGGGATAGGGTATTCAACGATCCGCATAGCGGATTGTAGCCTCTCATATGTTTATACCCTATCCCATAGGGGGGTATATTAGTTTTGATACTTAGTTTGTAACATAGAGAAATAATTTTGCTACATATACCTCAAAGTATATGGATCGACTCAGAATCGCTAGCTGAGTCGAATTAGCCATGTCTGTCTGTCCGTCCGTCCGTCCGTCCGTCTGTCTGTTCGTCACCGATTTTTGGGCCTTAAATTTTGAGCTAGGATAATGAAATTTGGTACATGGGATCCTCGTCCGTGCCACCAGAACAAGTGTAAAAATTTTTGAAATCCGCCCACTGCCACGCCCCCTTTTTAGGAAAATTTATTTTTTGGCCAAACCTAAAGGAATTTAAAAAAAGTGTTTGAGCAGCATATTTAGACAATCCTAATATCTATATTTCGTTCATACAAATTTTTTTGTCACGACCACTATTCGTGGGCGTTTTTAGTAAAAAACGCTTTTGTCCAAATTTTACAACTTTCGATAAAAATTTTGATGCAACTACTTCCGCAATGGTAATATAAACATTTTGTCCATAGATCATTTTCAGCTACGCCCACATTTTGGGGGCGTTTTCTTACAAAAACCATTTGTGTACCCCATCCCAAGGCATTAGCAATAGAAAAGATTTTGATAAACTGTCTGAGCAATATATTGTGAAAATGTCATTTTCTGTATTTCATCGCCATAAAGCCTATATTTTGAGGATATTCATTTTAGGATGGGATGGGATAGGGTATTCAACGAACCGCACAGCGGATTGTAGCCTCTCATATGTTTATACCCTATCCCATAGGGGTATATTAGTTTTGATACATAGTTTGTAACATAGAGAAATAATTTAGCTACATATGCCTCAAAGTATATGGATCGACTCAGAATCGATAGCTGAGTCGATTTAGCCATGTCTGTCCGTCCGTCCGTACGTCACCAGTTTTTATGCCTTAAATTTAGAGCTAGAAGGATGAAATTTGGTACACGTGCTCTTTGTTGCTCCAGCAAAACAATTGTAAAAAAATTTGAAATCCTCCCACTGCCACGCCCCCTTTTTAGAAAAACGTATTTTTTGGCCGAACCATAAGGAATTTTGAAAAAGTGTCTGAGAAACGTAGTTAGACAATCGTAATATCTATATTTCGTTCATATGAAGTTTTTTGCCTAGCCCACTTTTTGGGGCGTTTTTAATAAAAAAAACGTTTTACGGTCAAATTCTAAAATTTTCGAAAAAACTTTTGATTCAGAATAATTAGTAATATTAATATAAACATTTCGTCTATAGATCATTTTAGCCCACGCCCACTTTTTGGGAGCGTTTTCTTACAATAGCATATGCAGGAGGAAAACGATGTGTTTTGTCAAACAACAAAATATTCTGATAAACTGTTTGAACAATATGTTGCTGTGACAATGTCATTTTCTATATCATAGGCTAATAAAGCCCACTTTTTGGAGATATTAATTTTAAGGATGCGATGGGATAGGGTATTCAACGATCCGCACAGCGGATTGTAGCCCTCTCATATGTTTATACCCTTTCCCATAGGGGTATATTAGTTTTGATACTTAGTTTGTAACATAGAGAAATAATTAAGCTACATATACCTCAAAGTATATGGATCGACTCAGAACCGCTAGCTGAGTCGATTAAGCCATGTCTGTCTGTCCGTCCGTCCGTCTGTCTGTTCGTCACCGATTTTTGGGCCTTAAGTTTTGAGCTAGGATAATGAAATTTGGTATATAGGATCCTTGTCCGTGCCACCAGAACAAGTGTGAAAAGTTTTGACATCCGAACACTGCCACGCCCCCTTTTTAGGAAAACGTATTTTTTGGCCAAACCGTAAAGAATTTTAAAAAAAGTGACTGAGAAGCATTTTTAGAAAATCGTAATATCTATATTTCGTCGATATTAAGTTTTTGCCACGCCCACTTTTTGGGGGCGTTTTTTATAAAATTTTTTTTTTGGTCAAATTTTAAAATTTTCGAAAAAAGTTTTGATGCACAATCATTGGCAGTATTAATACCAACATTTCGTCTATAGACCATTTTAACCCACGCCCACTTTTTGGGGGCGTTTTCTTACAAAAACCAAGGCATATGCAAAGTAAAACGTTGTTTTTTGTCGAACCATAAAAGAATTTGATAAACCTTCGGAACAATATGTTGTAACAACGTCATTTTCAATACTTTATGACCATAAAGACCATATTTTGGGGATATTAATTTTAAGGATGGGATGGGATAGGGTATTAAACGATCCGCACAGCGGATTGTAGCCTTCTCATATGTTTATACCCTATCCCGTAGGGGTATATTAGTTTTGATACATAGTTTGTAACATAGAGAAATAATTTAGCTACATATACCTCAAAGTATATGGATCGACTCAGAATCGATAGCTGAGTCGATTTAGCCATGTCTGTCCGTCCGTCCGTCCGTCCATCCGTCCGTCCGTCCGTACGTCACCAGTTTTTGGGCCTTAAATTTTGAGCTAGGATAATGAAATTTGGTATATAGGATCCTTGGCCGAGTCACCAGAACAAGTGTAAAAATTTTTAAAATCCGCCCACTGCCACGACCCTTTTAGAAAAAACGTAGTTTTAAGCCAAACCGTAAGGAATTTCAAAAAAGCGTGTTTGCAACATATTTAGACAATCCTAATATCTATATTTCGTCCATACAAAGTTTTTTGCCACGCCCACTTTTTGGGGGCGTTTTTATTAAAAAACATTTTTTGTCAAAATTTTAAAACTTTCGAAAAAAATTTTGATGCAAATACTTCCGCAATGGTAATATAAACATTTTGTCAACAGATCATTTTCACCTACGCCCACATTTTGGGGGCGTTTTCTTACAAAAACCATTTGTATACCCCATCCCAAGGCATTAGCAATAGAAAACCGTTGTTTTTTGTCGAACCACAAAAGATTTTGATAAACTGTCTGAGCAATATATTGTGACAATGTCATTTTCTGTATTTCATCGCCATAAGGCCTATATTTTGAGGATATTAATTTAAAGGATGGGATGGGATAGGGTATTCAACGATCCGCATAGCGGATTGTAGCCTCTCATATGTTTATACCCTATCCCATAGCGGGGTATATTAGTTTTGATACTTAGTTTGTAACATAGAGAAATAATTTTGCTACATATACCTCAAAGTATATGGATCGACTCAGAATCGCTAGCTGAGTCGAATTAGCCATGTCTGTCTGTCCGTCCGTCCGTCCGTCCGTCTGTCTGTTCGTCACCGATTTTTGGGCCTTTAATTTTGAGCTAGGATAATGAAATTTGGTATATAGGATCCTCGTCCGTGTCACTAGAACAAGTGTAAAAATTTTTGAAATCCGCCCACTGGCACGCCTTCTTTTTAGAAAAACTTATTTTTTGGCCAAACCGTAAGGAATTTCAAAAAAGTGTCTGAACTGGATATTTAGACAATCCTAATAACTATATTTCGTTCACACAAAGTTTGTTGTCACGCCCACTTTTTGGGGGCGTTTTTAGTAAAAAACGCTTTTTATCCAATTTTAAAACTTTCGAAAAAATTTTTGATGAAAATACTTCCGCAATGGTAATATAAACATTTTGTCAATAGATCATTTTCACCTACGCCCACATTTTGGGGGCGTTTTCTTACAAAAACCATTTGTAAACCCCATCCCAAGGCATTAGCAATAGAAATACGTTGTTTTTTGTCGAAGCACAAAAGATTTTGAGAAACTGTCTGAGCAATATATTGTGACAATGTCATTTTCTGTATTTCATCGCCATAAGGCCTATAGTTTGAGGATATTAATTTAAAGGCTGGGATGGGATAGGGTATTCAACGATCCGCATAGCGGATTGTAGCCTCTCATATGTTTATACCCTATCCCATAGGGGGGTATATTAGTTTTGATACTTAGTTTGTAACATAGAGAAATAATTTTGCTACATATACCTCAAAGTATATGGATCGACTCAGAATCGCTAGCTGAGTCGAATTAGCCATGTCTGTCTGTCCGTCCGTCCGTCCGTCAGTCTGTCTGTTCGTCACCGATTTTTGGGCCTTAAATTTTGAGCTAGGATAATGAAATTTGGTACATGGGATCCTCGTCCGTGCCACCAGAACAAGTGTAAAAATTTTTGAAATCCGCCCACTGCCACGCCCCCTTTTTAGGAAAATTTATTTTTTGGCCAAACCTAAAGGAATTTAAAAAAAGTGTTTGAGCAGCATATTTAGACAATCCTAATATCTATATTTCGTTCATACAAAGTTTTTTGTCACGACCACTATTTGTGGGCGTTTTTAGTAAAAAACGCTTTTGTCCAAATTTTACAACTTTCGATAAAAATTTTGATGCAACTACTTCCGCAATGGTAATATAAACATTTTGTCCATAGATCATTTTCAGCTACGCTCACATTTTGGGGGCGTTTTCTTACAAAAACCATTTGTGTACCCCATCCCAAGGCATTAGCAATAGAAATACGTTGTTTTTTGTCGAACCACAAAAGATTTTGAGAAACTGTCTGAGCAATATTTCATATTTCATCGCCATAAGGCCTATATTTTGAGGATATTAATTTAAAGGAAGGGATGGGATAGGGTATTCAACGATCCGCATAGCGGATTGTAGCCTCTCATATGTTTATACCCTATCCCATAGGGGTATATTAGTTTTGATACTTAGTTTGTAACATAGAGAAATAATTTAGCTACGTATACCTCAAAGTATATGGATCGACTCAGAATCGCTAGCTGAGTCGAATTAGCCATGTCTGTCCGTCCGTCCGTCCGTCTGTCTGTTCGTCACCGATTTTTGGGCCTTAAATTTTGAGCTAGGATAATGAAATTTGGCATATAGGATCCTTGGCCGAGTCACCAGAACAAGTGTAAAAATTTTTAAAATCCGCCCACTGCCACGCCCCCTTTTTAGAAAAAACGTAGTTTAAGGCCAAACCGTAAGGAATTTCAAAAAAGTGTGTTTGCAACATGTTTAGACAATCCTAATATCTATATTTCGTCCATACAAAGTTTTTCGCCACGCCCACTTTTTGGGGGCGTTTTTAGTAAAAAACATTTTTTGTCCAAATTTTACAACTTTCGAAAAAAATTGTGATGCAAATACTTCCGCAATGGTAATATAAACATTTTGTCCATAGATCATTTTCACCTACGCCCACATTTTGGGGGCGTTTTCTTACAAAAACCATTTGTATACCCCATCCCAAGGCATTAGCAATAGAAATACGTTGTTTTTTGTCGAACCACAAAAGATTTTGAGAAACTGTCTGAGCAATATATTGTGACAATGTCATTTTCTGTTTTTCATCGCCATAAGGCCTATATTTTGAGGATATTAATTTAAAGGATGTTATGGGATAGGGTATTCAACGATCCGCATAGCGGATTGTAGCCTCTCATATGTTTTTATTCACTTTTTATACCCTATCCCATAGGGGTATATTAGTTTTGATACATAGTTTGTAACATAGAGAAATAATTTAGCTACATATACCTCATAGTATATGGATCGACTCAGAATCGAAAACTGAGTCGATTTAGCCATGTCTGTCCGTCCGTCTGTCGGCCGTACGTCCGTACGTCACCAGTTTTTGGGTCTTAAATTTTTAGCTAGAATGATGAAATTTGGTACACGTGGTGTTTGTTGGTCCCAGCAGAACAATTGTAAACATTTTATTTTTGAAATCCGCCCACTGCCACGCCCCCTTTTCAGAAAAACGTCGTTCTTGGCCAAACGGTAAGGAATTTTAAAAAACTGTCTGAGAAACGTAGTTAGACAATCGTAATATCTATATTTTGTTCATATAAAGTTTTTTGCCACGTCCTCTTTTTGGGGGCGTTTTAATAAAAATTGTTTTACGGTCAAATTTTAAAACTTTCGAAAAAAAAATTAATGCAGAATAATTAGTAATATTAACATAAACATTTCGTTCATAGATCATTTTAGCCCACGCCCACTTTTTGGGGGCGTTTTCTTACAAAAACCGTTTGTATACCCTACCCCATAGCATATGCAGGAGGAAAACGATGCGATGTGTTTTGTCAAACAACAAAAGATTCTGATAAACTGTTTGAACAATATGTTGTGACAATGTCATTTTCGATATTATAGGCTAATAAAGCCCACTTTTTTATTAATTTTAAGGATGGGATGGGATAGGGTATTCAACGATCCACACAGCGGATTGTAGCCTTCTCATATGTTTTAAAATGTTGCTTAATTTTATTTATTAGTTAGTATATACATGAGACCAGATTGAAACGTTTTACATACAAGAACATGACATTATAATCTATGCGCTGCGGAGGGAAAATGAATAATCAACTCAATATTAAAGATAATATTCACAGGCTTTTTTCTTTTAATTAAAATACATCCTGCAGCAAGTTATATCCTTTTCTTCCAATTCTTTCATTTTTAATTGTGGAGACTGACAGAAATATCTATTTGTGCATTGTATAATTGATTTTCTTGTAAACCTCAAAAAAGGTCCTCTTTTTTTCTTGCTGACTGCAGCATAAAGCCTATGCAGCTCTACAAATGGATATAATGGGTTTATAGATATAATTTTTAGACTGTAACATTCAAAGAGATGGTAATATAGAGAATAAGGGGATATGAAAGAGTTCATTTTGTAAGATAAAAATATACAATTATTGCAAAAAGAAGACTCGTTTTTATATACCAAAAGAATAATCATAGTCCTATGACATTACCAATCCTTTGAGAAAGCAAATGTAAAAATAGAAATAATAAGGAGAAAATTAAAAGACTTGCATGTCTGCCAGTGTGCTTAATATGTATACTGTCCTTTTACTCAGATATAATGTACCACACGGCCGACAGAATACTTATGAGCAGGCAACAGAAAAGATGAACGCAAATATGTATAAGAAATACTGCAATTTTTATCTCACTGCTGCTATGCTTTGTTAGTTCTCATTCGTTTGTCTACCAAGAAATGCAATCCGTATTTATTCTGCGCTTGTAGAGCCATTTGCTTTATCTTTCGGATTAGATTGTAATAGATAGATAAGAAATGTTAGGAACTAAAGCATGCAGCATTGCTTTTCCATTTCATTTGCATTTATGTTTTTATTTTTGGTGGTTGTATTTTTATACTTATACACTTATTTTTCATAACTAGATAGGCGGTTTGTTTGCCTAAGGCATAGGGAGATTGCAAAATCATATATCATCTATCTTACATTCAATGCTACTTATGTACTGTTTTCTAATATGTAAAACTTATCACATAATGGTCATACCCATAAACAATACATATTTGAACACATTTTTAAAGAACATCACCGATTATATCCCCATTTTTATAAAGACTTTTAGTAAGCTGATCGGGCACCAACATGACTTTTTCATTTCTATATGCAATGTGCTACAGAGACAAAAATCGTTTTATACCTACAATATATAACTGTTCACTATACATACATACATATATTTTGTAGGTATAATTAGTTTAAGTGGACAATTCAATACAGTAGTATTGTACACATAAATTCTAGTTATCATTACTCAGTAAACATTACTCTAAAATTCTGTTACCGCTATAAAAAACATATTAATTATCTAACCATATTATTGACTCTGCTTTTAGACTTCTTGATCTTCCTATAATATTGATTTCGAAATATGCTAGAACTTACACATTTTCAGGTGTATTCATCCCGATTTGTTCGGGCTTTACTTAATTAAATGTAGCCAGGTACAGCTTAAAGAATATTGATCGACTCGTAATCGCTAACTGAGTCGATTTAGCAATGTATGTACAGCTCGTATAGTTCTTGATTGAATCTTCGTCTCCGCATAGCCCGTCAACGTAAACGGGACCGAATATTTTTCGAAGAATTTGCAGGAATAGAGCAGGACTGGGATGACCAGGTTCTTATAGAGGATCTAAATTGATGAATACGTGGTGGGTTTAACTTGAGTCGCCAATATTGAATGGTTCGTTCTGCCTCACAGCGGAATGTTGTTCGTCGTCGCTGTTTAATAGCCTGCAGAAGTGGGTCTTCCATATCCTGAGCATCGACTGTGTTTCAACTACGATATTTCCTTGTTCATTCTGTTCTGTTCGATCCTTTTATCCTTGGCTCGAACGTTTTACACTTCGGTAAAACTTGCTGTCATCGTTCCTGGAGTTGCACCTCTCTATATATCCACGCGCTGTTCTGGTTTTCATCATCTTTGCATATAGAGCCCTGGCTGCTCTTTACCTGCAGATAACCCTTGTAGTCCTCGTTCTTGGCTGAGAACTTGGGTGAGTTTAATACATCTGCCACAATTGTTACGATTAAGGACTGTATTCGCCATACACCAGCCAAGCAGATGAGAAATTCCAGCAACTGGGGAAAGCCTATTGACCATTTATGACAATGAAAATAATCTGCAAAGAACGGCTGCAAGTTCGGGTTTGCATTTTTTATGTACAAAAGGTGAAATTATGTCAGACCCAGTGGATTTTTTTAACAGTCCAAATTGTCTAGGGCTCGTTCTATTTTTCGAGGTCGAAATTTTACTTTAAACATTTTTGAGGGTACGTGCGTTGATGTGACGTGCGTTGATTTCCTGAAAATATTTCACCGAGGATGTCGGCTTTTAGATCATATCTCTTAAAGGAAATGAGAGGGGTAAAATTATTATTGACTTCTTTTGCCTTTAAACAAAGAAGAAGTCGTATTAATAGATTTGGACATGTCTGTCTGTCAGTCAATCCGTCTGTCCGCCTGTCTGTCCGTCTGTCTGTCGGTGACTGGTTTTTAAGACTTACATTTTTAGCTAAGGTAATGAAATTTAGTATATTGCTATCCTTGTATATGCTGTTCGAACAAGTGCTCAAATTTTAATAATCCGCCCACTGCTAAACCCACTTTTTAGAAAAATCATATGTAAATCATATGTAATAGAAACACGTTGTTTTTTGTCGAACCATAAAATATTTTGATAAACTGCTGAACAATATATTAGGACAACGTCATTATCTATATTTTATCGTACTAAGCCCAAATTGTGGGGATATTAATTTAAAGGGTGGGATGGAAAATGGTATTAAACCTAAACTGTTGAGCGGATCGTAGCCTTCTCATATGTTTATGCCCCTATCCTATAGGGGTAAATTTGTTTTGATACATGGTTTATTACATGGAGAAACAATTTAGCAAGATATACCTCAAAGTATATGGATCGACTCAGAAACGCTAGCTGAGTCGACTATGTCATGTCTGTTTGTCTGTGAGGTAAAAATTTGGTAAACTTGCTCTTTGTTGCTCCCAGCAGAACAAGTGTAGACATTTTTCGCCTACTGCAACGCCACCTTTATTTAAAAACGTAGTTTTTGGTCAAACCATAAGGAATTTTGAAAAGCATCTGAGCAACATATTTAGAGAATTAGAATATCTATATTTCGTTAATACCAAATTTTTTGCCACGCCCACTTTTTGGGGGCGTTTTTAGTAAAAAACGCTTTTTGTCCAAATTTTAAAAAGTTCGAAAAAACTTTTGATGCGAATACTTCCGTAATGATAAAATAAACATTTTGTCTGTAGATCATTTTCAGCTACGCCCACATTTTGGGGGCGTTTTCTTACAAAAACCATTTGTAGGAATAGAAATACGTTGTTTTTTGTCGAGCCACAAAAGGATTTGATAAACTTTCTGAACAATAGCTATGTTGCGGTCACCATTAAGCCTACATTTTGAGGATATTAATTTTAAGGATGGGATGGGATAGGGTATTCAACGATCCGCACCACGGATTGTAGCCTTCTCATATGTTTCAAACTACTTTTACTAACGTTCAGTTCAACTACACCGTTATTTTTATTGTAAACTCTACTTATGCGACTAATAACCTCATGCATACCATAGTTGTATTTATGATTAGGTATATGTAAAATATTTAAACTACGCAGGTTAAAGGAACCTCCCCGGGAATTAAAACCTATATCACTTAATCGATCAGGAGCATCTATTTGTTCTGATAATAATTGGAGTAAGAAAACAATGTCACTCTTAAGTCTACGTTGTGACAAAGGCAACAGTTGCAGTAGTTTAATGCGACACCTATACGGGGTCAAATTCTGTAGATCATCCCATGGAAGACCACTCAAAGCAAATCTTATGAACTTATCTTGGACTGATTCAATTCCATTTGAATGAACTGCATAGAAGGGTGTCCAAACTTGTGAGGCATACTCCAAATGAGGGCGAACGAGACAGGTTTAAAGTGAAAGGGTGACGTAAGGGTCATTAAACTCTTTTGACCACCTTTTTATAAATCCCAAAATAGAGTTGGATTTATTGACTATAACGTTAATGTGTTTATTAAAATCCATTTTATGATCAAAGTAAACACCTAAATCATTAAAACTGTTTACACGACAAAGAGTGTGACTAGACAGAGTATAATTAAAATCTGAATGGGCACGTTTTCGTGAAAATGACATATGCTGGTACTTTGTAGGGTTCAGATTCAGACCGTTTTTAAGACACCATGTGGTAAAACTATTTAAATCGGTTTGAAGTAAAAGAGAATCGTTTAGATCTATATTAAAAATTTTCATGTCATCCACATTATATCAATATTTTGCTATCTCGAATACAAGCTTTAACATCGTTAATCGCAAGTATGAATAAAATTGGTCCTAAATGACTTCCTTGAAGTACGTCAGATTTGGCAACAAAATGGTTGGACTTAAAGTCACTAAACTTAACTTGGCACGTTCTCAATGAGAGATATGATTGAACCCAATAAATGAATCCTGGAGGGAAACCATATGCCTTAAGTTTAAAAATTATGACGTTATGTGATAACTGGTCAAATGCTTTGGAGAAGTGTGTATATATACAATCGATTTCTTTTTTATTTTCCAAACTATTGGAGCAATGATGCATAAATGTTAAGAATTTTGTGACAGTGGATTGATTTTTTACAAAGCCATGCTGTTCAGGCGTTATAAATACATTTTTCCATTGAGTTGGGAATACTCCTGTGGCGAGGGAGCTTTCAAACATATACTTAAGGTATGGCAAAAAAGCATCTTTGCATTGCTTTACGACTATTACTTATCTTAAGTAGTGTTTCATCGCCAAATGTAACGTTACTGAAGCTTACTTGATTGCAGTTATTGAGATAACTTAAATAATGTTCGTCTAAGACTAGTGGGGTATCAATAAATGATTTACTGAAGCAAATAAGATTGATGTAATTTGCGAGCTCGATGTTTTTATATTATTGTAAGAGAAATTGGCTGGACACCATCCGTTTTTCTCTTGGAATTGACAAATCCCCAGAAGCGTTTAGAGTCACTCTTAGCGTTCTCCATATTGACTATATAGCCATTATATAAACAACTATACATCGCAGAGAATTCATTAAAATAATTCTGGTACTAATCATAGTCGGTATGATTTTGGCTTTCTACAAAATTATTCCCGGCCCGGTTACGTCTATTTCGAACAGATTTAAGCTCTTTCGTGTACCGTAAGGAATATCAAAAAAACGTGTTAGCAACATATTTAGTCAATCCTAATATCTATATTTCGTCCATACAAAGTTTTTTGCCACGCCCACTTTTTGAGGGCGTTTTTAGTAAAAAACGCTTTTTGTCCAAATTTTAAAAAAATCGAAAAAAACTTTGATGCAAATGCTTCCGTAATGATAAAAAAAACATTTTGTCCATATATCATTTTCACCTACACCCACTTTTTGGGTGCGTTTTCTTACAAAAACCATTTGTATGCCTTACCCCAAGGCATATGAAATAGAAAAACGTTGTTTTTTGTCGAACCACAAAAGATTTTGATAAACAGTCTGAGCAATATATTGTGACAATGTCATTTTCTGTATTTCATCGCCATAAAACCTATATTTTTAGGATATTAACTTTAAGGATGGGATGGGATAGTGTTTTCAACGATCCGCATAGCAGATTGTAGCCTCTCATATGTTTATACCCTATCCCATAGGGGGGTATATTAGTTTTGATACTAAGTTTGTAACATAGAGAAATAATTTAGCTACATATACCTCAAAGTATATGGATCGACTCAGAATCGCTAGCTGAGTCGAATTAGCCATGTCTGTCTGTCCGTCCGTCCGTCCGTCCGTCTGTCTGTTCGTCACCGATTTTTGGGCCTTAAATTTTGAGCTAGGGCAATGAAATTTGGTATATAGGATCCTCGTCCGTGCCAACAGAACAGGTGTACACATTTTTTAAATCCGCCCACTCCCACGCCCCCTTTTTAGGAAAATGTATTTCTTGGCCAAACCGTAAGGAATTTTAAACAAGTGTCTGAGCACATATTTAGAGAATGGTAATATCTATATTTCGTTTATATAAAGTTTTTTGCCACGCCCACTTTTGGGGGCGTTATTTATAAAAAACGTTTTCTGGTCAAATTTTAAAATTTAAAAAAAGAATTTTGATGCACAATCATTGGTAGTATTAATGTGAACATTTCGTCTATAGACCATTCTAACCCACGCCCACTTTTTGGGGGCGTTTTCATACAAAAACCGTTTGTATACCCTACCCCATAGCATATGCAGGAGAAAAACGATGTTTTTTGTCAAACAACAAAAGATTCTGATAAACTGTTTGTGAGAATGTCATTTTCTATATTATAGGCCCATAAAGCCCACTTTTTGGAGATATTAATTTTAAGGATGGGATGGGATAGGGTATTCAACGATCCGCACAGCGGATTGTAGTCTTCTCATATGTTTTTTTATACAGCTGAAGAAGGCTATTTGACTTACAGCAAAGTCAAATATACTGGCTACACTGGCGTTAAGCCACGTTTCAGTTAGGGAGAATATGTCGTGTGAAAGCGCTTGGGAATTTGGAAAAAAATGTTTGGTTTATGTTTGGTCTTGGGGATATTAGTTTTACAGATGGGATGGGATAGGGTATTTAACGATCCGCACAGCGGATTGTAGACATCTCATATGTTTATACCCTATCCCATAGGGGTATATTAGTTTTGATACTTAGTTTGTAACATAGAGAAATAATTTAGCTACATATACCTCAAAGTATATGGATCGACTCAGAATCGCTAGCTATCCCATCACTATAAAGTGGGCTTATGTTCATATTAACATTACTAATGATTCTGCACCAACATTTTTTTCGAAAATTTTAAAATCCGACCGAAAAAAGTTTTTTATTAAAGAAGCCCCCAAAAAGTGGGCCTGACAAAAAACTTTATATGAACTAAATATAGATATTTCGATTCTCTAAATACGCTTCTAAGACACTTTCTTAAAATGCCTTACCGTTTGGCCAAAAACTACGTTTTTATAAGAAGGGGGCGTGGCAGTGGCGGATTTCAATAATTTTTACACTTGTTCTGCTGGAAGCAACAAAGAGTACGTGTACCAAATTTCATCATTCCAGCTCAAAATTTAAGACCCATAAACTGGTGACGTACGGATGGACGGACGGACGGACGGAAGGACAAACGTACAGACATGGCTAAATCGACTCAGCTATCGATTCTGAGTCTATCCATATACTTTGACGTATATGTAGCTAAATTATTTCTCTATGTTACAAACTATGTACCAAAACTAATATACCCCTATGGGATAGGGTATAAACACCAAAACTCAATTGAAACTTTCCACTGCCGATGTAAGATTTGTTCTTATTGATTCGTACGCTGCATATTCGGGAAAACACAATTCATCGGTTGCAGCCCTTGACTCACGCTCTGTAGTTAATAATGCTTAATCAGAATCAGGATAGGGTGTTAAAAGATCCACCCAGCGGATTGTAGCCTTGTCATATGTTGATACCCTATCCCATAGGGGTATATTAGTTTGATACATACTTTGTAACGTAGAGAAATAATTTAGCTATATATACCATAAAGTGTATGGATCGGCTCAGAATCGAGTCGAGTTGATTTAGCCATGTTTGTCCATCCGTCCGTACGTCACCAGTTTTTGGGCCTTCAATTTTAAGCTAGAATGATGAAATTTGGTACACGTGCTCAAGCGCGCGATCGAGGATATAGAGAGGTGCCACTCCAGAAACGATGTTCGCAAGTTGTACCAAAGTGTAAAACGTCAAAGTCAAGGATACGGGGCTCGAACAGAATCCTGTCGAGATGAACAAGGAAATATCAAAGTTGAGACACAGTCGATGCTGAGGATATGGAAGAACCACTTCTGCAGGCCGTTAAATGGCGATGACGAACAACATTCCGCTTTCAGGCAGAACGAACCATTTAATATTGGCAACGGCAGCGAGAACTGCCAACCACCCGACCTAGTGAAGTGAGGATAGCAATATCTTAACATAAGCTTAATAAGGCCGCCGGAAGTGACGGCCTCCCCGCTGAGCTTTATAAAGCTGGGTGAGATGACTAGGTATGTAACATCCACCAACTCATAAGCCAAATCTGGTCGGATGAAAGTATGCCTGAAGAATGGAACCCCAGCATCGTTTGCCCGATCCACAACAAACTCGTCCGTTTGTGTAGGATGACGATGGAGAATTCTCGCTGCTCCATCAGGGTCGGAAGGCGAAGGGTCGATACCAAAAAAGGATTTAGGCAAGGCGATGCGCTGTCATGTGACTTTTTCAATTTGATTCTTAAGAGGATTGTGCAAAACTCCCAAGCCAACACCAGATACACAGTTTTCCAAAAATCGGCGCAACTACTAGCATACGCCGACGATATTGATATCATTGGTAGGACTCAACGTGATATCATAGCCACGTTTGCTAATATAGAGAAGGAAGAAGCAAAAATGTGTTTAACAGTAAATAGGCATAAGACCAAGTATATGCTGTCAACACGAAAGGACACAGAAAATCGATCGTCAACATTGACAGATATAACTTTGAGGTAGTACGGGACTTTTTCTACCTCATCTCCGCTATTAACTCTGACGACAACATCTCGTCAGAAATCAAACGAAGAATTACTCTTGTCAATCGCTGTTACGGGCGAAGAAAGCAATTTAGTAGTAAAGCCCTCCCTCGAACTACTTAGGAGATCCTATATAAGACCCTGATCATCCCAGTCGTGCTCTACTGCGCTGAAGCATGGACCGTATCAAAAGCGGATGTAGAAATCCTTGGTCGATTCGAGAGAAAAATTCATCGAAAAATCTTCAGTCTCGTTTGCGTTGACGGGCTATGGAGACGACGATTCAACCACGAACTATACAAGCTGTACAGCGACATACCCCAAGTCAAATAACCTCGCTTTGGACGTTTAAGATGAAGGGAAGAACGAATGGACACCAGTCACCAATACTACGGCTCGCAGGGTCTTCGATTCCAAGCCAGACGTCGGACGCAGTAGAGGAAGACCTCGCCTTAAGTGGCGCTAATAAGTAGAAAGTGACCTCAACCAACTTGGAGTGCGCAACTGGAGGCAGTTATCTAAGGACTAAGGACCGTGTTAATTGGAGAGGCATGATGGTTGAGGCTCAAGTTCATCCCGGACTGTAGCGCCACTTAAGTAATTAAGTAAGCGATCCGAAATGTCACGACAGCTCTAAATAAAGGGTGATCCATTTCGAGGTTCCCTACTTTTTTAAAGAAAAAAACACAGAAAATTCAAATTTAATGGAGAATGTTTATTATCATTTGAAAGAACATTCTTTGGCATTTATTTTTTGAAGATTATGTCTATCAAATGTTGGCCGTTGCTACGTCGCAGATGGTCCATCCGTTGAGTCCAATTTTCGATCACTCGTTCGAGCATTTCGACTGGTAACTGGCGAATGACACGCGTGATGTTTTCCTCCAAGGCTTTATATATCCCCACAGGAAAAAGTCTAACGGTGTAATATCACACGATCTTGGTGGCCAATCGACCGGCCCAAAACGTGAAATTATGTGCTCACCGAAATGTTCTCTCAATAAGTCCATTGATTGATGCGATGTGTGGGAAGTGGCGCCGTCTTGCTGAAACCAAATGTCGCCGAGATCACGAGCTTCAATTTCAGGCATCAAATAGTCGGTTATCATGGCACTATAACGGTCGCCATTGACGGTTACGTTCGCACCGGCATAATTTACGGTCTTCGTGTACACTCTTAGCTACGGCCGCTATATTTTCCTAGACAGCGTGCTGGACGTGGTCTATTCGGTCGAATATTATCCAATAATGAATGCTGGGTCTCAAAATGGGTGATGGTGTTGCGAATAGTACGCTCAGTAGGCCGATTATGTTGACAATAAGTTGAGCGAAGTGCACGAAACATATTCCTGACAGAACGTGAATTTTCATAATAAAGTTGAACAATTTGTAAACGCGTAAGTCTTTCCATTATTGAATGCCAAACAAAACTAAACAAAAATAACATGACAGCATGACACGACTCACACTTGATCTGTCAAAAAAGGCTATTGAAAAAAGTATCTCTACTTGGATCACCCGTTATAAGGGCCAACGCGCTGAGGCTTTTAAGACGCTTCAAACACCGACACAAGCAGTAAGATCGTTTAATACCCTATCCCATCCCATCCTTAAAATTAATATCCCCAAATTATGGGCTTTATGGTAATGAAATATAGCAAATGACGTTGTCACAAGATATTGTGCGGACAGTTTATCAAAATCTTTTATGGTTCGACAAAAAATCAACGTTTTCTATGGCATATACAAATGGTTTTTGTAGGAAAACGCCCCCAAAAATTGGGCGTGGCAAAAAACTTTGTACGGACGAAATTTAGATATTTAGATTCTCTTAATATGTTTTTCAAACTATTTTTCAAAATTTCTTACGGTTTGACAAAAACGTTTTTCTAAGTGGTGGTGGGCGGATTTCAAAAATTTTTACACTTTATCTGCTGGGAGCAACAAAGAACACATGTACTAAATTTCATCATAAAATAGTTTATTGACGAAATGTTCATATTAATACTAACAATGATTCTGCATCAACATTTTTTTCGAAAATTTTAAAATTTGGCTAAAAAACGTTTTTATAAAAAACGCCCCCAAAAAGTGGGCGTGGCGAAAAACTTTATATGGACGAATTATAGATATTCCGATTCTCTTAATAAGCTGCTCAGACACTTTTTTTAAAATTCTTTACGGTTTGGCCAAAAAAAACGTTTTTCTAAAAAGGGGGCGTGGCAGTGGCGGATTTCAAAAATGTTTACACTTGTTCTGCTGGGAGCACGTGTACCAAATTTCATCCTTCTAGAAGAAGAAGAAGGACGGACAGACATGGGTAAATCGACTCAGCTATCGATTCTGAGTCGATCCATATACTTTGAGTTATATGTAGCTAAATTATTTCTCTATGTTACAAACTATGTATCAAAACTAATCCCTATGGGATAGGGTATAAAAAAGAAAATACTTCCAAGAAGCGCAGACGGTAGAAACCTCATTTTAGCATATAAAATAACAACTACTATATTTTTATACAATTTCGTTATTGAATACAAACGCTTTATTAATGTTATATATTACTATACCATAATTTCAACTACATGAAATTATCTGGCCTTAAAAAACCTTTTATCAGGGCCTAGATTTTTCTCACAGCCATTTATATAACATGCGTGTAAACTTCTTGTACTCTTGCGAACCCTAGAATTTCATGCCGTATCCGAACAGATAAGATAAGATAAGCGTTTCGTGACAAATGAAGATGAAGAAGATGGGAAAGTGAAAATCATTTTGTTGTTGACCCTTTCTACCACCCTGTCAAAACATTCAAGGTATTATGTATGGTATTAATTCCAATGCCTAGCAATGCTTTGTACAAAACATGAAATAATAATGAAAGCTCTTCATTCTCTATGTTGCTCCATCGCAGATGTCTGCGAGAGTTTACAGGAAAATCAATTTATACGATTTCGCGTCGCTCACAAGAACTCGGACAACAACTTTTCGAATTTTGCATTGTCACTTGAGCCAGCATGAACACAAAATTCAACTGACTCAACTGAATGGACTCTGGAGCAGTTGGATACTGACCCTAATTTTCATCGAAAATCATCTTTAGCAATGAGGCACATTTCTGGATTTGGGACAATGCCAATCCACATGAGATCAGGAAAAACTCACTGTTTGGTGTGAATTTTAGTCTTCGGGCCATATTTTTTTGAGAACAACGTTGGCCAAGCCATCACCGGCGAGCGATATAGGTTGAAGATTACCAACTTCTTTTGGCCTGAATCGCTAGCTGAGTCGATTGATGTCTGTCTGTCCGAGTGTCACCGAGTTTTAGGACTTAAATATTGACCTAAGATAATGAAATTTAGTATAAAGGATCCTTGTGGGAAGCTGCAGAACATGTGTAAAATATTTAAAAATCCGCCCACTTTTAAGAAAAACGTTATTTTTGGTTAAACGGTTAAGAATTTAAAAAAAAATTAAAGCGATATCTAGACAATCTGAATATCTATATTTCGTTCATATAAAGTTTTTTTTTTCCACGACCAATTTTTTGGGGCGTTTTTAGTAAATTGTTTTTAGTCCAAATTTTTAAAAGTTCGAAAAATTTTTTTTTTAATCTTAAGATATTGCCCATAGATCATATTCACCCACGTCCACTTTTTGGGGGCGTTTTCCTACAATAACCATTTGTATATCCCATTCCAAGGCATTAGCAATATAAATACGTTGGTTTTTGTGGAACACAAAAGATTTTGATAAACTGTCTGAATAATATGTTGTGACATTGTAATTTTCTATTTTTCATTGCCATTAAGCCCACATTTTGTTGATATTAATTTTATGGATGGGATGGGATAGGGTATTCAACGATCCGCACAGCGCATTGTAGCCTTGTCATATGTTTATATCCTATCCTATAGGGGTATATTAGTTTTAATACAAAGAGAAATAATCTAGCTAGATATACTTCAAATTAAATCGCTAGCTGAGTCGATTTAGCCATGCCTGTCCGTCCGTCCGTCCGTCTCCAGTTTTTTGGGCCTTAAATTTTGAGCTAGAAGGATGAAATACGTGGTCGTTGTTGCTCTCAGCAGAACAAGTGTAAACATTTTTGGAATCCAACCACTGCCACGCCCTTTTTAAGAAAAACGTAGAATATGGAAACATTTTTTGAACAACATATTTAGACAATCGAAGTATGTATATTTAGTTTATATAAAGTTTTTCCCACGCCCACTTTTGGGGGCATTTTCAGTAAAAAATGTTCGAAGAAAATTTTGATGCAGAATCATTGGTAATATTAATATGAACAATTCGTCTTTAGACCATTTGAACCCAAGCATACTTTTTGGGGTCGTTTTTATATAACAACCATTTTTATACACTACCCCATATACATATGCAGGATAAAAACCTTGTCTTTGGTAGAACTGTAAAAGTGTTTTATAAACTGTCTGAACAATTTGTTGTGACAACATCATTTTCTATATATAATCCCCATGCATGTGTTTTAAGCCATGTGTTTTAAGCATTGCCCACTTTTTGGGGAAATTAGTTTTACAGATGGGATGGGATAGGGTATTCAACGATCCACACAGCGGATTGTAGTCTTCTCATATGTTTTTATTCAATTTCACCATATCGCCATTAAGTTATAAAGGCCTCGTTAATTGTGTTATTTATAATAGAGTCTATAGGATTAATTTCGTTGAAATAATTGAGTGACTTTTCATACTCTAGTTCTACATTTCCATTGAGGAACTGGTATGATTTAGTCGGTCAATTTCAAAGTTTTATCCATATAACTTATTTCTCCATCATTTTGAATCAAAATACTGTTTCCAATTATTCCATTAAAATCATCATTGAAATTATTGGAATTCACAATCGTATTTTATAGGTAGTACATTTTTTTATTTTTGGAATTTTAACGTCTTTTGTGACGACTATTGGATTGCCTGCTGGGCGTATTGTCATGGGATTGATACGTGATTGGGTGTATTCTTTTGGTGAATCTTCGTCGCGTAGAAGATATTTGGTTGACCCTGTATCAATTAGAAGTCTTATAGATACATTTCCCTTTTTAACTTTCTCTTACAAAGAGAAAGATATTGTTTTCGTGAAAATTTTCGACCTCGAGATTTTGATTGATTCTAACATTACGATGATAGCGGAGCCTAAAAAAGTGGTTTTTGGAATTCCGTCCGTCGGTCCGTCGGTCCGTCGGTCCGTCTGTCCGTGACGGTCTCCCCAGCCTAAACGGCTTTACCGATTTTCTTCAAACTTCGTATCCAAGTTTGTTTTGGTCGTAATTCTAGGCCATTTTTTTTGTTTGCTTTTAGCCATGTTAAAACTGGTACCTGCCATATAAAAATTACACATAACCTCAATTTTCTCGAAAACGGCTCTAACGATTTTGATTAAACTTTATGTATACTATAACCATATTAGTTCCAACAAAACTGCATACCCAGTTTTTTTTCGAGAAAATCCATATAACGGATTTTGTCATTTAGGCCATATAAAGAAAATTGTTAATATCTCGCAAATTATTGTGTCAAATTGAATGAAATTTAATACATATACTACTATTACAGCTTGAAGCAATTCCACATAATTAGTTTTAGCCCAACTATTACTAAACGGAATTTTCAGTTTTGGCCAAAAACGGAAAATCATTATTTTTCACATTGACATCGATTCCTTCAAATTTTGGAGTAAAAATTCGTATAAATACATTTCGACATTATTTATATCATTTTAGCATCAATAATCAAAATGCTTATGATTAGATCTAACGCCCAACTTGCTGTGAAAGAGAAAGTTGCGTACGACCCAGTCGTGCACCCACCACTCGTTTAATTTAATATAGGGAAGTAAGGTTCCGAGGCTGAAATGCAAAAAAATTGGAACGTCATTGACAGATATAATTTTGAGGTAGTACGGGACTTTATTTACCTCGGTTCCGCTATTAACTACTGACAAGAACATCTCGTCAGAAATCAAACGAAGAATTACTTTTGCCAACCGCTGTTTCTTCGGGCTAAGAAGAAAATTTAGTAGTAAAGCCCTCACTCAAACTACTAAGGAGATCCTATATAAGACCCTAATCACCCCAGCCCTGCTCTACGGCGCTGAAGCCTGGATCTTATCAAAAGCGGATAAAGAAATCCTTGGTCTCGTTTGCGTTGACGGGCTATGGAGACGAAGATTCAACCAAGAACTATACGAGCTGTACAGCGACATACCCCTGGTCAAAAAACTCCGCATTGGACGTTTAAGATGGCTAGGACATGTAGATCGAATTGACACCAATACGCCGGCTAGCAGAGTCTTCGATTCCCAGCCAGACGTCGGACGCAGTAGAGGAAGACCTCGCCTTAAGTGGCGCGTACAAGTAGAAGTTGCGCAAAACTTGGAGTGCGCAACTAGAGGCAGTTAGCTAAGGAATTGGAGAGGCATGTTGGTTGGGGCCCAGGTTCATCCCGGACTGTAGCGCCACTTAAGTAAGTAAGTAAGTTAACTTTCAGCTATAAGTACTCATTTTCTATCAGTAAGGGTACGCACAAGTTACGTTTACGGTGGTGTCATCGCTGTCCTCCTGTAGATTCTCCATGTACCGGACGACGATCAAATTCATTCACACATTGAGAAACCCAAAAAAGTGGGTCCGGCAATTATGTCGGCCATTCGGTCTGTTGGTCTGCGATCGTAGCTGAAGACCAAACGCTAGACGAAATTACTTGAAATAAAGGGTGATCCATTTCGAGGTTCCCTACTTTTTTAAAGAAAAACATATGAGAGGCTACAATCCGCTATGCGGATCGTTGAAAACCCTACCCCATCCCATCCTTAAAATTAATATCCTCAAAATATAGGCCTTATGGCGATGAAATACAGAAAATGACATTGTCACAATATATTGCTCAGACAGTTTATCAAAATCTTTTGTGGTTCGACAAAAAACAACGGTTTTCTATTGCTAATGCCTTGGGAGGGGGTATACAAATGGTTTTTGTAAGAAAACGCCCCCAAAATGTAGGCGTAGGTGAAAATGATCTATAAACAAAATGTTTATATTACCATTGCGGAAGTATTCGCATCAAAATTTTTTTCGAAAGTTTTAAAATTTGGACAAAAAACGTTTTTACTAAAAACGCCCCCAAAAAGTGGGCGTGGCAAAAAACTTTGTATGGACGAAATATAGATATTAGGATTGTCTAAACATGTTGCAAACATACTTTTTTGAAATTCCTTACGGTTTGTCTTAAAACTACGTTTTTTCTTAAAGGGGGCGTGGCAGTGGGCGGATTTTAAACATTTTTACACTTGTTCTGCTGACTCGGCCAAGGATCCTATATACCAAATTTCATTATCCTAGCTCAAAATTTAAGGCCCAAAAATCGGTGACGAACAGACAGACGGACGGACGGACGGACGGACGGACGGACGGACGGACGGACGGACAGACAGACATGGCTAATTCGACTCAGCTAGCGATTCTGAGTCGATTCATATACTTTAAGGTATATGTAGCTAAATTATTTCTCTATGTTACAAACTAAGTATCAAAACTAATATACCCCTATGGGATAGGGTATAAAAACACAGAAAATTCAAATTTAATGGAGAATGTTTATTATCATTTGAAAGAACATTCTTTGGCATTTATTTTTTGAAGATTATGTCTATCAAATGTTGGCCGTTGCTACGTCGCAGATGGTCCATCCGTTGAGTCCAATTTTCGATCACTCGTTCGAGCATTTCGACTGTTAACTGGCGAATGACACGCATGATGTTTTCCTCCAAGGCCTGAATCGAAGCGGGTTTGTCGGCATAAGCTTTTGACTTTACATATCCCCACAGGAAAAAGTCTAACGGTGTAATATCACACGACCTTGGTGGCCAATCGACCTTTGGGACGGTCGAAATTATGTGCTCACCGAAATGTTCTCTCAATAAGTCCATTGATTGATGCGATGTGTGGGAAGTGGCGCCGTCTTGCTGAAACCAAATGTCGCCGAGATCACGAGCTTCAATTTCAGGCATCAAATAGTCGGTTATCATGGCACTATAACGGTCGCCATTGACGGTTACGTTCGCACCGGCATAATTTACGGTCTTCGTGTACACTCTTAGCTACTGCCGCTATATTTTCCTAGACAGCGTGCTGGACGTGGTCTATTCGGTCGAATATTATCCAATAATGAATGCTGGGTCTCAAAATGGGTGATGGTGTTGCGAATAGTACGCTCAGTAGGCCGATTATGTTGACAATAAGTTGAGCGAAGTGCACGAAACATATTCCTGACAGAACGTGAATTTTCATAATAAAGTTGAACAATTTGTAAACGTTGTTCACGCGTAAGTCTTTCCATTATGAAATGCCAAACAATACTAAACAAAAATAACATGACAGCATGACACGACTCACACGTGATCTGTCAAAAAAGGCTATTGAAAAAAGTATCTCTACTTGGATCACCCGTTACTATATTCTTGGGTTAACACACGCACGGATTTTTCAGTTAGTGTTATAGGGAAACACTAGTGATACTGGAAACCAACTCTAACGATTTAGACTAAACTTAACTAATGTTAATATTTTAAAATTAAATGCTTATACAATTGTTTCCTAAAAACTCGTTATTATAATCAGTGCCTAAAAGTGTCCTACTTAAATGGTCGCCATTAACCAAAAAACACAATTTAATGTTCTTTACATTTTTCTGATAACGTATATAATTTTACTGATTTCAAATTCATTTATAATAATTTCACTATAAGAATTCTCAAAATCACATAACCATTCACCCATCCACCACTCGTTTTGTATAATCTTACAATTTTCTTATAGTAGATACTGTTTAATCTGGCTTTCGCAATCTCTATTCAAACGCAGAACCAGGTATTAACATTTGCACTTGTGAGACAATTTAATGTCTTGATGTGAAGTAAACTCCACCAGAAAATTAATTTTTTTAATGTATTTTCAGCAGAGCAGCGATATTCTTAGCCAGCCCCCACAATGAATTATTATTGAACTATTATTCCAATTAAATAAATACAAGTTTTGAATGAAGTAAATAAAAACATAATCTCGTTACCTACCATAATCCTTAAATATTCAATCCACCCCTTGATTTATTAACAAAAAAAAGAAATAAAAATAAATTTCCTCTTCCAATAAAACAAATGAACATGTTTTTACCCTTTTTGGCCAATTTAAAAATTGAGTTACTGCTTTACAAAACCGCTGACATAATGTGTATGCAGTACATATGCATCTATACCTATATGAAAAGCTGCGTAGTATATGTCGCAGGAATCTTATTTTTAAAAAAATGCAAATCCTGCGAATATCTAAAACCAAGCTCTTTTTTGCTGATGCACCTCCATCATTATTCTTTTCTTATGCATACGTGTATTATACGTACACAAGGGTGAAGCGGTAGGTGTGGAACATAATATATCTGTTTATATTCAAGATTCAGTGCTCTACATTAATTTGTGTCTTGTGAACGAAGAGTAAGCATTAACCGTCATCTTTTAAATAATCTTAATTTTCTTGTGGTTCTTATGGTTTTAAAGAGCTATACATAAGTACTCACTCTAAATAATTCTTGTTTTTCTTCCTCGCTTGCTGGTGATTGTGTGCATTATGTGCCATGGGCATTTCCAACGGCACGTGGATTATTTTGTTTCATGACTTGAAGCAAAGTATATATACTCGTTTATTATGATATTACTTGATCCTAATAGAGGAGGCATTGGTTGCATGAAATAAAAATCAAACTCAATGTTTTCATCAAACGTAATATTAAGATGACGGGGAATCTCTAAAAAGTGTATCCTGTAATTTTGTCCGTCTGTCGATCAGTCGGTCAGTCGGCTTGTGATCGCAAATAAAGGCTTAAATGCATAACGAAAGACTAAATTTGATTAACGAGTTTCATTGGTAAATGGAGTTTCGGAATTGGCACTATAGGGCCAAACTAATTAGAGTGGCTGCCAGCGTGTTTGCCAGCGCACTTAGAACGTTAGCACTACTGGGTCACTACAAGTGTTCAATCTAGTTTATTCCTATCTATCTGCTAAACTATTTTTTTTAAATTATTAGAGGATTTGTCGGGGTATATTGATGTTTATTACAGTTTAACTGTAAAGTAATAATCTCCACATTCAAGTACTCTAAGATGTACTGAGTGGTTTATATTATAAATGTACGTATAAGAATATGATCAATATCAGAAGGGGGGGTTAAATTATTATTTATACGATCTTTTATGTTGATTTGCAAATATATATATTTTATATATATATAATAATTAGGTGGGATATATTGGAAAGGTGCCATAGATTTAACACTTGGCATCAAATGTTACCTACATGTACCTACGCTTTTACTGAATTACTTTAAATTCAGTATTAGGAGTTCCTAGGATAATTTTTTACAGTCTAGCGGATAAGGAGTAAGTACGTACGACCCAGTCGTGGACGCACTACTCCTTTGAAAATTGCAATATCAAAAATAAGCATTTACCTCTTCCTCTTTAATTCGATGATATTAGTCGAATCTTAAAATCAGTTTAGCGTATGTGAATCTATATCAATCGATGATATATTTTTGTGTCAGTATGGGAAAATGCATAACCCACTCCATCTTGCTTTGGAAAGTAAATTAAAAACATATGAGAAGGCCTAAATCCGCTGTGCGGATCGTTTAATACCCTATCCCATCCCATCCTTAAAATTTATATCCCCAATATGTAGGTTTTATGAAGATGAAATATAGAAAATGACAACATATTGTTCAGACAGGTTATCAAGATCGTTTATAGTTCGCAAAAACAACACGTTTCTCCTGCATATGCTATGGGGTAGGGTATACAAATGGTTTTTGTAAGAAAAAGCCCCTAAAAAGTGTGCGTTTATTGTTATACCCTATCCCATAGGGGTATATTAGTTTTGATACATAGTTTGTAACATAGAGAAATAATTTAGCTACATATACCTCAAAGTATATGGATCGACTCAGAATCGATAGCTAAGTCGATTTAGCCATGTCTGTCCGTCCGTCCGTCCGTCCGTACGTCACCAGTTTTTGGGCCTTAAATTTTGAGCTAGAAGGATGAAATTTGGTACACGTGCTCTTTTTGCTCCTAGCAGAACAAGTGTAAAAATTTTTGAAATCCGCCCACTGCCACGCCCCCTTTTTAGAAAAATGTGTTTTTTGGCTAAACCATAAGAAATTTTAAAAAAGTGTCTGAGAAACGTAGTTAGAGAATCGTAATATATATATTTCGTTATTATAAACATTTTTGCCACGCCCACTTTTTGGGGGCGTTTTTAATAAAAAACGTTTTACGGTCAAATTTTAAAATTTTCGAAAAAAATTTTGATGCAGAATAGTTAGTAATATTAATATAAACATTTCATCCATAGATCATTTTAGCCCACGCCCACTTTTTGAGGGCGTTTTCTTACAGAAACCGTTTGTATACCCTATACCCCATAGCATATGCAGGAGGAAAACGATGTGTTTTGTCAAACAACAAAAGATTCTAATAAACTGTTTGAACAATGTGTTGTGACAATGTCATTTTCTATATTATAGGCTAATAAAGCCCACTTTTTGGAGATATTAATTTTAAGGATGGGATGGGATAGGGTATTAAACGATCCGCACAGGGGATTGTACTCTTCTCATATGTTTTTTTTTTCTATTTTATCCACATCGTGTTTTTAGCCATGCCCACTTTTTTGGAGATTTTAGTTTTATGGATAGGATGGGATAGGGTATTCAACGATCCGCACAGCGGATTGTAGCCTTCTCACATGTTTTTATTTTTATACCCTATCCCATAGGGGGGTATATTAGTTTTGATACTTAGTTTGTAACATAGAGAAATAATTTTGCTACATATACCTCAAAGTATATGGATCGACTCAGAATCGCTAGCCATGTCTGTCTGTCCGTCCGTCCGTCCGTCTGTAAGTTCGTCACCGCTTTTTGGCCTTAAATTTTGAGCTAGGATAATGATATTTGGTATATGGGATCCTCGTCCGTGCCACCAGAACAAGTGTACAAATTTTTGAAATCCGCCCACTGCCACGCCCTCTTTTTAGGAAAACGCATTTTTTGGCCAAACCATAAGGAATTTCAAAAAAGTGTCTGAGCAGCATATTTAGACAATCCTAATATCTATATTTCGTTCATACAAAGTTTTTTGCCACGCCCACTTTTTGGGGGCGTTTTTAGTAAAAAACGCTTTTTGTCCAAATTTTAAAACTTTCGAAAAAATTTTTGATGCAAATACTTCCGCAATGGTAATATAAACATTTTGTCCATAGATCATTTTCACCTACGCCCACATTTTGGCGCCGTTTTCTTACAAAAACCATTTGTATACCCCATCCCAAGGCATTAGCAATAGAAATACGTTGTTTTTTGTCGAACCACAAAAGATTTTGAGAAACTGTCTGAGCAATATATTATGACAATGTCATTTTCTGTATTTCATCGCCATAAGGCCTATATTTTAAGGATAATAACTTAAAGGATGGGATGGGATAGGGTATTCAACGATCCGCATAGCGGATTGTAGCCTCTCATATGTTTTAATAGCTAGCTGATTCCCAGATGGAATGCGACCTTTAAAAATGTCATAAAAATCCCATAGGGGGGTATATTAGTTTTGATACATAGTTTGTAACATAGAGAAATAATTTTGCTACATATACCTCAAAGTATATGGATCGACTCAGAATCGCTAGCTGAGTCGAATTAGCCATGTCTGTCTGTCCGTCCGTCCGTCTGTCTGTTCGTCAGCGATTTTTGGGCCTTAAATTTTGAGCTAGGATAATGAAATTTGGTATATAGGATCCTCGTCCGTGCCACCAGAACAAGTGTAAAAATTTTTGAAATCCGCCCACTGCCACGCCCCCTTTTTAGGAAAACTTATTTTTTGGCCAAACCGTAAGGAATTTCAAAAAAGTGTCTGAGTAGCATATTAAGACAAAACTAATATCTATATTTCGTTCATACAAAGTTTTTTGCCACGCCCACTTTTTGGGGGCGTTTTTAGTAAAAAACGCTTTTTGTCCAAATTTTTTTGAGCAATATATTGTGACAATGTCATTTTCTGTATTTCATCGCCATAAGGCCTATATTTTGAGAATATTAATTTAAAGGATGGGATGGGATAGGGTATTCAACGATCCGCATAGCGGATTGTAGCCTCTCATGTTTGTCACTATGTAAATGCTGTATATGGCAATTGGTTGGTGGTTTCAATATCGGAGTAACAATAGTGTTTGGGGTTTTGTCCGAATTGTGTATCTTCAAGTTCTTAGTTTGTACATTTTTTGTCTCGTACTTGTTGATATGTTTTAATTTATTATATTCACTACACTTATATCATGTACAAATGAAAAGTACCTTGAGTTAATTTTTAGGAAAACTTATTTTTTGGCCAAACCGTAAGGAATTTCAAAAAAGTGTCTGAGTAGCATATTTAGACAATCCTAATATCTATATTTCGTTCATACAAAGTTTTTTGCCACGCCCACTTTTTTGGGGGCGTTTTTAGTAAAAAACTCTTTTTGTCCAAATTTTAAAACTTTCGAAAAACATTTTGATGCAAATACTTCCGAAATGGTAATATAAACATTTTGTCTATAGATCATTTTCACCTACGCCCACATTTTGGGGGCGTTTTCTTAAAAAAACCATTTGTATACCCCATCCCAAGGCATTAGCAATGGAAATACGTTATTTTTTGTCGAACCACACAAGATTTTGAGAAACTGTCTGAGCAATATATTGTGACAATGTCATTTTCTGTATTTCATCGCCATAAGGCCTATATTTTGAGGATATTAATTTAAAAAATGGGATGGGATAGGGTATTCAACGATCCGCATAGCGGATTGTAGCCTCTCATATGTTTTAATAGCTAGCTGATTCCCAGATGGAATGCGACCTTTAAGCAATGTTGCCTAAAGGTGAAAATCGATTATAGATACCGATTTTGCACTTAAGTATAATACTAAGACGTGTCCTAAAGTTAGACAACATCTAAAATGCTTACATACGGCTTTTAGAATTTAAGAACTTAATTTCAAAACTTTAGAATTATGTCATATTTCAACAATAAAATGTATGACATTCCCAAAGGCATTTTTACTCTCACTGATAAATTTACGCTGATGTTATAAATATTTTAAGGGACATCTGATAAGTTCAGGAGTGCAAAATCCTGCAAAGTGATCTTAATGTATCAATGTTTAACATTCTGTGGTAAATTTAATAAGTTTTTATTGTTAAAATCACAGTGAAAATAAGAATTTTACCGTGTCATTAAAAAGAGATTAGCTCGAAGATCATTCGTTACATATAATTAAAGATATTTAAATTATATAAAAAATAAGAGATTAGCTCGAAGATCATTCGTTCCATATAATTATATATATAAAGATATATAAATAATCCTTATTTTTGAATAATTTAACAAATTTTGTTTGACCGCCCTAGTATTTGTAACCACGTAAAAGAACAAAAAAAAAACTCCAAGCAATGTGGGTGCATTTCCTTATATGGGGGTGGTTTAATATCAAGCAAAGCACTTGTGAATCAACAGAACGTAAGAAATAAACACAAAAATGAAGATATAAAGGAAATATGTCTTGAGTTGAAGAAGAAAGCTTTCTGTATATAATTAAGTATATATTTATATGTTGAAAGAGAAAGCTACAGTCATTTGCACATATTATTATATTGGAGTGCTTTTCTTTTGAAAACTTTTTAAGGAAATATTTTTTAGGAATATATATATATATATATATATATATATATATATATTGTATGAATTAGATTTTTTTAACTTAGAAATAAAAATTATATAAGTTAAAAAAAGCATGCAAATCTACTCAAAAATTGTCTTTTACCACATTTGATTGTATATAATATTTTTAACTTAACTAATTATTTAAAAGTCACAATTTAGTAAAATTCAGTGTTCAGTGCAATTCCAGCAATTGCAATAATATTTGCCTCTTAAATCAGTCATTTTCAAAAGTACCGTTATGGCGAAAACCTGCTTACAATATTTTTATCAATAACTTTAGAGCCGTTATCATGAAAATCGCATTTTTAAAATTCCATTTTATAGAAGGTACCGTCAATTTTAGAACTGTGGCATATGTTATTGCTGCTGGCAACGACACAAACGTATATACTTAATGGCAACACCTACTCTCACTCGCTACTTTGACAGCCACATGTAAAAGTCTTTTTGACAATTGACACTTTTCTTTTTTACTTACCGCTCTTACAACGTGTATCATCTATTGCGAAAACCTAACCTATTTTTACTTAAATAAATTAAACGTCTAAATTTTATAGTCTTAGTGGAAGACCCGTTTTTTATTTAGTTTGTTTACGGACATTTGTGGAAAAGCCACCACATATTGGTGACCCCGACCGCAGTTACAATGAGCACGGATGAAAAAATGGCCAGCGAACAAAGCAGCAGCAACGATAATCCATCAACCAACGAGGAACGGAGCAGCAACGAAGGCGCGGAGATAGCAAAAGTGTCTATCAGAATTCCACTATTCTGGAAAGCGAAACCCGAACTATGGATTGCACAAGTCGAATCACAATTCATAGCAGCTGGCATCACAAACGATAGAACAAAATACCACACGATTGTCGCCGCGATGGAAAGCACAATTCTTTCACAAGTAAGTGATTTAATACTTAGGCCACCGACTACTGATATGTATGTAACCCTAAAAAATCGCTTAATTGACCAATTTGCGGACTCGGAGCAAAAGCGAATAAAGAAACTGCTCCAGGATCTAGAGCTAGGCGACACTCGCCCTTCACATTTGCTGCGGGAAATGCGCGATCTGGCTGGCACCGAGATGAACGATAATATGCTAAAATCAATTTGGATGAATAGACTACCGCCGAAAGTACGGTCTATTATTTCAATTAGCAGTGATTCGCTTGACAAAGTAGCACTTCTAGCTGACAAAATTGTTGAAGTAAACGACCAACGTGCCGATGATGAACATGCTTAGTACACGTGAATCTCCCAACCAACAAACATCGCTGGAGAAGCAACTGGCGGAGATTACGAGGGAGATAGCATCCATAAAAGCAACGATACACCATCACTCGAGAAGCAGAGACAGGAGCCATCATCGTTCGCGCGCACGCACACCGTCAGCACACAGGGATTTTGACATCTGTTGGTACCACCATAAATTCGCCGATGACGCAAAAAAATGTCGCAAACCGTGCAAGAAAGCTTTAAACTAAGAAGTCTGTCATCAAGGACGGTGAATGACAGACTTAACGCACCAAACAACCGTCTTCTCGTAGCCGACACCAACACAAACACGAAGTTTCTAATCGACACTGGTGCCGACGTCAGTGTCATTCCCCCCACTCGTTCACGACGTCTATCTCCAGATGACAATATATTTCTGTACGCAGCCAACAAATCACGAATAAAAACATTTGGAGAAAAAACGATGGTGCTCAACCTGGGACTGCGCCGACCCTTCAGGTGGACTTTTGTTGTGGCCGACGTGTCACATCCGATATTGGGGGCAGACTTCTTGTCCCACTTCAACATACTAGTTAGTCTACGGCATCACAAATTGATTGATGGATTAACGAAGACAAGTAGTGGATGCACCATCACTCAGATACAAAAGGTATTATATAACTTAACTCGTATTAATAACGCACTTACGTTCCAGGATTTACTTACTGAGTTCAAGGACATTACGCAGAACAACATATTACCGAAACCTGCACCTCACGCAATAACTCACCACATCGTGACAACAGGCCCGCCAGTGTTTGCCAAGCCACGACGACTGTCGCCGGAGAAACTCAAAGCAGCCAAAGCAGAAATCAAGTTCCTTCTTGAGTCTGGTATATGCCGCCCTTCGCGAAGTCCATGGGCGAGCCCATTGCACATGGTGCGAAAGAAGAATGGTGAGTGGAGACCGTGTGGCGATTTTAGGCGATTAAACAGCATCACTGAACCGGATCGATATCCGATTCCGCATTTGCACGATGTCACTCAAGGTTTGCACGGATGCCAAATCTTCTCAACCATTGACCTACGACGAGCTTACCATCAACTGCCCGTGGAGCCAGCTGACGTACCAAAGACTGCCATCACGACTCCATTCGGTATGTTTGAGTTTGTCTATATGTGCTTCGGTCTACGCAACGCCGGACAGACATTCCAGAGATTTATGGATCACATCCTTCGCGAATTCGATTTCGCTCGACCATACCTAGACGATATACTCATATCCTCAACAGACGTTGACGAACATCGCCAACACCTTCGTCTCGTTTTTGAGAAGCTGCGGGAGTTCGGCGTCGTTATCAATACATCGAAATGTGTACTAGGCAAACCCGAGGTACGGTTTTTGGGTTAGTTGGTCAGTAAAGAGGGAGTCAAACCACCACCAGAGCGAATCGAGGCGCTAAGAGATTTTAAGCTACCCGAAAGAGCGTGCGATCTAAGACGTTTTTTGGGAATGATCAACTTTTTCCGGAGATTTTTGCCCCATGCCGCGGAAGAGCAGCTGCTGCTATCAAGACAAATCAAGGGTAACAAGAAAAATGATAAATCGATGATCAACTGGACGGAAGATACCATACAGGCATTTCAACGCTGTAAAGACAGTTTATGCAAAGCCACCCTGCTTAATTTCCCGAAACCAGGTGCGCCCTTGTCATTAACGGTTGATGCCTCCAGCAGTGCTCTTGGAGCAATTCTCCAACAACATGTCGGCGATAATTGGCAGCCTCTTGGATTTTACTCTGAACGGTTCAACTCAGCTCAGCAAAGGTACAGTACCTACGATCGCGAGCTCCTTGGTGCGTACAAGGATGTCAAATATTTTCAATACATGCTCGAGGGCAGAGAATTCACGATTTTTACGGACCATAAGCCGTTGCAGTTCGATTTCCAACAAAAAATCGAGAAGGCTTCGCCGAGGCAAACACGTCATTTAGATTTTTTGGCGCAATTCACAACTGATATTCGCTACCTTCCTGGAAAAGACCACATCGTGGCGGACAGATGCTATTCATAGATGCTATTCACGTTCCAGAGACGATCAACTTCGAGAAATTAGCGGAGAGTCAGTCGAACGATGAGGAGCTAAAGGCATTTTTAAATACCAAATCTACTTTTAAAACCTTTTGTCATTCCAGGTACCAATGCAGAGGTACTTTGCGATGTATCAACAGGAAGAATACGTCCTTACTTAACGAAGAAGTTTCGCCAAATCGGATTCCAATCGATGCATAACCTCAGTCATACAGGCGCCGACAAAACAACAAAATTGGTAGCTGAGAAGTTCGTTTGGCCCAATTTAAAAAAAGATTGCCGTTTGTGGACTCGACTTTGCATACCTTGTCAACGAGCAAAAATTCAAAGGCATAATAAGTCACCGATTTCAACGTATGCATTACCTGAGTGCAGATTTGTACACGTTAATATGGACGTTGTTGGACCGCTTCCACCCTGTAAAGGCTACCGTTACTGCCTTACATGCGTCGACCGTTTCACCCGCTGGACAGAAGCCTACCCCATGGAAGACATCACTACGGAAACGATCGCATTCATGTTTTACACAAACTGGATTTCCAGATTCGGAGTACCGCTACGACTAACAACCGACCAAGGACGACAATTCGAGTCCTTCTTTTTTCGCGACCTTACCAGACTGCTCGGCGTGAAGCACTTGAGGACGACCGCTTATCACCCCGCATCGAATGGTAGCATCGAGCGATATCACAGGTCGTTAAAAGCTTCGATTAAATGCTATCAGACAGAGAAGTGGGTCGAGGTACTGCCGTTAATTCTGTTGGGCTATCGTTCAGCGTACAAAGAGGACTTAAAAGCAACTCCAGCGGAGATGGTATACGGTGATGTGCTTCGTTTGCCGGGTGAATTTTTGCACAAGCAACCAGACGAGCCCGTAGAAGAAACTGACTTCGTGAAACAGCTGCGAACGACTATGCAGAAGTTGAGATCATCAGAAGCATCCAATCATGCAAAGTGCTCACCATTCATGGAGAGCTCCTTGACCACTACACCGGCAGTCTTCATACGAAGTGATGCAGTCCGACGTCCATTGCAAGCACCATACGAAGGCCCCTATCAAGTGCTCGAGCGTTCCGATAAATATTTTAAAGTAGACATCCGCGGAAGAAAAAGCAACGTAAGCATCGATCGATTGAAAGCAGCGAAAGAAAGAAAGAAAGTTTTGATACATAGTTTATAGCATAGAGAAATAATTTTGCTACATATACCTCAAAGTATATGGAACGACTCAGAATCGCTAGCTGAGTCGAATAAGCCATGTCCGTCCGTCCGTCTGTCTGTTCGTCACCGATTTTTGGGCCTTAAATTTTGAGCTATGATAATGAAATTTGTTATTTAGGATCCTTGCCCGTGCTTTTTGTTGAACCACAAAAGGTTTTGATAAACTGTCTGAGCAATATATTGTGACAATGTCATTTTCTGTATTTTATCGCCATAAAGCCCACATTTTGAGGATTATATTTTAAAGACGGGATGGGATAGGGTATTAAACGATCCGCACAGCGGATTGTAGCCTTCTCATATGTTTTTTTTACTAAAAACTACCCCAACAATTTGGATTGGCAAAAAACTTTATATGAACGATGTATAGATTGTCTAAATATTTTGTGTAGAAAGTTTTTCAAAATTCTTAATCGTTTAACCAAAAAGAACGTTTATCTAAAAAGTTGGCGAGGCACTGGGCGGATTTTGAAAATTTTTACACTCGGACAAGGATCCTATATACCAAATTTCATTATCCTAGCTCAAAATCGGTGACATACAGACAGACGTGGCTAAATCGACTCAGCTAGTGATTCTGATAAGGTATTCAACGATCCGCACAGCGTATTGTAGCATTTTCATATGTTTATACCTTACCCCATAGGGATATATGTATTAGTTTTGACATTAAGTTTGTAACATAGAGAAATAATTTAGATATATCTCAAAGTACATGAATCAATTCAGAATCACTAGCTGAGTGGATCTAGCCATGTTTGTCTGTCCGTCTGTCTGTTTGTCCGTCAGTGTGTCACCGATTTTTGGCCTTCAATTTTGAGCTAGAGTGTTGAAATTCAGTATGTAGACTCTCTGAGTCACCGACGTAGAGAACAAGTGTAAACATTTTTGAAATCAGCCCACTGCTACGTCCCCTTTTTATAAAAAAGTATTTTTTGGCCAAACCGTAAGGAAATTTTAAAAAATATCTGTGAAACATGTTTAGAAAATCTCATTGTCTTTATTTCGTCTATACACGCCCACTTTTTGGAGTGCTTTTAAAAAAAAAAAACTTTTTTGGTACATTTTTAAAATTTTTGGAAAAACTTTCTATGCAAGATCATTGGTTATGATAATATAAACATTTCGTCTATAGATCATTTTAACCCACGCCCACTTTTTGAGGGTGTTTTTCTCAAAAACCATTTGTATACTCTAGCCAAAGGCATATGCAATAGAAAAACGTTGTTTTTCTCGAACCATAAAAGATAAACTGTGTGAACAATATGTTGTGACAACGTCATTTTCAATATTTTATAGCCATAAAGCCCACATTTTGGGGATATTGATTTTAAGGATGGGATAGGATAGGGTAGTAAACGATCCGCACAGCGTTGCATTCCGCCTACAATTTCACATTCCAAAATTCGGCATTCTGCTGGAATACTATTCCGAACGAGGTCCAATTGAATTTGTCCGATCAAATATTACCTTTTTCTCCCATTAAAACATTTTTATTCCCTATCCCATAGGGGTATATTAGTTTTGATACATAGCTTGTAACACAGAGAAATAATTTAGCTACATATACCTCAAAGTATATGGATCGACTCATCGACTCGATAGCTGAGTCGATTTACCCATGTCTGTCCGTCCGTCCGTCCGTCCGTACGTCACCAGTTTTTGGGCCTTAAATTTATAGCTAGAACGATGAAATTTGGTACACGTAGTCTTTGTTGCTCGCAGCGGAACAAGTGTAACATTTTTTTGAAATCCGCCCACTGCCACGCCCCCTTTTTAGAAAAGCGTAGTTTTTGCCAAACCGTAAGGAACTTTGAAAAAGTATCTGAGCAACTTATTTAGAGATTCGCCTTCTCATATGTTTAAAATCCACCCACGCCACGGCCCCTTTCAGTAAAACGTTGTGTTTGGTTAAATGGTCAAGAATTTCTTTAAGGCGTCAGAGTAGCATATTTAGACAATCTCAGTGTCTACATAACGTTTTTTTGCACCCTTTTGGGATGCATTTTCTTTAAGAAAACTTTTTCGGTACATATTTAGGAGAACTCGATAAAACTTTGGACGAAAACATTTCGTTATTCTAGAAAAACGATTTGTAAAGCCTATCCCATAGCATATCAAAAACGTCGTTTTTTGTTGAACCATAAAAGAATTAAATAAACCGTCTGAAAAAGATTCATTCAGTTTTTGGGAACCCAACTTTTTGGTGACATTTATTATTATGTTAGGATGGGATCGGGTAATTAACGATTCGCACAGCGGATTGTAGCCTTATGTAATTGCCCAATAACTGAAACAGACAGGTCAATTTAGTTCAACTGTACAAAAGTTGCCGAGAAATCGATATTATCTGCGTACGCTGTATCGTTGTAAATTCTAAAGTTTATAATCATGTCAAGCCGTTTTTGAGAAATTTAAATATAACCAAAGAAGAAAACAAAAGAAAGTACCGATTGATGATAATCACAATTTCAAAAAATCCTACAGGTATTAATCCCAAAACCTCGTTTATCAGATTTGAAGTAAATCCGTCAAATGCTAAACTCACTTTTTCGGAGTTTCCATAATCGAAATCTTTGGTTTTTTTTTTTGCAAAACCAATACTTGCTATTAGGAGCAAGTACAAATACGGCCACGATGACTACATCACAGTGATTGACTGTATGGGGTGAATGCAACCCTTAAGGCGTAGCTGGGTACTAATCCTACCTATGTTAAAGTTACACACAAATAACGAAGACGAAAAAGAAGAAGCCATGGATGAATCAAAAAAGGAAAGCAACGAAATATGTCACATTCATTAATGCAGTTAAGTACACAACCGGAGTTGATATAACGAGCAGAGCATACGTTGCACAAACTTTAATAGACAAATTTAAGCCGGGTAGATAGGGGACTTAATTTTGTATTTATTTGCAGACACATTTTTTTGCAAACTCAAAAGCAAATCTTGGAAATGCAAACCTGACAACATGTTGTATTTTTAGCACTCTATCAAATAAATAATAAGAAGTAAAGTCTAAGAAACGGAATAGATATCAGTGGAACAATTATTAATACGATGAATAAGAATTAAACACGCCTCATATTACCAAGCAAATTTTATAATGATTTTAAGAATGCAAGTTAATAAGAAAAGACAACAAAATACAGCAGATTTAGAAAGTAATACATAGCTTTCAACAATCTAATTTTGGGACATTACAATTTATTTTTCGCAGAATGTAAGCATCAAAGAAATGAAAATTGATGTCACCAACATTTAAAGTTTTGAAATGTTTGAGTTCCTTCTAGGCCAAATATAATCTGTTCTAAAATTTGAGACTGGTGTACCACTTGTGTCCCTGCGTCATTTTGGAATGGTTATAAACAGTGGACGCGGTTAGAAATCATCTATGGACGAAGTTTATATCATAGCATCAAGATATTTCTTTCGAAATAAAGAAAAAAATCGCTCCCAAAAATAAGGTGTATTATGCGAGCCAAATCACTGAAATCACTGAAATCACATCTCTTACATTTTAAAACATACTCAAAATAGATATTTCATCTCTGGTTGATGAAAACATTTAGGAAATTAAAGTCGGGAAAAAAGTAAACAACGCATGTATGATTAGATTATATTTAAGGTTAAAAAGAAACACAATTTAATTAATTATATTTATAATTTATTTTATTATATTGTAATAGAATAATAAAATGATATATTTTAGTTCATTAATAGCTTGGTACCACTAAAAGTGATGCCAAGTTGATTATAAATTTGTTTGCACATGTTCTGCTAATAGTAACAAAGAGTTCATGTACCAATTCTACCGAATATAAAACCAAAATCGAAACATCGAAAAATAAGCAATGGTTTACCCAAAATAAACGTTTTCTAAATATTGCTGATGCGGTTGAAAGTGTGTCAAATACTAGTAAATGTAGCTATTAAATCACGTTGAGTTCGATCAATGACGTCCATTTCGTTGGCGTATGCTAGTATCTTATCCAGCTTTCGTCAAAAGAATAGTATCACTGTATCACTGTTACCCGCGATATTAGACAAGTGTTAACATTTCCAATATCCGACCACCGTTTTTGGAAAAACGATTTTTTTGGTCAAATAGTTAAGGGTTTTGAAAAAGTGTCTGAACAAGATATTAAGTAAACTTAATGTAAACATTTCGTCCTTAGACTATTTTAACACACGCCCACTTTTTGGGGGGCTTTTCCTACAAAAACCATTTGTTGTTGATGGGTGGATTGTAGCTTTCTCATTTGTTTATATCCTATCCGATAGGGGTTTTGATATTCATTTTGTAACATAGAGAGATAATTTCGATATAAATACCTCAAAGTATATGTATCGACTCAGAATCGCTAGCTGAGTCGATATAGCCATGTCTGTCTGTCCCTCCGTCTGTCCGACTGTGTGTCACCGAATTTTGGGCCATAAGTTTTGAGCTAGACTCTCTGGCCGAAGAAGCAGAACAAGTGTAAACATTTTTGAAACTGCCATGCCCACTTTTTAGAAAAAACGTAGTTTTTAGCCAAACCGTAAGGAATTTGAAAAAAAGTTGACTGATCAGCATATTTATAGAATCTCAATATCTATATTTCGCATACACAAAGTTTTTTGCGTTTTTGAAATATTTGAAAAAACTTTGGACGCCAGATCATTAATTATGATAATATGAACATTTCATCTCTAGATCATTTTAACCCACGCCTTCTTTTTGGGTGTGTTTTCCTACAAAAACGATTTGTATACCCTACCCCAAGGCATATGCAATCGAAAAACGCTGTTCTCTGATTTTGATAAACCGTCTGAACAATATGTTGTGACAACTTCATTTTCAATATTTTATCGTCTTATAGCACACATTTTGAGGATATTCATTTTAAGAATGGGATAGGATAGGGTATTCCTTGCCTTCTTTTGCCTTCTCAATTCTCATATGTTTTATACCCTATCCCATATAGGTATATTAGTTTAGACATTAAGTTTTTAACATAAAGAAATAAGTTCGACAGATATATATATATATATATATATATATATGTATATATATATATATATATGTATATATATATATATATATATATATATATATATATATATATATATATATATGATTCAGAATCAGAAGCTGAGTCGATTTAGCCATGTCTGGCCGTCCGTCCGTACGTCACCAGTTTTTGGGCCTTCAATTCTGAGCTAGAGTGATGCAATTTGGTATTTGGGTAAACGGTCAAATATTTTGAAAACGTTTCTGACTAGCGTATTTAGACAGTCTCAGTGTCTATATAAATTTGTTTATGCCATTCACCCTTTTCGGATGCATTTTCTTTAAGAAAACCTTTTTCGGTAGAATTTTAGGAAAACTCGAAAAAACTTTTGACTATACATAATTTTAAGCCACGCCCACTTTTTGGGGGCGTTATTCTAGAAAAGCCTATCCCATAGTAAATCCATAGAAAAACATATGAGAAGAGTACAATCCCCTGTGCGGATCGTTTAATACCCTATCCCATCCCATCCTTAACATTAATATCTCCAAAAAGTGGGCTTTGTTAGCCTATAATATAGAAAATGACATTGTCACAACACATTGTTCAAACAGTTTATCAGAATCTTTTGTTGTTTGACAAAACACATCGTTTTCCTCCTGAATATGCTATGGGGTAGGGTATACAAACGGTTTTTGTAAGAAATTTTGTAAAGAAATGCGAAGGCTACAATCCGCTGTGCGAATCGTTGAATACCTTATCCCATCCTATCCATAAAACTAAAATCTCCCAAAAAAGTGGGCATGGCTAAAAACACGATGTGGATAAAATAGAAAAATAATAAAGTGACAACAAATTCTTCAGACTGCTTACAAAACACTTTTACGGTTATACAAAAGACAAGATATTCTCCTGCGTATGTTATAGGGTAGTGTATAAAAATGGTTTTTATATAAAAACGCCCCCAAAAAGTGGGCGTGGGTTAAAATGGTAAATAGACGAAATGTTCATATTAATATTGTTAATGATTCTGCATCAACATTTTTTTCGAAAAATTTAAAATTTAACCGAAAATAGTTTTTTATTGAAAACGACCCCAAAAAGTGGGCGCGGCAAAAAACTTTATACAGACGAAATATAGATATTAAGATTGTCTAAATATGTTGTTCAGAAACTTTTTTTAAAATTCCTTACGTTTTGGCCAAAAACTTAGTTTTTCTTTAAAGGGGGCGTGGCAGTAGGCGGATTTCAAAAATGTTTACACTTGTTCTGTAGGCAGAGACGAGGATGCTATGTACCTAATTTCATTATCCTAGCTCAAAATTTAAGGCCTAAAAATCGGTGACGTACGGACGGACGGACAGACTCAGCTAGCGATTCTGAGTCGATCCATATACTTTGAGGTACATGTAGCTAAATTATTTCTCTATGTTACAAACTAAGTATCAAAATTAATATACCCCTATGGGATAGGGTATAAACATATGAGAAGGCTACAATAAACTGTGCGGATCGTTGAATACGCTATCCCATCCCATCTGTAAAACTAATATCCCCAAAAAGTGGACATGGATTAAACACGATGGGGATTTAAATATAGAAAATGACATTGTCAGAACAAATTTTACGGTTGTACAAAAGACATGGATTTTCTCCTGCATATGTTATGGGGTAGTCTATAAAAATGGTTTTTATATAAAAACGCCCCCAAAGAGTGGGCGTGGGTTAAAATGGTCTATAGAAGAAATGTTCATATTAATATTGGTAATGATTCTGCATCAACATTTTTTCCGAAAATTTCAAAATTTGACCGAAAAACGTTTTTTATTAAAAACGCACCCAAAAAGTGTGCGTGGCAAAAACTTTATATTGACGAAATATAGATAATTCGATTCTCCAAATATTCTGCTCAGACACTTTTTTAAAATTCTTTACGGTTTGGCCAAAAAACGTTTTCCTAAAAAGGGGGCGTGGCAGTGGGCGGATTTTAAAAATGTTTACACTTGTTCTGGTGACTCGGACAAGGATCCTATATACCAAATTTCATTATCCTAGCTCAAAATTCAAGGCCCAAAAATCGGTGACGAACAGACAGACGGACGGATGGACATACGGACGGACAGACAGACATGGCTAATTCGACTCAGCTAGCGATTCTGAGTCGACCCATATACTTTGAGGAATATGTAGCAAAATTATTTCTCTATGTTACAAACTATGTATCAAAACTTATATACCCCTATGGGATAGGGTATAAACATATGAGAAGGCTACAATCCGCTGTGCGGATCGTTGAATACCCTATCCCATCCCATCTGTAAAACTAATATCCCCAAAAAGTGGACATGGCTTAAAACACGATGGGGATTTAAATATAGAAAATGACATTGTCAGAACAAATTTGACGTTTCTACAAAAGACAAGGTTTTTCTCCTGCATATGTTACCACTACCCCAGTGTATAAAAATGGTTTTTATATAAAAACGCCCCCAAAAAGTGGGCGTGGGTTAAAATTGTCTATAGAGGAAATGTTCATATTAATATTGGTAATGATTCTGCATCAACATTTTTTCCGAAAATTTCAAAATTTGACCGAAAAACGTTTTTTATTAAAAACGCCCCCAAAAAGTGGGCGTGGAAAAAAACATTACATGAACTAAATGTAGATATAACGATTCTCTAAATACGCTTTTCAGACACTTTTTTAAAATAGCTGCTCAGACAATTTTTTGAAATTCCTTATGGTTTGGCCAAAAACTACGTTTTTCTTAAAATAGGGCGTGGCAGTGGGGGATTCCAAAATTGTTTACACTTATTCTGCTGGGAGCTGCAAAGAGCACGTGTACCAAATTTCATCATTCTAGCTAAAAATTTTAGGCCCAAAAACTGGTGACGTACGGACGGACGGACGGACAGAATCATCAAAAAAAATTTCGAAAGTGTTAACATTTGGACAAAAAGCGTTTTTACTAAAAACGCCCCCAAAAAGTGGGCGTGGCATAAAACTTTGTATTGACGAAATATAGATATTAGGATTGTCTAAATATGCTGCTCAGACAATTTTTTGAAATTCCTTACGGTTTGGCTTTAAACGACGTTTTCCTAAATGGGGGCGTGGCAGTGGGCGGATTTCAAAAATGTTTACTCTTGTTCTGCTTCGTGGGCCAGAGACTCTATATACCAAATTTGAACACTCTAGCTCAAAATTTAAGGCCCAAAAATTGGGGACACACAGACGGATGGACGGACGGACAGACAGACATGGCTTAATCGACTCAGCTAGCGATTCTGAATCGATCCATATACTTTGAGGTATATGTATCAAAATTATTTCTCTATGTTACAAACTTAATGTCAAAACTAATATACCCCCTATGGGATAGGGTATAAAAACTGAAGCTCGGAGATAATAATAGCGTGGTTTAATCCTCTCTATTTGAGGAGAATACAACTAGTTTATCATACAAATTCCGAGGTTGCAGTGTTCGTATAATGCTTGAAAGTAATAAAATTGTGCGAAACTTTATGAAACTATCTAAAGACATATTCAATAGCTGTCTAGAGAATTTAGAAGATACGTGGTCGTCCAATGTATGTGTCCATGCTACAATACTCTTGAGATCTTCATTAACGCATGCCCAAGTGGACAGCTAATGCACATTTGCACGTCATCAGCATACATGTGTATTCCACAGTGATCAACAATGGATGGCAGATCATTAGCATACAGTGAAAACATATGAGAAGGCTACAATCCGATGTGCGGATAGTTTAATACCCTATCCCACCCCATCCTTTAAATTAATGTCCCCAAAATTTAGGTTTTATGAAGATGAAGTAGAATTGATATGGGCCTGAACTCATCTCCCTTAGAGTCTTTGGGTATTAAAACAATCTTAGCTATTTTCCATTGATATGGGTATTCTCCGGTAGTCAAGATTGAGTTGAAAATATATGTTATGTACGGAAGTACAATAGGCAGAATTATTTTCAAGAAACGCGGATTAATACCATCCTCTCCCAAGGCTGATGACTTTATTGAAAGCAAACTTTCAACCACCTCTATACTGTTCACTGTTCTAAACCCAAAGCAAGAGACTGATGTAAAAGAAGACGACTGGCAGTTGTGCAGGAGTTAATAAGATTATGTGGCTGTGTTGTTGTTTCCACAAACTTCCTATTAACATTCTCAAATCGATTGCAATTTGGATTTCCCTATGCCCATACTGCGTAGATTGTTCCTCAGTTGACGATCACTAAGTGACTGATTTAGACGACTGGAATAGACTTGCAATTTGGCCTTACGAATTTCAACAGTAGTCAGTAACCCTGTTTCAAAAGGAACAAAAAATTCTACGCAGCTCGTTCAGGTGATAGACACTTCTGTTTACACTTTATAGAATCCCTCACGAAAATAGCAACTCCTCCACCTATCCGACTTTTCCTATCAGTGCGGAAAACCTTATATCCCCCGACAGCGAACATTGTACTGTTTATATGACTAACTAACCACGATTCAGAGACACAAACAGCGTCATTCAGTGAAATCTCAAATATGTCACGAAATTCATCAATTTTCGCAAACGGACTTTGGACATTAATATGACACACTTGAAGGCCTCTCTTTTGCGTACTCAAAATTCGTACCATCGGGCGGAGAGAGCTATCCATATTTCCAGTAACTGAAATATTAAAAACAACACAACAAAGTTTAATTCAATTAAATTGTGTTAAAAAACATATGAGAGGCTACAATCCGCTATGCGGATCGTTGAATACCCTATCACATCCCATCCTTTAAATTAATATCCTCAAAATATAGGCCTTATGGCGATGAAATACAGAAAATGACATTGTCACAATATATTGCACCGACAGTAGGCGGATTTCAAAAATTTTTACACTTGTTCTGGTGGCACGGACGAGGATCCTATGTACCAAATTTCATTATCCTAGCTCAAAATTTAAGGCCCAAAAACCGCTGACGAACAGACAGACAGACGGACGGACGGACAGACAGACATGGCTAATTCGACTCAGCTAGCGATTCTGAGTCGATCCATATACTTTGAGGTATATGTAGCAAAATTATTTCTCTATGTTACAAACTAAGTATCAAAACTAATATACCCCCCTATGGGATAGGGTATAAACATATGAGAATGTTACAATCCGCTGTGCGGATCGTTTAATACCCTATCCCATCCCATCCTTAAAATTAATATCCCCAAAATGTGGTCTTTATGGTCATAAAGTATTGAGAATGACGTTGTTGCAACATATTATTCAGAAGGATTATCAAATTCTTGTATGGTTGAATAAAAAACAACGTATTTCTATTGCATATGCCTTGGGGTAGGGAATACGAATGGTTTTTGTAAGAAAACGCCCCTAAACAGTGGGCGTGGGTTAAAATGGTCTATTGAAGAAATGTTCATATTAATACCACCAATGATTGTGCATCAATTTTTTTTCGAAAACTTAAAAATTTTACTAGAAAGCGTTTTTTTTTTTTAAAAAAACACCCCCAAAAAGTGGGCGTGGCAAAAAACTTTATATTGGCAAAATATAGATAATTCGATTCTCTAAATATGCTGCTCGGACACTTTTTTAAAATTCTTTACGGTTTGGCCAAAACAAACGTTTTTCTAAAAAGGGGGCGTGGCAGTGGGCGGATTTTAAAAATTTTTACACTTGTTCTGGTGAATCGGACAAGGATCCTATATACCAAATTTCATTATCCTAGCTCAAAATTTAAGGCCCAAAATCGGTGACGAACAGACAGACGGACTAACGGACAGACGGACGGACAGACAGACATCGTTAATTCGACTCAGTTAACGATTCTGAGTCGATCCATATACTTTGAGGTATATGTAGCAAAATTATTTCTCTATGTTACAAACTATGTATCAAAACTAATATACCCCTATGGGATAGGGTATAAACATATGAGAAAGCTACAATCCGCTGTGCGGATCGTTGAATATGTTTCTGAACCTATTCCATCTTATCTGTAAAACTAAAATCCCCAAAAAGTGGACATGGCTAAAGACACGATGTAGATTAAATAGAGAAAATGACATTGTCACTTAAAATTGTTCAGACAGTTTATTAAACACTTTTACATTTCTACAAAAGACAAGGTTTTTATCCTTCATATGTTATGGGGTAGTGTATAAAAATGGGTTTTATATAAAAACGACCCCAAATAGTTGGCCTGGGTTAAAACGGTCTATAGACGAAATGTTCATATTAATATTACTAATAATTCTGCATCAAATTGTTTTTCGAAAAATTTAAAATTTGACCGAAAAACGTTTTTTATTAAAAACGCCCACAAAAAGAGCGTGGCAAAAAATTTTATATTGACGAAATATAGATATTCAGATTATCCAAATATAATGTTCAGAAACATTTTCAAAATTTCTTATGAGTTGGTCGAAAACTACGTTTTATTAAAAAGGGGGCGTGGCAGTAGGCGGATTGCAAAAATGTTTACACTTGCTCTGCTGGGAGCAACAAAGTGCACATATACCAAATTTCATCATTCTAGCTCAAAAATGTAAGGCCCAAAAACTTGTGACGTATTTACGGACGGACATACATGGCTAAATCGACTCAGATATCGATTCTGAGTCGATTCATATACGTTAAGGTTTATCTAGCTATATTCCTCTACGTTACAAACTATGTATCAAAACTAATATATCCCTATGGGATAGGGTTAATAACTGTTGTTTACAAAATCTAAAAGAAAGAAAGTTTCAAAATATCGAGGTTAGGAAACCGTGAGCTAGTTATAGTGGCATTTCGTTCCGTAGAGAAGTCAATTATCCTAATTCCGTTACCAGCCGTTTTGTCGTGTAGGTTATACTTTACGACAATCCTGCAAATTTTTTTTTCATCCGTCGGAGCGTGAGCCTTATGTTGGCGAATTTTGCCTTGGTTCGGATTGTTACAATGCGTTCGCTAATGTCATGGAAACATAAGACTTCTTGTCTAAGTATGGCACTTATAACAAATCCGCATCTGAATAGTCGCTGTTTCTGCTCACTATAACACGGTCCATAGTAGACGTCACAGTTTTTATACCCTATCCCATAGGGGGTATGTTAGTTTTAATACATAGTTTGTAACATAGAGAAATAATTCAGCTAGTACATGGATCGACTCAGAATCGATAGCTGAGTCGATTTAGCCATGTCTGTCCGTCCGTCACCAGTTTTTGGGCCTTAAATTTTTAGCTAATATGATGAAATTTGGTTTATGTGATCGTTGTACGTGCTTTTCGAAGAGTGTCAAAATTTTCAAAGTCCACCCACTGCCACGCCCACTTTTTAGAAAAACCTTTTTTTTAGTCAAACGGTTAAGAATTTTAAAAAAGTGCCTGTAGAGCATATTAAGACAATCTCCATATATATATATTTCGTCCATATACATTGTTTTTAGAAATTTGCAAATATTCGAAAAAAAACTTTTGATGAAAAAACTTTAATTATATTAATATGAACATTTCGCCCACAGACCATTTTAACCCACGCCCATTTTTTTGGGGCGTTTTCCTACAAAAATCATTTGTATACCCTACCCCAAGGCATATGCAATAGAAACACGTTGTTATTTGTCGAACCATAAAATATTTTGATAAACTGTCTGAATAATATGTTGTAACAATGAATTTTCTATATTTCGTCGCGAGAAGACCCACATTTTTGAGATATTAATTTTAAGGAATAGGGTTTTAAACGATTCGCACAGCACATTGTAGCCTTCTCATACTTCTATTCAATTTTAAATAGAACATTGTATCGATCGATTGAAACGCCTAACAAATTGATACTGAAATCAAATTTTCATATGTTCTATTTCAGCCAGACCAACTGTTTCTCATGGTAATTTACCCTATTAAAACTGCAATTAATCTAATATTGTGTTACTACGATAGTAAATAAGAAGATAGTCTTATGGTATTCTAAAACGAATCTGCTGATGTAACTTACACCGGATGAACTAATATAAACAAACAAAATTAGTGTATAGCACTTCTTTCAATGGTACGAATGGATTCAAGAGACGCGATGGGAAATACTAATACTTGTGTTAGCGGTAACGCAGTGTTCACTTGATTTTCTTCTCCAATTATACTTGTACCATGACATAAAATACTTATTTCCTCAACATTGCCAGTTAACTGTTGACTGAGGTCGGATATTAGTTATGATTATGTGAAATTGTTATAGACCGGCAAGTTTGTTTGGGAGAATTTGCGTGCACACATAGGAATTGGTATTACATCCGGTATTCACCCTTCTTGTTATGCATGAGGGAACAAATTGTAAGAATTGTATATGGGTGTATTGAAAATGGTATTATATTTATTTCGGAAGTTATTATTACACTCCTCTCTCGAAGGTATATTCATTTAATAACCAATTTGTAACACAGAAATAATAATGCACCTAGAAAAGATAAGATAAGAAATGGAAGTTATTATTTCGTTTATATTGACACTATTTGCTTATTGTTGTAGTTATTATGTTTGGGTTACTAGCTCATTGTTAAAATTATATATTTTTGATTTTGATGAAGAAGCGTTAGCGTTTCTATTGTTACTTTATTTTTAAAATATTAAGACCCAATTTTAGGCTCTAATCCCAGATGATTAATACTGTTTTATAATATCTTACTTTTAAATTATATTTTTATTCTCTTAAAATATTAATTTAATACTGGACAAAAATGCTTAAATCTAACTTATCATTAACATGTTTGCCTTATCTAACTTATTGGCATTTAGCGGGCGCTCTAAGCTTATGGCTAACATTTTTTTTATTTTTGACTTTCGGTTTAAATTCATCTTCTGTTTAGCACTTACTTATATTTATAAAAGACAAATCATTGTATATATGTATCTGCTACGGAATTTCCGAAACTACCTAACGGATTTGAGTGGAGTTCTTCTCCAGAGTTTTTTCTATACTACATATTTAGTTTCTTTCAGCAAAACATTTTATATATTTATGTATTTAATTTGATTTTTTCTCATTTTTCGGCCATTTTCGGTGGTTTATCTGAATTTTTTTTAACTCTTACCAAACGAAACTTAAATTAATTTACATATCAATGTAGAACTTCTATTAGCAAATCTATTGGTATTATATTATCTCCGTAAATTATCATAGTAAATTATCATTTAGTAAACACGTTGTGCATATAAGATTTAAAATTAATATTTAGAAAAAAGTGTTATATAACAGAATGTATGTCTAAAGATGTGAATGTGGTTATTGGAGATATATGATTTCTGTATGTATTTTTTTTCTTTTATTCTATTTCGTTTAACCTAATTGTTATGAAATTTTGCACACTTACAGTTCAAAATATAAGAAAAATCACAAAACGTGTGGTGTGTGCGGGACTGCGTCGTACGTAACTTTCTCTTTCACTGTGAGGTTAGTGTAATATCAAATACCAAGCATGCGAAAATGTGTCGATTTTTATAGTTTGGCCAAATAAAAACCCTTACATTAATTCTATCATATATATCAATTAGTTAGTGATATTTAAACATAAACGAAACGTGTTATGAGAAACTATGATTATAATAACTTTAATTCCGGAATTTGAAGGAAATCAGTAGCCATGTGAATCATAACGATTTTCTGTTATTAGCCAAAACTGAAGGAATAATTGGCTTATAATTAATTTGAAAAATAATTATAATTATCAAGAATCGTTGTAAACAGTAAAAGTAGTAGTAGTATATATATTGAATTTCATTCAATATGACCAAATAGTTTGTTTTCCTTATACGGCCTAAATCTAAAAATCCATTACATGGATTTTCTCGAAAAAGATCGGTATGCAGTTTTATTGGAAGTAATATGCTAGCAGTGTATGTAAAGTTCAATCAAAATCGTTTAAGCTGGGATAGGGTATAATCCCATAGGGGTATATTAGTTTTGATACATAGTTTGTAACATAGAGAAATAATTTAGCTACATATACCTCAAAGTATATGGATCGACTCAGAATCGATAGCATGGCTAAATCATGTCTGTCCGTCCGTCCGTCCGTACGTCACCAGTTTTTGGGCCTTAAATTTTGAGCTAGAAGGATGAAATTTGGTACACGTGCTCTTTGTTGCTCCCAGCAGAACAAGTGTAAAAATTTTCGAAATCCCACTGCCACGCCCCCTTTTTAGAAAAACGTATTTTTGGCCAAACCATAAGGCTACTACGTCGTACGCAACTTTCTTTTTAAGTGCGGGACAGGCGTCAGATCAAATACAACTCATGCGAAAATTTGAAGGAATTGGTGTCCATGTGAATTATAATGATTTTCCTTTGTTGGCCAAAATTATTAAAATACGTTAAGAACTATTTAGGCCAAAATGCGGAATTATTGCAAACACTAATAGTAACGAAGATATTCAATTTTATCCAATTTTACCAAATATTTTGCGAGAAACTGACAATTTTCCTTATATGGCCTAGATCCAAAAATCCGATATATGGATTTTCTCGAAAAAACGAGTATTCAGTTTTGTTGGAATTTACATACTTATAATATAAGTTAGGGTTAATCAAAATCGTTTCAACCGTTTTCGAGAATATTGATTTTGTGTGTAATTTCTATATGGCGGTACCGTTAATAAAATGGATACAATAATTTTGGCGCAACAGGCTCGTTAGTAGCCAGGGCCGAACTTTCTCACAAAAATTCATGTATGCGTGTGTACTTCTTGTACGATGGCGGGACCTCCTGTTTTATGCCGACTCCGAACGGCTAAGTTGAGATAAGTTTTTCTTGACAATTGATACTACTAAGATGTTTTGACAGATCATCACGAGAGGATGGCCAGTGAAAAAATCATTTAGGTGCTGCAATGGCTGGGAATCAAACCCAGACCTTTTGCGCGGCAGTTCATAGCAGTAACCATCCCGCCACTGAGCCACATATAATTATGACCAAAATAAACTATGAAGTTTAAAGAAAATCGGTCAAGCCGTTAAGGCTGGAGAGACCATTAAGGATAGTCGAACCAACGGACCGGCGTGACGGGTGTTAGAATTATGACTAAAATAAACTACGAAGTTTGCAGAAAATCGGTCAAGCCGTTATAGCTGGAGAGACCATTCAGGACAGTCGGACTAAAGAACAGACGGACGGAATTTAAAAAAACACTTTTTTGGGTTCCGCTATCATCGTATTGCTAGAATCAATCAAAATCACGAGTTAAAAACATTTTTCGAAAACAATACCTTTCTCTTTGTTAGAGAAAGTTAAAAATAGCCTAGAATTATGACAAAAATAAACTACGATGTTTGAAGAAAATCGGTCAAGCCGTTTAGGCTGGAGAGACCATTGAGTACAAACGGACCAACGGACCAACGGACCGACCGCGACGTGACGCGACGGACTTTAATTCAAAAAACCCATTTTTTGGTTCCTCTATCATTGTAAAATTTTGACGAAAACAGTACCTTTCTCTTTAAAGAGAAAGTTAATTAATTTTCAATGTCAAATGGATCAGATATAAGTTACATATTTATTTAAACTTAAAATAGTGAATCAGGGCAGCGCAAGGCGAGAATGGGTCAGCTAGTTTTTAATATATGGTTTGCTTTTCAAAGGAAAACATACGAGAAGACTACAATCCGCTGTGCGGATCGTTGAATACCCTATCCCATCCTATCTGGAAAACTAAAATCCCCAAAAAGTGGACATGGCTTAAAAAAGCTCTTAACTAAAAACGACCCCAAAAAGTGGGCGTCACAAAAACTGTATACAGACTAAATATAGATATAGTCGGCTCTTGTTAATACAAACCTGCGATAATTCGAACCTCTCTATAATTCAATGTTATCACGAGTTCCCTACAAAATCTCTTTATGTTTCGAAATAAATCAATACATTTTTATGCACTTGGTAATTCGAACGAAAAAATCATTGCCATAAAATAAAACGACGCGTTAATTCGAACTCTTCGGCGTCCAACACTCGACAATTCAAAGTTGCAGAGAGAAAGAGGCGGAAAGATTGTAAGTACATTTTGCAATAAGTTAAAACTTATGTCAGGCACTTTTTCTTTAAAAATAAAGTTATTGAGCAGCAAACATTTTTGGAATCCGCCTACTGCCACGCCCCCTTTTAAGAAAAACGTAGTTTTTGTCCAAACTGTAAAGAATATGGAAAAAGTTTCTGAGTAACATATTTAGACAATTGCAATATCTTTATTTCGTCTATATAAAGTTTTTTGCCCACTTTTTGGGGTAGTTTTCAGTAAAAAACGTTTTGCGTTCAAATTTTAAAATTCTTGGAAAAAATGTTGATGCTGAATCGTTGGTAATATTATTATGAACATTTCGTCTATAAAACCCTCTTTTTGGGGGCGTTTTTATATAAAAAAAAAACATTTTTATACACTACCCCATAACATATGCAGGAGAATAACCTTGTCATTTGAAGAACAATGAAAGTGTTCTATAAATTGCCTGAACAATTTGTTGTGACAAGATTATGTTCTATATTTAATCCCTATCGTGTTTTAAGCCATGTCCACTTCTTGGAGACATGACAACGTGATTTGCAATGTTTTATTGCCATAAAGCCCACATTTAGGGGATATTAATTTTAAGGATGTGATGAGATAGGGTATTTAACGTTCCGCAAAGCAGATTGTAGCCTTCTCATAAGTATTTTTTTGTGGGTTTTACAAAAAAGAATTAATTAATTTATTAATTTAATCTATATATATAAAAATGGATCTTGGTTTGTTCGGATGCTTAAAACTCGAAAACGACTGGACCAAATTGGATACTTCCTTCTGCGGATTTGTTCGTAATTGCTCCGTGAAGGTTTAGGTAAAAAGAAAAATTGAAAAATTCTCAACAGGTGGCGCTGTCGGCGGTCATTCCATTTGATAGCACAGTAATATAGATTAAAACTAACTTAAACTACTTAAGATTGCTTAAACCTAATTGAATTATTAACGGTGTGGCAAGCACTTGTTGCTATAAGCCCCGAGTGGTCGCCATCCCAATTGAGTCTTTGGGTGCCGATCCGACACCGCCAATATGGTGGAAAAGCCCCGCCCCAGACTTTGTACTTAAAGTAAATAAGTCGTAGAAACTGTGATGTCTGTGATGCCGTGTAAGCCTCGAGAGCAGTGCGCTTTTGTGTTTGAGTAGTGCATCGGTTGTTGGCGTTCGGTATTTATCCGTTTGGTCGTTATATATTTTTCCGTCTGGTCCCTAGCTACCTTAGGGATAGTTCGATCCATTGAGCTTGTAAATTTCGGTCAATTTCGTCGTTTGTTAGGTTTCTGTTTGTCGGTAGATTAATTTCACTCAAACGTATTTCTCTCTTTACAAGACTGGCGAAGCGCGGCCAGAGTTCATCCTCCGATAGTCGCACTTGGTCGAACTTCTCCAGCTGAGTTGCTCGTTTGGGATCCTGAACTTCAGCAAAATCCGAGATGGTCACTATTGTACTCGAATGTTAGTACACAGTTACGCGCGTGTTCGTTATTTGTCAATTTAAGTCTAGCATCTCTCTGGTAAGACGTGATATCTGTCGCGTACAAATAAGTTTAGGATCTTGTAGGTGATGTTGAGGAGACTTATGCCCCTGTAGTTGGTGCAGTTCACAGGTCCTCATTTTTTGCTAAGTCTAGGAAAGCTTTCCTCTCTGGAAAGACGTGATATCTGTCGCGTACAAATAAGTTTAGGATCTTGTAGGTGATGTTGAGGAGACTTATGCCCCTGTAGTTGGTGCAGTTCACAGGTCCTCATTTTTTGAGGTTCCATTCTTCAGCATACTTTCATCCGACCAGATTCGACTTATAAGTTGGTGGATGTAACATACATACCAAGTCATCTCCGCCGGCTTTACAAAGCTCAGCGGGAAGGCCGTCATTTCCGGCAGCCTTATTAAGCTTGAGTTTATATATTTCTATCCTCACTTCACTTAGGTCGGGTAGTTGGCAGTTTTCGCTGTCGTTACCAATATTGAATGATTAGTTCTTCCTGATAGCGGAATGTTGTTCGTCATCACCATTTAACAGTCTGCAGAAGTGATTTTTTCATATCCTCAGAATCGACTGTGTCTCAATTAAGATATTTCCTTGTTCATCTTGACAGGATCCTGTTCGAGCCTTGTATTCTTGGCTTTGACATTTTACACTTTTGTAAGACTTACAAACATCGTTTCTGGAGTGGCACCTCTCTATATCCTCGATCTCGCGCTTTTTTCTTCTTTCCGAAAAGCCGGTGTTCTTACGTTCTTCTTTGCCTAAAAAGATTAATGGAAGCTCTCGTCTTTACCTTCAGCTTAGCCTTATAGGTTTCGTTCATGGCTACGAGCATCTGTCGGCATTCCTCCTCAAACCAGGGGTTTCTTGCTGCTATGCGCGAGAAACCAAGAACATCAGCGGCTAATCAAATGGCTTATTGGCATCGTTGCCATTGTTCTTCGACATTCGATGCTGGTGGTATGATGAGAATCGAGAGGTTAAGGGATACGCGTTGCGCTAAGGCCTTGCGGTCTTTTGCGATTGCAGTCTTTTGACATTACATATTTTGACAGTATTTCTGGTTTGTTGTGGAGTGGTGGATATCCGCATTCTTACCTTGGCCGCAACATCCAAAATACTGGATGCGTGCCTTTTGTCTATCATTTTTATACCCTATCCCATATATTATATTATTTTTGATACTTAGTTTGTAACATAGAGAAATAATTTTGCTACATATACCTCAAAGTATATGGATCGAATCAGAATCGCTAGCTGAGTCGAATTAGCCATGTCTGTCTGTCCGTCCGTACGTCACCAGTTTTTGGGCCTTTAGTTTAGAGCTAGAAGGATGAAATTTGGTACACGTGCTCTTTGTTGCTCCCAGCAGAACAAGTGTAAAAAAGGGGGCCCACTGCCACGCCCCCTTATTAGATAAACGTATTTTTTGGCCAAACCATAAGGTATTTTGAAAAACTTTCTGAACAACATATTTAGACAATCTGAATATCTGTATTTCGTTCACAAAAAGTTTTTTGCCACGCCCACTTTTTGGGGGCGTTTTTATATAAAAACCATTTTTATACACTACCCCATAACATATGCAGGAGAAAACCTTGTCTTTTGTAGAACCGTAAAAGTTTTTTGTAAGCAGTCTGAACAATTTGTTGTCACTATATCATTTTTTCTATTTCATCCACATCGTGTTTTTAGCCATGCCCACTTTTTTTGGGGATTTTAGTTTTATGGATAGGATGGGATAGGGTATTCAACGATCCGCACAGCGGATTGTAGCCTGCTCATATGTTTCTTTTAAGTTTTAACATGAAAATCGTCAATTTTCTAGAATAATTTATATTTGATCTTACACCTACCGCAAACTCTCACTTAAAGAGAAAGTTCGTAGGATACAACTAGTTTTATTTTGTTTTGTTTTATTTTTAAATTGATAATTTAAATACTTATCTTGCTTTCAGTGTTAAGTAGATTTAAACAAAAAAAAATCATTAACAAAATAGAAATAAAAAGGTCCAATACGATTCAAACATTCTTATAAAATCAGCCGAAAATGTCCGTTTAAATTAGATTTGATAAAAATATAGTACAAGGTGGCGCAAAAATAACCTTCCGATGTTTTTTGGCTGTAATTTAAAAAAAATGAAAAACTTTGATTCTTCGTGTGGATTATTTTTATTTGGTCTTTTAATTTTTAACTTTCTCTTACAAAGAGAAAGATATTGTTTTCGTGAAAATTTTCGACCTCGAGATTTTGATTGATTCTAACATTACGATGATAGCGGAGCCTAAAAAAGTGGTTTTTGGAATTCCGTCCGTCGGTCCGTCGGTCCGTCTGTCCGTGATGGTCTCCCCAGCCTAAACGGCTTGACCGATTTTCTTCAAACTTCGTATCCAAGCTTGTTTTGGTCATAATTCTAGGCCATTTTTTTTGTTTGCTTTTAGCCATGTTAAAACTGGTACCTGCCATATAAAAATTACACATAACCTCAATTTTCTCGAAAACGGCTCTAACGATTTTGATTGAACTTTATATATACTATAACCATATTAGCTTCAACAAAACTGCGTACCCAGTTTTTTCGAGAAAATCCATATAACGGATTTTGTCATTTAGGCCATATAAGGAACATTGATAATTTCTCGCAAACTATTATGTCAAATTGAATGAAATTCAATATGTATACTACTATTACAGCTTGAAGAAATTCCACATAATTAGTATTAGCCCAACTATCACTAAACGGAATTTTCAGTTTTGGCCAATAACGGAAAATCATTATTATTCACATTGACATCGATTTCTTCATATATCGGAGTAAACGTTCGTATAAACTCATTTCGACATTATTTATATCATTAATCAAAATTCGTACTATTTGATCTAACGCCTAACTCGCTGTGAAAGAGAAAGTTGCGTACGACCCAGTCGTGCACCCACCACTCGTTTTTAAATCAAGTCGAGAATATGATGTCATGTTAATGGCCGCCGCCACAGTTGATTGTCATTTGAGCCCTTTTTATGGCATTTTCCATCACTTTGGCCAAAACTTCCGGCGATAGGTCCTCACATTCTTGACGGATATTGTCTTTAAGAGCTGCAAGAGTCTGAGGCTTGTTGACATAAACCGTTTGGCCCGCGACGTCTTCGAAGAAAAAAGGTCCGATGACTCCTCCAGCGAAAACAGCACACCATACAGTGACTTTGAGCGGGCGTAATGGCTCTTCGTGGGTTACACGCGGATTTTGAGTGCCCCAGAAGCGTAAATTTTGCTTATTTACGTACCCGCTAAGATGGAAATGGCCCTCATCACTCATGATTATTTTTGATGAAAAATCATCTTCCTCTTGGTGGTGATTAAGAATGGCTTGAGCGTATGTTAGACGCGATTGGCTGTCAGCAGCTAACAGCTGATGCACCGTCTGGACTTTGTACGGAAACATCTTCAAATCTTGTACCAAAATTCGCTGTAAAGACCGTCGACTGATACCCATTTGCGTGGCACGTCGGCTGGTCGACGGCGCTTCCATGACATCTTCGGCTACAGCAGCAATATTCTCTGCAGAACGGCTACTCCGGGGTCTGCCACGCCTGGCAGCATCTCGTGTTGTGCCAGTCTCTTCGAGGCGAGCGGCTAAACGTCGCAGTGTTTCACCAGTAGGCGTTGGACGGCTAGGAAACCTGCGACGAAATTCACGTTGTGCCAAAGTCACCGACCGATTATTTCTCAATAAATAGTCACCAATATTCCGTTCTGGAGCAGTGTAGCGTAACATTGTTTATTAACGTGTATTTCGCATGTGTTTACTACACAAATGTCAAAACAGAACTGACATTAGGGGCCAATCGCAAAATTTATAGCATTTTCTGATAGGAGGATTACTTTTGCGCCACCTTGTATTTAAAAACTGTTATAAGAGTTTTAATTCATCAAACCTTAAACAAGAAGCCAGAAAAACACTTACTTATAAATTTTAAAGAAAATGCGAGGATCTCCTCTTACGCTTGGGATATAAAAAAAGACTTGCTTACGACCCGGCACTTTATTTTGTTCTATTAATTGATTTGGATATCTAGCTCATACAAAAATTCCACCAAATACTATATTTTGGTTGTATCTTCTTACTCTTTGGTTTCAGAAATTTTACATTTGAATATGAGATATTAAAAAATTAACATAAAACAAATATAAACAAAAAACATATGAGAGGCTACAATCCGCTATGCGGATCGTTGAATACCCTATCCCATCCCATCCTTTAAATTAATATCCTCGAAATATAGGCCTTATGGCGATGAAATACAGAAAATGACATTGTCACAATATATTGCTCAGACTGTTTATCAAAATCTTTTGTGGTTCGACAAAAAACAACGTTTTTCTATTGCATATGCCTTGGGGTAAGGCATACAAATGGTTTTTGTAAGAAAACGCACCCAAAAAGTGGGTGTAGGTGAAAATGATATATAGACAAAATGTTTATTTTATCATTACGGAAGCATTTGCATCAAAAGTTTTTTTTCGATTTTTTTAAAATTTTGATAAAAAGCGTTTTTTACTAAAAACGCCCCCAAAAAGTGGGCGTGGCAAAAAACTTTGTATGGACGAAATATAGATATTAGGATTGTCTAAATATTTTGCAAACACACTTTTTTGATATTCCTTCAAGTATGGCTTAAAACTACGTTTTTTCTAAAGAGGGGGCGTGGCAGTGGGCGGATTTTAATTTTTTTTACATATTTTTTGATGCATCGTTTGTAACATAGAGAAATAATTTAGCTACATATACCTCAAAGTATATGTATCGACTCAGAATCGCTAGCTGAGTCGATTTCTCCATGTCTGTCCGTCCGTCCGTCCGTACGTCACCAGTTTTTGGGCCTTAAATTTTGAGCTAGAAGAAATTTGGTACACGTGCTCCCAGAAGAACAAGTGTAAAAATTTTTGAGATCCGCCCACTGCCACGCCCCCTTTTTAGAAAAACGTATTTTTTGGCCAAACCATAAGAAATTTTGGAAAAGTGTCTGAAAAGCGTAGTTAGAAAATCGTAATATCTATATTTCGTTCATATAAAGTTTTTTGCCACGCCCACTTTTTGGGGCGTTTTTAATAAAAAACGTTTTACGGTCAAATTTGAAAATTTTCGAAAAAAATGTTGATGCAGAATAATTAGTAATATTAATATAAATATTTCGCCTATAGATCATTTTAGCCCACGCCCACTTTTTGGGGACGTTTTCTTACAAAAACCGTTTGTAAACCCTACCCCATAGCATATGCAGGAGGAAAACGATGTGTTTTGTCAAACAACAAAATATTCTGATAAACTGTTTGAACAATATACTGTTGTGACAATGTCATTTTCTATATTATAGGCTAATAAAGCCCACTTTTTGGAGATATTAATTTTAAAGATGGGATAGGATAGGGTATTCAACGATCCGCACAACGAATTGTAGACTTCTCATATGTTTCTATTGCATATGCCTTGGGGTAGGGCCAGACATGGGAGTAATGCATTGGCATTGCGATTTCATTGGCATTGATAAAATCAATGCTAATGAAAAAAAATTTCATTAGCATTGCAAATAATAATGCTAATGGAAAAAAATTGTCAATGCCAATGACTTTTTTAATGCCAATGAAAAGAAGTAATTTTGAATGAAATCTATTTTCATTGAGTAAGAAGGCATTTTTTATTTATTTATTATTATTTTTTTTTTGAAAAAACCTCATGCAACTATAAAAGAAACACAATGTTTGTTGAGTTATTAATAAACTATGTGAACCTAGTGGAATAAAATGGAATGTGCATGGTTGCAGCAACTGAAATCGTTGCTTTCAACTACAAACTCTCCATGGAACTAGAAAACAATAATTCCATTTTCCAAACAGAGGTCTATGCAGGGTTGGGGTCAAATTGCAAAGTAACAAATAAATGGAGGACAGCGCAAACGATGTTTTTGGGTCGCAGTGCTCTGTTGGCCTTACATTATGGTATATCGTCCAAATATCTTGAAAAAAATTTAAAAAAAATGGTGTACTTTATTTTTTTCATACTTTTCATTAGCATTGAAAAATGGCAATGAAAATTGATTGCATTGAAAATTTTCAATGGTAATGAAAAAAAATGTCATGAGCATTGTGTTACTGTGTTACTCAGCTAATGAAATTTTTTTCATTGACATTACTTTCACTCAATGCTAATGCTGTTTCCAATTTCATTTTTGTAGTAATGTATTACTCCCATGTCCGTAGGGCATACAAATGTTTTTTTTGGTAAGAAAACGCCTCCAAAAAGTGGGCGTGGCAAAAAACTTTCTATTGACGAAATATACATATTACGATTCTCTAAATATGCTGCTCAGACACTTTTTTAAAATTCCTTACGGTTTGAACAAAAAATAAGTTTCCTAAAAAGGGGGCGTGGCAGTGGGCGGATTTCAAAAATGTTTACACTTGCTCTGGTGGCACGGACGAGGATACTAAATACCAAATTTCATTATCCTAGCTTAAAACTTAAGGCCCAAAAATCGGTGACGAACAGACAGACGGACGGACGTCAATGCATATACTTTGAGGTATATGTAGCTAAATTATTTCTCTATGTTACAAACTAAGTATCAAAACTAATATACCCCTATAGGAAAGGGGAATAAAAATGATCCCGCATGAAATGAAATCACTAATTTAATTCGCAGTCATTCATATATGACGCCCGGAAGTTCCCATTACGTTCAAGTGACTTGAACGTCATACACTTTTAAACAAAGTTTATTGAAAGTAAACATCATTTATATACGATCGTAGTGTTTGCTTGACAATTTCTATTAAATAATTGTAAAATTAAGAATATTGTTCGAATATGTAAGAACAAAGATTTCTTGCTTCAACATAATTTGCGATCTTACAATTTATACTTTTATATAGACAAAATTTGTATGGTTGTTAAAATATAACCACTTTCGCCTATTTTGTTTGTATTGCTTAAAAAATAATTACACCGTGGAGATAAAATAGCTCCTTTAATGGAACTACATTTTTTATTCGGCAACTTTCCCGGTTTAAGAAACATTATTACCTTTCTGAAATTGCATTATTATATTTTATCTATTTCTATTTCGTCTATACATCATTTTAGATCACGCCCACATATGAGAAGGCTACAATCCACTGTGCGGATCGTTTAATACCCTATCCCCTATAAGATCCCCAAAAAGTGGACATGGCTTTAAACACGATGGAGATTTAAATATAGAAAATGACATTGTCAGAACAAATTTTACGGTTCTACAAAGGACAATGTTTTCTCCTGCATACGTTATGGGGTAGATAGTGTATAAAAATGGTTTTTATATAAAAACGCCCCCAAAAAGTGGGCGTGGGCTAAAAATGTTTACACTTGTTCTGGTGGCACGGACAAGGATCCTTTATACCAAATTTCATTATCCTCAAATTTAAATTTAAAATTTCAAAATTTAAGGCCCAAAAATCGGTGACGAACAGTCAGACGGACGGATGGACAGACAGACATGGCTAATTCGACTCAGCTAGCGATTCTGAGTCGATCCATATACTTTGAGGTATATGTAGCAAAATTATTTCTCTATGTTACAAACTATGTATCAAAACTAATATACCCCTATGGGATAGGGTATAATTAAGGCCCAAAAATCGGTGACACACTGACGGACAGACGGACGGACGGACAGACATGGCTAGATCGACTCAGCTAGCGATTATCAGTCGATCCATATACTTTCAGGTATATCTGTCGAAATTATTTATCTATGTTACAAATATAATGTCAAAACTAATATACCCCTATGGGTTAGGGTATAATTACGAAAGGCAGTGTACGTACATATGTACGTACTACTGCCTACAGTAGTTGCATCAGAAAAAATATTTTCAATAAGCACATGACCTTGACCTTAATACCTTATGCTGGATACAACAAGAATTTAACCTACATCGCTCTTAAGTTATCAAGTTCCGTTTTATGTGTAAAGAATGAGAAGGATACGAATCGAGGTGCAAATTGTTTATAAAACTGAAGAAAAAGTGAGCCTGGCATACAATTTGATTTGTTTTACTTTTATTTAAATTAATTTTTTAAGAAAAAATATAAACAAAGTTATTGTCTAATTATTATATTGAGACATCTAAGAAAATTGTGAAAACTCTTACATGGTGTTTGAAGTTACCCATCCATTGACTCGAATGAGAAAGTTACATACGACCCAGTCGTTTACCTTATTTGTTATGCATGTCTTAATCAAAAATGTTTTTTTTATGAAATGTCCCACAAAAAAGGTACGTTATCGAAATCTTTATATGTAAGAAATATAAACCTAAATATCTTAATGTTCATGTAGTTTTCTACTTTTATGTTGTATACACAAACGGCCTTATTCATAAATTCATGATAAAACATATGAGAGGCTACAAACCGCTATGCGGATCGTTGAATACCCTATCCCATCCCATCCTTTAAATTAATATCATCAAAATATAGGCCTTATGGCGATGAAATACAGAAAATGACATTGTCACAATATATTGCTCAGACAGTTTCTCAAAACTTGTGTGGTTCGACAAAAAACAACGTATTTCTATTGCTAATGCCTTGGGATTGGGTATACAAATGGTTTTTGTAAGAAAACGCCCCCAAAATGTGGGCGTAGGTGAAAATGATCTATGGACAAAATGTTTATATTACCATTTCGGAAGTATTTGCATCAAAATTTTTTTCGAAAGTTTTAAAATTTGGACAAAAAGAGTTTTTTACTAAAAACGCTCCCAAAAAGTGGGCGTGGCAAAAAACTTTGTACGAACGAAATATAGATATTAGGATTGTCTAAATATGCTATTCAGACACTTTTTTGAAATTCCTTACGGTTTGGCCAAAAAATAAGTTTTCCTAAAAAGGGGGCGTGGCAGTGGGCGGATTCCAAAAATTTTTACACTTGTTCTGGTGGCACGGACGAGGATCCTATATACCAAATTTCATTATCCTAGCTCAAAATTTAAGTCCCAAAAATCGGTGACGAACAGACAGACGGACAGACAGACATAGCTAATTCGACTCAGCTAGCGATTCTGAGTCGATCCATATACTTTGAGGTATATGTAGCAAAATTATTTCTCTATGTTACAAACTAAGTATCAAAACTAATATACCCCCCTATGGGATAGGGTATAAACATATGAGAGGCTACAATCCGCTATGCGGATCGTTGAATACCCTATCCCATCCCATCCTTTAAATTAATGTCCTCAAAATATAGGCCTTATGGCAAAAATCTTTTGTGGTTCGACAAAAAACAACGTATTTCTATTGCTAATGCCTTGGGATGGGGTATACAAATGGTTTTTGTAAGAAAACGCCCCCAAAATGTGGGCTTAGGTGAAAATGATCTATTGACAAAATGTTTATATTACTATTGCGGAAGTATTTGCATCAAAATTTTTTTCGAAAGTTTTAAAATTTGGACAAAAAACGTTTTTTACTAAAAACGCCCCCAAAAAGTGGGCGTGGCAAAAAACTTTGTATGGACGAAATGTAGATATTAGGATTGTCTAAATATGTTGCTAACACACTTTTTTCAAATTCCTTACGGTTTGGCTTAAAATTACGTTTTTTCTAAAAGGGGGCGTGGCAGTGGGCGGATTTCAAAAATTTTTACATCTGTTCTGGTGACTCGGCCAAGGATCCTATATACCAAATTTCATTATCCTAGCTCAAAATTTAAGGCCTAAAAATCGGTGACGAACAGACAGACGGACGGACGGACGGACGGACGGACAGACAGACATGGCTAATTCGACTCAGCTAGCGATTCTGAGTCGATCCATATACTTTGAGGTATATGTAGCTAAATTATTTCTCTATGTTACAAACTAAGTATCAAAACTAATATACCCCTATGGGATAGGGTACAAACATATGAGAAGGCTACAATCGGCTGTGCGGATCGTTGAATACCCTATCCCATCCTATACATAAAACTAAAATCCCCAAAAAAGTGGGCATGGCTAAAAACACGATGTGGAGAAAATAGAAAAAATGATATAGTGACAACAAATTCTTCAGACTGCTTACAAAACACTTTTACGGTTCTACAAAAGACAAGGTTTTCTCCTGCATATGTTATGGGGTAGTGTGTAAAAATGGTTTTTATATTAAAACGCCCCCAAAAAGTGGGCGTGGGTTAAAATGGTATATAGACGAAATGGACGGACGGACAGACAGACATGGCTTAATCGACTCAGCTAGCGATTCTGAGTCGATCCATATACTTTGAGGTATATGTAGCAAAATTATTTCTCTATGTTACAAACTAAGTATCAAAACTAATATACCCCTATGGGATAGGGTATAATAATGCACTCCTTAAAATGCCTCTAAGCGCAAAAACCTTATTTATGAAACTTAATAGACGCTGCTTAAGCCAGTGACGATTCCTGGGCCCTATTTCACCAACTTACAAATTTGTAAATTAAACATAAACACGAAGAGCGTTCATTTAACAATGTAAAAAAAAAGTTAGCCGATGCTACAGTTTCGACTTCTTTATATTAATATATGAATATGAAATAAAGTTACAATTATATCCCTATGATCTCTATAGTTAAGACATTATTTTTAGGACTTTGCAGACTTTCATCTCACTTCTCAGAAATAAAAAAAAACATATGAGAAGGCTACAATCCACTGTGCGGATCGTTGAATACCCTATCCCATCCTATCTGTAAAACTAAAATCCCCAAAAAGTGGACATGGCTAAAAACACGATGTGGATCAAATAAAGAAAATGGAATGGTGACAACAAATTCTTCAGACTGCTTATAAAAAACTTTTACGGTTCTACAAAAGACAAGGTTTTCTACTGCATATGTTATGGGGTGGTGCATAAAAATGGTTTTTATATAAAAACGCCCCAAAAAGTGGGCGTGGGTTAAAATGATCAATAGACGAAATGTTCATATTTATATTGCTAATGATTCTGCATCAAAAGTTTTTTCGAAAATTTGAAAATTTGACCGAAAAATGTTTTTTATTAAAAACGCCCCCAAAAAGTGGGCGTGGCAAAAAACTTTATATGAACGGAATACAGATATTCAGATTGTCTAAATATGTTGTTCAGAAAGTTTTTCAAAAACGCCCCCAAAAAGTGGGCGTGGCAAAAAACTTTGTATGAACGAAATATAGATATTAGGATTGTCTAAATATGTTGCTCAGACACTTTTTTTAAGTTCCTGACGGTTTGGCCAAAAAAAAAGTTTTCCTAAAAAGGGGGCGTGGCAGTAGGCGGATTTCAAAAATATTTACACTTGTTCTGGTGACTCGGACAAGGATCTTATATACCAAATTTCATTATCCTAGCTCAAAATTTAAGGCCCAAAAATCGGTGACGAACAGACAGACGGACGGACGGACGGACGGACGGACGGACAGACAGACATGGCTAATTCGACTCAGCTAGCGATTCTGAGTCGATCCATATACTTTGAGGTATATGTAGAAAAATTATTTCTCTATGTTACAAACTATGTATCAAAACTAATATACCCCCCTATGGGATAGGGTATAAACATATGAGAGGCTACAATCCGCTATGCGGATCGTTGAATACCCTATCCGATCAAATCCTTTAAATTAATATCCTCAAAATATAGGCTTTATGGCGATGAAATACAGAAATTGACATTGTCACAATATATTGCTCAGACAGTTTCTCAAAATCTTTTGTGGTTCGACAAAAAACAACGTATTTCTATTGCTAATGCCTTGGGATGGGGTATACAAATGGTTTTCGTAAGAAAACGCCCCCAAAATGTGGGCGTAGGTGAAAATGAGCTATGGACAAAATGTTTATATTACCATTGCGGAAGTATTTGCATCAAAAATGTTTTCGAAAGTTTTAAAATTTGGACAAAAAGCGTTTTTTACTAAAAACGCCCCCAAAAAGTGGGCGTGGCAAAAAACTTTGTATGAACGAAATATAGATATTAGGATTGTCTAAATATACTGCTCAGACACTTTTTTGAAATTCCTTACGGTTTGGCCAAAAAATAAGTTTTTCTTAAAAGGGGTCGTGGCAGTGGGCGGATTTCAAAAATTTTTACACTTGGTCTGGTGACTCGGCCAAGGATCCTATATACCAAATTTCATTATCCTAGCTCAAAATTTAAGGCCCAAAAATCGGTGACGAACAGACAGACGGACGGACGGACGGACAGACAGACATGGCTAATTCGACTCAGCTAGCGATTCTGAGTCGATCCATATACTTTGAGGTATATGTAGCTAAATTATTTCTCTATGTTACAAACTAAGTATCAAAACTAATATACCCCTATGGGATAGGGTATAAACATATGAGAAGGCTACAATCCACTGTGCGGATCGTTGAATAGCCTATCCCATACTATCTGTAAAACTAAAATCCCCAAAAAGTGGACATGGCTAAAAACACGATGTGAATAAAATAAAGAAAATGACATGGTGACAACAAATTCTTCAGACTGCTTATAAAAAAACTTTTACGGTTTTTCAAGAGACAAGGTTTTCTCCTTCATATGTGATGGGGTAGCGTATAAAAATGTTTTTTATATAAAAACGCCCCCAAAAAGTGGGCGTGGGTTAAATTGGTCTATGGACGAAATGTTGATATTTATATTACTAATGATTCTGCATCAAAAGTTTTTTTCGAATATGTGAAAATTTGACCGAAAAAGGTTTTTTATTAAAAACGCCCCCAAAAAGTGGGCTTAGCAAAAAACTTTATATGAACGAAATACAGATATTCAGATTGTCTAAATATGTTGTTCAGAAAGTTTTTCAAAATTCCTTATGGTTTGGCCAAAAAATACGTTTTTCTTAAAAGAGGGCGTGGCAGTGGGCGGATTTCAAAAATGTTTACACTTGTTCTGCTGGGAGCAACAAAGAGCACGTGTACCAAATTTCATCCTTCTAGCTCAAAATTTAAGGCCCAAAACTGGTGACGTACGGACGGACGGGCGGACGGACGTACAGACATGGCTTAATCGACTCAGCAATCGATATACTTTGAGGTATATGTAGCTAAATTATTTCTCTATGTTACAAACTATGTATCAAAACTAATATACCCCTATGGGATAGGGTATAAAGATATGAGAAGGCAACAATCCCCTGTGCGGATCTTTTAATACCCTATCCCATTCCATCCTTAAATTAATATCCCCAAATTGTGGGCTTTATGGCGATGAAATATAGAAAATGACGTTGTCACAAGATATTGTTCGGATAGTTTATGAAATCTTTTATGGTTCGACAAAAAACAACGTTCTTCTCCTCGTATGCTATGAAATAGTGTATAAAAGTGGTTTTTGTAGGAAAATGCCCCCAAAAAGTGGGCGTGGGTTAAAATAATGTATTGACGAAATGTTTATATTATCATATCCAATGATCTTGCACCAAAAGTTTTTGCAAATATTTAAAAAATGTACCAAAAAAAAATTGTTTAATAAAAACGCCCCCAAAGGGTGGGCGTGGCAACAAACTATATATAGATATGATATAGATAAATATGTTTTTTCAAACACTTTTTCAAAAATTCCTTACGGTTTGGGCAAATACTACGCTTTTCTGAAAAGGGGGCGTGGTAGTGGGCGGATTTGAAATTTTTTCATACTTGTTCTGCTGGGAACGACAAATAGCACGTGTACCAAATTTAAGACCCAAAAATCGGTGACACGCAGACGGACGGACAGACAGCCATGGCTCAGCTAGCGATTCTGAGTCGATTTATATACTTTGAGGTATATCTATCTAAATTATTACTGTATGTTATAAACTTAATGTCAAAACTAATATACTCCTATGGGATAGGTTATAATTTATAAACATATGTATACCCTTCCCCATAGCATATGCAGGATATAATTATAAATATTGTGACAATACCACGACCACTTTTTAGGGATGTTTAATTAGGGGATGCAATATGATGGGGTATTCAACAATTAGCACAACGGATTGTAGCATTCTCATATGTTTTAAGTATAGGACAACGCTAAAGTAAAATAATATAATGCAATTTATCTACTGGGAAAATTTAGCTACATCATATCAATAATATGCGGAAATTGCTTTACTAATTTCAGTAAGTTCAAAATCAGATATCGCATAAATGCTTTGTGGAAATAGAAAATGCATGCACCTTTCTAGGAGTCCTTATTGTAATTAAGCTCATTTTTGTGATCATATTTTATTAATTGATCGAGATATCATACACGAAGTGTATCTCTATTAAGTGTTCATTATAAAAGTAAACCTATTTCTCCGTTTCTACCTTATAGTAGATTAAGCAGGTACACTATGCTTATACTATTCGTATACGTCATTTTTCGTTTTTATTCCTCTATAACACACCATCTGATATTGAACTAACAGCACAAGTTTTTCAACATACGGTATTCTCATTACATGTGTGTATATAAGTAATAAATAAACAAGGTTTTTGTGCTTCGTCCATGCAAGGTTTATTTGCCTAATTGTTCATTGCTTCGTGTAGTAAAGTCAGTTTAGGTATAACAATTTTGATGGGATTGAACTGCCAAGTTTCTTATAGTAGCTACTAGCCAATTCATTGAAAAAAATAAAAATAATAAGACAAATGAATATTATTGCTGTTATTATACATAATGTAATAATTCGTTTTATGGTACGTATATAGAAAATGGTTACTTAATGGTTTTTTTTGTACTATGCTAGTGATTTACATTTAAGTAGTGGTCTTAATAAAATAATGAAAACATTAAGTTATGATAAGTCCGCTGTGCGGATCGTTGAATACCCTATCCCATCCCATCTTTAAAATAATATCCTCAAAATGTGGGCTTAATGGCGATAAAATACAGAAAATGACATTGTCACAATATACTCAGAGAGTTTATCAAAACCTTTTGTGGTTCGACAAAAAAACAACGTTTTTTATTGCATATGACTTGGGGTAGGGCATACAAATGGTTATTGTAGCAAAACGCCCCCAAAAAGTGGGCGTGGGTTAAAATAGTCTAAAGACGAATTGTTCATAGTAATACCACCAATGATTTTGCATAATTTTTTTTTTCAAAAATTTTCAAATTTGGCCAAAAAAGGTTTTTTTTTTATAGAAAACGCCCCCAAAAAGTGGGCGTGGCAAAACACTTTGTTGCTTCTTCGACACTTTTTAAAAATTCCTTATGGTTTTCCAAAAACTGAGTTTTTCAGTGGGCGGATTTCAAAAATGTTTACACCTGTTCTGTAGGCACGGGCGAGGGTCCTATATACCAAATTTCATTATCCTAGCTCAAAATTTAAGACCTAAAAATCGGTGACGTTCAGAAGGACGGACGGACGGACGGATAGACAGACATGGCTTAATCGACTCAGCTAGCGATTCTGAGTCGATCCATATACTTTGAGGTATATGTAGCTAAATTATTTCTCTATGTTACAAACTAAGTATCAAAACTAATATACCCTTATGGGATAGGGAATAAAAATGATGTTAATTAAAAACATATGAGAAGGCTACAATCCGCTGTGCGGATCGTTTAATACCCTATCCCATCCCATCCTTAAAATTGATATCCCCAAAATATGGTCTTTATGGTCATAAAGTATTGAAAATGACGTTGTTAAAACATATTGGTTCGAAGGATTATCAAATTCTTTTATGGTTCGACAAAAAACGACGTTTTTGTAGTGCATATGCCTTGGGGTAGGGCATACAAATGGTTTTTGTAGAAAAAGGCCCCCAAAAAGTGGGCGTGGGTTAAAATGATCTACTGACGAAATGTTCATATTAACACTACCAATGATTTTGCATTTTGCAAATTGCAAATTTGGCCAAAAAAGGTTTTTTTATAGAAAACGCCCCCAAAAAGTGGGCGTGGCAAAAAACTTTGTATTGACGAAATATAGATATGACGATTCTCTAAATATGCTTTTCAGACACTTTTTTAAAATTCCTTACGGTTTGGCCAAAAACTGAGTTTATCTTAAAAGGGGGCGCGGCAGTGGGCGGATTTCAAAAATTTTTACATTTGTTCTGTAGGCAGAGACGAGGATCCTATATGCCAAATTTCATTTGCCTAGCTCAAAATTTAAGGCCTAAAAATCGGTGTCGAACAGACGGAAGGACGGACGGACGGACGGACAGACAGACATGGCTTAATCGACTCAGCTAGCGATTCTGAGTCGATCCATATACTTTGAGGTATATGTAGCAAAATTATTTCTCTATATTACAAACTAAGTATCAAAACTAATATACCCCTATGGAAAAGGGTATAAACATATGAGAAGGCTACAATCCGCTGTGCGGATCGTTTAATACTTAATAATTATCAAATTCTTTTATGGTTCGACAAAAAACAACGTTTTACTTTGCATATGCCTTGGGGTAGGGCATACAAATGGTTTTTGTAAGAAAATGGCCCCAATTCTGAGTCGATCCATATACTTTGAGGTATATGTAGCTTAATTATTTCTCTATGTTACAAACTAAGTATCAAAACTAATATACCCCTATGGGATAGGGTATAAATACAATGCAACGCCCTCTACTAAAAATAATATTTCTGAGGTTACAATTCTTCGATAAATATTTTATAAATTCCAATACCAGCAATGAAACATTTTTTTTTATATCTATATTATACAGCAACACATAATTCAATATAGTTCATAGTTCAATTATTGTCATTTCCTTCCGACAAAGGTTTGCGATGTAAGTTTTTAATATATCTACCCGTGGTTCTTCTTTAGGCGCAGCTTTGCCTCAAAACCGTTACATCAGTATTGTCTATTATGAAAATACACATGCCATATTGCTGTCTTATTTATGTGCCCTTACCTGATGAGTAAACATAGAGGGGTATTTCATGTATCAGACGAATAATATCTCCCCTATGCATTTAATATGAACCTGGCGTAAGAAACGCAACGTTCCATTCATTGCGTCCAGAACTAACAGGCAATAATTACATTAGGGTTTTATTCAACGTCTTAAGAATTTTTTAAAAATAGTTTCTAATTTTCTTAAAAGAAATTAACGAACATTTTAATCATCTAGACGGCGACAATAATACTGTGAAAAGATAAATTCCATCGACCTGTATATCCTCACACAATTTTGTTTATGAGGAGAACTGATTTGTTGTTTTATTTGTGCCAATTTTGTAGGTATTTACTCAATAGGTGAACCACAATGTTTTCGCTCACTCTACAAATAATGCCTAAAATTTCAATTAGTTTGGACAAATAGAGTAATTTTTGTCTATATCACTAGCTGTCTAGGATGTGACACCGTCTTGTTAGAACCAATTTAAATCCAAGCCACATGGTCATATTTTGTGGATGCGATTCATTCTAGAAGGCCATGCGTGTTCGTTGCTGTCAAATAGCGTATGTTTTGCTTATTTACAAAACGAATAACCCGAAAATAACCATTATCACTAAACATAATTTTTCAATGAAATGCAGTATTCTCCTAAAAATTATCAGTCAATATCGCGTTTATATTGAAGGAGATCGATTACCATACTTAAATTTGACCAGTAAAATATTATTATGCCATTATTGAAAAAATCCCGTATTCAATTCAATATATATTCAATTTGTTAAGTACATATTTTATTGAAATTTAAAAACAAACTGTAAAGATACCACAAACATTCAATATATAAAACTAAAATTGTACCCAAAAATGTTTATACCCTATCCCATAGGGGTATATTAGTTTTGATACTTAGTTTGTCGATCTAAATTTTTAAGGTATATCTAGCTAAATTATTTCTCTATGTTACAAACAATGTATCTAGTATGTATTTTGAAAAAGTTTCTGAAGAATATATTAAGACAATGTGTCATTTTCTAGATTTCATCCTTTAAGATTATTAGCCACGCCCACATTTTGGGAGTCTTTAATTTAAGGATTTAATGGGTTAGGGTATTAAACCACTCGCACAGCGGTTTTTGAAAATGGTTACACTTGTACTGTAGGCACGGACAAGGATCCTTTATACCAAATTTTAATATCTTCCTTGGCCTAAAATTTAAGGTCTAAGAATCGATGACCGACAGACGGACGAACGGACAGACAGACATGGTTTAATCGAATCCGCCAGCGATTTTGAATTGATCCATATACTTTGAGGTATGTTTAGCTAAATTAGTTCACTACGTTACATGTATCAAAACTATAATACCTCTATGTGATAGGGTATAAAAATACGAAAAGTAATACAAATGTTTGATGCAACATCTCCTTGGGATCTAGTGCTTTGACTTTTTCTAACAAATTTGAAATTTCGCAACTGACGATATTCATGCAATGTTTTTCAACACAAAACTGTTAGGTAGAAAGAAATACATACTCTTTAAACAGTGCTTATTGGTTTCAAAATGTATTGGATACATATCTACAATTTGTTTGATTGACAATTTGGTGATTAGCAAATTGCAAATTTTTAATGTTAAAGTTCCTAAATTTAGATTTAATCTGTATACAAAAATACACATCCATATACACATATTTGATTTTCAGAAAATAAAGAACATCTGCACTGCTATTATACATACATATATCTACCCTCAATAGTCAAAAGTGAATTCCATCAATGCACACACGCGTTTCTGCAGGATACGTAGGTACCATATGAGTTCTCAATGCAAAGTAGAAAGTGATGCGTAAGTCGTCCTGCTACAAAATAAAGTATTGTTTTCTGGCAGTCTTACCCTTACCTTGTCTAATCCCCTTTTTAGAATCCCTATACTGCTGGATGTGATGAAAACAGAAGGTATGAACTGTGAACCCTCCTGTTCTTTACTTCGATTGTGGAATTTCGATTTTCGTAGCCACGGTACGTGCCATAAATTGTACACCTGGACATGTCAGACGCCACGAATGGTATATCTGCCAGGTAAATTTCTGTAGGGGTACATTTTATTGTGTTAAAAAAATACGAAAATGCGTTATGGTATCGTTCCATTTGTGTAGTTTTTGAGTATATTAGGTGAAGGGTGTCGACTTGGAAAAGGTGCAGTCTTGTATGTCTCTTACGACAATTAACATTAAATTTCATTCTTCTTATTAGGTAACTTCTATTTTTATTTCGTTGTTTTACTTTTCAGACTAAAAACAATGGATGACCGGACTATAAAATACTTGTTGTGTATTGGAAGGATTGACGAAAAGAACAAATAATGTCAAACCTATTAGTTGGAAAATGTCTTAAAATTGGAGAAGAGGGGAATGAAAATTTTGAAAATCATCAGTAGACCAGACCCTAAATCAGGTAAGTTGTTTCTTAATATTTTAAAATATGTTGTATGTATGCTTCAACTATGTTCGTTGCGGCATTACCTACTTATATTAAAACAATATATATATATATATATGTATATATTTATACATAGTACGCTCCAATTAGTCTAGGCTACCTAATCACTTATATTTTTTATTTTTCCAAAGTACTAAGTCATTTATAATTTTTCATTTAAGATTATTAGAATAGCTTAATTGTATGTTTATGATTACTATTATATGTCTATATCCATAGTCAGTCTCACTTTTGTAGGTAGGTACATACATACATATATATTCAAATCTACATGAGCATAGAGCTATTGCTCCATTATTAACTCTACCAAAAGTAGCGATTTAAGTTGCTATAACCAAATATGGTCCAGTAGTCAATATTTTTGAACCGGTTTGAAAATTATCATTTGTATGTGCTATAGATCCACTCAAATAAGAGATGCAAACAATAAAAATCTGTTTCCAGGAAGCGTAGGAATGGTCGACTGGGAAAATATAGATTTTATCGACTGTCAAAATTTCGACTGAAATTTGATCGTCAACAAAAAAGTTGAGAGTTTAATATCCATTCCATTTAAATGTCGATTGAAAAGTTGTCGCTAAAATGTCTACTTTTATCTAAAATAAAATTTTTATTTTTGATTTAATGTTTTGTTTTTACTTTCACATCGCCACCGATATATATATATAATTTTTGTTTGTTTCTTTTCTAAATGATTAACAAATCCGTTAATTAATATTTTGCCCTTATTTTATTTTGACTTAAGTAAAGTAACACTGTACTTCATTTTGTCTCTTTTCATTGAATGACTAATAGGTACTGCATGTTGCAGGTTGATATGATTAAAATAATACTGTTAATGTAAACATTAAAAATTATCCGAGAGTGGTTTATTGATCGACAATGTCAAAGTGAATGATTAGCACATGAATGCCGTATCATCATTCACTTTGGCACTGTCAACATCAACTTTATATGAGTCGACTTTTTGATAATTCGGTATTTTTAAGGATAAACTCTTCGAAAGTCGACATTATGAAGGTCGTTTTTTTTAAATCGACATTTTTAAAATCAGCAAATGGTACCCAACACCAAACTTTCACATTTTTTACTAATACTAACCACATATTTTTATGTTTTCTTTAAATATTATTTTCTCTTGCCAATGAATAAAATATTTTGGCTGAATGAATGAATCATTTTTTTTTGGAATTTAAAATAATAAAAACTAAGTTAAAATTAAGATATCTTGAACTCTTTAACTATCATTACTCCGAGTTAAGTTGAAAAATGCTGCAAAGGCAAACGGAAATTAGGGCCAGATTTTTGTGGCGGGGCTTAGTTCCATTTCATAAAGGAAATAAGCTCCGTGCGGGCTATTTCCTTTTATTTGGGAATAAAGCGCCATATGGCTTATTTCCGCAGTGGTTAATTCACTGCACCAGGTGGATAGGTAGGAGTTGGAAAGAATTTTGAAGAAGATATGCATTGCTCTGGTTGTCCGAGTGGATGATGACATCAAAAAGTAGAAGCAGAAAGCAAGATCTGCATACTGAGTTCTTGATATTTTCTTGAAAACATACTGACAACTCTCTGGCAGCCACTCTATCTTTAAATTTATGCTCGAACATATTTGGACAATATGTTTTATTCACCTCCATGAATAATCACAGAGATTTCAAAAGCAGAATATACGAAGGTGAAGCTTTCAGTGGAACGGATAGGTACAAAGAAGTTGAAGAATTGTCGATTTCTTCTTTGTCATCAGAACAACTTCTGGAGAAGTCATTTGAATAAATGTCAACGGCCCGTACAGGTCCTCTCCCGACATTCTCCCAACGCAATGAAGGGGACTTCCTGTTTAACGCCGAATCTGAACTATTAGGGCGCTATTGTATAGCCCATTAAGCAAAATCAACTTCTAGCGACGTTTCAAATCCAGATCACTTCAGAAACCTCTTTAGAAACCTAAAAAGTTTTTTTTTTTTTTAGATTGGGCGAACTTTTAACGGTGAAGTAGAGTGACTAGATCCTTACATCGTTTGATAACATGGAACGTTAACTCCTAAATATCGTTACATTGTATTGTTTGTTATAAATGAGGTTTATTCAGAGAAGGTTTAATTGAGCATTGCTGATTAGAATTCCTTTAGATATCTACATACAAAAATAAAAAATCAGGGAAAAGTTTTTTTCTCACGAAAATTCGTAGGTGCATCCCTTCATCATTTCGTAAGAAAAAATCTAGTCCCTGGGTTCTGGTAAAATGTTTTCACTACAGTTTTATTTTGATTCTCAAACCCTGATTCATTGTAAACTATTCAATTCCGTCAAAATTAAAAAGAAAAGTCAGATACAATTTATAAATAGTATCAAGAGGCCTAGGAATATATAGGTAAATGTGTCTATAATAATATATGCCCCGTGCGTACTGTTAAAAAATCTACATTACAATATGAATACATCAACCTACTTTTGTGTAAAGCTAGGTACTTCCTTCTTTTATATGATTTAATTAATTATTTGAATTAACATTTTTTTTGGCTAATTTTACATTGGATAATAATTATGGTAGAACATAAGCAATCAGATATACCTATAAACCATACTTTTATAAATATTATATATTTACTACTAGGTTGGTGTATGGAAACATCTATTTGAACATGGCATTATTATATGCAAATGCATAATTATGTATAGGTAGTAGGTATAAAACCACAACTCCATAACACAAAATATTTTATTTACGTATTAAATCTTTGATAAAGATACCTACCTATGTCCAAATCCTAAGATATTACTCGCATTTGTTTAAAAAAAAAAATACCTATATGTGTACATATATTTAATTGACAGGGGTTGACAAAAAATCCAGGGGAATAAAAAAAGAATGCAGTAAACGAAACGGCAGTCATATGTGTGTGGAAGGGAAAGAACAACGAGCTGAATACTTGACGAAGCCGCAAGTTAGAACCGCCGGCGAATTCTGCTTCTTGCTGCGAAGGAGAAATTCGCCAAAAGGCGAAGGCAGCTGTATATCTACGACGAACGTTTGTACAATACATCATAAAGCTCAAGCAATCCCACTTGAATAAACGCGTGTGTATATATAGTAGCAACATTACATTGTGTCTTATTTATTCCACTGTTGAATGTGTGGGGTGTATATAATGAGAACAAAATTATTTACTTAAACAACTACCCCACTAGCTCAACTAAAATACTACACACACAATGAAACAACGCTGCACCTACACACATTTCTGTAAAGAAAAGAGCGAACTTTGATGAACTCTTCTAACAAACTAAGAGGGTAGCACGGTACATACACATTCAGATTCAAGCATCTAACCAACCACCAATACGTTTCATCTTTTTTTCGTTTCCTTTGTTTAACGTATTTTGTTTCATATTCTATAATACTTTCACGGCAAGATTCATGGAGAAGAAGAACAAGTAAGAGAAGCAATCGACACGCATAGATCACAAACGAAAAAGAGGGAGATAGGATATTATCCCCACTCTACAGGAAAGTGGTCCGTAGGCCAATAAAGTTGGGTTTCATCTTATGATGTCATCAGAGGAGGACACAGAGTGCTTTGGGTTGTATGATAAGTTACTTATAAACACAACTAATTCAAAAAAAGGTCTCGTCGTAGCTGGTAACAGCTCTTTGAATATAAACAACAGTAACAGTAATAGTAGTAGCAGCAGTAACATTAGTAACAGTAGTAGCAATAACACTAAGCGAAATCGACAACGCGTAGACGCAGGCGAGCCGAGAAATAGTTACTCGTCGATTCCGAATTTCAGTTCCCGTCCGTCGTCATTCATGAGCAGTGCGTCTGCTGGAGTCGGTGGTCTGTATGGGGCCCTTCTAAATCAAACACAATCGGCACATTTCGTTGGGGGTTTATTCGGTCCGAACGGTTTCGGTTCAGCAAAGATGTTAAATGAATTATTTGGACGACAAATGAAACAGGCACAAGATGCTACAAGTGGTTTGCCGACATCATTGGTGGACAATGCAATGTTAGCAGCCGCTATGGAATCGGCAACAAGTGCAGACTTACTAAGTGCTAGTTTAAATGCAAGCTTAAATTCATCAAAATTGGTAAATAGTAATTGTATCGTGAACAGTAATAATAACAGTGGCAACTCGAACGGTGCAGCGGGTCTTGTGAATAGTAATTCAAATAATGACTCTACGTCATCGAATTCATCGCCAGATTTAACAACGGGGAATCGAAGAACGAGTTCTAGCGATCGCTCAGAGGGTGGTGGCATAACATCCCCGCAACAACAACAACAGCAGCACACAGGTTGTACTCAGCAACAACAAAATGATTTGGCCCATCATATGTTGCGGAATATCCTGCAAGGCAAGAAGGATTTGATGGCGCTCGATCAGGAGCTGCGGTCAGTGATAAATCAACACAATAATAGTGCAAATTTAAACTCAAACGGAAGCGGTGGTACTGGTAGTGATAATGCTGTGTCCCAGGATAATAATAATTGCATAGGCAAAAATAAGAATAACAATTCATATGCGACAAATAATAATAATAGTAATGCTAGCAGTAATAGAAATATAGGCAATAACTGTGAAAGTCGTTCAACAAGTGACATCAGTACTAAAGTTAGTAATACCAACAGCGGAAGTGCGAACATGAATAGCAATATCAAAAGTCCTGGTGGCGTGGTTATGAACACCCTAGGAGTCTGTAGTGAACTGAAAATCAAGAGTGAACCTAGTGCCACAATAACACCAATAAGTAACAGCAATATTAAAAAAAGTATATGCGTCGGAAATACGGCATCTAATAATAATTCGACTAACAACGGTGAGAGCAGTGGTCGTGGAAGCAGAAATAGCACGGATCGAAGAAAATCAACGGACGACTCTAGAGGTAACACCGATGTAATAATATGCTTGGGCGATGGACCTGAGGCAGAGGAATACTCTGAGTGTAATGACGATCTTGATTCCAGTGAAATTGATCAAATACAAAAACTCCAACAGTCCGAATGTCAATCCACACCGATAATAGGAAAAGTTATTACCAAAAAGGAAGCCGACGACATACTTGAAGATGAATTGATGGCGTTAAATTCTAGATCTGACATAGAATCTCTTGGTTCTCCAAGTCACTCGGATGTTAATGACGTGATACTAGATAGGTCCAAAGAAGAACTTGAAGAAGAGCTAGAGAAACATTCTTCAGTAATAGCAAATAAATCGTCTGCACTACATAAGCCCGTTGTTGTAGATATGAAACGAGCACGCGTCGAAAATATTGTGTCATCAATGCGATCAAGTCCGTCCTCACATCATCATAATCAAACTCATCTTCAAGTGAACGGTTGCAAGAAACGAAAACTTTACCAACCGCAACAGCACGCAATGGAGCGATATGTAGCAGCTGCCGCAGGTTTGAACTTTGGCCTGAATATGCAGACTCTAATGCTGGAAGATGATGATGACGATGAGATAGAATCACCGCAAATTCAACAGAAGCGAGTGGAAAAGAACGCATTAAAGTCGCAATTAAGATCAATGCAAGAACAACTGGCGGAAATGCAGCAAAAGTATGTGCAATTGTGTTCGCGTATGGAACAGGAGTCTGAATGTCAAGAAGTAGATGACACAGCAAGCGATAGTATAGAACCAGATGATAATCCGGGTGATGTATCCCCTTCTCTATCACTTGCAGATTCTACTCAAATGAAAAGCCATCAAAGGCCATTGTCCACATCGCCTCCATTATATTCTGTCAAATCAAATAAAAACGTGGAAGTCAGTGCAACAGTTGGCAACAATTCTCATATGCTATCCCATATGATGAGCAAAATGATGACCTCAAAACTGCATAATCCAATCGGTGGACATTCGCAAATGCAGCAGACATACAATCCACCACATCCTCTGTTACAGCACATACCACAGGTCCCTGGAGATCATTCCAATCCGCATATGCCTCATACTGCTATCAGTAATGCAGCTGCAATGTACCTGGGTCAACAGTTTCTATTAGAACAAGAGGCTCGTTTAGCCAAAGAAGCAGCTGAAGAGAATGAAAGACAACAACAGCAGCACGAAAATCAAAGACGATTTGAGCAGGAACAACAAGAAGCACAACAAAGACAAAAGGAACATCAACAACAGCAGCAACAACAACAGAAGCAGCAACAACAAATAAAACAACAACGGCAACAGCAAGCGAATAACCTGCAACATCAACAACAACACCAACAACAACAACAGCAGCAGCAACAACTGCAACAGCATCAACAACAGCAGCTAGATTCTAGACAGGTACATGTCAGCTCACAATCAACAATTCCACCTGTTTCTCAGTCGCAGAGATCTCAACTACAATCACATACAATTCAATCTGTCCACCCATCTATAAAGTCAGAGATTTCTGAAAAGTTCAACATGCTGCGATCGCATTCGTCTTCAGTGGTGAGAATGTCTGGTTCCGATCTAGAGGGACTAGCGGACGTCCTCAAATCTGAAATCACAACATCATTATCGGCTTTGGTAGACACAATAGTCACTCGATTTGTTCACCAACGCCGCCTTTACAACAAACAGTCCCAATCTGTTGCAGCTGCTGCCGAACAATTAAACAAAGATCTACTGATGGCTTCGCAGATTCTAGACCGCAAATCACCGCGAACAAAAGTTGCCGATCAATCATTATCAAGCTCCATAACCATAAATACATCGGCTGGAAATCCAAGCAGCAGTCAATCAGGTAACAATCTACTTCTCAATTCATCTAACAATCAAACAATGTCCACAAACAGTAGTATTTGCAATAGTAGTTCGACTAAAAGTAGTAATTCTTCAAGTTCATTGCTTACAAATCACCTATCATGTACCAATGGAAATAGTAGTAATAATCTTATTGGTGGCCCACGAATAAACGGTAGCAACGTGGCATTCGCATCTCAGGGTATGCAGATGCATCATGCTGCCGTCATGAATGGACCTCAAAATCAATCAGATAATAGTAGTAGTAATAATTCACTTAATATACCTCCACCTCATGTAAGACCTTCGCCCTCAGCGGCCATCTTTCAGGCACCAAAAACACCTCAAAGCATGAACCCGGTGGCGGCAGCTGCTCTCTATAATTCCATGAGTGCTCTAAGCGGAGGCGGCAGTATACCGCTTACGAATCAAATGAATCCCTTCTGCATGCCTGAACCCAGAGACCAAAATATGGAGCAAAATGAGGCACTGAGTTTGGTTGTTACACCGAAAAAGAAACGTCATAAGGTAACTGACACGCGCATCACTCCTAGAACCGTAAGTCGAATATTGGCACAAGACGGTGTAGTCAGCCAACAACCATCTAATGGCCCGAGTTCAGCTTTAGAATCGAATATCGCACAAAGCATAAGTACACCGCATAATAAATTCCTAAATCAAATGCCAGTAAGCAGTACGACTAACATCGGTGCTGCTGCAGCAAGCACAACACCTTCACAGAGTCCGTCACCTCGTTCAAATCAGTATCACCCGCCACCGCCACCGCCACCAATGATGCCAGTCTCCTTGCCAACAACGGTTGCAATACCTAATCCATCACTACACGAGTCTCAAGTGTTTTCCCCATATAGTCCGTTTTTCAATCCTCATCATGGTCCCCATGGACCACATGGAGGTTCGCATGCACCACAATCAGCGGCACAAATACATCATATGAAAATGTCATCAAGCCCACCTGGTCTTGGCGGGATAATGGATACCAGAGATTCGCCGCCATTACCGCATCCTCCAACAATGCTTCACCCAGCGCTTCTAGCAGCGGCTCATCATGGAAACTCGCCGGACTACAGTGCTCATTTGCGAGCCGCAATGGATGCTCAAGACCGAAACTCCGACTGTAATTCCGCCGAAATGCAATTTGATGGAATTCAACCTACCATATCCTTTTTGAAACAACAAATGATGTAAGTTCTAAGAATAATTTTTTTTAATATTTAGCTTTGCACAAGGCGATTAAATGTTTATAGATTGTAGTAGTGATGATATTATTTAACTGCACTTTTATTCAAATTCTTGCATATATCGGTAGCATCAGTTTAAATATAGTATCTTAATGGCATACAAATAGTCGTGAATATTTAAAGCAATCGCATAAAAGCTACATTCACCTGGACTCGGTAAATCACCAAACTTATTATATACCAAGCCATGGAAACATATCGTGTTTCCTTCCTCATTCCCATTTGGCGATATTGTTTCTTCTTTTACTAATTCCTTAATTAATACTTAAATGAAATGTTTACTTTTCTACAAACGACCTTAGTCACAAACGACAAGACTTTGAAAATGCAAGTCTGAGCTCTCTTTGTAAATATCTCAAGTTTCACTCGGAATTATCCTTACGTTTTTGATATCATTTTCTTTCATGACCTATCATTCCACATCATTAAATCAAAACATGAAACCCACAAAGTGCCATGAATATATCTATGTATTTGGCTCGTGTGCCATTTTAAATCTTTGACGTAAGGAAAATACATACACAAAAATACGGCGGTACATGTGTTTTGTTAAATGGTAATTTTTTTCAATAACCGCTTCTATATGTCTCAACAACATTTTTTTTGTACCTACCTTTTTGTAGAAAAGAACAAATAAAAAAAAAAAAAAAACAAATCATTAAAAAATATTACATTTTATATACCTTCACCATATATAGCAAATCTGATTCCTTAACTCCATTGCACTCGTCGACATTAACACCGATGCACCTGCGGAAAGCGAAATTGATGTTTTTTTGGGTGCGCTATCCTAGTTCGGCCGTTTTAAAAATGTATTTTCCAGACATCAAGTTCAACAAGAACAACACAGCACAATTGGTTAAATGGTTCTCAAATTTCAGGTAAGTCGAATTATTTTCTAAAATAATATATAGTCCATTATAGCTTCATAATCAAATATTGTGTTATATATTATATATGTGCTATATATTATATATATTATATTATATTATATATATTATATAGTATAAGTAAGAGAAATTAAAATACTTTAATGACAAATTAAACATTAGCTCAATGAAATACACTACCTATTTACCTAATCAACAGACATTTCAAAAAGGTAAAAGATCTTGTCCTAGCTTTTGTTATGCTCATAATACTGTTATGCTCATAATACTTTAAGAATCTAGATATATATTATATTTTATATATTATATAGTTTAAGTAAGAGATGTTGCGAAATTAAAAAAAAACTACTTAAATGACAAATCAAACATTAGCTCAATGAAATACACTACCTGCTTACCTTATCAACTACTGACATTTCAAAAAGGTAAAAGATCTTGTCCTAACGTTTGTTATGCTCATAGTCATAATACTTTAAGAATCCAGATCTTACAATGACGCGTATGAGTATGTATATGTGTAATAAATAAAATCCTTGCGATAAATACCTACGTGAACCCTACGCAGCTGGTTACTTACAATTAGTAACCACCGGCAAACTAACCAGCTGCCTGTTGGTCTATACACAGATACTCCAACACATGTTCATAACTCACGGTTACCCTTAAGAAAATTGTCTTAAGATCATAAATAGCAGATGTTTCTTTGCGCTTTCCTTTTGTGAGCTAAACCCGAACCAAAACCAATGCCAAAACAAATAACATAATGCAAAAATAAAGAAAGGACGTTATTGCTTCATGATAAACCCATTGTGAGAAAAAATCACCTTTTGAAGTGCACGTTCCCACAGAATGTGATCAAACAAAAGGCATTAAGCTAGATATTTCCCTTAAATTTCACACAGTTCCCGTGTTTCTGTAAATTTAGACTGAAGGGAAAGGAATAAATAGGGGTTCCCTTGGTTTCGAAACCCTATAAGAATCATTCAAGAAGTTACCTTTTTGGCGCGATTCTTTACAAAACGAATTACTATACCCGTATTGTGACGTACATATGCATTTGACTTCTTGAATTGGGTGGACAGGAAATTTTATGGAAAATAAGATGATAGCTTGAACAGCTATGAATCATGATCATAGTAGCAATGTTACTCTCCGGTATATATAATACCAATACGTATACATTTTTGCTTCTATAATCTCGTAGCCTACTTATATGTTTAAAATTTAGTAGGTATATACCTACACTTAGTTTTCTTGTTTGACAAATTGATATTTCTTATATAATAACAAATGTAGCTATCATACCCAGTGATTTAATATAGTTTAATATAAGAGCGAACAAGCATCTCGAAGTGATTTTTAAGCGTTATAAGTTAGCCTATCCGTCCTATACCTTTGCACATATATGGTAATACTGTTCAGTTTATCAAAATATTTTATGGTGAGTCAAAACAATTTTTTTTTTATTGCATATGTTATGGCGTAGTGTAAATAAATAGTTTTTGAATGAGAACGCCCTAAAAAAAGTGGGCGTAAGTCAAAAGTCAAACTCAAATATAAACGCTATCATTTTGGGGTGGGTTTAAGGAAACCTTTAATCAATTTTTTTATGGTTTTGTTGATATTTATACCCTATCCCATAGGGGTATATAAGTGTTGATACATAGTTTGTAACAGAGAGAAATAAATTTGCTAAATATACCTTAAAGTATATGGATCGTCCGTCCGTCCGTACGTTACCAGTTTTTGAAATTTGGAACACGTGCTCTTTGTTGCTCCCAGCAGAACCAGTGTAAACATTTTTGAAATCCGCCCACTGCCACGCCCCCTTTTTTGAAAATGTTTTTTTGCCAAACCGTAAAGAATTTTAAAAAAAAGTATCTGAGCAACATATTTGGTGAATCTCAATTTAAAGTTTTTTGCCACGCCCACTTTTTGGGGGAGTTTTCAATAAAAAAACATTTTTCATTATCTTTTTAGAATATTCGAAAAAAATGTTGATGCAGGATTATTGGTTATGATAATATAAACATTTCGTTTTTATATCACCCAGGTCCACTTTTTAGGGGCGTTTTCATACAAAAACCATTCGTAAGGCATATGCAATTAAAAAACGTTGTTTTTTGTCGAACCATATAGTATTTTGATAAACTGTCTGAACAATATGTTGTGACAACATCATTATCTATATTTGATCGCCATAAAGCCCACATTTCGGGCATATTAATTTTAATTTTTCTGCAACTCGTTGAAGATTTTCACTCAATTAATCGTTTTGTTTAGTCTATAAGAATGACATCAACAAATGTAAAAAACCCTATCACATCCCATCCTTAATATGAATATTCCCAAAAATTGGGGGTGACTAAAAACTAAATGGGATATACTATGGCATATGCTATGAGATAGGGTATAAAAAATATTCTTTTTGGAAAAAAAAACGCCACCTAAACGTGGGCGTGGGTTCGAAATATCAATGCGAAATGTTTGTATTGACATTATGGAAGTATTTGCATCGATTTTTGCGCAAATATATAAAATTTTAGCAAAAAACGTTTTTTTTTTTTTACTAAAAACGCCCCAAAAACCGTTGTTTTTGGCCAAACGGTAAGCATATTTAAAAAGCTTTCTGAAAAGGATATTTAGACAATCCTAATATCTGTATATTTCGTCTATATAACGCCATGTCCACTTTTTGGGTCTTTTACTGTAAAAACGAGATTCCGACAAATTTAAACTGCCATGTCTACTTTTGAGAAAAGCGTTGTTTTTGGCCAAACGGTAAGGAGTTTTGAAAAACTATCTGAATAAGATATTTAGACAATCCTTATGTCTGTAATTCGTCGCTATAACGACATGCCCACTTTTTGGGGCATCTTCTGTAAAAACGAGTTTCCTTCAAATTTTAAGCAAATTTGAAAAAAAAACATATGAGAGGCTACAACCCGCTATGCGGATCGTGGAATACCCTATCCCACCCCATCCTTTAAATTAATATCCTCAAAATATAGGCTTTATGGCGATGAAATACAGAAAATGACATTGTCACAATATATTGCTCAGACAGTTTCTCAAAATCTTTTGTGGTTCGACAAAAAACAACGTATTTCTAGTGCTAATGCCTTGGGATGGGGTATACAAATGGTTTTTGCAAGAAAACGCCCCCAAAATGTGGGCGTAGGTGAAAATGATCAACGGACAAAATGTTTATATTACCATTGCGGAAGTATATGCAAAAAATTTTTCGAAAGTTTTAAAATTTGGACAAAAAGCGTTTTTTACTAAAAACGCCCGCAAAAAGTGGGCGTGGCAAACAACTTTGTATGAACGAAATATAGATATTAGGATTGTCTAAATATACTGCTCAGACACTTTTTTGAAATTCCTTATGGTTTGGCCAAAAAAAAAGGTTTTCCTAAAAAGGGGGCGTGGCAGTTGGCGGATTTCAAAAATTTTTAGACTTGTTCTGGTGGCACGGACGAGGATCCTATGTACCAAATTTCATTATCCTAGCTCAAAATTTAAGGCCCAAAAATCGGTGACGAACAGACAGACATATGAGAAGGCTACAATCCGCTGTGCGGATCGTTGAATACCCTATCCCATCCTATCCATAAAACTCAAATCCCCAAAAAAGGGGCATGGCTAAAAACACGATGTGGATTAAATATAGAAAATGACTTGTGACAACAAATTATTCAGACTGCTTATAAAACACTTTTACGGTTCTACAAAAGACAAGGTTTTTCTCCTGCATATGTTATGGGGTAGTGTATAAAAATGGTTTTTATACAAAACCATTACCAATGATTCTGCATCGATTTTTTTTTTCGAAAAATTTGAAATTTGACCGGCAAAAGTTTTTAACTGAAAACGCCCCCAAAAAGTGTGGCAAAAAACATTATACAGCCGAAATATAGATATTAAGATTCTCTAAATATGTTGTTCAGAAACTTTTTTAAAATTCCTTACAGTTAAGCCAAAATCTACGTTTGTATAAAAAAAGGGGCGTGGCAGTTTGCCGAACAAGGATCCTACGTACCAAATTTTAATATCATAGCTCAAAATTTAATTCCCAAAAATCGGTGACGAACATACAGACGGACGGACGGAAAGACAGACATGGCTTAATCAACTCAGCTAGCGACTCTGAGTCGATAAAATGGTATTTCGTCCATTTTATCCTACGCCTACTTTTTGGAGGCGTTTTCCCACACAAAACGTTTGTTTACTCTACCCCATAACATATCCAGGAGAAAAACGTTGTTTTGACACTAAGTTTGTAATATAGAGTAATAATTTCGATAGACATACCTCAAAATAAATGGATAGATTCAGAATCGCTAGCTGAGTTGATCTAGCCATGTCTGTCTGTCCGTCACCGTTTTTGGGCCTTAAATTTTGAGTTAGAAAGTTGAAATTTGGAATATAGACACTCTAGCCGACGAAGCAGAACAAGTTAGTTAACATTTTTGAAATCCGCCCACACCCCTTTTAGAAAAACGTAGTTTTTAGCCAAACCGTCTATACACAGTTTTTGCCACGTTCACCTTTTTGGGGCGTTTTCCATAAAAAGTTTTTTGGTACATTTTTAAAATATTTGAAAAAACTTGCGATTCAAGATTATTAGTTATGATAATATGAACATTTCGCCCATAGATCATTTTAACCCACGCCCACTCTTATGTGCGTTTTCCTACAATTTTAACCTAACCCAATTCATATACAATAGAAAAACGTTGTTTTTTGTCGAACCATAAAAGATTTTGATAAACCGTCAGAACAATATGTTGTGACAACGTCATTTTCAATATTTTATCTCCATAAATCCCACATTTTGGGGATATTAATTTTAAAGATGGAATGGGTTAGGGTATTCAACGATACGCACAGCGGATTTTAGCCTTCTCATATGTTTATACCCTTTCCCATAGGGGTACATTAGTTTTGATACATAGTTTGTAAGTAAGTAAGTAACATATACCTCAAAGTATATGGATCGACTCAGAATCGATAGCTGAGTCGATTTAGCCATGTCTGTCCGTCCGTCCGTCCGTCCGTACGTCACCAGTTTTTGGACCTTAAATTTTGAGCTAGAAGGATGAAATTTGGTACACGTGCTCTTTGTTGCTCCCAGCAGAACTAGTGTAAAAATTTTTGAAATCCGCCCACTGCCACGCCCCCTTTTTAGAAAAACGTATTTTTTGGCCAAACCATAAGGAATTTTGAAAAACTTTCTGAACAGCATATTTAGACAATCTAAATATCTGTATTTCGTTCATATAAAGTTTTTTGCCACGCCCACTTTTTGGGGGCGTTTTAATAAAAAACGTTTTTCGGTCAAATTTTAAAATTTTCGAAAAAAACTTTTGATGCAGAATCATTAGTAATATAAATATGAACATTTCTTCTATAGATTATTTTAACATACGCCCACTTTTTGGGGGCATTTTTATATAAAAAACATTTTTATACACTACCCCATAACATATGCAGGAGAAAACCTTGTCTTTTGTAGAACCGTAAAGGTGCTTTGTAAGCAGTCTGATGAATTTGTTGTCACTATATCATTTTTTAACTTTCTCTTACAAAGAGAAAGATATTGTTTTCGTGAAAATTTTCGACTTCGAGATTTTGATTGATTCTAACATTACGATGATAGCGGAGCCTAAAAAAGTGGTTTTTGGAATTCCGTCCGTCGGTCCGTCGGTCCGTCGGTCCGTCTGTCCGTAATGGTCTCCCCACCCTAAACGGCTTGGCCGATTTACTTCGAACTTCGTATCCAAGCTTATTTTGGTCATATTTCTAGGCCATTTTTTTGTTTGCTTTTAGCCATGTTAAAACTGGTACCTGCCATATAAAAATTACACATAACCTCAATTTTCTCGAAAACGGCTCTAACGATTTTGATTAAACTTTATATATACTATAACCATATTAGTTCCAACAAAACTGCATACCCAGTTTTTTCGAGAAAATCCATATAACGGATTTTGTCATATAAAGAAAATTGTTAATATCTCCCAAACTATTGTGTCAAATTGAATGAAATTTAATACATATACTACTATTACAGCTTGAAGCAATTCCACATAATTAGTTTTAGCCCAACTATCACTTAACGGAATTTTCAGTTTTGGCCAATAACGAAAATTAATTATTTTTCACATAGACACCGATTCCTTAAATTTCGGAGTAAACGTTCGTATAATCACATTTCGACATTTTTTATAATTTTTAGCATTAATTAACCCAATTCGCTGTGAAAGAGAAAGTTGCGTACGACCCAGTCGTGTACCCACCACTCGTTTTATTTTATCCACATCGTGCTTTTAGCCATGCCCACTTTTTTGGGGATTTTAGTTTAATGGATAGGATGGGATAGGGTATTCAACGATCCGCACAGCGGATTGTAGCCTTCTCATATGTTTTTATTTCGAACCATGAAAGAGTTTTATAAACTGTCTGAACAATTTGTTGTGACAATGTCATTTCCATATTTAATCGCCTACATTTTGGGGATATTGCTTTTGAGGAAGGGATGGGATAGGGCTTTAAACGATCTTCACTGCGGATTGTAGCCTTTTCATATGTTTTATGTAGGAAAATTGTTTATTTAATTCAATTAATCATCGGTTTTGTCACAAACGAAATGTATATGTCACAAATATTTACAAATGTAGTATACAAGAATGACAAAAATATGTTAAAATTGTCAAGAATTTTAGAGTTTTTGTATTTATAAGAAATACTAAATTTAAATTAACGGTATTGTCACATACGATTTACAAGCGACATGCATACAAAATAAAAAAAAGCGTGTTTGGAAAATAAAATGAAGATCGTTAACTAAATCCCGAAATTTAAATCTGACATAAAATTAATTTACAGCTCTCTTAAACACGAACCTGCAGGTTTAATTATATATGAGATCAATCTGAATGCATTCAGCATTTTTATACCCTATCCCATAGGGGGGTATATTAGTTTTGACATTAAGTTTGTAACATAGAGAAATAATTTCGATACATATACCTCAAAGTATATGGATCGATTCAGAATCGCTAGCTGAGTCGATAAAGCCATGTCTGTCTGTCCGTCCGTCCGTCCGTCCGTCCGTCCGTCTGTGTGTCACCGATTTTTGGGCCTTAAATTTTGAGCTAGAGTGTTGAAATTTGGTATATAGACTCTCTGGCCGACGAAGCAGAACGAGTGTAAAAATTTTTGAAATCCGCCAACTGCCACGCCCCCTTTTTGAAAAACGTAGTTTAAAGCCAAACCGTAAGGAATTTCAAAAAAGTGTCTGAGCAGCATATTTAGACAATCCTAATATCTATATTTCGTTCATACAAAGTTTTTTGCCACGCCCACTTTTTGGGGGCGTTTTTTGTAAAAAACGCTTTTTGTCCAAATTTTAAAACTTTCGAAAACAAATTTGATGCAAGTACTTTCGCAATGGTAATATAAACATTTTGTCCATAGTTCATTTTCACCTGCGCCCACATTTTGGGGGCGTTTTCTTACAAAAACCATTTGTATACCCCATCCCAAGGCATTACCAATAGAAATACGTTGGTTTTTGTCGAACCACAAAAGATTTTGATAAACTGTCTGTGCAATATATTGTGACAATGTCATTTTCTGTATTTCATCGCCATAAGGCCTATATTTTGAGGATATTAATTTTAAGGATGGGATGGGATAGGGTATTCAACGATCCGCACAGCGGGTTGTAGCCTCTCATATGTTTACTTTATAGGTTAAATACCTAATATAGATTTTTTTTTAAATTTTATGCGAGAACCTAAAGATTATTATATTACATATATATAGTAGTGAATACTACGTTGATTAACTCGTCTTACAAATAAGATGAATTCGTATGGAATTATAAAAGGTATTCCCGCATCGCAACAATTTCAAGTAGCGACAATTGTGTTCCGAAACGGAAAACAAATTTGCATGTATATATGTGGGTATCATTGTTAATTGTTCTATAAAATAAATGTAACATCCCAATACACGCCTGCTTTTTCATTTCTAATTTTGTTGCAATAACAAATACAAATAACAAACAAATAACAAGTGATAACAATTATGGTGATTTTGTTGTTCCACCTGTCCTCAACATAAGACACGTTGTAAAGGTTGTTATTTAAAACACCATTATAATTATTAATGAATATATATTTGTTTCTTTATTAATTGTATTTGCACTTACCCCTACACCTTTGTATATAATATCAAGCACTAGAACTACATACGAGTATCAACGTAAGCAGAAAGTATTAATGACGATGTCTATTTGACTAGCGGTGTGGTGTTCTTTACAAATTAAATGTATGTATGAGTTTCCTATAGGATACAGAGGAAAAAAAGTAATTTTGAGTGAAAGAAAATTTGCAAAAGACGTACCCTATATAAGTGCAAATTAATGTTGATCAATGCAGCATACAGCGACCAAAGGAATCAATAAGGCATGGGTAATTGAAATGTGTATTATTATAATTAAAAAACAACTTTTATCAAGAGTTTTATTAGTATGACGGTAGATATTTACTAAAACAGATAGGTACTAGTTTCAGATAATTGGGAGAGTGATATATTTTCCGAAGGTATCGACAAGGTTTATTCCTTCTTCAATCGGGATAATCTACTTAACATTGAAATACATACCCCTTGAAATACATACAAAGCGGTTTAAGTGGCTTTAACATATTTTTTGCAATGAGCATGGACACAGTTTTATGAAGGTTTGAGGGTAGATAATTCTAAGAATAGATACATAATGTATTCGGTATTAAAAAAAGCACAATATTTTTAATAATAGAAGGGAAAAATAAAAACATAGGAGTTGTAAACTAACTTTGGCATGTTGAAGTGCAAATTTTTAGCACTTATCCGTTAGTACATATAAAGCATAAGTAGGTATTCATCGCAAAGTGACGTCTAATTAACAAATTAAATATCAACAATGTGTGAAATGCTCAAACCTCTAACACAATAACAAGTGTTTGCTTCTTAATAGCCACATTATAGGACTGCCTCAAAAGATTACAATTTCTACAAAAAAGGAAGTCGACATCATCTACTTGACAGAAGCAATTGCGAGCAATTTGTTTGCTCATATTCATAATTAACAAACGTTATCCTTTATACAAAGAAAAAAATGCATCAGTTCCTCTGTCGTCGACACTCAGAAACAAAATAGCAGTCTCCGCTGAACAGTTGAGATAATTTGAATATAAACTACACTTTAACATCTTCGTCGTCTTAACACCAGGATGAAGTGTCATCATTTTCAAGGGATAATGGCTAGCTTGAGTACACTACTGCAGTCCTTCTTTAAATTATGCTCGTTCCAGACCCTTTCCGGAATAATGTTCTCTTTTTAAGTGTTTTTTTCATTTTCTTTATCTGGTGTGCATCATAATTTTGCTATGTTACAATATTAATGCAAATAGGAATTGTTGTTGTTTGCTTGATATATAACGTAGTTTTTTTAAATCAAAACTAAACATGTAAACATGAGGTATGTTTTTTATGCACTCCAATTAAACTTAAAGTGAACTTGGTTTAGTGTTAAAATTGATGTGAAATTAAATTAAATTAAATTAACATCTATAGAGATAGATGACATTGAAAACATTTCATTATTAATGTTGATGAACGACTATATACAAATTTACTATCCCATATGCTTTAAAACATATGAGAGGCTACAATCCGCTATGCGGATCGTTGAATACCCTATCCCATCCCATCCTTTAAATTAATATCCTCAAAATATAGGCCTTATGGCGATGAAATACAGAAAATGACATTGTCACAATATATTGCTCAGACAGTTTCTCAAAATCTTGTGTGGTTCGTCAAAAAACAACGTATTTCTATTGCTAATGCCTTGGGATGGGGTATAAAAATGGTTTTTGTAAGAAAACGCCCCCAAAATGTGGGCGTAGGTGAAAATGATCTAGGGACAAAATGTTTATATTACCATTTCGGAAGTATTTGCATCAAAATTTTTTTCGAAAGTTTTAAAATTTGGACAAAAAGCGTTTTTTACTAAAAACGCCCCCAAAAAGTGGGCGTGGCAAAAAACTTTGTATGAACGAAATATAGATATTAGGGTTGTCTAAATATGCTTTTCAGACACTTTTTTTAAATTCCTTACGGTTTGGCAAAAAAAAAGATTTTCCTAAAAAGGGGGCGTGGCAGTGGGCGGATTTCAAAAATTTTTACACTTGTTCTGGTGGCACGGACGAGGATCCAATATACCAAATTTCATTATCCTAGCTCAAAATTTAAGGCCCAAAAACCGCTGACGAACAGACAGACGGACGGACGGACAGACAGACATGGCTAATTCGACTCAGCTAGCGATTCTGAGCCGATCCATATACTTTGAGGTATATGTAGCAAAATTATTTCTCTATGTTACAAACTAAGTATCAAAACTAATATACCCCTATGGGATAGGGTATAATAAATAAATTTAAATGTATGTTTATACCCTATCCCATAGGGGGGTATATTAGTTTTGAAATTATTTCTCTATGTTACAAACTTTAACATAGAGAAATAATTTCGATACATATACCTCAAAGTATATGGATCGATTCAGAATCGCTAGCTGAGTCGATTAAGCCATGTCTGTCTGTCCGTCCGTCCGTCCGTCCGTCTGTGTGTCACCGATTTTTGGGCCTTAAATTTTGAGCTAGAGTGTTGAAATTTGGTATATAGACTCTTTGGCCGACGAAGCAGAACAAGTGTAAAAATTTTTGAAATCCGCCCACTGCCACGCCCCCTTTTAGAAAAACGTAGTTAACAGCCAAACGGTAAGGAATTTCAAAAAAGTGTCTGAGCAGCATATTTAGACAATCCTAATATCTATATTTCGTCCATACAAAGTTTTTTGCCACGCCCACTTTTTGGGGGCGTTTTTAGCAAAAAATGCTTTTCGTCCAAATGTTTAAACTTTCGAAAAAATTTTTGATGCAAATACTTCCGCAATGGTAATATAAACATTTTGTCAATAGATCATTTTAACCTACGCCCACATTTTGGGGGCGTTTTCTTACAAAAACCATTTGATTGCCCCATCCCAAGGCATTAGCAATAGAAATACGTTGTTTTTTGTGGAACCACAAAAGATTTTGATAAACTGTCTGAGCAATATATTGCGACAATGTCATTTTCTGTATTTCATCGCCATGAGGCCTATATTTTGAGGATATTAATTTTAAGGTGGGATGGGATAGGGTATTCAACGAGCCGCACAGCGGATTGTAGCCTCTCATATGTTTATACCCTATCCCATAGGGGTATATTAGTTTTGATACATAGTTTGTAACATAGAGAAATAATTTAGCTACATATACCTCAAAGTATATGGATCGACTAAGAATCGATAGCTGAGTCGATTAAGCCATGTCTGTCCGTCCGTCCGTCCGTCCGTACGTCACCAGTTTTTGGGCCTTAAATTTTGAGCTAGAAGGATGAAATTTGGTACACGTGCTATTTGTTGCTCCCAGCAGAACAAGTGTACAAATTTTTGAAATCCGCCCACTGCCACGCCCCCTTTTTAGGAAAACGTATTTTTTGGCCAAACCATAAGGAATTTTGAAAAACTTTCTGAACAACATATTTAGACAATCTGAATATATGTACTTCGTTCATATAAAGTTTTTTGCCACGCCCACTTTTTGGGGGCGTTTTCAATAAAAAACGTTTTTCGGTCAAATTTTCAAATTTTCGAAAAAACTTTTGATGCAGAATCATTAGCAATATAAATATGAACATTTCGTCTATAGATCATTTTAACCCACGCCCACTTTTTGGGGGCGTTTTTATATAAAAACCATTTTTATACACCACCCCATTACATATGCAGTAGAAAACCTTGTCTTTTGTAGAACCGTAAAAGTTTTTTATAAGCAGTCTGAAGAATTTGTTGTCACCATTCCATTTTCTTTATTTTATCCACATCGTGTTTTTAGCCATGTCCACTTTTTGGGGATTTTAGTTTTACAGATAGGATGGGATAGGGTATTCAACGATCCGCACAGTGGATTGTAGCCTCTCATATGTTTTTTAAGGATGGGATGGGATATTAAACGATCCGCACAGCGGATTGTAACCTTCTCATATGTTTTTATTCCATTTTGGGCTGATGTCTGTGATCTGTATTAAGAATTTGATTTCCAATATTCCAATTTGGAAATCATTGTGTTTTATATCCCATATGGGTATATTAGTTCTGACATTTGGTATTTTGAGAACAATGCCATTTTTTTGTTTTGTTTATATATCATTTTAACTTAGGCCAAACTTTTGAGAAGGCTACAATCCGTTGTGCAGATCATTTAATACCCTATCCCATCACATCATTAAAATTAGTATACCCAAAATCTGGGCTTAATGGCGATGAAATATAGAAAATTACATTTTCTCAACATATTTATCAACATCTTTGACAAAAAAAAAACTTTCTATTGCAAATACAGGGTGGCGCACCAATTGTGCTACAATAAGAAATTCAAATAACTTTTTTTTTAATCGATGTATTTCATTTATTTTTTTTATTTGTTAGAAAATTAAATTTTATTTTAAATAGTTAGTTGTTTTTAAAGATTATAGATCGCAAATGACCTCCACGCTCTCCCACGCATATGCGGCACCTGATCAAAAAATTATTCATTGCGGCCTGAAGAGTTGAAGTTGGGATCGCCTCAATTATTGTCGTTATGGACTGCTTTAATTCAGTTAAATTCCTGGGCTTCGTTTTATACACCTCTTGCTTGACATAACCCCATAAAAAGAAGTCTGGTGCAGTCAGGTCAGGTGACCTTGGGGGCCAGCGAAGAGTGGAGTTCCTAGAAATTAATTTGTTTGCGAATTTTTTGTTTAGCTCCGCCATAACTGGTCTGGCTATATGTGCAGTTGCTCCATCTTGCTGAAACCAAACGCTGTTGAATGGTATACGTCTTCGGCGCAGTTCTGGGTAAAAAAACTCCTTCAACATCTTTAAATAACGGTCCCCATTGACAGTAATGGTTACACCGTTTTCTTCAAAGAAGTACGGCCCGACAATACACCTTGATGAAACTGCGCACCACACAGTGACTCGTTCTGGGTGCAGTTCCGTCTCATGGAGCATTTCTGGATTAGACTCTTTCCATATACGGCAATTTTGCTTGTTTACATTGCCGTTAAGATCAAAATGGGCCTCATCAGACATGAACAAACAATTGATCAACGTGTTGTCTTCTTCGGCCATTGATATCATTTTTTGGCAAAATTCCAGGCGAACAGGCAAATCCTGAGGGTTTAACTTGCTAGTAATTTGGACTTTGTACGGAAACAAGTTTAAATCGTCATGAAGTATCCGTTGTAATGACCGTCTACTAACTCCAATTTGCCCCTATAAGTTTCGGGTCGAAACGCTCGGATTGGCCTGTATTGCAGATGCTACTGCTGCGATTGTATCCTGAACCCGAACATTGGCATCTCGATGGTACGGCCTTCGTGCGATGCTTCCAGATTCGGAAAACATTACCGCCAAACTCCCGCCTAAATTCCCTTTGGACGGAAATGACGGACTGCAAAGCATGGTACCGTTGCACTATCCAAATTCTTTTCTCCGTATCCCAAGCATCCATTTTTATTAATCTAAATAGTAACCTACAAAATAAAAAAAAATAAGCCGATTACTCACACAGAAAAAAAGTTATTACGCACGATTCGTGCGCCACCCTGTACCTTTGGGGGGTATACATATGGTTTTTGTAGGAAAGTGCCCCCAAAAAGTGGGAATGGGTAAAAATGATCTCTGCACAAAATGTTTGAATTGCCATTTCGGAAGCATATGTATCAAAAGTTTAGAATTTCTTTAAAGTTTAGACAAAAACCTAGCCCCAAATTTAAGGCCAGACAGACATGTCTTAATTGACGGAGCTAGAGCTTCTGAGTAGATCCATACAATTTAAGGTATATCTACCTATATTATTTCTCTTTATTACAAACTGTGTATCAAATTATAAAAACCCACAAAAGTGGGCTTGGCTAAAAACTTTATACGGATAAAATATAGACAATGACATATGACATAGTCTGGCCTTCCTCTCGTGATGATCTGACAAATTATCTGGGTAGAATCAATTGCCAAGAAAAGCTTATCTCAACTTATTCGTTCGGATTCGTCATAAAGTCATAAAACAGGAGGCCCCGCCATTGTGCAAGAAGTACAAACGCACACATGAATGGTTATGAGAGAAATAGGCCCTGGGTACTAACGAGCCTGTTGCGCCAAAATTTGTTATTTTTTTTTTTTTAATCAAAATATGGTGCCTCATGGTTCTTTACGCTAAGTGATAGATTATTATATATTATATGTAGAACATATGTTTTGCCAGTTGACAAAAATCCACTATTTCATCTTGCGAAAAATTATAATTTATATTATAAGAGATTGAATAATAATAGATAATATTCAAATTAAAACATATGAGAAGGCTACAATGTGCGGATCGTTGAATACCCTATCCCATCCCATCTGTAAAACTAATATCCCCGAAAAGTGGACATGGCTTAAAACACGATATATTAAAATATAGAAAATGACATTGTCAGAACAAATTTTACAGTTCTATAAAAGACAAGGTTTTTCTCCTGCATATGTTATGAGGTAGTGTATAAAAATGGTTTTTATATAAAAACGCCCCCAAAAAGTGGCCGTGGGTTAAAATGGTCTATAAACGAAATGTTCATATTGACAATACTAATGATTCTGCATCAACATTTTTTTCGAAAATTTTAAAATTTGACCGAAAAATGTTTTTTTATTAAAAACACCCCCAAAAAGTGGGCGTGGCAAAAAAAATGTATATTGACGAAATATAGATAATTCGATTCTCTAAATATGCTGCTCGGACACTTTTTTAAAATTCTTTACGGTTTGGCCAAAAAAAACGATTTCCTAAAGAGGGGGCGTGGCAGTAGGCGGATTTTAAAATTTTTTACACTTGTTCTGGTGACTCGGACAAGGATCCTATATACCAAATTTCATTATCCTAGCTCAAAATTCAAGGCCCAAAAATCGGTGACGAACAGACAGACGGACGGACGGACGGACAGACAGACATGGCTAATTCGACTCAGCTAGCGATTCTGAGTCGATCCATCTGCTGTGAGGTATATGTAGCAAAATTATTTCTCTATGTTACAAACTATGTATCAAAACTAATAGACCCCTATGGGATAGGGTATAAACAACACCTTAAGCAAGGAGAATTATGTATATAAATTTTGGCAAGCTTAATTTAATAGACAGCGATACCAAATGGAGTAGTTTTAACTAGGTTCTGTCATTTGATACATTTTAAATATAACGATAATTTATCCTCGCTTTATAACTGACTGTTTGGTATTCGTTATGGGTTGGTGGAATAATTGGTCCGTACTTCTTCAAAAGCGATACTGGCCAGAACGTTACAGTCAATGGTGACCGCTATAGAGCCATGATTATACTAACTTTTTCGTTCATCAATTGAACAATTATAATATGCAGGATTTGTGCTTTCAACAAGGCGCAACATGTCATACAGCTCGTGCCACAATGGATTTGTTGAATGAATCATCCAGTGAGCGCATAATTTCGCGTTTTGGTCCTGTGAATCGGCCTCCAAGATCGTGCGATTTAACGCCGCTTGACTATTTTCTGTGGGAATATGTGAAGTCGGTAGTCTAAACCGATAAGCCCAAAACGATTGACCTCCAGATTAGACTACGCCCGAGCCAGCTGTATCGTTCATATGCCAGAAATCATATTTAAATTATAATGCCAGAAGATTATCTTTTAAATAAAGTAAATTTCATGTCAATTTAAAAAAAAAATTATCTTTGTTCTATTCCATTTCAAAGTACTATACCTCTAAAAAAAACAATCTTTACAAAATAGGCGGCAAGATGTGAAATTTATCGCAATCTGCATACTAGACTTAAGCAAATATCAAATATCCATTGTTGCTTATATTCAATAGAATTAGTATATAACAAATGTCTAATTTCGTGAATGCAATGGCTTAGTGCTCTGTAATATTTATTACCTCAGCAACACCCAAACGTATTTATTTACACAAACCCAAGAGAACAAATTCTTCTTAGAGGCTTCTGTTCGATATTCGTCTAATGCTGTTGTAGTTTTTATTAATTTTAAGTAAAACTGCTGTGGTAGTAATTACTACTTTAATAATGCGATTGCCTATATTATATGTTATATATATGTGATACATATAAATATATATATGTATATATAAAATAGTAGCTTATTCGGATGATAAAATGCAGACTATGTTATTTTAATTGTGTATCAGTTCCATTTTCATTAATAAAACATATGAGAAGGCTACAATCCGCTGTGCGGATCGTTGAATACCCTATCCCATCATATCCATAAAACTAAAATGGCTAATAACACGATGTGGATAAAATAGAAAAAATGATATAGTGACAACAAATTCTTCAGACTGTTTACAAAACAATTTTACGGTTCTACAAAAGACAAGGTTTTCTCCTGCATATGTTATGGGGTAGTGTATAAAAATGGTTTTTATATAAAAACGCCCCCAAAAAGTGGGCGTGGGTAAATGGTATATAGACGAAATGTTCATATTAATAATGTTAATGATTCTGAATCAAAATTTTTTTCGAAAAATTTAAAATTTAAAATTTACCGTTTGGTCAAAAACTGAGTTTTTCTTAAGAGGGGGCGTGGCAGTGGGCGGATTTCAAAAATGTTTACATTTGTTCTGTAGGCAGAGACGAGGATCCTATATACCAAATTTCATTATCCTAGCTCAAAATTTAAGGCCTAAAAATCGGTGACGTACAGACGGACGGACGGACGGACGGACAGACAGACATGGCTTAATCGACTCAGCTAGCGATTCTGAGTCGATCCATATACTTTGAAGTATATGTAGCAAAATTATTTCTCTATGTTACAAACTAAGTATCAAAACTAATATACCCCCTATGGGATAGAGTATAAACATATGAGAAGGCTACAATCCGCTGTGCGGATTGTTGAATACCCTATCCCATCCCATCCTTAATATCTCCTTAATATCTCCAAAAAGTGGGCAATATGGGCCTATAATATAGAAAATGATATTGTCACAACATTTTGTTCAAACAGTTTATCAGACATCGTTTTTCTCCAGCATATGCTATGGGGTAGGGTATAGAAACGGTTTTTGTAAGAAAACGCTCTCAAAAAGTGGGCGTGGGTTAAAATGGTCTATAGACGAAATGTTCATATTAATATAACTAATGATTCTGCATCAAAAATGTTTTTCGAAATATTTAAAATTTGACCGAAAAACGCTTTTAGTTAATAACGCCTACAAAAAGTGGGCGTGGCAAAAAAATGTATATGAACGAAATATAGATATTACGATTCTCTAAATATGCTGCTCATACACTTTTTTAAAATTCTTTATGGTTTAACCAAAAAAATACGTTTTTCTAAAAAGGGGGCGTGGTAGTGGGCGGATTTCAAAAATTTTTTACACTCGTTCTGCTGGGAGCAATAAAGAGCACTTGTACCCAATTTCATCCTTCTAGCTCAAAATTTAAATCGACTCAGCTAGCGATTCTGAGTCGATCCATATACTTTGAGGCATATATAGCTAAATTATTTCTCTATGTTACAAACTATGTATCGAAACTAATATACCGCTATGGGATAGGGTATAAACATGAAAAGTGGATTATCTAAAAAAAATAATAATTTATCATGCCGAGTGCTAGAATTTAATGAGATAAAACATATTTCTCTCATCTTTAATAGACGTAATTTTTGTTATAATAATTATTAATCTTTTGTGAATTACTCCAATGCATGATTATTCCGTACATATGAATATAAAGACGGTCACAACAAAACTTTGCTTTCATCATCAACCGTTGTAGAGTAAGCTTTAAAATTACTCGTTACATTAAACGCGTATAGGAGATATTCCATAGAGAGGAAAGATTTCTATGGAAGCTGCGTTGTAATCATAAAAATTGTATTCACTTTTTATTGTATAGCTTGCCACAAGTTTGACTAAATCGGTGCACAATATGCTTGTCGCATTGCACAATTAATATGTTGTATTGCTCTGAATTAGTCATATCAAGGATTATGTATACGAGCGACACATTCGATATTTGCACATTTTTACTTTCATACATATATAATGATTAGATAGGTGATGAAGAAATATGAGGATGTGAAGCCGTGAAATCTTATGGGATATGGGATTCGTGCTGTGTTGTTCAATATGCGATTATGCTGAAAAAATCCTAAGCCTTTTAAATATTCCTCTGCGCGCAAGTCGTTTTTCCTAGATTTCATTATTGTATTATTTTCATATGGTAACAATTTTTGTATTATGTTTTTTACCATGTAAGGAACATATATGTGACTCGATAATAAATAGTTAAATTTTCTGCCATCTTTTAGAAGAAATCAAATTTAGAAACTTGCAATCCGCAGAGCGAATCATTAAAAACCCTATCCCACTGCATCCATAAACTTCAAAATATTCTTCATAACAATGTTATATAATTATTTTGTTTACATATTTTTTTCGATTTTATTTTTTTTAAACGCATTCAAATAACTTTTTTTTTAAATGGGCGTGGTAGTGGACAGATTTTTAAAATGTTTATATCTGTTCTTCTGGGAGCAACAAAGTTTGTGTGCGAAATCTCACCACCCTATCTCAAATTTTAGGGAGAGACTAATATAACCGTATACGATTTTTTATGAAACCTCCCCAAAACGTAGGCGTTGTTCAATAGAGGTAATGCATATTTTAATGAAGTTTAAGTTTTTTGTTCGAAAAATTTTTCGAATTTCTTTAAAAATCGATTTTGTTAAGAAATCACCACAAAAAATTGTCATTACCAAAATATTAAGATGGACAAAATGAAGAAAACGGAATTTACTTAATATCTTGATCCATTGCTTTTTCAAAGAGTTTTTTTGTACAAAATGTAATCAGTCTAGCTAAAATATAAGCCCGAAAACTTATTAAAATTGGACTCACCGACATGGCTAAATTTACTCCGATTTGTATTCATATACTTTTTAATATGTCTATCTTCATTATTATTTTCCTAAAAATTAGGTAGCAATACAAATATACACCCATTAGATAGGGTATAAAAAAAACTCAGTATGTATGGATCGGAAATTATTCATTAACACATTCTCAGTATAAAAAGTGGTTGTCCTATGACCCTTACTGCGCAGCCATCTAACCACAAATAATTTACTTTCCTAGTAAAATGTTCTGTGTAGAGAACTATATAAATATACTACCCCGTGTAAAAGAAAGCCTTTAAATGTCTTAGAAAATAATGACGAATCCAAACTGCTGAGTTGAGGTAAGCTTTTCTTGACAATTGATACTACTTGAATCAACTAGCGATCAGTAGTGCGGTGCTAAGTGCAATTATCCGTTATCCCATGAACTGTGCTAACCTATCGTTGCAACATTTTTTCACCGGCCCTCTTCTCCCGATGATCAGACAAACTACTATCTGGACAAATAGACACACATTTTTTTAGCTTCAATAGACACTAGAGGAAAAACCATGGTTGAATAAAATGTTTGACCAAAGAAAAGAAATACTAGCCTAGATGCTGCTTGTATTAAGCATACGGGTTTTATATCAGAAATATTGTTCGACTTTTCATCTTTTGCTTACTGCATAATTTGTGTTGTATAAGAAATTCAAAATGTTATTCTGGAAATATTAATTTTTAATTATTCTTGTCATTTACATTATTCCTGTTCCTATATATAAATAATCAAAAATCAAATAAAAACTAACAATTTTAATATAAATTATAGAGAATTCTACTACATCCAAATGGAGAAATACGCACGACAAGCAGTTACTGAAGGTGTCAAAAATGGAGAAGACCTGCACGTGGGAGGAGATAGTGAGCTGTATCGTGTTCTGAACCTGCATTACAATCGCAATAATCACATAGAGGTACCATAATTCATCAATTGTTCAAACAATTATTCATAAATATAATATATTTCTGTTATCTCAGAACTAGATATTTAAATATTATGTGTCACTCATATTCATTAAATGCGACCTACGCCAAGTCAAGTGGGTCTGGTCATTATTTGTTTAAAGTGACGTCATGATGTGAACGCATTGTTGTTTTTACAAAATCTAAATTTTAAATTTTTTTTAGACAAAACAAAAATAATTATTAATGTAATTTAATTCTAGGTTCCATCAAATTTTCGATTTGTGGTAGAACAGACTTTGCGTGAATTCTTTAGAGCTATTCAAGGTGGGAAGGATACAGAACAGTCATGGAAGAAATCAATATACAAAATTATATCTAGAATGGATGATCCTGTACCAGAATATTTCAAATCACCAAATTTTTTGGAGCAGTTGGAATAAATTTAGTTTATGTTGAGATTATTTTATATAAAATTTAAAAGTGAATAAGTTGTTAATATTTGCAACATCACCTACAAAACTCACATGCATTCAAACAAATCTGTAGAAATAAAACAAAAACAAAACTTTTCAGACTGAAAAGTAATTAAAAATTTAACAACGTTTGTGGTTCCTAAAAATGTAGTGTGCTTACGTCCAAAAATATGTAAAAAGAAATTAAAAAAGTATATATAAATAAAAATAGTAAAAACGATAACAAATTCTGTTTGGTAAGCGACTGTAATTTAATTGACGATATACTCGCGTTTAGGCCTTCATTTCAAAAGAAAATTGTAAATTACCTTTTAAAAATAAGATGGCAAATTTTAGAAAAAAATATAATACATACAAAATATTTAATATTTGAGAAAAAAAGTATTGATAAATTCAAAATTAATAAACAAAACGGACTTATTCAAAATGAATTGGAGATACAAAATATAATACACTTTTATTTCTGTTTAGGTATATTACGAAGCACGCACCAATTCACTTATGGTAACTTAATTTAGAAATTTAACTTAGTTTATACTTACGAACCACTCTTTAATTATTAATCGTATTTTTTGATATACAAAAATGAGCAGGAGCACAACAAAAAAATTCTACTGGAAAATCATTTTTATCTTATGGCCTAAAAAAGGATAGTTTAGGGATATAAGATTACATTTAATTTATTAATTTTTTCTGTAGTTTTGGTTATTCCAACTCCTAGAAAAAAATCGATGAATAATACAATAAAAAACGTTTGTCTCTTTAAAAAAATGATGACAAATACGTTACAACTAAATTAACATTTCGGTGTAAACTGTATTGCAGAATCTTTTAAAAGGGCGATAATATAACATGTAGAATAATCTGTATGTCTTAATATTTATATATACTATTGCTGGAATTCTATTCAACACGATTTAAAAGGGATAGAGTACTCAATTTACATTATTAAAAATGGACTATTTATTCCTATGAAACACAAAATTATTGATTTATAACAGCTTTTATTACAAAACTATATATGGCTCCAATTTTATCCGTACTGTTTTTTAAAATAAGACAAAATAATTACTAAAATATTTTTTTTTAGAATCAGTAAATGTGTCTTTTTAAGACCTGAGAAAAAAATAATATAACGTATAGTCAACCTGTCTTTTAAAAGAATCGCAAAACTTTGCGAAACTTTTGTAGAAGTCGATTTTGGACGCATAGCTAAAACGTGTAAATTATTGAATTACTAATTAGGGCGTTGAAAACACTTTTTAATATAAGCATGACATTAATTTGAATATTTAAAAACTATATCTTTATTTAATTAAGCTGTATTTGTTATTTGAAATTATATTACAAATGTAATAACCAAAAAATATCTTTTTCAATTCTGAATCAAATTGAAATACATTATTCGTTATCACCAAAGGTCGAATTTACTGTTTAGTGCTTTTTATATAATTTTATTATTTATTTTCACCTCACTTAACTAGTCTATTTATATAATTGAATAATGTTATGTATAATTTCTTTATTTTTTTTTTATTGTTCCACATTTGTACACAATTTTTTTAATTATAAATTAAATATTTATTTAGTTTTAAATCAATAAATAAGTTTTTCTACTACTTTGTACATATGGCATTACTTACCGATTTATAATTTAAAATAACTGTTTTTATTTAAAGAACATTTAAAAAAAAATAGAGTTTGATTTAATCAATTGATTTTGTTTTCGTATTAGTGGAAGGATACAATATTCTTAATTTTTTAAAGTACCTAAACGAGTTTTCCGTTCTGTTTCCATTTTAAGATTTGGATAAGTATGATTTTTTTTTCTTTTTCTTATTTGACACAACTCTTGTTTTACATTTCTACTTTCCATTGTGGGAATACGTTTACCCATGGAGATTCCGTTCCAAATTTCAATTTTTTTGGCACAACACTGTTTCTTCATTTTTAAATTAAACATCTGGATATTTATTCTGTATTCTGCCAAAACTGCTTTAATGTTACGCATTGGAATATAAAAGACTTTCAGCCTTATTCATAAACTCATTATAAGGAGTATATGAAGTTATGCACTCCTTAAAATACATTTAACGCAAAAACCTTATTCATAAAACTTATACACCTTGAATAGAGCCTGTATATCCTAAACGCGCCTGATGGTTGATTAGTGCCTGTGTAAGGGTATTTTAATTTGTATACCCTATCCCATAGGGTTATATTAGTTTTGATACATAGTTTGTAACATAGAGAAATAATTTAGCCAGACATACCTCAAAGTACATGGTACCAAAGAGAATCGAAAAAAAAATTGATGCAGAATCATTAATAATATTAATATGAACATTTCGTTTATAGACCATTTTAACCCACGCCCACTCTTTTGGACGTTTTTATATAAAAAAAACATTTTTATACTCTAACCCATAATATATGCAGGAAAAAAATCTTGTCTTTTTTAGAACCGTTAAAGTGTTTTATAAACTGTCTGAACAATTTGTTGTGACAATGTCATTTTCTATATTTAATCCCCATCGTGTTTTAAGCCATTTCCACTTATTGGGGAAATTAGTTTTTCAGATGGGATGGGATAGGATATTCCACGATCCGCATAGCGGATTTATTTGATTTTTCACTGGCCCTCCTCTCGTGATGATCTGACAAATCATCCGAGTAGTATCAATTGACAAGAATAGCTTATCTCAACTTAGCCGTTCGGAGTCGGCATAAAACAGGAGGTTCCGCCATTGTGCAAGAAGTACACAGGCTCACATGACTGGTTGTGAGAAAGCTAGGCCCTGGGTATTCACGAGCCTGTTGCGCCAAAAAGTTATTGTTAGTTGTATGCCTTGGGGAGGGTATACAAATGGCCTTTGTAGGAAAATGCAAAATGCAGTTCATATTATCATATTTAATGATCTTGCATCGAAATTTTTTTCAAATATTTTGGTTTGGCTCAAAAGTACGTTTTTCTAAACCATTTTCTGCCATATGAACGATTTTTCTTTTAACTCAGTATTAAATGTTCTTATAATTACAATATAAAGTCGAGAACGAGATATTCAAGTTTTTCAATGTTTGGTCTGAAGATACAAATCGTTATATTTAAGATTATATTCGCTTTGGGACTATAATATGCATAATAATAAAAATGATGTCTATTATAGACTTATAAGATTAACTGACTTATTTTGATCTTCTTGTTGCAAGAATCCTTCAATAGCTTACTTACTTAAGGAAAGCTACGTCTTTAACTAGCTGTCTAAAGTTTACCATTCAATTTAGTTGAGCACAGTTTTTACTTGCAGGCACCACTTAAAGCGAAGCCTCATCGTCGGCGTATACCATCTACTGGGAAAAAGACCCTTCGGAATGGATTATTGTTGGTGGTCATTCCCTGACAATGTCACTTTCTCTATTTAATCCCCATTCTGTTTTATTCCACGTCCACATTTACAGATGGGATGGGAGAGATTATTAAACGATCCGCACAGCGTTTTTTGGTCACATTTTAAAATTTTGATGCAGAATCATTAGTAATATTAATATAAACATTTCGTCTATAGACCATTTTAACCCACGCCCACTTTTAGGGGGCGTTTTTATATAAAAAAAACTATTTTTATACACTACCCCATAACATATGCAAGAGGAAAACCTTGTCTTTTGTAGAACCGTAAAATTTGTTGTGACAATGGCATTTTCTATGTTTAATCTCCATCGTGTCTTAAGCCCATGTCCACATTTTGGTGACATTAGTGTTACAGATGGGATGGGATATGGTATTCAACGATCCGCACAGGATTGTAGCCTTCTCATATGTTTTTATATATATTTACACAGACGGCTGATCATCAGGGTTACCAAAGGTTCAATTGTAAGTTGAAAAATCATCCAGGGTAGTTTTGTATTTTAGCCGTTGTGTTTTACGGTAATTAATTGATAATTCTGGAACAGCCAATCGTAATAAATTTCCATATTTTGGAATAAAGGATAAAGGCTGTATAAATACTTATGCACTGTATAACTATACAACCGTTGAGATGTGCTTAAGTGATTTATAAAATAAGGGACTCATCATTATCAAATATTATTATAAAACTAGAAAACTAAATAATGTGTCCAGTAGAAGTTAAAGAATTGGAAATCCCCAGCAAATGTTTCGGTGAGATACTCGTGTCAATTCAATTTGAATTCTTCCTTTTTAACATTTAGAGTGCGTACTTTTTTTCCCAAAGTTCTTTTCCCAATATTCGAATTCAAGGAACAAGGAATAAAACTCCTGGGAATTTTTTTATTTAGAATAAGAGAAAAGGAAAATCGGACTTAAATCCCGGGGAATTTTTATTTAGAATTGGGCTGGATGAAATCGATAGCTATATCAGCAAAGAATAAGAAATTGGATATAGACTTGCAAAACTTATTCATCTTTCACGTTTCCTGGAGTTCAATGCTTATGATCTCTATAAAAATATCGCAGATAGATTGAGTCGATTTTTTTTTAATTTAATTCACTCAACCGTTATATCTATTTATATATTATCACTAAAATTTCAAAAACATCAATGATATAAGAGCTAACACTTATAATAATATAAGAAAACAACAAAACCAGCAACTTCATATTTACATTGACACTTAAAACTATGTGTTCCTTCTCAAATGTAAGTGCAGATAAAAAGAAAAGTGGTAGCAGAACCACAGACTCTTACGTAGTTTTTCATTGTTGTGACTTCCCGTTATTGGCCAAAGTTGAAAATTCCGTTAAGAAACCTTCAGGCTAAAACTAATTTATAAGACATTATTTAAAATGCAATGTAAAATATATTAAAAATGTATCCTTTATATCGATTTTCGGTAAAAATTAGGTATACCCTATCCCATAGGGGTATATAAGTTTTGATACATAGTTTGTAACATAGAAAACCAGTTTCTAGGCCTTAAATTTTAAGCTAGAATGATGAAATTCGGTACATGTGCTCTTTGTTGCTCCTTATAAAACAAGCGTAAACATTTTTGAGATCCGCCCACTGCCACGCTTCCTTTTAAGAAAAACGTTGTTTTTAGTCAAACCGTAAGAAAATTTGAAAAAGTTTCTGAACAACATATTTTTAGAATCTCAATATCTAAATTTCGTCCATATAAATATTTTTGGCCACGCCCACTTTTTGGGGCGTTTTCAGTAAAAAAAAAAGTTTTTCGGTAAAATTTGTAATAATTTCAAATAAAATTTTGATGCAAAATCATTAACTATGATAAGATAAACATTTGGCCAACATATTATTTTAACCCACTATATTTCATCTCCAGCCCACAATTTGGGGATATTAGTTTTAAGGCTGCGCTGGGATAGGGTATTAAACCATCCACACAGGGGATTTTAACCTTCTTATATGTTTATCCATCATTTTAATGTCTCGGTTTGATATAAATTTTGATTTCTTTTTACAAAACCAATATTTGCTTTAGTACCAAGTAAAAAGTAACAGACTTTTCATAGCCCTTTTCTATGGTAAAAAATAACACCGAAAAATAAAAAAACACTAGTTTGTCATTAAAAGAACAATTCACTTAACCAAGTTTTAATAAAGTAGACTAAGTGCTGATTTTCGTGCTAATTGTATATATCTTTCATATATGTATGTATAAAAAATATTTGTTTTTTTATAATAAGACTTGAAGATGTTTTCGATAATTGGTATTGCTATATATTGTGCAAATTACTTGAGGTTCTCTTTAGGCACTGTGTATACCTATGTCTTTTTCTTATGTATGTTTTATTTCTTATATCCTATCAGATACATAGTTTTGATACCTAGTTTGTAACATAGAGAAAAAATTTAGCTAGATATACCTTCAAGTATATGGATCGACTCAGAATCGGTAGCTGAGTAGATTTAGCCATGTCTGTCCGTCAGTCCTTCCGTCCGTACGTCACCAGTTTTGGGCCTTAAATTTTGAGCTCCCAGCAGAACAAGTGTAAACAGTTTTTAAATCCGCCCACTGCCACGCCCCCTTTTTAGAAAAACGTAATTTTGATCCTATATACCAAATTTATAAAAACATTTTTATACGCTAACCCATAACATATGCAGGAGAAAAATCTTGTCTTTATACCCTATCGCATAGGGGTATATTATTTGATACATAGTTTGTAACATAGAGAAATAATTTAGCTACATATACCTCAAAGTATATGGATCGACTCAGAATCGATAGCTGAGTCGATTTAGCCATGTCTGTCCGTCCGTCTGTCCGTCTTTCCGTACGTCAAAAGTTTTTGGGCCTTAAATTTTCAGCTAGAAGGATGAAATTTGGTACACGTGCTCTTTGTTGGTCCCAGCAGAACAAGTGTAAAAAAATTTGAAATCCGCCCAATGCCACGCCCCCTTTTCAGAAACACGTAGTTTTTAGCCAAACCGTAAGGAATTTAAAAAAAAATTGTCTGAAAAGCGTAGTTAGACAATCGTAATATCTATATTTCGTTCATATATAATTTTTTGCCACGTCCACTTTTTGGGGCGATTTTAATAAAAAAACATGTTTCGGTAAAGTTTTAAATATTTCGAAAAAAAATAATATTAATATGAACATTTCGTCCATTTTTTTTTTTTTTAAATTCTGACCTGCTTAAGCAGTAATATACACATCGACCTAAAAGATCTATTGTGCTTGCCGTCAGATGCTTTTTAGGTTAGTAGCGCTTCTACTTTCCTAATGTAGCTGATAATACTTTCAGCCGAAGATTTCCTCAGTTCTTCGGGACTTAAAAATTCCCTGAAGAAAGATTCCCTTCTCATACCGTAAAGGGCCGGGCATTCATATATGATATGCTCGGCTGTTTCGTCTTCTTCTATATATAGTCTGCACTCCGGTGAGTCGACTAGACGCATTTTGTTAAGGTGATATCGCAGACCGTGATGACCAGTTAGGTAGCCTACTAAGTTTTTGATATCGTGCCTGCGAAGATTTAGTATCTTGTTGGCATCTTATTTGAAGGGCTGAATAGCTCTTTTGGCCTGTCTTAGGCCTGGGATGTTTCCCCAGTATGAAACACATCTGTTTTGTTCCCAGTTTTTTATGACTAGATTTATGGCTGATTTGGGGATTGCACAGAAGGGTTCAGGTCCAATGAAGGGGGTTTCCGAACATTTTCTGGCTAGTTCATCAGCTTTTTCGTTACCTTCAACTCCCTTATGTCCGGGGACCTACCATAGTTTGGTTTTGTTCCTGGAACTGAGTGTTTGGAGGGAGTTGAAGCAGTGTAGTACTGATTTGGAGTCAATGATGTGTGAGCTAAGGGCTTTTATAGCTGCTTGACTGTCCGTGAATATATGGATGTTTGCGCCTTTAATACCTGAGTTGTGTATTAGGTTTGCGCATTCTTTTATGGCATGGAGCTCAGCTTGGAATACACTAGGGTTTTTTCCCATAGGTATTGAGATGTTTTTATTTGGTCACATTTCATCCATAGACCATTTTAGCCCACGCCCACTTTTTGGGGCGTTTTCTTACAAAAACCGTTTGTATACCTTACCCCATACCATATGCAGGAGAAAAACGATGTTTTTTGTCAAACAACAAAAGATGCTGATAAACTGTTTGAGCAATATGTTGTGACAATGTCATTTTTTATATTATGGGCTAATAAAGCCTAATTTTTGGAGATATTTATTTTAATGATGGGATGGGATAGGGTATTCAACGATCCGCACAGCGGATTATTACCGATTATTACCGGATTAGAACTGTTAAAGTGTTTTATAACCTGTCTGAACAAATTGAAGTAACAATGTCATTTTCTATATTTAATCCCCATCGTGTTTTAAGCCATTTCCACTTTTTGGGGATATTACTTTTTCAGATGGGATGGAATAGGGTATTCAACGATCCGCATAGCGATGTGTAGCCTTCTCATATGTTTATATACCAATCTGTAAACAAAAACATATGAGATGCTACAATCCGCTATGCGGATCGTTGAATACCCTATCCCATCCCATCCTTAAAATTAATATCCTCAAAATAAAAGTTTCATGCCGATGAAATACAAAGAATGACATTGTCACAATATATTGCTCAGACAGTTTATCAAAATCCTTTGTGGTTCGCCAAAAAACAACGTATTTCTATTGCTAATGCCTTGGGATGGGGTATACAAATGGTTTTTGTAAGAAAACGCCCCCAAAATGTAGGCGTAGGTGAATGTTCTATGGACAAAATGTTTATATTACCATTGCGAAAGTATTTGCATCAAATTTTTATTCGAAAGTGTTAAAATTTTGACAAAAAACGTTTTTTACTAAAAAAACGCCCCCAAAAAGTAGGCGTGGCATAAAATTTTGTATGGACAAAATACAGATATTAGGATTGTCTAAATATGCTGCTCAGACACTTTTTTGAAATTCCTTATGGTTTGGCTTAAAACTACGTTTTTCTAAAAGGGCGCGTTGCAGTGTGCGAATTTAGAAAATTTTTACACTTGTTCTGCTTCGTCGACCAGAGAGTCTATATACCAAATTTCAACACTCTAGCTCAAAATTTAAGGCCCAAAAATCGGTGACACACAGACAGACGGACGGACGGACGGACAGACAGACATGGCTTAATCGAATCACCTAGCGATTCTGAATCGTTCCATATACTTTGAGATATATGTATCGAAATTATTTCTCTATGTTACAAACTAAATGTCAAAACTAATATACCCCTATGGGATAGGTTATAAATATAGCAATTTAAAAATTCAAAGTCGAGATTTTGATTAATGCTATCATTACTATAATGGAGAAGCCCGAAAAATTGGATTCGTTAATTCTGTTGTTATGTCGGTCTGTATCTTAACGCTTTTTTAGTTTTTTTTTTAACGGATACAATTTTCTGCCATATGAACGATTTAACTGATTCTCTTTTAACTCAGTATTAAATATTCTTATAATTACAATTTAAAGTCGAGAACGAGATATTCAAGATTTTCAAAGTTTGGTCTGAAGATACAAATCGTTATATTTAAGATTCCATTCGCTTTGTGCCTATAATATGTACAATAATAATAAACAACATAAGGATGCTACAATCCGCTGTGCGGATCGTTGAATACCCTATCCCATCCCGCCCTTAAAATTAATATTCTCAAAATGTAGGCTTTATAGCGATGAAATACAGAAAATGACATTGTCGCAACATAGCTATTTTGCAGACATTTTATCAAAACCTTTTGTGGTTCGACAAAAAACAACGTATTTCTATTGCTAATGCCTTGGGTTGGGGTATATAAATGGTTTTTGTAAGAAAACGCCCCCAAATTTCGGCGTAGGTGAAAATGATCTATGGACAAAATGTTTATATTATTATTACGGAATTTCGTCACAAAAGAGGTTTTTGTTAAAAAAAAAGCCCCCAAAAAGTTTGCGTGGCAAAAAAACTTTGTATAAACGAATAATAGATATTAGGATTGTCTAAATATGCTGCTCAGACATTATTTTGAAATTCCTTACGGTTTGGCTTAAAATTCTCTTTTAACTCAGTATTAAATATTCTTATAATTACAATTTAAAGTCGAGAACGAGATATTCAAGATTTTCAAAGTTTGGTCTGAAGATACAAATCGGTATATTTAAGATTCCATTCGCTTTGGGCCTATAATATGTACAATAATAATAAACAACATAAGGATGCTACAATCCGATGTGCGGATCGTTGAATACCCTATCCCATCCCGCCCTTAAAATTAATATTCTCAAAATGTAAGCTTTATAGCGATGAAATACAGAAAATGACATTGTCGCAACATAGCTATTTTGCAGACATTTTATCAAAACCTTTTGTGGTTCGACAAAAAACAACGTATTTCTATTGCTAATGCCTTGGGTTGGGGTATATAAATGGTTTTTGTAAGAAAACGCCCCCAAATTTCGGCGTAGGTGAAAATGATGTATGGACAAAATGTTTATATTATTATTACGGAATTTCGTCACAAAAGAGGTTTTTGTTAAAAAAAGCCCCCAAAAAGTTTGCGTGGTAAAAAAAAACTTTGTATAAACGAATAATAGATATTAGGATTGTCTAAATATGCTGTTCAGACACTATTTTGAAATTCCTTACGGTTTGGCTTAAAACTACGTTTTTTTAAAAAGGGGGCGTGGCAATGGGCGGATTTAAAAAAAATTTACACTTGTTCTGCTTCGTCGGCCAGAGAGTCTATATACCAAATTTCAACACTCTTACTTACTTACTTAAGTGACGCTACAGTCCGGGATGAACCTGGGCCTCAACCAACATGCCTCTCCAATTATCCCGGTCCTTAGCTAACTGCCTCCAGTTGCGCACTCCAAGTTGGTCCAAGGCGAGGTCCTCCTCTACTGCGTCCGACGTCTGGCTTGGAATCGAAGACTCTGCGAGCGGGAATATTGGTGTCCATTCTTTCTACATGTCCTAGCCATCTTAAACTTCCAATGCGGAGTTTTTTGACTAGGGGTATGTCGCTGTACAGCTCGTATAGATAGTGGTTGAATCTTCGTCTCCATAGCCCATCAACCCACACGGGACCGAAGATTTTCCGAATAATTTTTCTCTCGAATCGACCAAGGATTTCTTCCTCCGCTTTTGATACGGTTCATGCTTCAGCGCCGTAGAGCAGGACTGGGATGATCAGGGTCTTATATAGGATCTCCTTAGTAGTTCGAGTGAGGGCTTTACTACTAAATTGCCTTCTTAGCCCGAAGAAATAGCGATTGGCAAGAGTAATTCTTCGTTTGATTTCTAACGAGATGTTGTTGCCAGAGTTAATAGCGCAGACGAGGTAGACAAAGTCCCGTACTACCTCAAAGTTTTATCTGTCAATGGTGACGTTCTGTCCAATTCGTCGATGTTGTGAGTCCTTTCGTGTTGACAGCATATACTTTGTCTTACCCTCATTTACTGCTAAACCCATTTTTGCCGCTTCCTTCTCTATACTAGCGAACGTGGCTATGACATCACGTTGAGTCCTACCAATGATGTCAATATCGTCAGCGTATCCTAGTAGTTGCACCGATTTTTGGAGAATTGTGCCTCTGGTGTTGGCTCGGGAGTTTTGCACAATCCTCTCAAGAATCAAATGAAAAAGTCACATGACAGTGCATCGCCTTGCCTAAATTCTTTTTTGCTATCGAACACCGACGGTTTTTTCCGACCCTGGTGGTGCAGCGAGAATTCTCCATCGTCATCCCACACAAACGGACGCCAGCTTTATAAAGCTCAGCGGGAAGGCCGTCATTTCCGTAGGCCTTATTAAGCTTGAGTTTAGATATAGCTATCCTCACTTCACTTAGGTCGGGTGGTTGGCAGTTTTCGCTGTCGTTGCCAATATTAAATGGTTCGTTCTGCCTGACAGCGGAATGTTGTTCGTCATCGCCGTTTAACAGTCTGCAGAAGTGGTTCTTCCATATCCTCAGCATCGACTGTTTCTCAAATACGATATTTCCTTGTTCATCGCGACAGGATTCTGTTCGAACCTTGTAGCCTTGGCTTTGACGTTTTACACTTTGGTAAAACTTGCGAACATCGTTCCTGGAGTGGTACCTCTGTATATCCTCGATCGCGCGCTTTTCTTGCTCTTTTTTCTTTTTTCTGAAAAGCCGATGTTCTTCCCTTCTTCTTTGCCTATAGAGCTCAATGGCAGCTATTGTCTTCACCTGCAGCTTAACATTAGGTGCGGGTGGTAGTTGTGAGTCGAGAGGTTAAGGGATACGCGTTGCGCGAAGGTTTTGGCGGTCTCTGGCGATTGCAGTATTTCGACATTAAATTTTTTCACAGTATTTTTTTTTTTTCGTGGTGGATATCCGCATCCTTACCTTGGCTACAACAAGGTAGTGGTCCGAGTCGATGTAAGCCCCTCGGAATGTTCGGACATCCAAAATCCTGGATGCGTGCCTCTTGTCTATCGCAATGTGATCAATTTGGTTGACTGTTCGTTGATCTGGAAACCGCCATGTCCCCTTGTGGATATATGGTGGCCTTTCGCCCCGTAGCGAAGTCAATTAGCCTAAGTCCGTTACCAGACGTGTTGTCATGTTGGCTATATTTTCCGACAGTACTGCTAAAGATGTCTTCTCTTTCCACCTTTGCGTTAAAATCTCCCAGCACGATTTTAACATCGTACTTTGGTAGTCGCTCATAGGTTTTGTCGAGGAGCTCGTAGAAGCAATCCTTAGTTATATCATCTTTTTCCTCCGTCGGAGCATGAGCGCATATAAGGTTTATGTTGGCGAATTTGGCCTTGATGCGGATTGTTACAATGCGTTCGCTAATGTCTTGAAAACATAATACTTCTTGCCTAAGTCTGGCACTTATAACAAATCCGCATCTAAATAGTCGCTGTTTCTGCTCACTATAACACGGTCCATAGTAGATGTCACAGTTTTTCATCCTCTTTTTGCCCATCCCATCCCATCGTATTTCTTGGATTTATTGTCTGCTTTGTAGCAGTTTAGGGCTTCCGCTAGTTGTTCGCCTGCACCTCTCCTATTGAATGTTCTCACATTCCAGGTGCAGATACGAACGTCGTTGTCCTTTTTTCGTTTAGCATGGTCGTCAACAATAATATCAGTCCTTTCCGAGGCTATTGGTTGCTTCGTAACAATAGTTTTTTCCGTGGATGGGTAGTTAACCCAAGGCACAACCCCCAACCTAGAGGGCCAAGCCCTTGGCCAACCCTAGGACAGCGGGCCGGAAATAATACCGATGTCAGTAGCCCGTTTTGGGGTATGAGCGCTGCCGTTGACCCATTGAGGGCTCCTCCGCCACCAACTCTTTTCCAATACCCTGGCTCAGTATTGGAAATCCCTATAGATCTGGTGTTCAAATATGTCGAAGCAGCTCATATAGGGATTTCACTACCAGTTCGATCAAACTGGAGCTGTAGGCGCCACCATCTAGGGAATTCCTCCGCTGCCGCCTGAGAGTGAGTACCTTAGTGAGAGGACACTCCTCCCCATCTCTCGTTTGCATTCTAGCTCAAAATTTAAGGCTCAAAAACCGTTGACACACAGACGGGCAGACCGACATGGCTTTATCGACTCAGCTAGCGATTGTGAATCGGTCCATATACTTTGAGGTATATGTATCGAAATTATTTCTCTACGTTACAAACTTAATGTCAAAACTAATGCCCCTAGGGTATAATGATGTATTTTTGAAATCCGCCCACTGCCACGCCCCTTTTTAGAAAACGTAGTGTTTAGCTAAACCGCATGATAATGAAATTCATGCGATTTTTTTTTTGCAAATCGTAAAATATTTGTATGGTTGGTATTTGAATTTACTCTTTGATCGCTGAGAAAGGCAAAGTTACGTACGACCTAGTCGTACACCCACCACTCGTTTACAAAGATATTAGCGAAGCAGAAAATATTCAGCTCCAATGAAGGTGAATTAATTATTAAAATTAAAGATACATAATCAAGAAAAAACTCACAACCCTAATGACAAGCACTTTTTTACAATTTTAATTCCAAAGTTATGTTTAGATATCCGTAACATATAAATTGTTTCTACAGATTTCTATATAACCATACATGTTATGTTTTCTTAATCAGTTTTAAGAGACTGAATTTCAAGAGTCTGAATGAAATTACATTTTTTTATTAAAACATATTTTTATTTTTAAATTTGTTTATCTACCCATCTATTTATAACTAAACATAAAATATAACTATGGATTTTAACAGTTCCTTGTAATGTGGCGGGTGACGATGGTAACCATACATCAAACAACATTGTTGTTTAAAAAGTTGTCATTAGTTGTGAATACCTATACGTATCTATCTATTTGGATATCATAAATATTGTTCTGAATCCTTTGGTAGTATTTCTTTGCATTTTTTAGATAATATCATAATCTTGTTGAGGATCTCGAATTTTTGCATAATTGTAATATATGTGATGTAGTACAATAAATTGTGTATATATAATGCCTTTATAATGACCCCTATGTCCAAGATAGGGAATTAAACAACAACACTAATATAAACATTGGTATTGGAGCTCCTTTCATAAAACATATGGTAAGCTTTGTTTTTCTTTTAAACATTTTGTGGTAAGCTAACACAAATGCTTAAAAGAATTGGAGTGTGACTACATGTGTTAAAGGCAATATTGAAATAAAAGAAAATACTTCTTTGAGTTCGTAGGGTATAACATTAAATCGAGACCGGTTAATTGTCTTCCAGACCTCCCCAGAATAACATTTTTAGGCATATGCATTTATAAAAATGGACCTAGATCAAACAAGCTAATTGGCATAGTTCTAGTCGCAATACTTACAATAATTATGATTGAAGTTCATTTTGTCGACACTTTTAATTGGCTATACAAGGTCTCCGTTTTTATCGGAATTTTTTTTTATTTTAAAATTAGTTTTAAGTAATATTGCACGCGTTCGCATCTACATTTGGTTCTCTTTTACCTAATGATACAAAAATAAAAATTCCAAATTGTCATTGTATTTGTTTTTGTTTCAAAAATATTTGCTTTTCAGTTCAGCAATCGTTCTATAATATTCAATTATGTCCTTAAGTAAAATAAAAATAATAATAATATTATATATACTAATATAATGCATTGAGCTAGTGGCTAGTGCGTTGGAGGACTAAGTGCGAGGTACTTGGTTCAAATCCCGAAATTAACAATATATCTACGTTTTTTTCAATACCTCACCTTCTGCGAAAGTCTGCCAAACTACAAGAGTATACAACTTTATTGAGAATTTTCTCAAATTTGCGTTAAAGCGTTAAACAAAAAATCCAATTCTCTGTGCAAAAAATAAAACTTCACATACACAAATTAAAGGAGAAGCAAGGCTTAAGGCGCTTTTTTACGGGCCTAATGACTGATATTTAATTTTTTTTTCAAAGCATGCATTAAAAATGTTATTGGTTTTATTATAAAAATTTAAATATTCAGTATATTATTTATTTATTTGGCTCATGCCCTTTTGATTGAAAGTTGTATTTTTAATAGAGAATTAAAAGAAATAGCTAATTATAGGCTATACAAATAATAAGGTTCTTAATGTTCTTATGTATTAGTCACGAATACAAAATTATAACGGAGAAATAATTTAAATAAATTGTTAAATATAAGTCTTATTTAAACAATATGAACATTATATATATATAACTACATAATATGTATTATTATGTCAATGATTATTTTAAATATAGCAAATAATCTTTTTAAATTACTAATTTTCCTAAAAGCATTTTTTAGCTCAATCCTATATATGTAATATAAATATTTGCGAAACATTTCTAACTCAAAATTTATTATAAAATTCATAACCTATATTCTTTTTTTAATTACTTATTTTTTGTACTAATTTAGTTATTAATTTCCTTTTATCGTTTTATTCAGAAAAGCATAATGATGTATATTGCCTTCTAAATTAAATCAACAAATGTAACTGATTTTGTGATAAATTTAATGAAAAAAACATTATTTCTTGAAAAAAAAAAACAATATAAACGTATTTTGGGTGGATTCCATATACGACTATACGAAATTGTAAAAATAGATAATAAATGTTAGAAAATTTGAAACAATCAATCTTTGAAACAATCTTTTGGATAATATATAGGCGAAATTTATATTAATGCTGATCTTTGTCAGATGCACATAGTTAAAAGTTTTGTGTTTAAATGTTTGAGTACTGTATCTTACAATGTAAATTTAATATTTACTATTATAATTTAACATATCCTTTTTTATTTTATTTGCAAAATGTTATTATCGGCTTAATTAAATATAAATTAATAATTATAAGCTAAGCTAGTACAAACAACTTTTTATTATCATCACTTATGCTAACAATTACACACATTTTAGTCCTGCGCTTACAACAAGACGAATTAACAAACATATTTTTATTTGAATGTATTTTTATTATGTAATATACTACAATATAAATAAGTATAAACAAAAAATTAAAAACAATATACAAAATGTCTTTTTATTTGGTCTTTACATATACAACATCTACAACCACACCATCGTTTAATCTTTTGTTCACAAACTACACAGGCCTACAGACAAATAATGCGATTTTGTATCGAAGTATTGAATTCTCGGCTTAGTTATTGCCAATCGGGTTACATGGTCACGCATATGATTAATAATTTTTGTTTTGTTTTATCATTTTTAAAACCAACACATTTTTATTGTGTAACTCAGGTAAAAAGTTGTTTGTTTTTTATAGTAATTTAGCAAACCCGGCGTGCATTGGAAAGAAATTTCGTAATAAAACTATTTAAATTTATTTGTTTCTTTTAAACAAACTCTCAAAAACACGAGATTTAATAAACATGTTTATAATTCGGAAATTATTATCTAAAGGCGTCAGTTGTTCTTCAAAACTTTAAAATTGTACAGCTATAGCCCAAATAGACTTAATTCAAAATAAGAGATTTACCATTTTATATTTCAATTAGAATCAACATAGGTTTATTTTGTGTGTATGTATTTTTTTGTTGCAAAACCAATAGCAATACAGTTTACACAAACAAAATATTTTCAAAAATAACTAACATAATCTACTGTATACGTTTCAGATACACGTTAAATGCCAATCTATAGCGTTTATGTTACTGATTCTTACACATTAAAAAGTTATTATTTTGGATACTCTTGCAAAACCCAACAATAAACATGTTAACAAATAAAAAAAAATCCCAACAGAGAAAACAGCAAATGTATTCTTATTAATAATAATATATAAAAAACATCGTGAAAATAAATTCAAAGCGACCAAGTAAACAACAAATTTGTATCTATTTGTCCTCTCCACGAGTAAATTTGTAACATAAATAAATGCACTTGAAAAAAGGAGCCATACATATTTATATCTTGTAAAAATGTACAGGAAATAAACAGTAAAAGTAAAAGTTTTCCATTTAATAGGAAATAAGCTATAATTCCTTCAGAAATCGTAGCCTAGGCATAGAACACTTCATCTCACCTACGAATACATACCTACAAAAAGACGTATATAGCAGATCACTTAGAAATTAATTTAAAATGTACATTATAATCGTATAATTTATTGTAATATAGCAATATCAACTGGCCGTTATTGTTTCATTACTACAATTTGGTCGGATTAATATGTATGTATATAAATATGCAATTTTATATATTAAAATGAATAGGTTTAGACGTATGTGGTATGTGGTGTTATATATATATATATATATTTCGAATTAAACAAATATATATCTTTATATGTATACATATTACGCCACAGTATATATATTTATATAATACAATCTATTCAGTAACTTGAATGCGATCCCAAATATTTCTTAAAAGAGTTACCATATTACATATGGATATATATCAGTATTGTTTGGTTATATAAATTTCGAATTAAAAAATGATATAACAATTCAAATAAATATGTAGTAAATACAATACTGTAGGTACGACAAAAATAATTTATTTCAACAAAAGTGGTTATATATATATTTCTCTTTTATTTCATCGCAATCCTATTTTGGTTTAGATCTGATCACACTACAAATAATTCATAGAATGTTAACCGCATAAAGCTACCAAAACAAGCTTTTTATGTTTAGTAAAAATAAAACGCAGTTTCAAAGTCATCAATATAACAAAACATATTTGTTCTTACAGAATAATAGCAAAAATATAAGAAAATTGCGTTTTTTTAGTAGCACATATTAAGTGTATTTTAAAATAAATCAAATCAAATGCAATGAATTAGTAAAGATATCTACTAACATATCAACCATTTTTATCACTTATTTCAATACTTTTACCAAGATGCACTTAATTGCATCGATGGTTCTTTAATTTTTGCAATAGTCGCACAGTGGATAGGTTATACGGTTCTCTCCATTGTTGCATAAGGATAATTTCATATTTACTGGTTTTCCATTGTCATAAATTCGGCAGGTTAATCATCCTCAGTTAAATTAAAAATCAATAAAAAAAGTTTGATAACAAAATTTAAAAATTTCCTTGATATATATAAAAATGACTCTACCAGTGTGTGCAATCCAAATAATAAATACGAAAACAAATATTTAAGATAAAATAGCTGATACAATGTTTATCACACAAGCTTTTTGTATACGTTGATTTATTTTCAAACAACAATAGCCAGGGAGACATTCACAACTCGAATGTGATATTTTATCTTAATTTTAATGTATTTACTATTTATACAAAATGATATACAAACAAAACTCTTATCGAAAAACACAAACACATAATAATAATGTATAGTTTTCGATTGTATGTATGTATATCTCAATTTCTATATTTAAACATCCTTGTTTCTGAAATTGCAGTCGGTAAGTGCAGTTTTATTTCATTTAAATATATAGACTGTGTTTGATAAAATATAACACTACCTATTAAGTTGCAATAGCTAGGAGCAGTCTTTCTATCAAGAAAGAATGTTCCAAGAAACCGGGATAATTTATAGTACAATACCAAATAATATTTTATGAAAACAAAAAAAAATACAAAAAATTAAATAAATAAAAAAACTTAATCTATAAAGTACATATAGAAAATAATTTATATTTTTATACAAATTAGAATCAAAACAAATAAACTGTGTACTAAGTAAATAGGAAATAAAATAACAAATCGTTCTTTATATTAAAACCACTCACATTATAGTTATTAATTCATAGCCAATGTTGCACTGCAAAGGTGTGTTTTTTAAGCAAATGACATCGATAGTACTGTGTGATGATCTAAAATGACCAATATAGAAAATTTACAAATTTACAAAACAACTAAATGAAGTTGGTTCATTTGCTTAACAATGCGAACCGTTTTGCTTCGTACAGTGCAACTTGCCTACAAAAACAAAAATAAGTGATAAAGACGCTTTTGACTTACAACATTAAAAATATTAAACCAATGTGGTGAAAATTTGCGTGTAACGTCAAAGATTTTTTTTCAAATTTTCTCAAAAGTCAAAATTTCTTTTCAATTTGGATTCTAAATTTTTGTTAATTCATTCCAACTCGAACATTTCTATTTTAGCTCTAATTCGTATTGCATTCCTAAAACATTATTTCAATCCATTTATGTTCGAATAGAACAAATACAATAGCCCGAAAATTTTTGTTGAGTTAATGCATATAGAGATGTCATGTTTAACATTTGACATGTTGTACTTTGTATGCACGTACAAATCGTAAACACACAACCTTATAAAGCAAAATATAAAAGTTATATTTTACGTATCAGAGTTCAGACTATTCAATTTAAAAATATTACCATAACAAAAAAGAACTAAATTAAACTTCAATAGACCAGTGTATTCACAACAAATGACTTTTGTAGAAATTTTGAAAATATTCCTTCGTCGTTCGGAAACTACCGGCAAACGAAAAACGCAATTACCATAAAAAGTGAAACATTCCATGCAAAGTAAACCTAATTCACAAACGATGTTTTTTTTCAAAAAAAAATCAATTAAAGAAAAGATATCGGAATAGCAATATAACCATTTGTTAAAATACCACACATGTATATTTATTTATATGGATAGAAAAATACATATGCATGCCCAAAGAAATAAATTGACATAATATATAAATATATACAGAGACTGCAATAAATGTGATCAGATATTTAATAATAAATTTATGTATTAATTTTAATAGATAAGCGCGTAATTTAAAATAAAATTACATATATAGAAAAAGAAATATATTATTTAAAATAAACGAATATGTGAAAACGAATCAAATAAACAAACAATACAAAAATAATGTATAATGAGAGAATTGTTCAAAACGAAAACAAAAAACTCATATTTCCCACTTGTCAACAGTTCGTATTTCAATAATCTAAAAATACATAAATAAATATATATTTAAAAATACAAAAATGAATTTATAAATGGATATTATATTATATTATATTTTACAATAGAGAATACATATATATATATGTATATATATATATATATGCGATCGTAGTCCAGTAAATACTTTTAATTGTTTGCTAGAGCCAGCTTTTGGCCTGGACATGCGATCGAATATTTTACCAAATAATTTGCAATAGTTATGTGATGAACTATGGGCATTTACCCCTATAGTTCGGACCTAAAACCAGGGTGGAGAGACATACAAAGTTTCCAAAAAAACAGTTTGGGAACACGTATGAATTCTCTAAAGTTAAAACCAAACTTTATTTTATTTATATGTTACATTGATACAAAAGGTTTCATTTAAACTATTAATAGAAATTTGTTTTTTTTTGTTATTAAAAAAAGGAATAACAAACAATTACTTCAATAAACTCAAGTAAAAATAAGGCAAACAGAAATGTTTTTTATACGTAAGATTTGCTAGCAGCAGGCAAAGCCAAACAAACAAAAAACATTTTTAATGCAATTTATGTTATACATAACATTATTTGAACTCAAAACGTTTGGCAAAATACTTTTATTTTATAACAAAAAAAAAAACAATTATTTCAACAATAGTGCCAGAAATATTTTTATAATATACTATTACGTACACCAAATTAATGTCGAGTAGATAAAAAAATTATACATAAACAACAATGTTTAAGTCTTTGTACAAGAAAGATGCAAACAAAATCAAATGTTTTTTTTTTAAATATTCACCAAAATACATAGCGCATAAATTTTAAGACTGGGATCGCTTCCAAATTACATAATCTTCTATAATCTAATTGAGAAAAGGAATACAAAATTGAATTAAAAGTACATGTGTTCTTATTTATAAACTCATGTCATTTATAATTTAAAGGACTCAATACATTAATTTAATATTATTATAAAAAAAAAAAACAATTTAACAGTTTTAACGAGGACATTTTACGTCCTGCTCCTGAGTTGATGAAGAGCCACTTATAAATCGCTATTAAATCAAAATAACTTAGTTTGTTTGATTTCCTTTAGTGCATTGAATGCTAACATAGTGCTGTATATCCATAAATACACAAAATGTGTTAATTAAGAAAGGAGACATTTTAAGAACGAACCAACAAACTGTAAAGATCACTTAGATTATGGTTAAATATTAATTTGAGTATTACTAAAAAATATTTTCAGTGTATTCAAGGTTGAGGTAGACCCCGTAGTTTGATTGTCCTATTTTTTAACATCCTCCAAATTCCGGTGGCTCAAAAAGTGGAAGTTCTGTATGCAAAGTATGTCAGGTCAAACAGTTTGTGGGATGATACCTTGGCTAAAATTGTAACAGGGGTATATGTTTTAAATGGTTACAATAATGTTTTTTTGTTTTTATTTTCCAATTAAATGCCATTATGTTTTTATGTTTCAAAGTAATGAATGAGTTTATAATATCTATACATAGTATAGAAAATATCCCTAAAACGTGTCTGTCTGTATGAGTGCTAAACTCGTTGAACGTATTTTGATGTGGTTTTCAATGTTATGGTCTGCATTTCTTTGGGCAATGTATTCAAAATTGCTTTATCACTTACATGAGGTAAGCATTCTACTTCTTAGTGCCAGAAATCAATTTTTTTGTCATTAAACATCCCCAACGGCTAATTGGATTTAAAAACAGTGGTCGCTCCCCTTTGAGTTAGAATCGTTGTTACTACTACCTCACTACTACCATACGATAATAATTGTACCGCTTTGTACGGAACACTTTGCACCAATAAGTATATTCACTTCTATATGAAAATCTGAGGAAAAAGTCCCCAGCATACTGAAGTCGGAGAAAAACATATCATAAGGCTACGATCCGCATAGCGGATTTATACCCTATACCCTATTAATATCCCCAAAATGTGGGCTTTATGGCGGTAATATATTGAAAATGACGTTGTCACACTATATTTTTCAGACGGTTTATCAAAATCTTTTATAGTTCGAATAAACAGCGTTTATTCGAAAGAAAGCAAACAACTTTGCAGAGACGAAATATAGATATTGATATTCTCTAAATATGCTGCTCAGACACTTTTTGGCTAAAAACTTATGGTTTGGCTAAACACTAAGTTTTTCTAAAAAAAGGGGGCGTGGAAGTGGGCCGATTTAAAAATGTTTACACTTGATCTGCTTCGTCGGCCAGAGAGTCTGTATACCGAATTTCAACACTCTAGCTCAACATTTAAGGCCCAAAAATCGGTGATGCATAGACAAACGGACAGACAGACATGGCTAGATCTACACTGAATCGATCCATATACTTTGAGGTATATCTATTCTTTCTCTATGTTACAAACTTAATGTCAAAACTAATATACCCTTATGGGATAGGGTATAAAAATAGAACAAAGGAAAAAAAAAACAAGAACAAAATGTGTGTATAAAACGAAAAATGCTAGTTGTCAGCCTCTCATTTCATTCAATTAAAGAATTCGACTCTTCCCAAAACCAAGACCTCAGTGGCGCAAGTGGTAGGCATTGGCTCACTAGGCACGGGATTACAAGTTCAATCCCCGGTTAGGGAATAAGTTGTTTCAATAATAATACAGAGAACTAAAAGAATAATTAAAGGACAAAATTTTAAGTAGAATTAGCCAATTGAATAAATGAGTTGATATTTCTGCAATTAAATTACAAAAAAGAAAAAAATAGGAATCATCCTTATTGGTTAATATATCTCCCCATATTAAAGGGGTTACTATATTTTCAGTTGGTCAACATTTTCAGTCCAACAAATCCAGGGGCAGTTCATAAAACGCCTTCTGATCGTACTCCGAACGTTCAAGGCACGCAATACACTCTAAATTTCTAAGATAAAAAAGAAGCACAAACAATTTGTTTGACAGCTCATCTTCTGATTTGAACTAAAAAAGAAAAACGCCCTAAATGGTTACATATGCATTTTTTGGATTCCCGTTAAATCATTTTCATTTTTTTAAACTTAAGCAATTCGTGATACCGCTATACAAAAATATATATAATTCATAGTGAACTCGTTTCTAATGTAAAGAAACTGTTAAGATCACGTGTGAATCTTTTGTGTCCTAATATAAACGTTTTATTTATAGACATAATTTTCAGTTAGAATAGCAAGTCGCGTGTGGAGATGATTTTGATCGAATATTCTGCATCGACTTACTGGCTTTCTAACACCAATTTAATAAAATCAGGCACAAATATTCTTTTTAAACAACTTTAAGGATCTTAATGCTAATTTATTTGATGCTTTAAATCCAATCTTCTCTATTTTTTATTTAAAGTCTACCACACATCGTTTAATTTCGAAACTTGAAGACCAAGGAGAGTATTAAGAGCTCTAAATAAAGATTAACCCATACATGTTTTTCAAAGTTCACCTACTTGACAGTTGTTGCTTGAATGAACCAAATGCTAAAAACCAAGTAAAGATAAACTCATACATTCTTTTCAGAGTTCACCTACTTGCCAGTTGTTGCTTGAATGAACCAAATGCCAATTTATTTGTCCCAAATCATTAAAAATTTCATCTACTATCCCAAAAGATAATTCTCCATTCCCATGTTCTTCCACGCACTAAACCAAACGGATCATCCTACATGAGATCTGTATATATAAACACAACACATATATATTTATATTGATAAAAGCGGTTATTTGGTATATACAAAATCCATAAATTGTTCAATATATGCATAGAATTGAATTCTTTTATTTGATTATAAATAAAAAATATTTAAGAAAAAGTAATAATAAAAATTCGATTTAATAAAACAAACAAAAATTAGAAAATAAAACTTAATGCAGAAATAACTTTGGCCAGAGCTTTACTTTTTTGTTGTTCCCCTATAATTATAAGAAGACACAAATAATTAAAATATAAGACACAAATTAACTTGGTGGAATATTAATATAACATACATATGTATTTTTAAAATGTTTCAAACCTTATTGTAAATATTAATCATTATATTATCAAAAAAAAACTTTTTAAATTAAGAGGGAAATTGAAAAAAAAAGATATATTCTTTTAAATGGAAAGCTTCTACGAATCGTGTAATTGTAGTTCATTATGGTAATATGTACATTTGGGTATCGCTAAAATATCAATAACATATATCCTACAAAAAAGCCATTGAGCAACATCATGAGCTAAAACACAATAATGAATAAAATCAAGAAAGATTTATATATTTAAACTGAAACTAATACATTAAATTTATACTAGTAAATAGACGACACTTTGTATTCCTAATAGGAGATAGTATCATATCTCAAGTGAACTATAGAAAGTGCAGGCATAAACAAAAAATGTATGTTATCCTGTTTTTGTATTAATGAACAAAACATTTATTTGTACGCTCAATATATAATCGTTTAAACTAGAATTCCAGCGAAAAATGTTATATTATTTCATCCCTCATGGAATATTTAATAACATATTTTAAAAAAAAATCTGCCTACGTACATAAATCCTGGAAACAAAAAATGTATTCATCATGAGAATAGATAAATTGGAATCCAAATAAGATAAAATGTACAGAAGCAAATTAAATAGCAGAAAAAATAAAACATAAAAGAACAAATGACTATGATTCGACACAAATATTGCAAATAAATAAAATTGTTGTTTGCAAATACTAACATTCGAAAACCTTTATAAATATTAAACTACTAAACTGACTCCTGTTATATTATTTCATTAAGACATAACATAGAATGCACATTAAATAAATAAATAATTAAAAAAGTCAACAAAATATGGTAAAGTTTTTTTTTTATATTTTTTTAAGTAAACATGAATCTATTAACAGACATTTCTTATATTTGCAATTTTTAAAGAGTTTATATTTATAGATACACTTTGTTCATAAAACACCTATGCATAAGTTCAATACATATTCAATGTAAAACTATTGATATTATGAATGAACTTTTGGATATAATACTGAAATGGAACATATAAGTTAAAAAACGTTTAATCAACAATTAAACAAAATAATGAAGCGGAATAGTAGACTTATCCCATATCAACATGTCTTGTAGTCCGTAATAAATTACGAACAAAGTTACAATTTGTCAATGTATTTCGGCACTTTTGGGAACAGAATATTTAAATGTAATACGAAAAATAACGACAATCAACTGTTTCAACAGGCACACCGGGTGTTTGCCTCAGCTTTATACACTAACCATTTGGAAACAAAATATAAAATACCTAGGTATAAGTGTAAAAATAACTCTTTCGGTAATGTTCCTATACGTATTAACAAAAAGCAAGCATTAGACTAAAAAATTCAAAAATATATATGTATAGATAAATTGATTCAAAATCTAAAATAATTAAAATAGGTTTGTTAACATTTTACAATTGATCAAGGCAGTGGTAAACACTCGTCGTGCTTTGTGATGAAAAGTTGGATTCGATCGAAAACACACTTATCAACAGAATATAAAAAAACTTTTATGATTTACAGGCAGCATTTCCTTGTTTACTTTACGTTTTATATAAAAAATGTACTATTAAAAGAATTAGAAAATTATAAAGTTTTTGGAAATATTTGGAATATTCACTCTTGGTCAGTAAAAAAATAAAATAATTAAACAAAAACTAACTCTAAAATCAAAAAAGGAAAAAAAGAAAACAAAAAAAAAAACAAAAAAACTATCGAATAATGTAAAGAAAAAAATATCACGAAAAAAGTACAAGCTTATTTTAAGCACCTTCGCGCCTTATCTTTAAGAGAAAAATAAAACGAGATTAAAATTAAATTTAAAAAAAAAATTAAAGTTGAAATGTGTAATTTATTCAAATTATGAACATTGAAACATTTCGATCGTTATAAAAATAAAACCAATTAAAATACTATTTTTTTGTATGTTTCTTTTCAGAGCAATGTGTATTTTTTAACCAAAATCTGCCTTAAATTATATTTTCTTGAAGAACGAACACAAAAGGATGTAAAAGGTGTAAGTTATACAAACAAAATAAAACAAAATTCAAAAAAAACTCAAAATTATACAAATTAAACTTCTTAGTTATCTACAAAAAAAAGGAAAAATGCAATAGTCATGTCCCTTTCTAGGTAAACACGTTTTTTTTATGATTAAACATCAATATTTATTTAACAAATAATAACAAAATCAACAAGAATGAAATAAAAAAGGTGTATTCTACGTTATAATTTCATTTGATAAGAAAAGAAAAAGAAAAATAAAGATATACTAAATAACAGTGAAGCAATTATTTTTTTAATAAACCGTATATTAAATATTTTATTCTTATGAGTTAACTAAAGTCAAAATAAAGAACAAACAATATACAATTGAATTTTCATGAACAATTTTTTTACGCCTTTTAAAAGAAAAAAGGAGTGTATAAATTACGTTAAGTATTAAAAAAAAGTAAAAGTAAAAATTAGCATAATACAAAACTAAATTTCTTATTATTAGGTATTACAATAATTATTAAATTGTGTAAGTGAATATATATATATATAAATATATATATGCAAAATCATTTGGATTTTATACATTTGTTTAAATTTATGTTGAGACTGTGTGTTTATGTTCAACATTTAAAACAAAACTAAGGACGAAGTGTAACATAAATAATAATATGTGCATGCTTGTAAGCGCACCATATTTTAAAATGATTAGGTTTATTTTGTTTCGAAAGAATGTGTTCTCAAATTTCTTAAAAATGAAGTGAATTGTTTTTTAAGTTCAACTAATATATAAACGTAACTAATACCACATACATAACTCTTTACTGCATATGTTTTCTACATTCTCCAATGTCACAAAAATTTTAAATACATATGCTGTCAGTATGTTTACTAAGACGGAATTGTATATGTAAAAATACATGGTATAACTTAGTTATATACATATCCAATAATGTTCAAATTTCGGCATATTTGCAATACTGAGTATTTCATTTAATTTTCTTAAAATTCAGCTGGCAACGAAATCAATCAAAATTGCTGGGATTAATGTAGAAAAAAACGTTGACATTGATATACATTCTCTATTTTGAAGATTTATAAAAAAAATATCCCGATTTCTTGTCGATAATTTCGAATAAAATTATTTGTTTAGTGATGACAATACTTTCGTTTCAGACATATTTTATGCTTTGAGTTATTTGTTGGAATTGGAATTATATACGTCATACATATTCAATAAAGACGGAATCATTTAATCAGGATTAATTCGACTTAAACATTGTGACAGTTGTAACTACTATTTCTCATTTATATTGGGTATAAAAAAGATAGTAGAACATTAATGACCAACAATATATTACAACAATATAACCAACAATATATTCAAGAAAAAACTGTAACGTATTACAGTAAATATTCAAAAATGAATAATTAAAACGCAAATCCACGAAAATAATGCATTAAACTTTAAAGCAAATCGGTTAACATGCCTTTATAATGCCCAGCGTTGACCGAAACTTTGTTCCCAGCCTCATTTTCGAAGATAAATAGTCCAATGATGCCACCACTCCATAATTCGCAAAAAACTGTCAATCTCTGTGGATGAATCGGCTTGAAAAAAGATGATTTTTCGTCCAAAATCATTATCCGTTAATCTATTGAAATTATATAAATACGTCTTACCGGTTTGATGGTAAACAGAAGAGACATAATTTATTTAGGATTAAATTGACATTAGCATTGTTACAGATGTACCTCATATTTCTAATAACAGCGGTATATGCACAATGAAACACTAATAACCAAAAAAATATTTCAACATTTGTTATGTAATTAAGTCTCACATAAATATCCGAGCATGTAGAAGAAGCAAAAAATCTCTGCTTTTGATGTTATATCATTTGTAATTATTCAAACTTACAAACTATACGTTTTGTTTGAGCTTACCAGGTTTTAGAATCAATAAGACCTCTACGACTTTCCACATGTTTGGCACATACCTTAATGTGAATGTAGCATTTGTGATCTTCAGTAGATATTTCAGTATTTTCAGTATGAGAGTTGTTTTAGAATTAAATTAAAACCTGTGTCCTTTTTAATAGTTATGCTTTATAACTTTCTTTTATTTCTTTGCAAAATCTTTAAACGTAACCGGCCGAATTTTTTCGGCGTCTTGGAAGACGCCTTCAAGATACTCAGCAAAAAGATTTGCTTCGTCTATATACCATTTTAGCCCACGCCCACTTTTTGGGGGCGTTTTCTTACAAAAACCGGTTGTATACCCTATCCCATAGCATATGCAGGAGGAAATCGATGTGTTTTGTCAGACAACAAAATATTCTGATAAACTGTTTGAACAATATATTGTTGTGACAATGTCATTTTCTATACTATAGGCTAATAAAGCCCACTTTTTGGAGATATTAATTTAAAGGATGGGATGGGATAGGGTATTCAACGATCCGCACAGCGGATTGTAGCCTTCTCATATGTTTTTTTAATGACTCATTTTTATACCCTATCCCATAGGGGTATATTAGTTTTGATACTTAGTTTGTAACATAGAGAAATAATTTAGCTACATATACTTCAAAGTATATGGATCGACTCAGAATCGCTAGCTGAGTCGAATTAGCCATGTCTGTCTGTCCGTCCGTCCGTCTGTCTGTTCGTCACCGATTTTTGGGCCTTAAATTTTGAGCTAGGATAATGAAATTTGGTATATAGGATCCTTGGCCGAGTCAGCAGAACAAGTGTAAAAATTTTTAAAATCCGCCCACTGCCACGCCCCCTTTTAGAAAAAACGTAGTTTTAAGCCAAACCGTAAGGAATTTCAAAAAAGTGTGTGTGCAACATATTTAGACAATCCTTATATCTATATTTCGTCCATACAATTTTTTTTGCCACGCCCACTTTTTGGGGGCGTATTTAGTAAAAAACGTTTTTTGTCCAAATTTTAAAACTTTCGAAAAAAATTTTAATGCAAATACTTCCGCAATGGTAATATAAACATTTTGTCTATAGATCATTTTCACCTACGCCCACATTTTGGGGGCGTTTTCGTACAAAATCCATTTGTATACCCCCTCCCAAGGCATTAGCAATAGAAAACCGTTGTTTTTTGTCGAACCACAAAAGATTTTGATAAACTGTCTGAGCAATATATTGTGACAATGTCACTTTCTGTATTTCATCGCCATAAGGCCTATATTTTGAGGATATTAATTTTAAGGATGGGATGGGATAGGGTTTTTAACGATCCGCATAGCCTCTCATATGTTTAAATTCACTTATAGATTTTCTGAGTTTATAACTAAGGCTGATTAGTTTGGTTTTGTCAATTGGCGTCATTTTCTGCTGCCAACGTTTTCTAGCTTTACAAATTGGAAACACAAATTAGGCACACATTTATTATCGTAATTATTTATTTATGCATTTTTATGCTTGAATAACATAAAATAACGTTTTTTTGTCAGAGCGAGTACCTATTGTTGGAAAACAAAATATTTTTCCATCACATAGCTATGTTAATTATTCTTTACTATTGAGATTATTTGAACAAATTTCGGGAAATCTATTAATCTTTGTTGCTAAATTTAAATATAGAATTTTAAACGAATCATTTCTTGTTTAATGGGAAGCACTAAGTGAACTTAGTGCGACCCACAAAGTATTATGAACAACAAAATCAATTTTTTTAAGCAGCGCGTAAATCAGTAGATCAGACATAGACTCTTTTATCATCACAATGTTTTTGATGCAAGAGTGTTTGCCTCTCGACCATGAATTAGTTTAAAAAACTCAGTATTACATGTTAAAAATACATCAACATGTGTTGATGTATCTTTTTATACCCTATCCCATGGCATAGGGGTATATTAGTTTTGATACTTAGTTTGTAACATAGAGAAATAATTTAGCTACATATACCTCAAAGTATATGGATCGACTCAGAATCGCTAGCTGAGTCGAATTAGCCATGTCTGTCTGTCTGTCCGTCCGTCCGTCTGTCTGTTCGTCACGGATTTTTGGGCCTTAAATTTTGAGCTAGGATAATGAAATTTGGTATATAGGATCCTTGGCCGAGTCACCAGAACAAGTGTAAAAATTTTTAAAGTCTGCCCACTGCCACGCCCCCTTTTAGAAAAAACGTAGTTTTAAGCCAAACCGTAAGGAATTTCAAAAAAGTGTGTTAGCAACATATTTAGACAATCCTCATATCTATATTTCGTCCATACAAAGTATTTGCCACGCCCACTTTTTGGGGGCGTTTTTAGTAAAAAAAACGTTTTTTGTCCAAATTTTAAAACTTTCGAAAAAAAATTTGATGCAAATACTTCCGCAATGGTAATATAAACATTTTGTCCATAGATCATTTTCACCTCCGCCCACATTTTGGGGGCGTTTTCTTACAAAAACCATTTGTATACCCCATCCCAAGGCATTAGCAATAGAAATACGTTGTTTTATTGTCGAACCACAAAAGATTTTGAGAAACTGTCTGAGCAATATATTGTGACAATGTCATTTTCTGTTTTTCATCGCCATAAGGCCTATATTTTGAGGATATTAATTTAAAGGATGGGATGGGATAGGGTATTCAACGATCCGCATAGCGGATAGTAGCCTCTCATATGTTTTATTAACTGTCCAGTTGTCAAAGTCCCACAAATATGGGATGCGTTGTTTTTGCAGTTATTATTTGTCAACTGGCTTGTCTATATGGTGTTTGTGTTTAATATTTTTAACGGTCAACTGAACGCATTAGGTATACATAAAACCATCACCAAATAACGAACCAATTTTACACTATTGGACATTTATCCATCAACCAGAGTGTGTAGAGCCCATAATAATGTGAATATTGCTGCAAATAAAAAATACAAATTTTTGGCGCAACAGGCTCGTTAGTACCCAGGGCCTAGCTTTCTCACAACCATTCATGTGTGCGTGTGTACTTCTTGCACGATGGCGGGACCTCCTGTTTTATGCCGACTCCGAACGGCTAAGTTGAGATAAGCTATTCTTAACAATTGATACTACTCGGACGATTTGTCAGATCATCACGAGATGATCTGCAGTAGCAGAGAATATACGTGACGACCGTGTTCAGTCAATTCGTCGCCGTTCTCAAGATTTGGGCATCTGTTATGGAATGTTCTGGTGTATTTTAAAGCGTGATCTTAGTATAAAAGCTCGTTCATGATTTGCAGCCGACTGACTTTGATTTACGTATTAATTTCGGTTTGTTGGCTTAAGGACAGCTTCAAATTGATACATTTATAATCGAAAAATTGTTTTTAAGCGACGAAGCTCATTTTTGGTTACAACTACTTTAATAAGCAAAATTGCAGTATTTGGACGATGAATAGCCGGGTGCAATCCAATAACCCAAAATGCGGTTTATGGGTATTCTTTAAATACTGTCGATGGTGATCGCTACATGCCATAAATCTAACGTATCAATCGCTTTTTTGAGGGAAACGGTCGATTAAAAATAATCGCAAGAAATGGTCCTGTCATTAGATTAATTTCTTTGGAAATATCTGAAATCTCTTGTTTACGTCGATAAAGCCGAAACGATTAAAGCTATGGAAGCCAACATAATTTTGGTTATTTATGAAATATCGGCATACTTGAAGGAGTGGTCAAAATTTACCCACAGAATATGTCGTGGACAACATTTGAAGGAAATTATATTTAAACATTAAATGACATGAACCATCGGTAGGTTAATGCGAGTTGACAGTGTTGTTATTTCTCATACCGTTGACTTCCAGTTTAATGTATACCGAAATCTATATGCGGAGCCAGAACTCAAAAATTCTCTCAAAACAATTTTTATTTATTTAAATGAGTAACTAGAACGTGATGCGTGCGTTACCATATGTATACATGTATAGATAAAGATGCAAATTCAGTTACTTTATATTTCCTAGTATGAAAAACCTAGAATCATTTTTCTAAGCCAATTTTGAAGAAGTCGTACTACACCGTGTGATTTTTTCAGTATGTTTTTGTTATGGAAAATATTTACTTTTCAATTCAACAATTCGAATTCATCCTTCAAAAACAGTCGACAGTCATTACACCTTTAGGAAGGCTTCGTCTTCCTTTCATTTTCATTCTGAAAAACTAGTCTTATTCTCTCGTCTTTTGTTTATAGAGTTCACGAGAAACTCTATCAACTGTCGGCACTGCTTTTGGTTAGTTCCAGGACTGGTTGACATTTCCCGATATCTGAAGTTGGCGGTATGATTCTTTGTAGCCTTCCGACTTTGAATTCATCGTATCCAAAATAAGAGCTTCATAACTTATTAAAAAATAATTGCCTCAATTACTTAACATTCAAGGAAAACATTTAAATGGAATTTGAAAGATAAGGTAAAATATATATGTCTTTTTAAATTTGTGCATATAAAACAAAACAATGTTAATTATTGCGTCTTTTGAAATCTATCAACGGTAATAACCTCTGCTATTTATTCGTCTACTCGGAACCCCCTTGAATTGATAAACAATCCGTTACAACTCGTTTCTCAGCATCATTCTGCCAATGTAAGGTCTTTCTGCAAAAACTGGTTTTGCGATCACATCTCTTTAGGTATCGCTGTAGCATACACATAAGCTTTTCCACCTCATCGTGGGGACTCAATTTTAAACCTAAAAAATAAGGGATGATTATTCTCCTTTAGTTTCTACAACTTTCTCATACCAAACTTTATGTAAATTTACACACATGGAAATTAGTATTGATTTTACAAATTATTCATTTTGTGTAACAGTTAATTTCTAAAAAAAATAGTAACAAAAATTATAACGAATTCGCGCAATTTTTTTTATTATTTTATATCTTCTGTTTAAAGCGAGCTTAAGACATAATCTTAAAACCTGTTTTCACAATGCGGTATGGAGTGATGAATGTTCATTTATATTATTTGAGAATAATAAATTGAATAATTTAAATTATTTTTTTTCGACAAGGGAAAGTCGCATAATGTAAGCTTAGCGTTTAAGTTGCTGGCAAATTTAAATGGCCATATATTCTCAATTACTGAAATAGCCACAATTTATCAGACCACATCCAAAACCGTTGAATACAATAGCAATGAAGGCAATCAAAAACAATAAATACAAGCAAAACTAAATTGAAATTTCGAAATAATGAGAAACAATGTGCAGGTTTAACTCTTGTAGAACATGATAAACAAAAAGCAGTGCTTAGATTGTTTCGAAATTGAACATTTTTGAAAAAAAAAATAAAAGAACTAATAAAATCTCTCACCAAAATACAACGTGGGCCACAACGTCCGATCTAAAGTGCCTTCAAAATGTTGATTTTTTACGAAAAATGCTTACAAATTTAAAATAAATTAATTAATACAAAAAACGGGCCCTATAAATAGACTTACCGCCCCCCAAAATATATGGCTATTTAAATTATGCTTCAATATAACTGATCTGTTGCATACAACATTTTATTGTCTATTTGACATAAAACACAATTAACAAGCTGGAATATTACTAAAATGTGTAATGTTTATATCCCATTTTCAATTAGTTACACTCCAACTAAATATTGTTATATTAAAGTGCATAAGTACCTATATATATCCGGTATATATATTTTGCAAAATTCAAAATGTATGTTTTGTGTATACTGAAAAGAACAACCATTTTAAAAAATTAAATATCTGAACCAATTCAGTTACTTAGAATAAAGTGAAATAAAATATTATTTGCAAGTTAACCTTAAAAAAAAATTTATATATTGTATAAATATTATATATATATACTTATATATATATATATATACTTATATATATATATATATACTTATATATATATATATTATATATATATATATATATATATATATATATATATATATATATATATACATATATATATATATATAGAACATTAAGTATGTTTACATAATGTACTCTACGTTGGGCAACAAAAGTTAAATAAGTTTTCATCTGTGCGCAGGAACAATTTTATAAATTTAAAAAGGTGACAAGCAAATCTCGGGCACAAGAGAAAAAATATTCAACAGGAGGATACAAATTTCCAGTTATGTGGTTGCTCAGCTTGAGTGGGTTCTGAATATATATTTATGCTGCTTGAAAAAATGGCAGAATGAAATAATAATGATATTAAAAGAAAATAAAACGAATTGGCATTAGGTGTAATAATAACAATGGAAATTCAATGGAACCAATCAAAATATGGTGTTGCTTTGACTTGGTCCGTATCATGCAAAAATTATTACGCGTGTATTTATATATAAATAGATATCCTACATATATATTTATATATACATATACATAGCTACTAAGAAGTGTGCATATGGACATTTAGAACTTAAGGAGAAATACTACGTATATATAAAACAATTACATTTATGCATATAACTATTACTATTAAATTACATCAAAAAGTATCTAAATATGAATATATATGATAATATCAATATGTCTAATGAGACTTTTGGAACAATATATCATAATGATTTGAAATCTTGTTTATTTACTTCGTTATATATGTATATAATTTATTTTTTTGTGTTGCAGCATTCCCAAACGAAATTGTTAACTTTATTTATTGTGCAAACTAATTTGATTCATCCAAAGCATTCTTTATTTTAACTACTTGCTTTATTGTATGACAGTCAATATATCGAGTTCTTTTTTATTATGTATAATGTTGGTCAATATTAACAAGTTCCAGATAACTTATACATTAAATATTTTGATCAATCAATTAGTTTATACTTCGTACAGCCACTGCCTTTGGAATGCTTGGTGTGTCTTTTGTTTTGATTAATATTGAAAATAAAGTATACATATTATTAAAGATAAATGCAAATGATTTGTTTTTAAGTTACGTTACTATAATCTAATGTGAAATAAAAAAAGGCTCAAAATTAAAATCGGAATACAGTTAAGGTAATTTTGAAGTATACTTGTTTTCCGTTAAGAACTTTCTTTCACTTGGGAAATGCTTCAGAGCTCCATATTTATCATAAAACTATGTAGTTTTTAACTATAACATACATTTGAAATTGTTATTCTTTTCTCTTATTTTAAAAACATAACAAAAATATGCGTAGTAATATAAGCAAATACATATATTATTTTATTTCTAACAAACCACATTTTAACGGGCATTAAGTATTTGGGAAAACAAATTTAAAAATTTATTAAAGTACTAAGAAAATATGAGACAAGTAAATAAAGTGAATAGCAAAAGAAGTAAATAAATAAATAAATTTTTAAACTCAACAAGCAGATTATTTTAATGAAAATTACGTAAGATTTGAGATATATATTGTTTATTTTCATCTTAAGAAATAAAGTTTTAAATCGTAAAAAATAATTGTTCGTTCTTGATTAAATATCTTAATTATTAGAGATGATTTAGAAACTCTCTCGTGACGATCTGACAAATCATCCGAGTAGTATCATTTGTCGAGAAATGCTAGTCTCAACTTAGCCGTTCGGGGATAGGATAAAACAAGAGGTCCTGCTATCATGCAAGAGTACACATGCACACATGAATGGTTGTGAGAAAACTAGGCCCTGGGTACTAACGAGCCTGTTGCGCCAAAAATTTGTATTTTTTGATACAGAAACTGTAAGTATAAATAAAAATTTAAACATAGCAATGTTTGTCTAATACAAGTTCAAGAACATCTAATAAAATCTACTAACATCTACTACTAACCACTACTCTACTAACCACCAACAATTTTGCTGGATAAAACTTCCATCAAATATTTACTAATGTGAGCAAGCTGAATTTAAAAATATGAGCATAAATCTAGATCGTAGAAACATGAACTAATAGTGTAATCCTTTGATAATCTGTGAGAATATCCCAATTCTTCTGCAGTAGAAAAAGCTAATGTGAATACATGGCCCTGGCCCCATGAAGGTTACACTTTGAGTTAAGTATCCATCTCACGGGAAAAGTTGCTTCTAAGAAGCTACTCATAATTTTGGAAAAGAATGATTTTATTGTTGACCGCCATTCTAAACGAAATAAAACGTCCGACACAACTCGAACACACTTCATCAAGAATTTAGAAGTGTTTTGTGTTTGATATAAAGTGTACACAAATCCACTTTCTATGGACATCATTATGCAATACACTTTATTTGATGAAAATTCTACGATTTATTTCCTAGAAATTTTTAAATTTATGAATTTCCGTGGTACTCTCTTTTAGGGAAAAACTGAGTATCTAGTATTCTACTATACGCCTGTTCAATTTCAGCAATAGATTTTATTGAGCCGTTTAAAAAAACGTCAATAAATCGGAATATACAGGTATATTCTGTATAGCACTAATTAATTATACAATATATAAATTCATATAGCACTGCACTAATTTGTATATGTACATATACATGTAATAGCCGTTATCAAAAACCGTTATATAGTAGGAATGAGCGACCGCCAGCAAGACACCTAACATAGCATGGCTGCGAAGTCTACCTTCATGTCTTCTTGCGAACTTCCGAACCACGTCCTCTAACATTTTAATTTTAAGATCCCTATGTAGATCAGCGTTACGTATGTACCACGGCGCATTAACAATACTCCGTAATCTTTATACCCTATCCCATAGGGGTATATTAGTTTTGATACTTAGTTTGTAACATAGAGAAATAATTTTGCTACATATACCTCAAAGTATATGGATCGACTCAGAATCGCTAGCTGAGTCGATTAAGCCATGTCTGTCTGTCCGTCCGTCCGTCCGTCTGTACGTCACCGATTTTTAGGCCTTAAATTTTGAGCTAGGATAATGAAATTTGGTATATAGGATCCTCGTCTCTGCCTACAGAACAAGTGTAAAAATTTTTGAAATCCGCCCACTGCCACGCCCCCTTTTAAAAAAAACTCAGTTTTTGACCAAACCGTAAGGAATTTTAAAAAAGTTTCTGAACAACATATTTAGACAATATTAATATCTATATTTCGTCCATATAAAGTTTTTTGCCACGCCCACTTTTTGGGGGCGTTTTCAATTAAAAACTGTTTTCGGTCAAATTTTAAATTTTTCGAAAAAAAAATTGATGCAGAATCATTAACATTATTATTATGAACATTTCGTCTATATACCATTTTAACCCACGCCCACTTTTTGGGGGCGTTTTTATATAAAAACCATTTTTATACACTACCCCATAACATATGCAGGAGAAAACCTTGTCTTTTGTAGAACCGTAAAATTGTTTTGTAAGCAGTCCGAAGAATTTGTTGTCACTATATCATTTTTTCTATTTTATCCACATCGTGTTTTTAGCCATGCCCACTTTTTTGGGGATTTTAGTTTTATGGATAGGATGGGATAGGGTATTCAACGATCCGCACAGCGGATTGTAGCCTTCTCATATGTTTTTTTTTTGAAAGCATTGTATGTTTTGAAGATTTGTCTTACTTGTGCACCCCCATAACTGGAGGCAATATGTCGAAATTGGTTTTAATATTTGCTTGTAGAGAAGCAGTTTATTGTAAATTGAAAGGCATGAATACCTTCCTATGAGCCAATACATTTTATTATGTATATCGTATATTTAGTTCGTCACGTTTTTTCTTGACATGAGTTTTCCAGCGCAGCTTTGCTTCCAATGTCAAGCCTAATTACTTAGCTGAGTTTCAATGCAGAACTACTTTATTTTTTATGTACACAGGTATTTGCTGTTCGTTTTTATTTGTAATTACTAATTAGCATTAGATCAGCCGCAACTGATGTGCTAGGTTTCTCGCGGCCACCAGCAATAAAACCCCTGGTCTGATGAGGAATGTCGACAGATGCTCGCAGCCAAGAACAAGGCCTACAAGCCTAAGCTGTAGGTCAAGACGAGAGCTGCCATTGACCTCTATAGGCAGAGAAGAAGGGAAGAACATCGGATTTTCAGAAAGACAAAAAAGGGGCAAGAAACGCGCGATCGAGGATATAGACAGGTGTCACTGCAGGAACGATGTTCGCAAGTTTTACCAAAGTGTAAAACTTCAAAGACAAGGATACAAGGCTCGAACAGAATCCTATCGAGATGATCAAGGAAATATCGTAGTTGAGGCACAGTCGATGCTGACGATATAGAAGAACCACTTCTGCAGACTGTTAAACGGCGATGACGAACAACATTCCGCTATAAGGTAGAACGAACCATTTAATATTGGCAACGGCAGCGAAAACTGCCAACCACCCGACCTATGTGAAGTGAGAATAGCAATATCTAAACTCAAGCTTAATAGCGCCGCCGGAAATGACGGCCTTCCTGCTAAGCTTTATAAATCTAGCGGAGATGATTTAGTAAGTAACATCCACCAACGCATATGCCAACTCTGGTCGGATGAAAGTATGCCTGAAAAATGGAACCTCAGCATTGTTTGCCGGATCCACAAAAAAGGAGACCCTCTGAAATGCGCCAACTACAGAGGTATAAGTCTCTTCAAGATCGCCTACAAGATCCTATCTGCCGTAATATGTTTTTTTTTTCCGTGGGCTGGTGGAAATCTTCATAGACACGATGAGCACGCGCCCAAAGTAGTGTGAGATTTTTACTCACTAAAACCACCACCATTTTGTATTTCTATTGCAACTAAGTATTCGACTTATCCAGCAATTTTTTTATCACGAGTATATAATATGTTTGGCAGGTAACTTTCCTTTGAGAGTTCCTGCTTTTCCCGCAATTTATAGCGCGGTTTGTTATTATCGGGCCAAATCTAAGGGTTTAGTTCTTTGAAGACGCCGCAATATATTTGTTTCGTCAAGAATTTAGAGGACTGTTGTGTTAACGTGTCCTAATAAACGTTTTTTATGTTTTCGTGCAAAATGTTTTGTTTCATCTTTAACCGCGGGAAAACCCAGATCTCTGCGTAGATCTTCGTTCCTTACGTACCACGGTGCATTGACGAATGATCTTAACATTTTATTTTCAAAAGTTTGTAAAATATTTAGATTCGTTTCACTGGTACAACCCCATAGTTGTACCATATATATAAACCGGTTTTAGCACTTGCTTGTATAATAGCAGCTTGTTATCAAGGTTAATCATCGAATATTTTCCGAGCAACCTGTACAGTTCTCTGTATTTATTCTTAAGTTCTTCGCATTTCTTTTTTACATGCGACTTCCATTTTAATTTTGCATCAAGTGTCATACCGAGATATTTCGCTTCATTTGCAAACGGGAATCGAACCGTATTTAGAAATACAGCCAAATTATTTATCCGTTTATACGAAAAATCTACATGGATCGATTAAGTGCAAGTGCAATCCGCCAGGAATTAGTCCATTCATTAACCTCGTTAAGAGCGTTTTGTAATTTGATATTTGTTTCCTCTATTGTTGTGCCAACTGCTAGTATAGCAGTATCGTCAGCAAACGTTGAAACTTTTGTATCGTTTGTTTGTGGGATATCACGAGTGAATAGGAGGTACAGGATTGGTCCAAGGACGCTTCCTTGCGGTACACCTGCCATTATTTCTTTGAACTCGGAATATTCGCTTCCAAGTTTCACACGGAAGAGTCTATGCTCAAGATACGACACGAGGATTTTATATAGTTGTTCTGGCAGAACTTGCCTTAGTTTATACGTAAGGCCTTTGTGTCACACCTTGTCAAAAGCTTGCGACACGTCAAGAAATACGGCTGAACAAATATTCTTTTCTTCGAAAGCTTTCTCAATCACTTCTGTAATTCGATGTACTTGGTCCACCATTGAATGTTTACTTCTAAACCTAAATTAATGGTCAGGTAAAAGACGTTTCTGTTCAATTATGGGGTGTAAGCGACCGAGTAATATCCGTTCAAAAACTTTTGAAATTATTGGAAGAAGTGAAATAGGCATGTAAGATTTTGTTTCATTCACTGAATTTCCTGGTTTTAGAACCATAATCACTTCCGCGACTTTCCACTGTCTTGGTATGTATTCTAATCTGATTGCTGCATTTATAATAAAAAGAAGCTTAGTTAATGCTTTCCGAGGCAACATTTTAAGAAGTTTTCCTGTAATCAGGTCATAACCCGAAGCTTTTTTAGGCTTAAGTTTATGAATTTCCCGTTTAAGGTCGGCAATACTTGCATATCTTACTATATTATTATCGGTTGTACTCTCGAATATATTAATGTATTCATTTTGCGCTGGAACATCAAATGGCTTAAATGTATCCTCAAGATATGGGGCAAAAACGTCAGCTTTTTCCTTATCGCTTTTTGCCCAAACGTCTTGAGTTTAAGTTTCTAATTTAAGATCAATCGAATGTTCGATACACTCTCTTATATATAGTGAGGCTCCACATCTAGCCTTATTCGATGGATGTAGAGCATGATAGTCGAGGTAACCTTTAATTTTTAAGTTCGAATTACTCTTTGCGTGAGTTTCGGATATTAAACAGATGTCTATATCTTTTTCCTGCATAAATAATTCAAGCTCCCCAATTTTTTGCCAAAGGCCATTGGCATTCCACGTTAGAGTTTTAAGCAATCTAATTATGTTAAAGGTGGGGTACTTCTATTACGAATACGATTTTCGAGCTTAACGAGCCAGTCAAAAACAAGTCAATTCGTTTTGCTTTGTTCGTCTAGTTTTGAAAGAATAATCGAAAATTTAGGTTTTTCGATTATGGCCTGCTTTGTCTTCGACATATCTTTAATCGGAATTTTAGGCTTTTGCTTATTTAAATTCAATTTATGTGAATTAATACTATTGATCTTCATCCGTTTTTTTTGCAACTCTTTTACATGATAAAAACATATGAGTAGGTGTTTAGGATTCCTTTCAATATTCCCCAAAAGTATCGAAGTAGTTTAGTTCTATTCAATTATATATTTCAAATCATTTTATTCGAACTTTTCCTTTTTTTCATCTTTTTTTCGTGATCGTGATAAAGAGAACGATGATTATTTTACTAAAGATTGTAATGAAACATTTCAAGATCTTTATCTAGAACTGCAAGGTGACATTGTCGACAAAATTAATCTTCTTAAACCTACGAGCACAATGTCTGGGAACAAAAGTTCAAGTCAACCTTCGACAGTTTCTGTTCATAACCACAGTGAAGGTCAAGCAATTCATCTTCCATATATTTCACTTCCAGAATTTGATGGAAATTACAAAAACTGGATGGATTTTCATGATTTATATCTTGGAATGATTCATAATAATTCAAATGTACCTAAAGAACAGAAACTTTATTATTTAAAGAAATGTCTGAGTGGAGACGCTAAAGACCTACTTAATTCTGTTAAATGTACGGCTGATAATTATGATTCTGCATGGAAGTGTCTTTCTGATAGGTTTAATAAAAAGCGGTTCATTGTCGAAGCTTATTTAAAAACCCTTTGTGAACAGCCCTCTATGTACAAAGAATCTTCGGTTGAAATTAGAAAGCTTCTAGATACAACAAAAGATTGTCTTACCTCAATAAAGAATCTAAAGGTTCAAATCGATTCATGGGATGTAATCATTATTTTTATTCTAACTCAGAAATTAGATTTCCAAACTAGAAAAAACTGGGAACGATTTCTAACCTCTAAACATCCTAAAATAGAAGATTCTAAAACCGATAGTTACGAATTGCCTCAACTTAACGATTTCTATGCATTTTTGGAAGATTCATTTCGATCTTTAGAGGCAATTGATAATAAGATCGCTTTATTTTCTAACGATAGAAAGGAGAAGAATACAACTAAAAAAAAAAAGCGATGCATGTGGGTTAATATCACGCTTCAAACAATAATTCTTCTTGTCTATGTTGTTCGGAACCACATTATCTGTACACATGTTTAAAGTTTAAATCACTGTCATATGATGAACGAATTTCGTTTATTAAATCAAAAAATTCATCCCCATCGGGATAGGGGGGGTGTAGAATATTCCCGAGGTAAGGTATGCCTGTCGTAAAAGGCTACTTAAATCCAAAAAGTTTAAACTTTTCACAAAAGTTAAAAAGAAAAGAACATGCAATGAACAAAACAAAAGATTTGAATACCCCAGGTGGTAGGCCAGTTACACTGGTAAATCCACCCTCTTCGGAGGTCGGTCCCATGGATTCTGGGGGGGACCATTTATTGCCTAGTAGCGACCCTTTCGGAAGATGTAAAAGGGTCGAAAGAACACCCCCATCTAAAAAGGTAGACAACAATGAAAACCTTAAGGCTAAATTTTCAAAAGCCTGTGAAGAAAGAGATGGGTTTAAGCAACTCAATGAGGCACTGCTGAGAGTAGGATTGCAGGAGTTGCAATTGTTGAAAGAACAAATCAACGGCCAAAAAAAAGAAAATGCTCAGACTGTCGAGTTCTCAACCGATGAAGAAGAACTTAAAAAAGAGACGGAAGGGCATCGTCACATGAGGAATAAAAATAAAAAGCGTAAGATGAGTATATCCCCGAAAATCTCATCCCAAATGAAAAGCTTTCAAAATATTGAGATTGATCCAGGTAAAGAAAACCAAATTAAAAAAATAATCAAACCTCCACCAATCATAGCGCTTCAAATAAATAACTATGAAAGCCTAACCAAATTATTGGAGGAAAATAAAATAAAAGCAAGCACAACCCTTATTAATAATAATGATATAAAAATTAATGTGGTTGAAGAGGCAACGTACAGAAACCTCACCAAAATACTAAACCAAAAAAAAGTGCAATGGTACTCTTATGAAAGTAAGCAATCCAGGCCTATAAAGGTAGTAGTAAAAAAATTACACTACTCATGCTCGCCTGAAAGCATTAAAAAAGACTTAAAAGAGAAAAAGTTTAAAATAATAGAAGTAGTCAATATGCTTAAATTTAAAAGCAAAGTACCACTTCCAAACTTTATGCTCAGTTTTGAGCATGACGAAGACATAAAAAAAATCTACGGAACAAAAGACATACTTGGAATGAAAGTTGAAATCCACACATTAAGGAAATCTAAACTCGTTCCACCATGCAAAAATTGCCAAAAGTATGGTCACACACAAAAATACTGCAGCGCAAATTCAAAATGCGTAAAATGCGCGGGAAGTCACCATACTAAAGACTGTATGAAAAAACATATGAGAAGGCTACAATCCGCTGTGCGGATCGTTGAATACCCTATCCCATCCTATCCATAAAACTAAAATCCCCAAAAAAGGGGGCATGGCTAAAAACACGATGTGGATAAATAGAAAAAATGATATAGTGACAACAAATTCTTCAGACTGCTTACAAAACACATTAACGGTTCTACAAAAGACAAGGTTTTCTCTTGCATATGTTATGGGGTAGTGTATAAAAATGGTTTTTATATAAAAACGCCCCCAAAAAGTGGGCGTGGGTTAAAATGGTATATAGACGAAATGTTCATATTAATAATGTTAATGATTCTGCATCAAAATTTTTTTCGAAAAATTTAAAATTTGACCGAAAACAGTTTTTTATTGAAAACGCCCCCAAAAAGTGGGCGTGGCAAAAAACTTTATTCGGACGAAATATAGATATTAATATTGTCTAAATATGTTGTTCAGAAACTTTTTTAAAATTCCTTACGGTTTGGTCAAAAACTGAGTTTTTCTTAAAAGGGGGCGTGGCAGTGGGCGGATTTCAAAAATTTTTACACTTGTTCTGTAGGCAGAGACGAGGATCCTATATACCAAATTTCATTATCCTAGCTCAAAATTTAAGGCCTAAAAATCGGTGACGTACAGACGGACGGACGGACGGACGGACGGACGGACGGACAGACAGACATGGCTTAATCGACTCAGCTAGCGATTCTGAGTCGATCCATATACTTTGAGGTATATGTAGCAAAATTATTTCTCTATGTTACAAACTAAGTATCAAAACTAATATACCCCTATGGGATAGGGTATAAAAAGATGAACCGCCAAAATGTGCGAATTGCAACGAAAATCATCCAGCTAGCTATAGAGGATGTACAGTTGCAACAGAAATCCAACTTGCTAAAGACAAGAGGCAAAAGAAGCCTCACAACAGACTAAATATGGACGCACCTAAAGTCAAAAAGGACTTACAACAAAGCACCCAAACAAAAATCGATACCCAAGAGTTAAAAGTCTTAAAAGACACAAAATTAAAACCAACTGCGGGTGCAAAAATAACATATGCTCAAGTAGCATCAAAAACCGCAGGAAAACCAGCTGACAAAACAGAAAAAAATAATATAAAACCAATGGAAACCCTAATGAGACAAATCCTTAATAGAATGGATTCAATGGAGAAATGTAATAAAACAATATTAGAAAGAATATCTATTCTTGAGAGACAGAGCAGCAACAAAAGAGCTGTACCAAAAAGACAAACATGATGGATAAAATAAAAATCCTTGAATGGAATGCTAATGGTATCGAGAATCGCAAGGAAGAGATTCAAATAATACTCGATATTAACCAAATCGATATATGCCTCATCTCAGAGACTCATTTAAAATTATCTACAGACTTTAAACTGCAAGGATATAAACTATATCACACCCCACATCCTCACAATTGTGCAAAAGGAGGGGCTGCAGTCTTAATAAAAAACGAGATTGAACACCATATAGAAACCAAATTCCAGTCATGTGCGATTCAAGGGATCTCCATAAGAATAAACATATGAGAGGCTACAATCCGCTATGCGGATCGTTGAATACCCTATCCCATCCCATCCTTTAAATTAATATCCTCAAAATATAGGCCTTATGGCGATGAAATACAGAAAATGACATTCTCACAATATATTGCTCAGACAGTTTCTCAAAATCTTGTGTGGTTCGACAAAAAACAACGTATTTCTATTGCTAATGCCTTGGGATGGGGTATACAAATGGTTTTTGTAAGAAAACGCCCCCAAAATGTGGGCGTTGGTGAAAATGATCTATGGACAAAATGTTTATATTACCATTTCGGAAGTATTTGCATCAAAATTTTTTTCGAAAGTTTTAAAATTTGGACAAAAAGCGTTTTTTACTGAAAACGCCCCCAAAAAGTGGGCGTGGCAAAAAACTTTGTATGAACGAAATATAGATATTAGGATTGTCTAAATATGCTACTCAGACACTTTTTTGAAATTCCTTACGGTTTGGCCAAAAAATAAGTTTTCCTAAAAAGGGGGCGTGGCAGTGGGCGGATTTCAAAAATTTTTACACTTGTTCTGGTGGCACGGACGAGGATCCTATATACCAAATTTCATTATCCTAGCTCAAAATTTAAGGCCCAAAAACCGCTGACGAACAGACAGACGGACGGACGGACGGACAGACAGACATGGCTAATTCGACTCAGCTAGCGATTCTGAGTCGATCCATATACTTTGAGGTATATGTAGCAAAATTATTTCTCTATGTTACAAACTAAGTATCAAAACTAATATACCCCTATGGGATAGGGTATAAAAACGAACAGTGGGCAGATATCAGTTGCATCAGTATACTGTTCCCCTAGCTATAGAATACAGAAAAATGACTTTAAAAGTCTTCTAGATATATTTCACAATAGATTCATTGCGGGAGGAGATTTTAATGCCAAAAATAAGTATTGGGGATCTAGACTAACGAATACTAGAGGAAGAGCTTTACTTGAATCAATTAAAGAATGTGGCAGTAAATATCATTCGGCGGGAAAACCTACCTACTGGCCAACAGATAGGAATAAAACCCCAGATCTTGTCGACTTCTTTATAACAAAAAATATCTCCTCAAATAATATAAATGTGGAAGAAGGGCCAGACCTACAGTCAGATCACTCTTCAATACTTTTCACACTTGGCGATAAAATAATAATGAAAGAACAAAGTCCAACACTAGTTAATAAGCTAACTGACTGGAGCTACTTCAGAGAGAAGTTGGAAGAAAATACCCAAATGATAGCTATTGAAACAGAAGAGCAAATAGAAAAAGCAGTGCAATTATTTACACTCAATATACAAAAAGCTGCATGGGCTGCAACTCCAAAAATAAAAAACAAAATAAAACAAAATTCATACCCTCCTGTAATATGTGAAATTATTGCAGAAAAGAGAAAAGCTAGAAAACGTTGGCAACAAACAAGGGCGCCAAGTGACAAAAACAAACTAAACAGGCTAAATAGTAAACTCAGAAAATCAATAATTGAATTCAGAAATGAGTCACTAAGAAAATACCTTACAGGCCTAACAAATGATGCTAGTACTGACTACTCGCTCTGGAAGGCAACTAAGAAAATGAACAGGCCAACAGCTCACATCCCACCAGTGAAAACCAGAGAAGGAAACTGGGCAGAAAGGAGTCAAGAAAAAGCAAATACTTTTGCTGAGCATCTTGAAGGCGTCTTCCAACCATACGAAGATAAAGACTATCAAGGAATGGAAGAAACGTGCCAGGAAGATGTACCAATTCGACCGGTTACGTCTAAAGAACTTGCCAAAGAAATAAAAGAAGGTATAAACATAAAAAAGGCCCCAGGGTTTGATTTAATAACGGGGAAATTTTAAAACAATTCTCAAAAAAAAATACTGAAACATCTAGCGCAGATCATAAACGCTGTATTTAGATTAAGATATGTACCAAGCATATGGAAGGTCGCGGAGGTTATAATGATTCCAAAACCAGGTAAACCACCTAGCGAAGTAACCTCATATAGGCCAATATCGATACTACCAATGTTGTCCAAGCTATTCGAAAAGATGCTGGCAAAACGCCTGCAAAATATTATTGTAGACAAATCGCTAGTACCGAGCCATCAATTTGGGTTCAGGAATAAACACTCAACAATTGACCAAGTACATAGAATCACTGATAAAATTGAAAATGCTTTTGAAGAGAAAAAAGTATGCTCTACAGTATTTCTTGATATATCACAAGCTTTCGACAAAGTATGGCACAAAGGATTGATCCATAAATTACAAAAGCAACTGCCGAAGCAGTATTCAATAATACTGGAGTCGTATATTCTACAGCGATTTTTCAGAATTAAACAAGAAACAACATACTCAACATTAAGAGAAATTAAGGCTGGTGTACCTCAATGCAGTGTTTTAGGTCCAGTACTATATCTCCTATTCACTAGTGATCTACCAGAAAGTGACGAAATCACTCTAGCTACCTTTGCAGACGATACTGCTATACTTTCTGTAGGAGAAACTGTCGAAATAGCTACAAAAAAGCTTCAAAAGGCAGTAAACAATATCTCAGAATGGACTAAAAATTGGCAGATCAGATTAAATGACCTGAAGTCAGTTCATATAAATTTTACGTTAAAAACTGTACCACACATTCCAGTATACATAAATAGTAATGTAGTGGAATATTCAAATACTGCTAAATATTTAGGGATGACTCTAGACGCCAAACTGCGCTGGAAAGCCCACGTAAAGAAAAAAAGAGATGAGTTAAACAGCCGCTATAGTAAAATGTATTGGCTTATTGGGAGATACTCACCCTTATCCAACTACAATAAATTATTGCTATATAAGCAAATTCTTAAACCAGTATGGACCTATGGGCTCCAGCTGTGGGCATGCACATGCAAGACAAACTTACTAAGAATACAAACCTTCCAAAACAAAGTACTACGGAGCATAGTTAACGCACCGTGGTACACACGTAACACCGATCTACATAGAGATCTATATATTGAAATGGTTGAAGATGAAGCTAAAACATATGAGAAGGCTACAATCCACTGTGCGGATCGTTGAATACCCTATCCCATCCTATCTGTAAAACTAAAATCCCCAAAAAGTGGACATGGCTAAAAACACGATGTGGATAAAATTAAGAATATGACATGGTGACAACAAATTCTTCAGACTGCTTATAAAAAACTTTTACGGTTCTACAAAAGACAAGGTTTTCTCCTGCATATGTTATGGGGTAGGGTATAAAAATGGTTTTTATATAAAAACGCCCCCAAAAAGTGGGCGTGGGTTAAAATGGTCTATTGACGAAATGTTCATATTTATATTACTAATGATTCTGCATCAATTTTTTTTTAGAAAATTTTAAAATTTGACCGAAAAACGTTTTTTTATTAAAAACGCCCCCAAAAAGTGGGCGTGGCAAAAAACTTTATATGAACGAAATACAGATATTCAGATTGTCTAAATATGTTGTTCAGAAAGTTTTTCAAAATTCCTTATGGTTTGGCCAAAAAATACGTTTTTCTAAAAAGGGGGCGTGGCAGTGGGCGGATTTACACTTGTTCAGCTGGGAGCAACAAAGAGCACGTGTACCAAATTTCATCCTTCTAGCTCAAAATTTAAGGCCCAAAAACTGGTGACGTACGGACGGACGGACAGACATGGCTAAATCGACTCAGCTATCGATTCTGAGTCGATCCATATACTTTGAGGTATATATAGCTAAATTATTTCTCTATGTTACAAACTATGTATCAAAACTAATATACCCCTATGGGATAGGGTATAAAAAGTAGCTCTAAGACACAGAGATAGGCTTCTCAGCCATTTTAATTTAGAAATAGCACAGCTTTTAAGAACCGACAACATAGTCAGGAGATTAAGACGGGTTAAACCCCTTGATCTATGTAGATAAAGATATATATAATTTAAAAAAAAAGAAAAAAAACAAGAAATACTGAAACTTAGGTACAATTTCAAACAAAACTCATAGAAATCCGACCAACGTCGGAATTTTTTTTAAATTTAATATTTTTATAAAATATAATACATGTGAAAAATAAATTGCTGATTAGTCTAACGACTAGGTGCGATTCCTTGAAGACATACAAAAGTCAGTCTTCGGGAGGTTTTTTAGATCGGGTTAAAGTCCCTCACTATTGCAGAAGGTTCCCTCGCGATAAAACCTCTGCAATGTCTTTCGATGATTTTTCCTTCCAGCGAACCCCACAAAAAAAAAAAAAATAAATAAAAAATCAAAAAATCTGTGCTTAAATTGTCTTGTACAGGGACATACAGCTCCAAAATGTAGAAGCAAAGTATCTTGTCGTAAATGTAATAAACGACATCATACATTAATTCACCCAGATCAAACAAACACAGTTCCAAATTTACCTTCTACATCCATAAACTCTTCAGCTACTTCCGATCAAACTTACACGCATTTATCAACCAATACATCCTTAACCCCTATTTCTCAAATACTTCTTGCTACAGCCAATGTGAAGATTTCTGCTCCGTCTGGTGATCTCTTTCTGAGAGCTCTTGTTGATCAAGGGTCTCAAACATCTTTTATCACCGAAAGCTGTGTACAAAGGTTAAGACTCAAAAGAACACCTCTTCATTGCACTGTTAGTGGTATTGGTGCTTCCTCTACAAAACCTTGTAAAGGCGCTGTCGAATTTCGACTCATCTCCTGCATAAACGCAAACTTCCAGAACCTAGTAAAGGCACTGCTCATGAATACCATTAGCAATTACTACCCTAAGTTCAAACTCTTAACAGGCTTACCACATAATTTTAAGCACATAGCTCTCGCTGATCCCTTCTTTTCTGAACCTGGGCAAATCGATGTCCTCCTAGGAGCAGATGTATTCCACCAAATCATTCTTGATGGCATCATCAAAACTAATGTTGGCCCCTTGGCGCAACGAACTCAGTTAGGTTGGATCCTTTCTGGACCAATCAATAATGGTCGAAATACTCATTCGCAAAACATACTGTCTTATCACTCGCACGTGAATGTTGACAATTCACTTCGCAAGTTCTGGGAACTTGAAGAAGTATCGGTCACTCGTATTCGTTCTCCTGAAGAGAACGCTTGCGAGATTTATTTCCAAAACACTCACAGCCGTTCTCCTACAGGAAGATATATAGTCAAACTCCCATTTAAATCAAAAGTATCCGGGGGAAACTATCCTGTATTTTAAAACTCTCATCAAACTGCTCAAAAACGGTTTAAGCATAGTAAGGAAAGAACATTTCTGAAAAACCATCTTCTCAAAAATGAATATATTAAGTTCATGCAACAATATATTGATCTCGATCATATGAAGTTGAAATGTAGCTTTGATACGTTATCCAACTCGGAAAATATCTTCATTCTTCCTCATCATGGTGTTTGGAAGGAGAGTAGTTCTACTACAAAACTCCGAGTGGTGTTTGATGGTTCATCTAAACCTTTACACTCTTCGTCCCTGAATGAAGAGTTATTACCTGGCCCTATATTGCAAACCGACCTAGCTTCTGTTGTATTAAGATGGCGTACCTCCAAGATCGTATTCACTTCCTACATTGAGAAAATGTTTCGACAGATTCTTGTACATCCCGATGAAACTCAGTTTCAACTTATTCTGTGGAGATCAGATGTATCTCACCCACTTGAAGTATACGAGCTTAAAACTGTCACGTACGGCACTACTTGTGCACCATTTTTATCAATACGTGTTCTACAACAATTAGCGAACGACGAAGCTCAAAAGTATCCAAATGGATCCAAAATCCTTAAACGAGACAAATATGTTGACGACATAATCTCTGGTGCAGATGATATAGAATCTGCAAAAATTATACAAAGCCAACTTACAAATCTTTTACTTTGTGGAGGTTTCAAACTTCGAAAATGGTCTTCTAACTCACCCGAACTTTTATCTGACTTACCAGTGGAAGATTGTGAGCTACCTTTCGACTTTGACTCAAACTCGGAGTCAACAATAAAATCTCTTGGCTTATACTGGAATCCTCACATTGATCACTTCCTGTTTAAAATTTCACTGCCACCACGTCAATTACATACAAAAAGGTCGTTACTCTCGGATGCTTCTAAGTTATTCGATCCTCTTGGTTGGCTAGCTCCAACAATAATCCTAGCGAAAATCTACTTCCAAAGGTTATGGCGTGCTGGCATAGGATGGGATGACCCCTTACCTCATTCACTGCAAATTGAATGGGAAACATATCGCAATACATTACATGAATTGCAATCCGTACAAATTCCACGATGGCTTGGAACCACACAAGAATCACTTACAGAAATACATGGGTTCTGCGACGCTTCAAGTGTAGCTTACTCTGCAGTATTATACTCCCGTTCGTTAAATAATGGAACGATATCGGTCAACCTCATAACTGAAAAAACTAAAGTTGCTCCCATTAAGCAAGTGTCCTTGCCACGCCTAGAATTATGCGGTGCAGTCCTGTTGTCCAAATTATATAAAAAGTATCTGACCGCAATCGAGGGACACTTTGAGAAACGAAAAGCGTATCTTTGGACGGATTCAAAAATCGTTCTCGCTTGGCTAAATGCAATTCCAATCAGATGAAAAACGTTTGTTGCTAATAGAGTTAGCGAAATACAAGAAACGACAAATGTTAGTGATTGGTTTCATGTTCGCTCTGAAGATAACCCTGCTGACTGCGCCTCACGAGGACTTAAACCAAGCGAGCTACAGCATCACCCTCTCTGGTGGTCTGGCCCTAAATGGTTAAGCCATCATAAATCTCTTTGGCCAAATCAGGATTGCCAAAGTTATCAAACTGACGTTGAGCAGAGGAATGACACAACATGTCATTTAGCTAATTTAATCTCACCTGAGTTTAACTATTTGTCAAGATTTTCCTCTTTGAAGCGACTACTTCGTGTAACCTCGTACGTGTACCGCATATACTACAACTTGTTTGCAATCAAAGGTTCAAACAATGTTAGACCAGCGGATATTCAAAGTTCAGGTATAATCACACCCCAAGAAATACAGTTTTCAATGTCGAAAGCGATACTTCTATCACAATCGTCACATTTCGCTTCAGAAATTTAGTGCGTAAAAGCACATTCTCAAGTCTCTTCAAAAAGCAAGCTTTTAAAATTGCATCCATTTTTAGATGACGACAACATATTACGGGTAGGTGGAAGATTAAGATTTGCGGATATTGACGAATATGCAAAATATCCCATAATCCTTTCGAACAGTTGTAATTTGTCAAAACTAATTGTTGCTGATTCACACTTCAAGACACTACACGGTGGTCCTCAGCAAATGATAGCTTATATTCGACATAAATACTGGATTTTGAATCTTAGGAATTTGGCGAAAGCTATGTTTCACACCTGTACTGTTTGCATTCGTTTCAACAGAAAACGGTCCACGCAACTTATGGGATCACTTCCCAAGGTCAGAGTCAATGAAACTAGACCATTTCGGCATAGTGGAGTTGATTACGCAGGTCCACTTGATCTTCGTTTATCCAAAGGTAGATCCCCCAAAACGTACAAGGGTTATATTTGCGTTTTCGTGTGCTTAGTAACAAAAGCAATCCACATAGAACTTGTATCGGATATATCGTCAGAAGGATTTATAGCAGCTTTTCGCCGATTCACCGGACGTAGGGGAAGTTGCAGTGACATATATAGTGACTGCGGCACCAATTTCGTTGGCGCTAATAAGGAACTAAGGAAGATGGAACTTGGACTGAAAGCAATAGTACTGGAAGATGTACTAGAGCTACTGGCAACCGATGGAACATCTTGGCATTTCATTCCTCCTGCCTCTCCACACTTTGGAGGTCTGTGGGAGGCAGGAGTCAAATCAGTTAAGTACCACCTTAAACGAATAATCTTAAATAGAATTCTCACCTTTGAGGAAATGAATACACTCTTAGTACAAATCGAATCATCTCTTAATTCTAGACCATTGTGCCCTCTTAGCGACGATCCCACGGACCTGAGTGTGCTTACCCCTGCACATTTTTTGATAGGAGAACCAACCAATGTGATTCCGGAGCCAACATTATTAACTGTTAATAAAAACAGGCTATCAAGATGGCAACACATCCAACAAATGTACCAACACTTCTGGGAACGATGGCGAAGAGAGTTTTTGTCACGTCTCCAACAAAGACCAAAGTGGATGACTCGGCAACCCAGCTTCAAGGTCAACGATTTGGTCATTATTACAGATGAGAGATATCCCCCAGCAAAGTGGCCCTTGGCCAGAATAACCGAAACACATCCTCGATCCGACGGTATCTGTAGAGTCGTTTCCGTCTACACTAATGGAAAGATAATCAAACGACCGATCACCAAACTGCGCCTACTACCTGATAGCAACATCCAGCAATCAACAATCAACCATCACAATCAGCGAGCATCAGGCGCTGCAAAACCTGGTCCCTCTAACGTATAACATCGTTGTTGATTATGAGAGGAAATGCTCATACATCTGTACTCAGTCAAAGCTTTATAGTTTTAATTATTTGTTATAGTTATTATAGAATTTTAATGTTTTTTTCTAATTAAGAACAGTTGTTCTTGCCCGGCGGTATGTTAAGGATTCCTTTCAATATTCCCCAAAAGTATTTTCTTGTAATATACTTACAACGGCAACACCCTATTTACTCCGAAATCATCCTCTCCCAAATAATTATATCCCACCCACACTCAGCAACCTGTTAAGATCCCCAAAACCCAACAACCAATTTCTCCACTCTCCAAACAGGTTTTTTCATTTATTGTCCACTCTCGCCACTTGAGATCATACCGTCACCGAGGCAAGTTTTTTTTTTTTTTTTTTTTTAAATTCTGACCTGCCTAAGCAGTAATATACACATCGACCTAAAAGATCTATTGTGCTTGCCGTCAGATGCTTTTTAGGTTAGTAGCGCTTCTACTTTCCTAATGTAGCTGATAATACTTTCAGCCGAAGATTTCCTCAATTCTTCGGGACTTAAGAATTCCCTGAAGAAAGATTCTCTTCTCATACCGTAAAGAGCCGGGCATTCACATATGATATGCTCGGCTGTTTCGTCTTCTTCTAGACATAGTCTGCACTCCGGTGAGTCGACTAGACGCATTTTATTTAGGTGATATCGCAGACCGTGATGACCAGTTAGGTAGCCTACTAAGTTTTTGATATCGTGCCTGCGAAGATTTAGTATCTTGTCGGCATCTGATTTGAAGGGCTGAATAGCTCTTTTGGCCTGTCTTAGGCCTGGGATGTTTCCCCAGTATGAAACACATTTGTTTTGTTCCCAGTTTTTTATGACTAGATTTATGGCTGATTTGGGGATTGCACAGAAGGGTTCAGGTCCAATGAAGGGGGTTTCGGAACCTTTTCTGGCTAGTTCATCAGCTTTTTCGTTACCTTCAACTCCCTTATGTCCGGGGACCCACCATAGTTTGGTCTTGTTCCTGGAACTGAGTGTTTGGAGGGAGTTGAAGCAGTGTAGTACTGATTTGGAGTCAATGATGTGTGAGCTAAGGGCTTTTATAGCTGCTTGACTGTCCGTGAATATATGGATGTTTGCGCCTTTAATACCTGAGTTGTGTATTAGGTTTGCGCATTCTTTTATGGCATGGAGCTCAGCTTGGAATACACTAGGGTTTTTTCCCATAGGTATTGAGATGTTTTTATTTGGTCCATGTATGCCAGCTCCTACCCCTGAGTCCATTTTAGAACCATCCGTATACCACTTTAGGCCGTTTAGGCAGTTTGGAGGGTTGTTGCTACACCATGCTTCTCTGGTTGTGATCTCCGTTGAGAATCTTTTGTCGAAGCATAGTGTCTTTGGTAAGCGGTCTGTAACCGCACAGATCATGTCAAGTTCTGGAAGTTCGGATAGAAGTTCAATTAGTTTTAGATGTTCACTAATGTTTAATTCTTCCGCTTGTGTCAAACTTGCTGAGCTGCGAATTGCCACTTTTTTTATGTAAATGTGGAGAGGTGTTAGTCCTATTATGGCTTCCATAGCCGCCGTGGACAGGTACGCATAGCTCCGGTAATGCCCAGACAGGCAAGCCGTTGTACCTTGTTTAATTTATTTATAGTTGTTTTTTGGGTGACTTTGTTCCACCATACTATTGAAGCGTATGTTATAATGGGCCTGACCATGATCGTGTAGATCCAGTGTGTGGTCTTTGGAGAGATTCCCCAGGTTTTACCATACATGCTTCGGCAAGCCCAGAAAGCTTTGGTTGCTTTTTGAATTTTGTTGTTGATGTGGGAGTTCCAGCTTAGTTTTTTATCGAGGATCACTCCAAGATATTTTACTTCGTTGGAATACTCAATGTATGTACCATTTATTGAAATTTGGGTAAGATTTAATTTCCTCCTTTTTGTAAAAGGGACGATGATAGCCTTGCTGGGGTTTATAGAGAGACTTTCTTTATTACACCAGTCTATGACTATCTTAAGGGCGTTTTGCAAACGTGTTGTAACTTCGTTTGGTTCTTTGCCCTTTATTATGATGACTAGGTCATCGGCGTATCCAATTATATTGAAACCTGCATTACTTAGGTCTTGAAGTAGGTTATCGATAACCAGAGACCATAGTAGGGGTGAGAGTACTCCTCCCTGAGGGCAGCCTTTAACGGCTGTTACTGATACTGAGGTCTGTGCTGATGAAGCAGTTATTTTCCGACTTTCAAGCATCGCTTTGATCCATTTGATGGTGGGATGATCTATTCTTCTATGAGTCAAAGCATTTGATATGGAGTCATATCCAGTGTTGTCAAAAGCGCCCTCTATGTCTAGGAAGGCACATAAAGCTACTTCTTTGTTTTCGTATGCACTTTTTATTTGTGATGTTAAACTTAGAAGTGCTCCTTCCGTGGATTTACCTTTTTGGTAGGCGAATTGACATGGGTGCAGAGGAGTGCTTTCATTTAAGCACTCTCTAATGTGTACGTCAAGTATTCTTTCCATTGTTTTCAGGAAAAACGATGTTAAGCTTATTGGACGGTATGATTTAGGTAGTTCTATTGGTTTGCCTGGTTTGGGGATAAATACCACGTTTACCTCCCTCCAGGTTTGTGGTATGTAGCCCCAATTGAAACTAAACCTAAATAAGGCTACCATAGTGGGTAGGAAAAGGTCCAAGCCCTTTTGTATAAGAGCAGGAAAGATTCCGTCTGTCCCTGGTGCCTTGTATGGTTTAAATGAGTTGATCGCCCATTTGACCTTATCCGGAGTAAAAAGTTTGCCGGATAAACTATTAATCCTTTTCAGGTTTATAGGGGGTGAGTCATCTATCATGTGTTCATGAAACTCAGTTGTGATTGTAGAGCCGGGAAAGTGTACCTGAAGAAGTGTGGTCAACGTTTCTTCCCGGTCGCATGTGATTTTACCGTCAGCTTTGACTAGTAATCCCATGCAGTTTGTTTTATCTTTCGAGAGTGCCCTCTGGAGACGCGCCACCGCCGGAAGCTCTTCGAGTTCCTCACAGTATTTGCGCCAGGACGCTCTTTTTGATTTTCGCAACTCTATATTGTATTGGGTAAGTAGAGATTTATATTGGTCCCACTTTCCGGTGCGTTTGGCTTTATTGAAAAGTTTTCTTACTCTTTTACGGAAACTTTCTAGGTTATCGTTCCACCATGGTGTGCACCTCTTTGCCACAGTGCGTTTAACCTTACAGCTATTTGTAAAAGATGAGATGATAATGTCATTTAGTTGACATTGTGCGACTTCCGCTTCACTTACACATGAAGGTTTTTCTGGAAGTATGTCACATTTAATCGATAGATTTTCTCGATACGTTCTCCAATTTGTGAGTTTGTTGTCGTATTTAATCGGCGCATCCTCGGTGTTGCATCTTAATTGGCAAGTAACTGGCAGCTATTATCATCGAAGTAGTTTAGTTCTATTCAATTATATATTTCAAATCATTTTATTCGAACTTTTCCTTTTTTTCATCTTTTTTTCTCGAGCTATCGAACAGTAGGCTACAATCCGCTGTGCGGATCGTTGAATACCCTATCCCATCCTATCCATAAAACTAAAATCCCAAAAAAAGTGGGCATGGCTAAAAACACGATGTGGATAAAATAGAAAAAATGATATAGTGACAACAAATTCTTCAGACTGCTTACAAAACACTTTTACGGTTCTACAAAAGACAAGGTTTTCTCCTGCATATGTTATGGGGTAGTGTATGAAAACGGTTTTTATATAAAAACGCCCCCAAAAAGTGGGCGTATGTTAAAATATTATATAGACAAAATGTTCATATTAATAATGTTAACTATGCTGCATCAACATTTTTTCGAAATTTTTAAAATTTGACCGAAAACAGTTTATTATAGAAAACGCCCCCAAAAAGTGTGCGTGGCAAAAAACTTCATATTGACGAAATATAGATATTAAGATTGTCTAAATATGTTGTTCACAATTTTTTTTAAAATTCCTTACGGTTTGGCCAAAAACTGAGTTTTTCTTAAAAGGGGGCGTGGCAGTGGGCGGATTTCAAAAATGTTTACACTTGTTCTGTAGGCATGGACGAGGATCCTATATACCAAATTTCATTATCCTAGCTCAAAATTTAAGGCCTAAAAATCGGTGACGTACAGACGGACGGACGGACGGACAGACAGACATGGCTTAATCGACTCAGCTAGCGATTCTGAATTGATCCATATACTTTGAGGTATATGTATCGAAATTATTTCTCTATGTTACAAACTTCATGTCAAAACTAATATATAACATATGAGAGGCTACAATCCGCTATGCGGATCGTTGAATACACTATCCCATCCCAACCTTTAAATTAATATCCTCAAAATATAGGCCTTATGGCGATGAAAAACAGAAAATGACATTGTCACAAAATATTGCTCAGACAGTTTCTCAAAATCTTTTGTGGTTCGACAAAAAACAACGTATTTCTATTGCTAATGCCTTGGGATGGGGTATACAAATGGTTTTTGTAAGAAAACGCCCCCAAAATGTGGGCGTAGGTAAAAATGATCTATGGACAAAATGTTTATATTACCATTGCGGAAGTATTTGCATCAAAATTTTTTTCGAAAGTATTAAAACTTGGACAAAAAACGTTTTTTACTAAAAACGCCCCCAAAAAGTGGGCGTGGCAAAAAACTTTGTATGGACGAAATGTAAATATTAGGATTGTCTAAATATGTTGCGAACACACTTTTTTGAAATTCCTTACGGTTTGGCTTAAAACTACGTTTTTTTCTAAAAGGGGGCGTGGCAGTAGGCGGATTTTAAAAAATTTTACACTTGTTCTGGTGACTCCGCCAAGGATCCTATATACCAAATTTCATTATCCTAGCTCAAAATTTAAGGCCCAAAAATCGGTGACGAACAGACAGACGGACGGACGGACGGACGGACAGACAGACATTTCTAATTCGACTCAGCTAGCGATTCTGAGTCGATCCATATACTTTGAGGTATATGTAGCTAAATTATTTCTCTATGTTACAAACTAAGTATCAAAACTCATATACCCCTATGGGATAGGGTATAAACATATGAGAAGGCTACAATCCACTGTGCGGATCGTTGAATACCCTATCCCATCCTATCTGTAAAACTAAAATCCCCAAAAAGTGGACATGGCTAAAAACACGATGTGGATAAAATAAAGAATATGACATGGTGACAACAAATTCTTCAGACTGCTTATAAAAAACTTTTACGGTTCTACAAAAGACAAGGTTTTCTCCTGCATATGTTATGGGGTACTGTATAAAAATGGTTTTTATACCCTTTCCCATAGGGGGTATATTAGTTTTGACATTAAGTTTGTAACATAGAGAAATAATTTCGATACATATACCTCAAAGTATATGGATCGATTCAGAATCGCTAGCTGAGTCGATTAAGCCATGTCTGTCTGTCCGTCCGTCCGTCCGTCCGTCCGTCCGTCTGTGTGTCACCGATTTTTGGGCCTTAAATTTTGAGCTAGAGTGTTGAAATTTGGTATATAGACTCTTTGGCCGACGAAGCAGAACAGGTGTAAAAATTTTTGAAATCCGCCCACTGCCACGCCCCCTTTTAGAAAAACGTAGTTAAAAGCCAAACGGTAAGGAATTTCAAAAAAGTGTCTGAGCAGCATATTTAGACAATCCTAATATCTATATTTCTTCCATACAGAGTTTTTTGCCACGCCCACTTTTTGGGGGCGTTTTTAGCAAAAAACGCTTTTCGTCCAAATTTTAAAACTTTCGAAAAAATTTTTGATGCAAATACTTCCGCAATGGTAATATAAACATTTTGTCTATAGATCATTTTCACCTAAACCCACATTTTGGGGGCGTTTTCTTACAAAAACCATTTGATTTCCCCATCCCAAGGCATTAGCAATAGAAATACGTTGTTTTTTGTCGAACCACAAAAGATTTTGATAAACTGTCTGAGCAATATATTGTGACAATGTCATTTTCTGTATTTCATCGCCATGAGGCCTATATTTTGAGGATATTAATTTTAAGGTGGGATGGGATAGGGTATTCAACGAGCCGCACAGCGGATTGTATATATATGTTTTTTTATATAAAAACGCCCCCAAAAAGTGGGCGTGGGTTAAAATTGTCTATTGACGAAATGTTCATATTTATATTACTAATGAGTCTGCATCAAAAGTTTTTTTAGAAAATTTTAAAATTTGACCGAAAAACGTTTTTTATTAAAAACGCCCCCAAAAAGTGGGTGTGGCAAAAAACTTTATATGAACGAAATACAGATATTCAGATTGTCTAAATATGTTGTTCAGAAAGTTTTTCAAAATTCATTATGGTTTGGCCAAAAAATACGTTTTTCTAAAAAGGGGGCGCTTCACTTACACATGAAGGTTTTTCTGGAAGTATGTCACATTTAATCGATAGATTTTCTCGATACGTTCTCCAATTTGTGAGTTTGTTGTCGTATTTAATCGGCGCATCCTCGGTGTTGCATCTTAATTGGCAAGTAACTGGCAGCTATTATCATCGAAGTAGTTTAGTTCTATTCAATTATATATTTCAAATCATTTTATTCGAACTTTTCCTTTTTTTCATCTTTTTTTCTCGAGCTATCGAACAGTAGGCTACAATCCGCTGTGCGGATCGTTGAATACCCTATCCCATCCTATCCATAAAACTAAAATCCCAAAAAAAGTGGGCATGGCTAAAAACACGATGTGGATAAAATAGAAAAAATGATATAGTGACAACAAATTCTTCAGACTGCTTACAAAACACTTTTACGGTTCTACAAAAGACAAGGTTTTCTCCTGCATATGTTATGGGGTAGTGTATGAAAACGGTTTTTATATAAAAACGCCCCCAAAAAGTGGGCGTATGTTAAAATATTATATAGACAAAATGTTCATATTAATAATGTTAACTATGCTGCATCAACATTTTTTCGAAATTTTTAAAATTTGACCGAAAACAGTTTATTATAGAAAACGCCCCCAAAAAGTGTGCGTGGCAAAAAACTTCATATTGACGAAATATAGATATTAAGATTGTCTAAATATGTTGTTCACAATTTTTTTTAAAATTCCTTACGGTTTGGCCAAAAACTGAGTTTTTCTTAAAAGGGGGCGTGGCAGTGGGCGGATTTCAAAAATGTTTACACTTGTTCTGTAGGCATGGACGAGGATCCTATATACCAAATTTCATTATCCTAGCTCAAAATTTAAGGCCTAAAAATCGGTGACGTACAGACGGACGGACGGACGGACAGACAGACATGGCTTAATCGACTCAGCTAGCGATTCTGAATAGATCCATATACTTTGAGGTATATGTATCGAAATTATTTCTCTATGTTACAAACTTCATGTCAAAACTAATATATAACATATGAGAGGCTACAATCCGCTATGCGGATCGTTGAATACACTATCCCATCCCATCCTTTAAATTAATATCCTCAAAATATAGGCCTTATGGCGATGAAAAACAGAAAATGACATTGTCACAAAATATTGCTCAGACAGTTTCTCAAAATCTTTTGTGGTTCGACAAAAAACAACGTATTTTTATTGCTAATGCCTTGGGATGGGGTATACAAATGGTTTTTGTAAGAAAACGCCCCCAAAATGTGGGCGTAGGTAAAAATGATCTATGGACAAAATGTTTATATTACCATTGCGGAAGTATTTGCATCAAAATTTTTTTCGAAAGTATTAAAACTTGGACAAAAAACGTTTTTTACTAAAAACGCCCCCAAAAAGTGGGCGTGGCAAAAAACTTTGTATGGACGAAATGTAAATATTAGGATTGTCTAAATATGTTGCGAACACACTTTTTTGAAATTCCTTACGGTTTGGCTTAAAACTACGTTTTTTTCTAAAAGGGGGCGTGGCAGTAGGCGGATTTTAAAAAATTTTACACTTGTTCTGGTGACTCCGCCAAGGATCCTATATACCAAATTTCATTATCCTAGCTCAAAATTTAAGGCCCAAAAATCGGTGACGAACAGACAGACGGACGGACGGACGGACGGACAGACAGACATTTCTAATTCGACTCAGCTAGCGATTCTGAGTCGATCCATATACTTTGAGGTATATGTAGCTAAATTATTTCTCTATGTTACAAACTAAGTATCAAAACTCATATACCCCTATGGGATAGGGTATAAACATATGAGAAGGCTACAATCCACTGTGCGGATCGTTGAATACCCTATCCCATCCTATCTGTAAAACTAAAATCCCCAAAAAGTGGACATGGCTAAAAACACGATGTGGATAAAATAAAGAATATGACATGGTGACAACAAATTCTTCAGACTGCTTATAAAAAACTTTTACGGTTCTACAAAAGACAAGGTTTTCTCCTGCATATGTTATGGGGTACTGTATAAAAATGGTTTTTTATACCCTATCCCATAGGGGGTATATTAGTTTTGACATTAAGTTTGTAACATAGAGAAATAATTTCGATACATATACCTCAAAGTATATGGATCGATTCAGAATCGCTAGCTGAGTCGATTAAGCCATGTCTGTCTGTCCGTCCGTCCGTCCGTCCGTCCGTCCGTCTGTGTGTCACCGATTTTTGGGCCTTAAATTTTGAGCTAGAGTGTTGAAATTTGGTATATAGACTCTGTGGCCGACGAAGCAGAACAAGTGTAAAAATTTTTGAAATCCGCCCACTGCCACGCCCCCTTTTAGAAAAACGTAGTTAAAAGCCAAACGGTAAGGAATTTCAAAAAAGTGTCTGAGCAGCATATTTAGACAATCTTAATATCTATATTTCTTCCATACAGAGTTTTTTGCCACGCCCACTTTTTGGGGGCGTTTTTAGCAAAAAACGCTTTTCGTCCAAATTTTAAAACTTTCGAAAATATTTTTGATGCAAATACTTCCGCAATGGTAATATAAACATTTTGTCTATAGATCATTTTCACCTAAGCCCACATTTTGGGGGCGTTTTCTTACAAAAACCATTTGATTTCCCCATCCCAAGGCATTAGCAATAGAAATACGTTGTTTTTTGTCGAACCACAAAAGATTTTGATAAACTGTCTGAGCAATATATTGTGACAATGTCATTTTCTGTATTTCATCGCCATGAGGCCTATATTTTGAGGATATTAATTTTAAGGTGGGATGGGATAGGGTATTCAACGAGCCGCACAGCGGATTGTATATATATGTTTTTTTATATAAAAACGCCCCCAAAAAGTGGGCGTGGGTTAAAATTGTCTATTGACGAAATGTTCATATTTATATTACTAATGATTCTGCATCAAAAGTTTTTTTAGAAAATTTTAAAATTTGACCGAAAAACGTTTTTTATTAAAAACGCCCCCAAAAAGTGGGTGTGGCAAAAAACTTTAGATGAACGAAATACAGATATTCAGATTGTCTAAATATGTTGTTCAGAAAGTTTTTCAAAATTCATTATGGTTTGGCCAAAAAATACGTTTTTCTAAAAAGGGGGCGTGGCAGTTGGCGGATTTCAAAAATGTTTACACTTGTTCTGCTGGGAGCAACAAAGAGCACGTGTACCAAATTTCATCCTTCTAGCTCAAAATTTAAGGCCCAAAAACTGGTGACGTACGGACGTACGGACGGACGGACGGACGGACGGACAGACATGGCTAAATCGACTCAGCTATCGATTCTGAGTCGATCCATATACTTTGAGGTATATGTAGCTTAATTATTTCTCTATGTTACAAACTATGTATCAAAACTAATGTACCCCTATGGGATAGGGTATAAACATATGAGAGGCTACAATCCGCTATGCGGGTCGTTGAAAACCGTATCCCATCCCATCCTTAAAATTAATATCCTAAAAATATAGGTTTTATGGCGATGAAATACAGAAAATGACATTGTCACAATATATTGGTCAGACTGTTTATCAAAATCGTTTGTGGTTCGACAAAAAACACCGTTTTTATACCCTATCCCATAGGGGTATATTAGTTTTGATACATAGTTTGTAACATAGAGAAATAATTTAGCTACATATACCTCAAAGTATATGGATCGACTCAGAATCGATAGCTGAGTCGATTTAGCCATGCCTGTCCGTCCGTCCGTCCGTCCGTCCGTACGTCACCAGTTTTTGGGCCCTAAATTTTGAGCTAGAAGGATGAAATTTGGTACACGTGCTCTTTGTTGCTCCCAGCAGAACAAGTGTACAACTTTTTGAAATCCGCCCACTGCCACGCCCCCTTTTAAGAAAAACTCCGTTTTTGACCAAACCGTAAGGCATTTTAAAAAAAATTCTGAACAACATATTTAGACAATATTAATATTTATATTTCGTCCATATAAAGTTTTTTGCCACGCCCACTTTTTGGGGGCGTTTTTATATAAAAACCATTTTTATACACTACCCCATAACATATGCAGGAGAAAACCTTGTCTTTTGTAGAACCGCAAAATTGTTTTGTAAGCAGTCTGAAGAACTTGTTGTCACTATATCATTTTTTCTATTTTATCCACATCGTGTTTTTAGCCATGCCCCCATTTTTTGGGATTTTAGTTTTATGGATAGGATGGGATAGGGTATTCAACGATCCGCATAGCGGATTGTAGCCTCTCATATGTTTTTAAAATGTTTTGAGGATATTAATTTTAAGGATGGGATGGGATAGGGTATTCAACGATCCGCACAGCGGATTGGAGCCTCTCATATGTTTATACCCTATCCCATAGGGGTATATTAGTTTTGATACTTAGTTTGTAACATAGAGAAATAATTTAGCTACATATACCTCAAAGTATATGGATCGACTCAGAATCGCTAGCTGAGTCGAATTAGCCATGTCTGTCTGTCCGTCCGTCCGTCTGTCTGTTCGTCACCGATTTTTGGGCCTTAAATTTTGAGCTAGGATAATGAAATTTGGTATATAGGATCCTTGGCCAAGTCACCAGAACAAGTATAAACATTTTTAAAATCCGCCCACTGCCACGCCCCCTTTTAGAAAAAACGTAGTTTTAAGCCAAACCGTAAGGAATTTCAAAAAAGTGTGTTTGCAACATATTTAGACAATCTTAATATCTATATTTCGTCCATACAAAGTTTTTTGCCACGCCCACTTTTTGGGGGCGTTTTTAGTAAAAAACGTTTTTTGTTCAAATTTTAAAACTTTCGAAAAAAATGTTGATGCATATACTTCCGCAATGGTAATATAAACATTTTGCCAATAGATCATTCTCACCTACGCCCTCATTTTGGGGGCGTTTTCTTACAAAAACCATTTGTATACCCCATCCCAAGGCATTAGCAATAGAAAACCGTTGTTTTTTGTCGAACCACAAAAGATTTTGATAAACTGTCTGAGCAATATATTGTGACAATGTCATTTTCTGTATTTCATCCCCATAAGGCCTATATTTTGAGGATATTAATTTTAAGGATGGGATGGGATAGGGTTTTCAACGATCCGCATAGCGGATTGTAGCCTCTCATATGTTTATACCCTATCCCATAGGGGTATATTAGTTTTGATACATAGTTTGTAACATAGAGAAATAATTTAGCTATATATACCTCAAAGTATATGGATCGACTCAGAATGGATAGCTGAGTAGGTTTAGCCATGTCTGTCCGTCCGTCCGTCCGTACGTCACCAGTTTTTGGGCCTTAAATTTTGAGCTAGAAGGATGAAATTTGGTACACGTGCTCTTTCTTGCTCCCAGCAGAACAAGTGTAAAAATTTTTGAAATCCGCTTACTGCCACGCCCCCTTTTTAGAAAAACGTATTTTTTGGCCAAACCATAAGGAATTTTGAAAAACTTTCTGGACATTATATTTAGACAATCTGAATATCTGTATTTCGTTCATATAAAGTTTTTTGCCACGCCCACTTTTTGGGGGCGTTTTTAATAAAAAACGTTTTTCGGTCAAATTTTAAAATTTTCTAAAAAAATTTTGATGCAGTATCATTAGTAATATAAATATGAACATTTCGTCAATAGACCATTTTAACCCACGCCCACTTTTTGGGGGCGTTTTTATATAAAAACCATTTTTATACCCTACCCCATAACATATGCAGGAGAAAACCTTGTCTTTTGTAGAACCGTAAAAGTTTTTTATAAGCAGTCTGAAGAATTTGTTGTCACCATGTCATATTCTTAATTTTATCCACATCGTGTTTTTAGCCATGTCCACTTTTTGGGGATTTTAGTTTTACAGATAGGATGGGATAGGGTATTCAACGATCCGCACAGTGGATTGTAGCCTTCTCATATGTTTATACCCTATCCCATAGGGGTATATAGTTTTGATACATAGTTTGTAACATAGAGAAATAATTTAGCTATATATACCTCAAAGTATATGGATCGACTCAGAATCGATAGCTGAGTCGGTTTAGCCATGTCTGTCCGTCCGTCCGTCCGTCCGTCCGTCACCAGTTTTTGGGCCTTAAATTTTGAGCTAGAAGGATGAAATTTGGTACACGTGCTCTTTGTTGCTCCCAGCAGAACAAGTGTAAAAATTTTTGAAATCCGCCCACTGCCACGCCCCCTTTTTAGAAAAACGTATTTTTTGGCCAAACCATAAGGAATTTTGAAAAACTTTCTGAACATTATATTTAGACAATCTGAATATCTGTATTTCGTTCATATAAAGTTTTTTGCCACGCCCACTTTTTGGGGGCGTTTTTAATAAAAAACGTTTTTCGGTCAAATTTTAAAATTTTCGAAAAAAATTTTGATGCAGAATCATTAGTAATATAAATATGAACATTTCGTCAATAGACCATTTTAACCCACGCCCACTTTTTGGGGGCGTTTTTATATAAAAAACATATGAGAAGGCTACAATCCGCTGTGCGGATCGTTGAATACCCTATCCCATCCTATCCATAAAACTAAAATCCCCAAAAAAAGGGGACATGGCTAAAAACACGATGTGGATAAATAGAAAAAATGATATAGTGACAACAAATTCTTCAGACTGCTTACAAAACACTTTAACGGTTCTACAAAAGACAATGTTTTCTGCTGCATATGTTATGGGGTAGGGTATAAAAATGGTTTTTATATAAAAACGCCCCCAAAAAGTGGGCGTGGGTTAAAATGGTATATAGACGAAATGTTCATATTAATAATGTTAAAGATTCTGCATCAAAATTTTTTTCGAAAAATTTAAAATTTGACCGAAAACAGTTTTTAATTGAAAACGCCCCCAAAAAGTGGGCGTGGCAAAAAACTTTATATGGACGAAATATAGACATTAATATTGTCTAAATATGATGTTCAGAAACTTTTTTAAAATTCCTTACGGTTTGGTCAAAAACTGAGTTTTTCTTAAAAGGGGGCGTTGCAGTGGGCGGATTTCAAAAATTTTTACACTTGTTCTGTAGGCAGAGACGAGGATCCTATATACCAAATTTCATTATCCTAGCTCAAAATTTAAGGCCTAAAAATCGGTGACGTACAGACGGACGGACGGACGGACGGGCGGACAGACAGACATGGCTAATTCGACTCAGCTAGCGATTCTGAGTCGATCCATATACTTTGAGGTATATGTAGCTAAATTATTTCTCTATGTTACAAACTAAGTATCAAAACTAATATACCCCTATGGGATAGGGTCTAACCATTTTTATACCCTACGCCATAACATATGCAGGAGAAAACCTTGTCTTTTGTAGAGCCGTAAAAGTTTTTTATAAGCAGTCTGAAGAATTTGTTGTCACCATGTCATATTCTTAATTTTATCCACATCGTGTTTTTAGCCATGTCCACTTTTTGGGGATTTTAGTTTTACAGATAGGATGGGATAGGGTATTCAACGATCCGCACAGTGGATTGTAGCCTTCTCATATGTTTTTTTTTTTTTGGGTTGCAGCATTTCCAACTAAAATTGGTAAATTTATTTACTGTGCAGACTAATTTGATTCATCCAAAGCATAACTACTTGCTTTATTGTTTGACAGAGTTAATAAATCGAGTTCTTTTTTATTATGTAGGTTAAATATCCTATAGCCTCACACTCCTTATTTGCAAACATGCAATTATTACTTTCCCATCGGAGTCAAGTTCATTCACTTTGAATAAACATGCGCATTCCATAATATCATATTGCACAGTTCTGTTCACGCGCATCTCAGATTTAATTCAAACCTCCAGATTTTAAGTTGCCAAATAAGCATAATGACAATAGAGACAGGTAATGTAGAATTAAAATAACGAATGTAAAATTAGTCTGCAGTTGATCGCGCAGTCGGTAGGTTTCCTTTAAATGTATCAGATCAAGTGAAAATTAACATAGAACCCAAAGAAAGTCATAAACATCAAAATTAAGAAACACAAAACACTTAAGTTTTGGAAAAAAGAAATAGATAACGAGATGAACGAACAACTTGCAGACCGACTAACCGCGGTATTGGAAGCATTGGCTATCAAAAATACTGCACCGAGACCGAGTAGAGCGTCTCATTCGATGAAAGAAATTGCACACATCAAAGTGTTCAATGGCGATAAGGAAAAATTAACACAATTCCTAACAACCGTGGAAACACACATGAACGTAGTAGAAGAAGCATTGAGAGGAGAGCTATGGCAAGCAATATACAATGCAAAAATTGTAGGAAGTGCGAAGGAGTTACTGATAAACAACCCGGCAGCAGGATGGACAGCAGCGAAGGACCTCATGAAGCATCATTTTCGCCCATCATGTAATTACAAGCACATCTCGAAGAAAATTAGCAATTTAAAAGTAAGTTCTAGCTATGACCTAAACTGTAAAATCGAAGAATTAGTTAAAAATATTAATACTTTTGCAACCTATGAATTAAACACACAAAAAACAAAACAAACATTTTATGCACTCTTAGTTAATCGTATTACGCAATTAGTGTCAGGAAATCTGTCAAGGGATATTAAAGATATATTTAATTTACACAAAATCAAAAAAAAATTGTATACATATGTTGGATACGACAGTAATATTTTAGAAAAAGAAATGACAACTTAAGATAAGCGTAGTACACCACATTCGAACAAAATTATCAAAACTGTAGAAATTCAGGGAATAACAGTCATAAATTACAATAAACGCACAAGAAACAAAACAAACATTTTATGCACTCTTAGTAAATCGTATTAAGCAATTAGTGTCAGGAAATCTGTCAAGGGATATTAAAGATATATTTAATTTACACAAAATCAAAGAAATTTTGTATACATATGTTGGATACGACAGTAATATTTTACAAAAAGAAATGACAACTTAAGATAAGCGTTGTACACCACATTCGAACAAAATTATGAAAACTGTAGAAATTCAGGGAATAACAGTCAAAATTACAATAGGTCAAATAATGATCAAAATTGATACAATAACCAACAAACGTCTGGAAGATTTAGACATAATAACAATTTACAGCAATATAGACATAATACCAACAGACGTCAGGACAATGCAGACAAAATAATAATTTTCAACAGACACAACATAACCCCAATAATTAATACCAACAAGGACAGCCTATATTCAACCAGTCAGGACAGTTTAGGAATGCCAGTCAACAACCACAACCAATGGAGGTAGGACAAATAGCTCAGTGTAATCAGATAAACACTAGCGAAGAAGAAATACCCAATATTGAACCAGACTTGACCATTGAAGGGAAAAAGTACAAAGGTCTAGTTGATACAGGCTCAACCATGAGCATTATAAATTCAAACAAAGTAGATTGCAGTAAATTTAGAGTATTCGAGAGAATTAATATGAAACTACAAACCATTAATAACAGTACAATAGATAGAGTTATTACCAAAATACCAGAAGAATTTAATTTTAATTTAAGATGAGCCACCAGGTGGTATGAAAGGGAATTAGGGAACAAACCCTATGATATTCTTATAGGAATGGATCTGTTAAGTAAAATTGTCAAGACAATTGATTTTGACAATAAACTACTTACATTAAAAAATAATACAAAAAAAAAAATATTCTGATAAGGCCAGAGTAGCTTTTGATTGCTTTGAACTTAAAGGAGAAGGGAGAGAAGTAGATTTAAGTCATTTGAACGATGAAGAAAGACGAGGGATGCAAATATTGTTAAGATAATTTAAACATTTAATATATCGGGAAGGTGATACACTAACCAACACAGACTCAATCATGCATGAAATAAAAACATATGGGAGGGCTACAATCCGCTGTGCGGATCGTTGAATACCCTATCCCATCCCATCCTTAAAATTAATATCTCCAAAAAGTGGGCTTTATGGGCCTATAATATAGAAAATGACATTGTTACAACATATTGTTCCAACAGTTTGTCAGAATCTTTTGCTGTTCGACAAAAAACATCGTTTTTGTCCTGCATATGCTATGGGGTAGGGTATACAAACGGTTTTTGTAATAAAACGCCCCCAAAAAGTGGGCGTGGGTTAAAATATTCTGTAGACGAAATGTTCATATTAATATTACTAATGATTCTGCATCAAAATTTTTTTTCGAAAATTTTAAAATTTGACCGCAAAAGGTTTTTTATTAAAAACGCCCCCAAAAAGTGGGCGTGGCAAAAAAACTTTATATTGACGAAATATAGATAATTCGGTTCTCTAAATATGCTGCTCGGACACTTTTTTAAAATTCTTTACGGTTTGGTAAAAAAAAAACGATTTCCTTAAAAGGGGGCGTGGCAGTGGGCGGATTTTAAAAATTTTTACACTTATTCTGGTGACTCGAACAAGGATCCTATATACCAAATTTTATTATCCTAGCTCAAAATTCAAGGCCCAAAAATCGATGACGAACAGACATACGGACAGACAGACATGGCTAATTCGACTCAGCCAGCGATTCTGAGTCGATCCATATACTTTGAGGTATATGTAGCAAAATTATTTCTCTATGTTACAAACTATGTATCAAAACTAATATACCCCTATGGGATAGGGTATAAACATATGAGAAGGCTACAATCCGCTGTGCGGATCGTTTAATACCCTATCCCATCCCATCCTTAAATTAAAATCCCCAAAATGTGGTCTTTATGGGCATAAAGTATTGTAAATAACGTTGTCACAACGTAATGTTCAGAAAGTTTATCAAATTCTTTTATGGTTCGACAAAAAACAACGGTTTTCTATTACATATGCCTTGGGGTAGGGCATACAAATGGTTTTTGTAAGAAAACGCCCCTAAAAAGTGGGCGTGAGTAAAAATGGTCTATTGACGTAATGTTCACATTAATACTACCAATGATTGTGCATCAAAACATTTTTCGAAAATTTTAAAATTTGACCGGAAAACGTATTTTTTTAAAAAACGCCCCCAAAAAGTGGGCGTGGCAAAAAACTTTATATTGACGAAATATAGATATTACGAATCTCTAAATATGCTGCTCAGAATTTAAAATTCCTTACGGTTTGGCCAAAAAATACGTTTTCCTAAAAAGGGGCGTGGCAGTGGGCGGATTTATAAAATTTTTACACTTGTTCTGGTGACTCGGACAAGGATCCTATATACCAAATTTCATTATCCTTGCTCAAAATTTAAGGCCAAAAAATCGGTGACGAACAGACAGACATGGCTAATTCGACTCAGCTAGCGATTCTGAGTCGATCCATATACTTTGAGGTATATGTAGCAAAATTATTTCTCTATGTTACAAACTATGAATCAAAACTAATATACCCCTATGCGATAGGGTATACAAATTAAATATAGGAGTATTAAAATACGACCAACATAGACTTTTGATAGCAATCAAAATACCAAACACATACAAGCTAGTCGATTTAAAACTCATAACAGCTATCCCCACAGATACAAAACATAAAATAATAATTGAAGGCTAATATTTTATAGAAATTAATAACACTAAATATAGATACGGCAATTAAATTTTATATGAAACATATGGCTACAATCCGCTGTGCGGATAGTTGGATACCCTATTACATCCTATCCAAAAACTAAAATCCCCAAAAAAAGTGGCATGGCTACATGATGTGGATATAATAGAAAACATATGAGAGGCTACAATCCGCTATGCGGATCGTTGAATACCCTATCCCATCCCATCCTTTAAATTAATATCCTCAAAATATAGGCCTTATGGCGATGACATTGTCACAATATATTGCTCAGACAGTTTCTCAAAATCTTTTGTGGTTCGACAAAAAATACCCTATCCCATAGGGGTATATTAGTTTTGATACTTAGTTTGTAACATAGAGAAATAATTTAGCTACATATAACTCAAAGTATATGGATCGACTCAGAATCGCTAGCTGAGTCGATTAAGCCATGTCTGTCTGTCCGGCCGTCCGTCTGTACGTCACGATTTTTAGGCCTTAAATTTTGAGCTAGGATAATGAAATTTGGTATATGGGATCCTCGCCCGTGCCTACAGAACAAGTGTTAAAATTTTTGAAATCCGCCCACTGCCACGCCCCTTTTCAGATAAACTCAGTTTTTGGCCAAACCGTAAGGAATTTTAAAAAAAAGTCTGAGAAGCATATTTAGAGAATCGTAATGTCTATATTTCGTCAATACAAAGTTTTTTGCCACGCCCACTTTTTGGGGACGTTTTTCATAAAAAAAACCTTTTTTGGCCAAATTTGAAAATTTTCCAAAAAAAATTTGATGCAAAATCATTGGTAGTATTAATATGAACATTTCGTCATTTTAACCCACGCCCTCTTTTTGGGGGCGTTTTCCTACAAAAACCATTTGTATGCCCTACCCCAAGGCATATGCAATACAAAAACGTGGTTTTTTGTCGAACCACAAAAGAATTTGATAATCCTTCGGAACAATATGTTGTAACAACGTCATCTTCAATACTTTATGATCATAAAGACCATATTTTGGGGATATCAATTTTAAGGATGGGATGAGATAGGGTATTAAACGATCCGCACAGCGGATTGTAGCCTTCTCATATGTTTATACCCTATCCCATAGGGGTATATTAGTTTTGATACTTAGTTTGTAACATAGAGAAAACATATGAGAAGGCTACAATCCGCTGTGCGGATCGTTGAATACCCTATCCCATCCTATCCATAAAACTAAAATCCCCAAAAAAGGGAGCATGGCTAAAAAAACGATGTGGATAAAAAAGAAAAAATGATATAGTGACAACAAATTCTTCAGACTGCTTACAATACAATTTTACGGTTCTACAAAAGACAAGGTTTTCTCCTGCATATGTTATGGGGTAGTGTATAAAAATGGTTTTTATATAAAAACGCCCCCAAAAAGTGGGCGTGGGTTAAAATGGTATATAGACGAAATGTTCATATTAATTATGTTAATGATTCTGCATCAAAATTTTTTTCGAAAAATTTAAAATTTGACCGAAAACAGTTTTTTATTGAAAACGCCCCCAAAAAGTGGGCGTGGCAAAAACTTTATATGAACGAAATACAGATATTCAGATTGTCTAAATATGCTGTTCAGAAACTTTTTTAAAATTCCTTACGGTTTGGCCAAAAACTGAGTTTTTCTTAAAAGGGGGCGTGGCAGTGGGCGGATTTCAAAAATTTTTACACTTGTTCTGTAGGCAGAGACGAGGATCCTATATACCAAATTTCATTATCCTAGCTCAAAATTTAAGGCCTAAAAATCGGTGACGTACAGACGGACGGACGGACAGACAGACATGGCTTAATCGACTCAGCTAGCGATTCTGAGTCGATCCATGTAGGTATATGTAGCAAAATTATTTCTCTATGTTACAAACTAAGTATCAAAACTAATATACCCCTATGGGATAGGGTATAAACATATGAGAAGGCTACAATCCACTGTGCGGATCGTTAAATACCCTATCCCATCCTATCTGTAAAACTAAAATCCCCAAAAAGTGGACATGGCTAAAAACACGATGTGGATGAAATGACATGGTGACAACAAATTCTTCAGACTGCTTATAAAAAACTTTTACGGTTCTACAAAAGACAAGGTTTTCTCCTGCATATGTTATGGGGTAGGGTATAAAAATGGTTTTTATATAAAAACGCCCCCAAAAAGTGGGCATGGGTTAAAATGGTATATAGACGAAATGTTCATATTAATAATGTTAATGATTCTGCATCAAAAGTTTTTTCGAAAAATTTAAAATTTGACCGAAAACAGTTTTTAATTGAAAACGCCCCCAAAAAGTGGGCGTGGCAAAAAACTTTATATGGACGAAATATAGATATTAATATTGTCTAAATATGTTGTTCAGAAACTTTTTTAAAATTCCTTACGGTTTGGTCAAAAACTGAGTTTTTCTTAAAAGGGGGCGTGGCAGTGGGCGGATTTCAAAAATTTTTACACTTGTTCTGTAGGCAGAGACGAGGATCCTATATACCAAATTTCATTATCCTAGCTCAAAATTTAAGGCCTAAAAATCGGTGACGTACAGACGGACGGACGGACGGACGTACGGACGGACGGACGGACAGACAGACATGGCTAATTCGACTCAGCTAGCGATTCTGAGTCGATCCATATACTTTGAGGTATATGTAGCTAAATTATTTCTCTATGTTACAAACTAAGTATCAAAACTAATATACCCCTATGGGATAGGGTATAATAATTTAGCTACACATACCTCAAAGTATATGGATCGACTCAGAATCGCTAGCTGAGTCGAATTAGCCATGTCTGTCTGTCCGTCCGTCCGTCCGTCCGTCCGTCTGTCTGTTCGTCACCGATTTTTGGGCCTTAAATTTTGAGCTAGGATAATGAAATTTGGTATATAGGATCCTTGGCCGAGTCACCAGAACAAATGTAAAAATTTTTAAAATCTGCCCACTGCCACGCCCCCTTTTAGAAAAAACGTAGTTTTAAGCCAAACCGTAAGGAATTTCAAAAAAGTGTGTTAGCAACATATTTAGACAATCCGAATATCTATATTTCGTCCATACAAAGTTTTTTGGCACGCCCACTTTTTGGGGGCGTTTTTAGTAAAAAAAAGTTTTTTGTCCAAATTTTGAAACTTTCGAACAAAATTTTGATGCAAATACTTCCGCAATGGTAATATAAACATTTTGTCTATAGATCATTTTCACCTACGCCCACATTTTGGGGGCGTTTTCTTACAAAAACCATTTGTATACCCCCTCCCAAGGCATTAGCAATAGAAAACCGTTGTTTTTTGTCGAACCACAAAAGATTTTGATAAACTGTCTGAGCAATATATTGTGACAATGAATCATTAACATTATTAATATAAACATTTCGTCTATATACCATTTTCACCCACGCCCACTTTTTGGGGGCTTTTTTATATAAAAACCATTTTTATACACTACCCCATAACATATGCAGGAGAAAACCTTGTATTTTGTAGAACCGTAAAAGTGTTTTGTAAGCAGTCTGAAGAATTTGTTGTCACTATATCATTTTTATACCCTATCCCATAGCGGGGTATATTAGTTTTGATACTTAGTTTGTAACATAGAGAAATAATTTTGCTACATATACCTCCAAGTATATGGATCGACTCAGAATCGCTAGCTGAGTCGAATTAGCCATGTCTGTCTGTCCGTCCGTCCGTCCGTCCGTCCGTCTGTTCGTCAGCGGTTTTTGTGCCTTAAATTTTGAGCTAGGATAATGAAATTTGGTATATAGGATCCTCGTCCGTGCCACCAGAACAAGTGTAAAAAATTTTGAAATCCGCCCACTGCCACGCCCCCTTTTTAGGAAAACTTATTTTTTGGCCAAACCGTAAGGAATTTCAAAAAGTGTCTGGGTAGCATATTTAGACCATCCTAATATCTATATTTCGTTCATACAAAGTTTTTTGCCACGCCCACTTTTTGGGGCGTTTTTAGTAAAAAACGATTTTTGTCCAAATTTTAAAACTTTCGAAAAAAAATTTTGATGCAAATACTTCCGAAATGGTAATATAAACATTTTGTCTATAGATCATTTTCACCTACGCCCACATTTTGGGGGCGTTTTCTTACAAAAACCATTTGTATACCCCATCCCAAGGCATTAGCAATAGAAATACGTTGTTTTTTGTCGAACCACACAAGATTTTGAGAAACTGTCTGAGCAATATATTGTGACAATGTCATTTTCTGTATTTCATCGCCATAAGGCCTATATTTTGAGGATATTAATTTAAAGGATGGAATGGGATAGGGTATTCAACGATCCGCATAGCGGATTGTAGCCTCTCATATGTTCTTTATTTTATCCACATCGTGTTTTTAGCCATGTCCACTTTTTGGGGATTTTAGTTTTACAGATAGGATGGGATAGGGTATTCAACGATTCGCACAGTGGATTGTAGCCTTCTCATATGTTTTTTAATAATTTTTGTTGATAGACTGCAGTTTGAGAATCTGCGTACAAGTTGGTATGACAGTATACGTTGAGGATACCAGTAGGGTTAGTGTCTTAAATAACAAAGGTCCGAAAATTGAAATAGGGTCAGTATAACAGTGGTGGATGAATTTGTGGGTTGTGATCTAGGATGACGATGGTGAATTGGCGGATCCAAAAAGAAAATTAATTACTGGTACGTCCGCAGAATTAAAGACACCTAATAAAAACAGAAATACACAATAAAAGGAACATCATTAATATATATATATATATATATAAAAAAAAAGAAACTAAATATGAAAAAAAAAACAAAAATAAACAGACTACGTGCGGACTCGAACCTGCATTGAAAGAAAAAAAACGAGCTGGTTCAGGTGCTTTAACCATTCGGCCAAAACTTTCATAAATTAAAACATTTGAGACGTATATAAAAACAAATGATAAACCCTGCCAAAGGAAAGCGGTACATACGTGTGATAGCTTCGAACACTCACACAGAGAAAAATCAAAATGGACTGCTTCCGGGAAATTGAAAATTCGTGCGGCCTTTATTTGGAAAATTCAGAAAACATCACACCTATTCTTGGAAAATTCCAATTTGATTTTTAAGAGTATTATCTGAATTTTTTCAAATGAAATCAAACAAATTAGCAAAGGACGCGGAAGCCGTTCAATAACCATCTTGGTTTTATTGCATACGTATGCGTAATTTGAAGACGCTGATTCGTGCCTATTTAAAGCCCAAAAAGCCTACTCTCGCTCTCTGTTTTATCGTGAATTGCAACCGCATAAAACCTTTGTCGACGGTATATTGGTGTCACTGTTCCCTCGCGTTTCTTTTTCTGAAAAAAGGTATTCGTTTGGTAGTACCTAACTTTAACAAAAAAAATAAAATTAAAATTTCGTTTTACAACGTATCTAAAAGCTACGAAAAAAAAAGACACTAAATGTGAAGTACTTATATATTATTAAAGATAACCAAAGCGTTTGCTTTACCAAGTGAAAAAACAACAAAAATTACAAAGTAAATCGCGGAAAATAACATTACATTATATTAAAAAGCAAAACGAAAAAGTGACAAAACAACAAAAATTACAAAGTAAATCGAGGAAAATTACATTACATTATATTAAGACGCAAGACGAAAAAGTTTTTTTTTTTTTTTTTTTTGTGGGGGTTCGCTGGAAGGAAAAATCATCGAAAGACATTGCAGAGGTTTTATCGCGAGGGAACCTTCTGCAATAGTGAGGGACTTTAACCCGATCTAAAAAACCTCCCGAAGACTGACTTTTGTATGTCTTCAAGGAATCGCACCTAGTCGTTAGACTAATCAGCAATTTATTTTTCACATGTATTATATTTTATAAAAATATAAAATTTAAAAGAAATTCCGACGTTGGTCGGATTTCTATGAGTTTTGTTTGAAATTGTACCTAAGTTTCAGTATTTCTTGTTTTTTTTTTTTTTTTAATTATATATATCTTTAGCTACATAGATCAAGGGGTTTAACCCGTCTTAATCTCCTGACTATATTGTCGGTTCTTAAAAGCTGTGCTATTTCTAAATTAACATGGCTGAGAAGCCTATCTCTGTGTCTTAGAGCTACTTTTTTAGCTTCATCTTCAACCATTTCAATATATAGATCTCTATGCAGATCGGTGTTACGTATGTACCACGGTGCGTTTACTGTGCTCCGTAGTACTTTGATTTGGAAGGTTTGTATTATTAGTAAGTTTGTCTTGCATGTGCATGCCCACAGCTGGAGCCCATAGGTCCATACTGGTTTAAGAATTTGCTTATATAGCAATAATTTATTGTAGTTGGATAAGGGTGAGTATCTCCCAATAAGCCAATACATTTTACTATAGCGGATGTTTAACTCATCTCTTTTTTTCTTTACGTGGGCTTTCCAGTGCAGTTTGGCGTCTAGAGTCATCCCTAAATATTTAGCAGTATTTGAATATTCCACTACATTACTATTTATGTATACTGGAATGTGTGGTACAGTTTTTAACGTAAAATTTATATGAACTGACTTCAGGTCATTTAATCTGATCTGCCAATTTTTAGTCCATTCTGAGATATTGTTTACTGCCTTTTGAAGCTTTTTTGTAGCTATTTCGACAGTTTCTCCTACAGAAAGTATAGCAGTATCGTCTGCAAAGGTAGCTAGAGTGATTTCGTCACTTTCTGGTAGATCACTAGTGAATAGGAGATACAGTACTGGACCTAAAACACTGCCTTGAGGTACACCAGCCTTTATTTCTCTTAATGTTGAGTATGTTGTTTCTTGTTTAATTCTGAAAAATCGCTGTAGAATATACGACTCCAGTATTTTTGAATACTGCAGTTGCTTTTGTAATTTATGGATCAATCCTTTGTGCCATACTTTGTCGAAAGCTTGTGATATATCAAGAAATACTGTAGAGCATACTTTTTTCTCTTCAAAAGCATTTTCAATTTTATCAGTGATTCTATGCACTTGGTCAGTTGTTGAGTGTTTATTCCTGAACCCAAATTGATGGCTCGGTACTAGCGATTTGTCTACAATAATATTTTGCAGGCGTTTTACCAGCATCTTTTCGAATAGCTTGGACAACATTGGTAGTATCGATATTGGCCTATATGAGGTTACTTCGCTAGGTGGTTTACCTGGTTTTGGAATCATTATAACCTCCGCGACCTTCCATATGCTTGGTACATATCTTAATCTAAATACAGCGTTTATGATCTGCGCTAGATGTTTCAGTATTTTTTTTGAGAATTGTTTTAAAATTTCCCCCGTTATTAAATCAAACCATGGGGCCTTTTTTATATTTATACCTTCTTTTATTTCTTTGGCAAGTTCTTTAGACGTAACCGGTCGAATTGGTACATCTTCCTGGCACGTTTCTTCCATTCCTTGATAGTCTTTATCTTCGTATGGTTGGAAGACGCCTTCAAGATGCTCAGCAAAAGTATTTGCTTTTTCTTGACTGCTTTTTGCCCAGTTTCCTTCTCTGGTTTTCACTGGTGGGATGTGAGCTGTTGGCCTGTTCATTTTCTTTGTTGCCTTCCAGAGCGAGTAGTCAGTACTAGCATCATTTGTTAGGCCTGTAAGGTATTTTTTTAGTGACTCATTTCTGAATTCAATTATTGATTTTCTGAGTTTACTATTTAACCTGTTTAGTTTGTTTTTGTCAATTGGCGCCCTTGTTTGTTGCCAACGTTTTCTAGCTTTTCTCTTTTCTGCAATAATTTCACATATTACAGGAGGGTATGAATTTTGTTTTATTTTGTTTTTTATTTTTGGAGTTGCAGCCCATGCAGCTTTTTGTATATTGAGTGTAAATAATTGCACTGCTTTTTCTATTTGCTCTTCTGTTTCAATAGCTATCATTTGGGTATTTTCTTCCAACTTCTCTCTGAAGTAGCTCCAGTCAGTTAGCTTATTAACTAGTGTTGGACTTTGATCTTTCATTATTATTTTATCGCCAAGTGTGAAAAGTATTGAAGAGTGATCTGACTGTAGGTCTGGCCCTTCTTCCACATTTATATTATTTGAGGAGATATTTTTTGTTATAAAGAAGTCGACAAGATCTGGGGTTTTATTCCTATCTGTTGGCCAGTAGGTAGGTTTTCCCGCCGAATGATATTTACTGCCACATTCTTTAATTGTTTCAAGTAAAGCTCTTCCTCTAGTATTCGTTAGTCTAGATCCCCAATACTTATTTTTGGCATTAAAATCTCCTCCCGCAATGAATCTATTGTGAAATATATCTAGAAGACTTTTAAAGTCATTTTTCTGTATTCTATAGCTAGGGGAACAGTATACTGATGCAACTGATATCTGCCCACTGTTCGTTTTTATTCTTATGGAGATCCCTTGAATCGCACATGACTGGAATTTGGTTTCTATATGGTGTTCAATCTCGTTTTTTATTAAGACTGCAGCCCCTCCTTTTGCACAATTGTGAGGATGTGGGGTGTGATATAGTTTATATCCTTGCAGTTTAAAGTCTGTAGATAATTTAAAATGAGTCTCTGAGATGAGGCATATATCGATTTGGTTAATATCGAGTAGCATTCCATTCAATGATTTTTATTTTATCCATCATGTTTGTCTTTTTGGTACAGCTCTTTTGTTGCTGCTCTGTCTCTCAAGAATAGATATTCTTTCTAATATTGTTTTATTACATTTCTCCATGGAATCCATTCTATTAAGGATTTGTCTCATTAGGGTTTCCATTGGTTTTATATTATTTTTTTCTGTTTTGTCAGCTGGTTTTCCTGCGGTTTTTGATGCTACTTGAGCATATGTTATTTTTGCACCCGCAGTTGGTTTTAATTTTGTGTCTTTTAAGACTTTTAACTCTTGGGTATCGATTTTTGTTTGGGTGCTTTGTTGTAAGTCCTTTTTGACTTTAGGTGCGTCCATATTTAGTCTGTTGTGAGGCTTCTTTTGCCTCTTGTCTTTAGCAAGTTGGATTTCTGTTGCAACTGTACATCCTCTATAGCTAGCTGGATGATTTTCGTTGCAATTCGCACATTTTGGCGGTTCATCTTTTTTTTTCATACAGTCTTTAGTATGGTGACTTCCCGCGCATTTTACGCATTTTGAATTTGCGCTACAATATTTTTGTGTGTGACCATACTTTTGGCAATTTTTGCATTGTGGAACGAGTTTAGATTTCCTTAATGTGTGGATTTCAACTTTCATTCCAAGTATGTCTTTTATTCCGTAGATTTTTTTTATGTCTTCGTCATGCTCAAAACTGAGCATAAAGTTTGGAAGTGGTACTTTGCTTTTAAATTTAAGCATATTGACTACTTCTATTATTTTAAACTTTTTCTCTTTTAAGTCTTTTTTAATGCTTTCAGGCGAGCATGAGAAGTGTAATTTTTTTACTACTACCTTTATAGGCCTGGATTGCTTACTTTCATAAGATTACCATTGCACTTTTTTTTGGTTAAGTAATTTGGTGAGGTTTCTGTACGTTGCCTCTTCAACCACATTAATTTTTATATCATTATTATTAATAAGGGTTGTGCTTGCTTTTATTTTATTTTCCTCCAATAATTTGGTTAGGCTTTCATAGTTGTTTATTTGAAGCGCTATGATTGGTGGAGGTTTGATTATTTTTTTAATTTGGTTTCCTTTAGCTGGATCAATCTCAATATTTTGACAGCTTTTCATTTGGGATGAGATTTTCGGGGATGTACTCATCTTACGCTTTTTATTTTTATTTCCCATGTGACGATGCCCTTCAGTCTCTTTTTTAAGTTCTTCTTCATCGGTTGAGAACTCGACAGTCTGAGCATTTTCTTTTTTTTGGCCGTTGATTTGTTCTTTCAACAATTGCAACTCCTGCTTCAGATTATTTATTTCTCTCAGCAGTGCCTCATTGAGTTGCTTAAACCCATCTCTTTCTTCACAGGCTTTTGACAATTTAGCCTTAAGGTTTTCATTGTTGTCTACCTTTTTAGATGGGGGTGTTTTTTCGACCCTTTTACATCTTCCGAAAGGGTCGCTACTAGGCAATAAATGGTCCCCCCCAGAATCCATGGGACCGACCTCCGAAGAGGGTGGATTTACCAGTGTAACTGGCCTACCACCTGGGTGGGGTATTCAAATCTTTTGTTTTGTTCATTGCATGTTCTTTTCTTTTTAACTTTTGTGAAAAGTTTAAACTTTTTGGATTTAAGTCGCCTTTTACGACAGGCATACCTTACCTCGGGAATATTCTACACCCCCCCTATCCCGATGGGGGGGGGGTGACAAAACAATAAAAAGTACAGAGAAAAATTGCGGAAAAATTATTTTACACTATATTAAGACGCAAGACGAAAAAGTGACAAGGAAACAAAACACAAAAATCGTGAACATCGCACTGAAAGAAAACTAAATCGTGAAAATTGCGCTGAAAAGAAAAAAATGCACGTGTAATTAAAGTGACAAAAAAATTAAGTGAACAAAAAAGGTATACCTACAGTCAAAAGTATAAAAACTAAAAAGTGAAAAAAAGAAAATAACATTAAAAGTGGTCAAAGTGCAGTAACACCTTGCACGTGAAAAATTGCACGTCCCTACCACCCTTAAATGACCCCTGTTTGAATACCCTACGACGACCAGAAGTGTCTAATAACAAAAAGCGCATCCCCATCAAAATAACGCTCGCCAAAAATCGGAGCCCACCAGCCCAATCATCAGATCACCTTTAATCCAACATCTTTACCACCCCATCAGGATCACACACAGCATTATCACCCATCCTACATAATTTTATTTTTTTTTATTACTGACTTGTACATCCACCAGCCTATCATTGTAACGTAGATAAATTAAAATTTTATTAAAAGATAAAACCTAAAAGAAGAAAAAAAAGTTATTCCCTTTAATATCTAAAATATAAATTTAAAGATTAAGTTCGTGGAATTTGTCGTTTTTCTTGTTTATACCCTTTCCCATAGGGGGTATATTAGTTTTGACATTAAGTTTGTAACATAGAGAAATAATTTCGATACATATACCTCAAAGTATATGGATCGATTCAGAATCGCTAGCTGAGTCGATTAAGCCATGTCTGTCTGTCCGTCCGTCCGTCCGTCCGTCCGTCCGTCCGTCTGTGTGTCACCGATTTTTGGGCCTTAAATTTTGAGCTAGAGTGTTGAAATTTGGTATATAGACTCTTTGGCCGACGAAGCAGAACAAGTGTAAAAATTTTTGAAATCCGCCCACTGCCACGCCCCCTTTTAGAAAAACGTAGTTAAAAGCCAAACGGTAAGGAATTTCAAAAAAGTGTCTGAGCAGCATATTTAGACAATCCTAATATCTATATTTCTTCCATACAGAGTTTTTTGCCACGCCCACTTTTTGGGGGCGTTTTTAGCAAAAAACGCTTTTCGTCCAAATTTTAAAACTTTCGAAAAAATTTTTGATGCAAATACTTCCGCAATGGTAATATAAACATTTTGTCTATAGATCATTTTCACCTAAGCCCACATTTTGGGGGCGTTTTCTTACAAAAACCATTTGATTTCCCCATCCCAAGGCATTAGCAATAGAAATACGTTGTTTTTTGTCGAACCACAAAAGATTTTGATAAACTGTCTGAGCAATATATTGTGACAATGTCATTTTCTGTATTTCATCGCCATGAGGCCTATATTTTGAGGATATTAATTTTAAGGTGGGATGGGATAGGGTATTCAACGAGCCGCACAGCGGATTGTATATATATGTTTTTTTATATAAAAACGCCCCCAAAAAGTGGGCGTGGGTTAAAATTGTCTATTGACGAAATGTTCATATTTATATTACTAATGATTCTGCATCAAAAGTTTTTTTAGAAAATTTTAAAATTTGACCGAAAAACGTTTTTTATTAAAAACGCCCCCAAAAAGTGGGTGTGGCAAAAAACTTTATATGAACGAAATACAGATATTCAGATTGTCTAAATATGTTGTTCAGAAAGTTTTTCAAAATTCATTATGGTTTGGCCAAAAAATACGTTTTTCTAAAAAGGGGGCGCTTCACTTACACATGAAGGTTTTTCTGGAAGTATGTCACATTTAATCGATAGATTTTCTCGATACGTTCTCCAATTTGTGAGTTTGTTGTCGTATTTAATCGGCGCATCCTCGGTGTTGCATCTTAATTGGCAAGTAACTGGCAGCTATTATCATCGAAGTAGTTTAGTTCTATTCAATTATATATTTCAAATCATTTTATTCGAACTTTTCCTTTTTTTCATCTTTTTTTCTCGAGCTATCGAACAGTAGGCTACAATCCGCTGTGCGGATCGTTGAATACCCTATCCCATCCTATCCATAAAACTAAAATCCCAAAAAAAGTGGGCATGGCTAAAAACACGATGTGGATAAAATAGAAAAAATGATATAGTGACAACAAATTCTTCAGACTGCTTACAAAACACTTTTACGGTTCTACAAAAGACAAGGTTTTCTCCTGCATATGTTATGGGGTAGTGTATGAAAACGGTTTTTATATAAAAACGCCCCCAAAAAGTGGGCGTATGTTAAAATATTATATAGACAAAATGTTCATATTAATAATGTTAACTATGCTGCATCAACATTTTTTCGAAATTTTTAAAATTTTACCGAAAACAGTTTATTATAGAAAACGCCCCCAAAAAGTGTGCGTGGCAAAAAACTTCATATTGACGAAATATAGATATTAAGATTGTCTAAATATGTTGTTCACAATTTTTTTTAAAATTCCTTACGGTTTGGCCAAAAACTGAGTTTTTCTTAAAAGGGGGCGTGGCAGTGGGCGGATTTCAAAAATGTTTACACTTGTTCTGTAGGCATGGACGAGGATCCTATATACCAAATTTCATTATCCTAGCTCAAAATTTAAGGCCTAAAAATCGGTGACGTACAGACGGACGGACGGACGGACAGACAGACATGGCTTAATCGACTCAGCTAGCGATTCTGAATAGATCCATATACTTTGAGGTATATGTATCGAAATTATTTCTCTATGTTACAAACTTCATGTCAAAACTAATATATAACATATGAGAGGCTACAATCCGCTATGCGGATCGTTGAATACACTATCCCATCCCATCCTTTAAATTAATATCCTCAAAATATAGGCCTTATGGCGATGAAAAACAGAAAATGACATTGTCACAAAATATTGCTCAGACAGTTTCTCAAAATCTTTTGTGGTTCGACAAAAAACAACGTATTTCTATTGCTAATGCCTTGGGATGGGGTATACAAATGGTTTTTGTAAGAAAACGCCCCCAAAATGTGGGCGTAGATAAAAATGATCTATGGACAAAATGTTTATATTACCATTGCGGAAGTATTTGCATCAACATTTTTTTCGAAAGTATTAAAACTTGGACAAAAAACGTTTTTTACTAAAAACGCCCCCAAAAAGTGGGCGTGGCAAAAAACTTTGTATGGACGAAATGTAAATATTAGGATTGTCTAAATATGTTGCGAACACACTTTTTTGAAATTCCTTACGGTTTGGCTTAAAACTACGTTTTTTCTAAAAGGGGGCGTGGCAGTAGGCGGATTGTAAAAAATTTTACACTTGTTCTGGTGACTCCGCCAAGGATCCTATATACCAAATTTCATTATCCTAGCTCAAAATTTAAGGCCCAAAAATCGGTGACGAACAGACAGACGGACGGACGGACGGACGGACAGACAGACATTTCTAATTCGACTCAGCTAGCGATTCTGAGTCGATCCATATACTTTGAGGTATATGTAGCTAAATTATTTCTCTATGTTACAAACTAAGTATCAAAACTCATATACCCCTATGGGATAGGGTATAAACATATGAGAAGGCTACAATCCACTGTGCGGATCGTTGAATACCCTATCCCATCCTATCTGTAAAACTAAAATCCCCAAAAAGTGGACATGGCTAAAAACACGATGTGGATAAAATAAAGAATATGACATGGTGACAACAAATTCTTCAGACTGCTTATAAAAAACTTTTACGGTTCTACAAAAGACAAGGTTTTCTCCTGCATATGTTATGGGGTACTGTATAAAAATGGTTTTTATACCCTATCCCATAGGGGGTATATTAGTTTTGACATTAAGTTTGTAACATAGAGAAATAATTTCGATACATATACCTCAAAGTATATGGATCGATTCAGAATCGCTAGCTGAGTCGATTAAGCCATGTCTGTCTGTCCGTCCGTCCGTCCGTCCGTCCGTCCGTCTGTGTGTCACCGATTTTTGGGCCTTAAATTTTGAGCTAGAGTGTTGAAATTTGGTATATAGACTCTTTGGCCGACGAAGCAGAACAAGTGTAAAAATTTTTGAAATCCGCCCACTGCCACGCCCCCTTTTAGAAAAACGTAGTTAAAAGCCAAACGGTAAGGAATTTCAAAAAAGTGTCTGAGCAGCATATTTAGACAATCCTAATATCTATATTTCTTCCATACAGAGTTTTTTGCCACGCCCACTTTTTGGGGGCGTTTTTAGCAAAAAACGCTTTTCGTCCAAATTTTAAAACTTTCGAAAAAATTTTTGATGCAAATACTTCCGCAATGGTAATATAAACATTTTGTCTATAGATCATTTTCACCTAAGCCCACATTTTGGGGGCGTTTTCTTACAAAAACCATTTGATTTCCCCATCCCAAGGCATTAGCAATAGAAATACGTTGTTTTTTGTCGAACCACAAAAGATTTTGATAAACTGTCTGAGCAATATATTGTGACAATGTCATTTTCTGTATTTCATCGCCATGAGGCCTATATTTTGAGGATATTAATTTTAAGGTGGGATGGGATAGGGTATTCAACGAGCCGCACAGCGGATTGTATATATATGTTTTTTTATATAAAAACGCCCCCAAAAAGTGGGCGTGGGTTAAAATTGTCTATTGACGAAATGTTCATTTTATATTACTAATGATTCTGCATCAAAAGTTTTTTTAGAAAATTTTAAAATTTGACCGAAAAACGTTTTTTATTAAAAACGCCCCCAAAAAGTGGGTGTGGCAAAAAACTTTATATGAACGAAATACAGATATTCAGATTGTCTAAATATGTTGTTCAGAAAGTTTTTCAAAATTCATTATGGTTTGGCCAAAAAATACGTTTTTCTAAAAAGGGGGCGTGGCAGTTGGCGGATTTCAAAAATGTTTACACTTGTTCTGCTGGGAGCAACAAAGAGCACGTGTACCAAATTTCATCCTTCTAGCTCAAAATTTAAGGCCCAAAAACTGGTGACGTACGGACGTACGGACGGACGGACGGACGGACGGACAGACATGGCTAAATCGACTCAGCTATCGATTCTGAGTCGATCCATATACTTTGAGGTATATGTAGCTTAATTATTTCTCTATGTTACAAACTATGTATCAAAACTAATGTACCCCTATGGGATAGGGTATAAACATATGAGAGGCTACAATCCGCTATGCGGGTCGTTGAAAACCGTATCCCATCCCATCCTTAAAATTAATATCCTAAAAATATAGGTTTTATGGCGATGAAATACAGAAAATGACATTGTCACAATATATTGGTCAGACTGTTTATCAAAATCGTTTGTGGTTCGACAAAAAACACCGTTTTTATACCCTATCCCATAGGGGTATATTAGTTTTGATACATAGTTTGTAACATAGAGAAATAATTTAGCTACATATACCTCAAAGTATATGGATCGACTCAGAATCGATAGCTGAGTCGATTTAGCCATGCCTGTCCGTCCGTCCGTCCGTCCGTCCGTACGTCACCAGTTTTTGGGCCCTAAATTTTGAGCTAGAAGGATGAAATTTGGTACACGTGCTCTTTGTTGCTCCCAGTAGAACAAGTGTACAAATTTTTGAAATCCGCCCACTGCCACGCCCCCTTTTAAGAAAAACTCCGTTTTTGACCAAACCGTAAGGCATTTTAAAAAAAAATCTGAACAACATATTTAGACAATATTAATATCTATATTTCGTCCATATAAAGTTTATTGCCACGCCCACTTTTTGGGGGCGTTTTTATATAAAAACCATTTTTATACACTACCCCATAACATATGCAGGAGAAAACCTTGTCTTTTGTAGAACCGCAAAATTGTTTTGTAAGCAGTCTGAAGAACTTGTTGTCACTTTATCATTTTTTCTATTTTATCCACATCGTGTTTTTAGCCATGCCCCCTTTTTTTGGGATTTTAGTTTTATGGATAGGATGGGATAGGGTATTCAACGATCCGCATAGCGGATTGTAGCCTCTCATATGTTTTTTTTTTTCGTTTTCTTTCATTCCTACAGCTATATTGATCATAATTTAAAAACATATGAGAAGGCTACAATCCGCTGTGCGGATCGTTGAATACCCTATCCCATCCTATCCATAAAACTAAAATCCCCAAAAAAGGGGGCATGGCTAAAAACACGATGTGGATAAAATAGAAAAAATTATATAGTGACAACAAGTTCTTCAGACTGCTTACAAAACAATTTTGCGGTTCTACAAAAGACAAGGTTTTCTCCTGCATATGTTATGGGGTAGTGTATAAAAATGGTTTTTATATAAAAACGCCCCCAAAAAGTGGGCGTGGGTTGAAATGGTATATAGACGAAATGTTCATATTAATAATGTTAATGATTCTGCATCAATTTTTTTTTCGAAAAATTTAAAATTTGACCGAAAACAGTTTTTAATTGAAAACGCCCCCAAAAAGTGGGCGTGGCAAAAAACTTTATATGGACGAAATATAGATATTAATATTGTCTAAATATGTTGTTCAGAATTTTTTTTAAAATTCCTTACGGTTTGGTCAAAAACTGAGTTTTTCTTAAAAGGGGGCGTGGCAGTGGGCGGATTTCAAAAATTTTTACACTTGTTCTGTAGGCAGAGACGAGGATCCTATATACCAAATTTCATTATCCTAGCTCAAAATTTAAGGCCTAAAAATCGGTGACGTACAGACGGACGGACGGACGGACGGACGGACAGACAGACATGCCTTAATCGACTCAGCTAGCGATTCTGAGTCGATCCATATACTTTGAGGTATATGTAGCAAAATTATTTCTCTATGTTACAAACTAAGTATCAAAACTAATATACCCCCCTATGGGATAGGGTATAAAAAAGATCAATTGTACCTGCGATGCTGTGCACAACATCGGAGAGGACAACTACTTAGTTTGGGGTAAGTGACTATTTCACATTTCTTTTATAAACAGACGATTTTATTACGAACTATAATTATTTTTTTTACTTGATTAATTAATTGTGTTTGACGGTCATGTTTTATTGACATTTTTTTTTGTCTAGACATATTTTTTCTTTCTTTTTAATCGAATACATATATATTTATGAATACATATGTATAGATATATAAACAATTTGAAACATATCCACGGGCACAGGCAACGTACTAAATGTACATACAATATGAAAATTTGGAAAAAAAACATATGAGAGGCTACAATCCGCTATGCGGATCGTTGAATACCCTATCCCATCCCATCCTTTAAATTAATATCCTCAAAATATAGGCCTTATGGCGATGAAATACAGAAAATGACATTGTCACTATATATTGCTCAGACAGTTTCTCAAAATCCTGTGTGGTTCGACAAAAAACAACGTATTTCTGTTGCTAATGCCTTGGGATGGGGTATACAAATGGTTTTTTTAAGAAAACGCCCCCAAAATGTGGGCGTAGGTGAAAATGATCTATGGACAAAATGTTTATATTACCATTGCGGAAGTATTTGCATAAAAATTTTTTTCGAAAGTTTTAAAATTTGGACAAAAAGCGTTTTTTACTAAAAACGCCCCCAAAAAGTGGGCGTGGAAAAAAACTATGTATGAACGAAGTATAGATATTAGGATTGTCTAAATATGCTTCTCAGACACTTTTTTGAAATTCCTTACGGTTTGGCCAAAAAATAAGTTTTCCTAAAAAGGGGGCGTGGCAGTGGGCGGATTTCAAAAATGTTTACACTTGTTCTGTTGGCACGGACGAGGATCCTATATACCAAATTTCATTATCCTAGCTCAAAATTTAAGGCCCAAAAACCGCTGACGAACAGACAGACGGACGGACGGACGGACAGACAGACATGGCTAATTCGACTCAGCTAGCGATTCTGAGTCGATCCATATACTTTGAGGTATATGTAGCAAAATTATTTCTCTATGTTACAAACTAAGTATCAAAACTAATATACCCCCCTATGGGATAGGGTATAAAAACTACATAAAGTAACAAAAACTACAAGCCTAAAAATAGGCAAAGATATTATTTGTTTTGAATAAGTGGATACACTAGGAACAAACCAAACCTATATTGAGATTTTTGTTTTCTTTATAGATGAGACGAATAGTCTGTGGATAACAATTTTAATTTATGTCGGATAGGGCCTAATAGGTTCCAACCTAGTTAGGATTAATTTCCCCTTATGGGAAACATTTTTTATTGCATACCTTGTGGCTAATTCCTTTTTTTTCCAAGGGATATTTATATTTGGTTGTTAGTCGTAAGAAATTTATTAAGGAAAAATAAAAGTGTATGTATTGGGTTGATACAAAATGATTGAAAAATAATTTTTTTTATTATTTGAGATCGAGATGAATTATCTGGGAAGTTTCTTTCATAAGAATTACTCGTGTTTATGGCTATAAACATGTTCTGTGATTAGTTTTTTTTTTCAGGTGGATGTGACTGTCATCAGGGCATTTTAGACCGATATCGACAGCATGCAAGAAGAATTTTCGGTTGCGTTTTTTTTTATTATATCGGAATCAGGTATTGAGTTTTGATATGAGCTGGTAGAATAAATTGTTTTTTAGGGGCTTACATTATCCTGAGGACATGTAAGTCATGGATGTACCACAGCATGTTACTTCGGTAATACAGCGTGATACTGGGGTGGGACTTCCTCACTGAGCTTTAACATCTTACGCTCAGCCCCATGGTGATGAAATTTTGTACACCTAGTCTACCGGACGTGATTGAGCCTCGAAATTTTTTTTTTTTTTGAGTTACAAGACATGGCATGAAAATACGTAACAAACGTCCAGTGCTTACGATAGCAAGAACCCCCCATACGACGAGCTAGAACGTGCGAAAGCTAGCATGCCAAGTGGTCAGGGCCTGGACAGCCTTCTACTCCTGCGGCCTGGACTGGCTTAGGGTCCCTGTAAGCCCTGAGTCATAAAGGTGGCTTAAGGGGTAGAAGGTTTGGAAGAGAGGGAGTAAGTAGTAGCAGTTTAGTTTTGCAATTAGGAAGGGATTTTGGGAGTTGGATGGATCATCTCTATTGTATACTCATTATTACGCGAAACGTTTGCTGCTTATTCACTTCTTCTTTTCTTTAACTGACAACACCGCAGTTTCGTTACAGGTGGCGCCCAACGTGGGGCACGAATTACGTCCAATTTTCCAGCTGGTAGGTGATTAAAAGACATTTTGTTTTTGGTGAGATTTTTTAAATCATGAGGAAATTATTTTTCTTTGGAGTTCTAGATGTGTATATGAGATATGATTGCGTAGGTTTAGTTTTTCAAGTACAGAATTGATTTTGTTGGCCAGTAAGTGGGTTGATTTTATCCTCGCTTAGTCTGTAGCAACATCTGAATTCTTTTCTTGGCAGAAATGTCGATGAGATTTTGTTTTGGCTGATAGCTTTGATATCCAGTAAGTGGGTTGACGATCTTCCCTACTTAGTCTGGGCAAAGGGTTGGGCAAAATCCTCATCTTTCAGTCCTTCTCGCCCACCTGAAAATGACTAATCAGCATGCCTGTTTAGGGTCAGCCAAGGATCCCACTTGGATATTGACCGTGCGCTGTAACACGTTGCAACGCACGATCAATGTACAAGCGGGAACCATAAGTTTGAGGTGGGAGAAAACCCGTAAACCCAAATCCAAGGTGGAACAGCAAACGCCGAAGGATGCATGGCTAAAAAGGGAGTTTTTAGCCGCTAGTTTGCGAATTTCGGATACCGGGCTACCTCTGATCTCAAGATAGCCTTCCTGTGGTTAGACGGGTAGACCACGGGTGACCACTAAATCCCGCCTACTCGTGGGAAAAATTGAAGTACCAATAGAAAAAACATAGAGAATGATGCCTCTACAAATGCATCAACAACTAGGGATGTTTCAGAACACCCTGTCGAAACCGACACGACACCTGCCAATCGGGAAGGGTCACAAATCAGTGATTTCGAGATGATGAGCCTAGAAGAGAAATTGTCTCATCTGAGCGACTCAGCCTCGGAATCAAGTACTGTATACAGCATCAGTATACTCTCGGATGAATTGCATCCGGAATATACAGAAGCGCCAGGGACCCCAGGCAAAACGGCTCAAACTGATTCCAAGCGCATCAGGTTCACGCCAGCGGAACAGCGTCGTTTCAACAGAGCGCTGAAACAGGGTAGCAGCATAGAGCAAGCCCGCATCTTTGCAAAAACAAAAGATGATGCCAAAGAAGCCAAACGCATGAGATCTGTGGACAACACACCACCTCAGTCCGAAGCGAAACGAGCTCGCACTGGGAAAGGAACCTCTGACAGAACCACCTATAGAGATATAGCGAGCTATGTCAGATTGGGTCGTACCAGTCGATATCGATCGCAATCCTCTCACGAATGAACAAAGGGTTCAGGACATCACGATCGAACTGCGCGACGCCAGCTTTCCGCGGGACAACTTTCAAAGCCGGATGGCTCTTGTTAGTATGTGCGGACATCACCACTTTAGAGTGGATGAAAACAAACTTCCTCAGACTGAAGGAGAAATGCGAGTTGGAAGCAGTGATGAAAAATGGCTTTTCAGCAATGTATTGAAATTTGAAAACAAAATGTATTGAAAGTGTACTTAATATTTTCCATAATATTTTGGTGTATATAAGCCACCTATTTTATGCAATTATAATAAATCCATTGTATGAAGAAACGTTCATACAGCTTAAAAAACAAACTTACATATCCATTTGTCACTATAAGTGACCTGCTCGAGCATGCATTGAAAACTCTCAACGAGGAGACAAATCAATGTAGGCTTGGCATCAACCCCAAGGAAACTGTTCACACCAGAATTTGTTATGTGCCCAACTGCGAAAAAGAACCGCTGTATACCTCAACTGAGGTAACATACCTGCATTTTTTATGTGGTGAGGTTGGCGGCCATTAAACTGGGCACAACTTCTTTTTGTTCTGAGTGTCATGAATTTTGGCGGCCATGACTCGCTCTCATTCTTTTTCCAACCACCACCAAGCGACCAAGCGACCAAGGCAACAAGGCACCAGCGAGAAAGTTCTCCGAAAAAATAAAGAAAAATTATAAAACTCATCCAAACCATCTTTTTATTCGGCCCCAACATTTGGTCCAAATCGAGCCAAATTATAAACGTCCTATCGACGCACATCAAGCTCCAGAACGCAGAATCTGCTGCCACCAGCACCACCACGTGACGGACGATTTGTGCGACACCATTATCTTCATCATCTTTGTGCCATTCGTTTGCCTGTGGCATCGCACAGACGCACACCGAAGACGACACCAATTCTTCAACAGCGTTCTGATTATCATCGCACTGCGCGGGAGTTACAATGGTATCCCACAATCAGCCCCAACAACAACAACAACAACAACAACAACAACAACAACCCCAGCAGCAGTATAGAACATCGACACCTTGGCAACATACATTGATTCACACAGAACATTGACACCCACTTAGTTTCAACATACAATTAATGCAACATAAACAATATTGTAATTGCACAGGTGATCCCATTAAACTTGTAAAGTCAGCGTCTGCTGAACTTCCGTTGAACGAAATATGCAAGCTTCTTAGAATCACCTTGGCAAAAGATAAGTAACATGTTTAATTAGAAACTTTCAATAAATCAGTCTCATGTGAAGGAGTAACGAATAAAGTTGTATTTTTTTAAAGAAGTGCGGGTTAGTACTTATAATTGGCGCAGTCGTGTAGGCCGGTTTGAATGGCCACTTGAGTAAATTAATTACATATGTTATATTAATTCGGCGGATTACCGAACTATAAGAAAACATAAAAGTGACCAGTGAGTTTCAACTCTTTAACAACCGGAACAATCGAACAATTTAATTTAAAAATTCGAAAAAAAAAGTTTAAAACCCAATCTTCAAGAAAACTAACTTCGGGAGAATACCGAACAAACAATCCAGCACAATCAAATCACCAAGAGACCACCCACATTATTCGGGAGAATACCGAAGCACACCTTTTACATTTAATCATCAAGAGACGGACTAATCGGGAGAACACCGAAGCGAGCACAACCATCAAAATCAACCATCAAGAGTACAAACTACGAGGGAACATCGAAGTAAAACAAAAAATGAAATTTATTCTCATGATTTTGGGGTGCATGTAAGTCTTTTTAATCAATTTTTATTATTCTCATGTGCAAATAAAAAATTTAAAATTATTAAAACACTGGAACTAGATTAAGAAATCAAAATAAAATATATAAATGTATATTAATTAACAATACGAAAACTAGAATTTAATGCCTAGCGATAAGAAACACCCAAAAAAATCCCTATTCCCGTATCCTAAATTTGGAAGACTGTTTAAAAGCCTAAGCTCTATTCCGGAAACTTTAGAAAACGAAAACCCTTCTTTTATCTCTTTTACAGAAAATTATACCACACTTGCTAATTTAACCATGAATGGTCAAGAAATTCCTAACCATAATGTCGCTCAACCACCGCAACCAAACCTGAGAGACATATTTGATGCACTTAAAATTCCCAATGCTGTCAAGGATCTGCCTCGTTTTGACGGCAACCCAAGACTCCTCTACGAATTTATTAATAATGTAGAGGAAATTCTTTTATTTATGAGAGGTCTTGAAGGATCTCCATACGCTCAAATCCTCTTAAGATCCATACGGAATAAAATAGACGGTCAGGCCAACGAAGTCTTAAACATGTATGGCACTGCCTTGATATGGGAAGACATTAAGCGGAACTTAATTCTTCACTATTCCGATAAACGCAACGAGACGTCATTGATACGTGATCTTCACATGCTGAAACAAAGCAACAAAACAGTAGAACAATTCTACAGTGATGTTGTGGAAATTCAGGCAACAATGAATAATAACGTCCTAATTCATGAAAAAGATATTAATGTTATTAAGGCAAAAAAAGAATTGTATTCTCAAATGTGTCTTAACGCCTTCTTGTCGGGTATAAGAGAACCTCTTGGATCTAGTATAAGAGCCATGAGGCCCGGCACACTAGCAGAAGCCTTAGCCTTCTGTATACAAGAACAAAATACGTTCTATATAAAATCAGAGTTCAACAGAGCCAACAATCATAGAAGACCAGAGACACTCCCAAGGTCTTCTTACCCCAGAATGACAACCCCACATGTTAATACGAACCCATTTAATAGTTCATTTAAAAACCCACCTTTTAGTAGAAACAATGTAACCCAAAATAACGCATTCCACCCATTCTCTAGTAATTATGCTACAAATGCAAATCGTTACAACCAACCTCTCCCTTTTAATACACCTATCAGAGTTAATAATGCAAACTTTATGGGACCCCGAAATAATCCATCCAACAGCTTTATTCCTAGAAATAACGCAATGAATTCGTTTAACATACCTAACAACTATAATATCCAAAATACGGCACGTCCACTACCTCCTCCAGAACCAATGGACACTTTATCAGCCCGTACCAACCTAGGAAGACCAAATGCATTTAGATCAAATACAACGAACTCTAGGATAACTCAAAGAACAAACAGACCAAATATAAACCAACAATACTATCAACCACAACCCAGATACACAACAGAAGAACTTCATAACATAGAACAAAATGACTTTTTGTATAGACCAGAATTAGACGACTACTATGACTACTACGACAATACCGACCCTACGATTCAAAACGTACAACCAACTGAACCTTACGAAGACTACGGAAACTTAGAAGAACAAGACATACAATTCCTCAATACATTACACGAATTAGATACAGAAAATTTTCAACCAACAGCCTCACCGAACCAACCGGTTACATAGATGTCAATAAACACGGCACAACTCTTCCTTACATTAATATATCCTCACCTTTTGGTAGACCCCTGAAGTTACTTGTAGATACAGGAGCATCAGCATCATTCCTAAATCCAGAGTTCACCCATTTCCTTACCCACACAAAATGCATTCCAATTAACATCTCAACAATCCTTAACAAATATCAACTTGAGGAAAAAGTAACACTACCCACATTCTCCGAGTTTAATGAACCGGGTCAATTCGATTTCCTAGTTTTTAAATTCCACGCATATTTTGACGGTTTACTAGGACTTGACATACTTACTCAATTAAATGCGAAAGTCGATTTAGGAAACAAAACACTTATAACCAACAACGCAATAATCCCATTGAACTTCAAACCAAATTTCAGCTCAGGGAAACTTTTAATCCCACCCAATAGTAAAACAGTAATTAAAGTATGTACCAGTAGATATCCGCAATGGCGATATTTTCATTAGACACACTGCTCTAAAACCTGAGTTAACAATTTCTGAAGGCATCTATAATGCAAAAGATTGGTACAGTTCAGTTGAAGTGAAAAATAAATCTAACCTCGAGCAAATTATTATTGTAGAACAACCTCTAAAAGTTGAATCTTGTATACCCTCAAAAATTATAGAAATAAATAACTTTAATATGACATACGAAAACACCACCACAGAGGAAAATATTGAAAAATTAATTCGCACATCCCATCTTAACACAGAAGAAAAAAGAAATCTTCTGAAACTGTGCAATGAATATGACGATATTTTCTTTAGAGAAAATCAGTCCCTGAGTTTTACCAATAATGTAAAACATAAAATCCCAACTAGCGACGACCTACCCATCTACACGAAAACTTATCGGTACCCCTACATACATAAGGAAGAAGTACGAAAACAAATAATAAATATGTTGAATCAAGGTATAATTAGGCAAAGTTACTCTCCGTGGAGTTCACCAGTATGGGTCGTCCCCAAAAAGAAAGACGCCAGCGGGAAAAAAAATGGCGCCTAGTAATAGATTATCGAAAATTAAACGATAAAACTATTTCCGACAGATATCCACTACCTAATATAAACGAGATACTCGATAAATTAGGGAAATGCATGTACTTTTCAACACTAGATCTAGCAAGCGGATTTCATCAGATAGAAATGGATCCCAAGGATATAAGTAAAACAGCGTTCACTGTAGAAGGTGGACACTATGAGTACATCCGCATGCCCTTCGGGTTGAAAAATGCCCCGTCCACATTTCAACGCGTCATGGACAATGTTCTTAACGAACTGATAGGCAATGTCTGCCTGGTTTATTTAGATGACATAATCGTATATTCAACATCCCTTCAGGAACATACAGAAAATCTAAGAAAAGTCTTCAACAGATTACGAAATTCCAACCTTAAAGTACAACTTGATAAGTCCGATTTCATGCAGAAAGAAATTGCCTTTTTAGGACATATAGTTTCTACAGATGGCATAAAACCGAACCCAGAAAAAATTCATGCAATTAAACAATTTCCAATACCACGCACACAAAAAGAAATAAGAGCATTTTTAGGACTCCTGGGTTATTATCGGAAATTTATTAAAGATTTCGCCGAACTAGTTAAACCCTTGACCGAATGTCTTAAGAAAGACCGAAAAATAGAAATAAATGACCATTACATAAAAACTTTTGAAACGTGCAAAAACCTTCTCATTAATGATCCCATACTCCAATATCCAGACTTCTCAAAGACGTTTAACCTTACCACAGACGCCAGTAATTTTGCATTAGGTGCAGTACTTTCGCAAGGTCCCATTGGCAGCGATAAGCCAATCTGCTTTGCTAGCAGAACATTAACCGAATCAGAAATTAACTATTCCACTATTGAGAAAGAACTATTAGCAATAGTCTGGGCGACGAAATATTTCCGTCCATACCTTTATGGACGTAAGTTTAAAATAATCACAGACCACAAACCTCTTACTTGGGCAATGAATCTAAAAGACCCAAATTCAAAACTAATTCGATGGAGATTGAAATTAGAGGAATTTGACTATGACATAGTGTACAAAAAAGGTACACTCAACACCAATGCTGACGCTCTCAGCAGAATAAAAATAGAAACCCCAAGAAACATAGAGATCAACGTAAACGACACCATGTCAATTCAAGGCACATGCGGATCGACAGTCCATTCCGCAGAAGAAAATTTAAATGATGGTATATTCATTTCCGAAAAACCATTGAATGAATTCAATCTGCAAAATATTTTCCAAAAATCAAACCGAGGTGTACCTATGACACTTGAAACAATTTTTAAAAATAAATAACGTAGAACGTTAAGACAACCATCCTTTACGGAAGACCACATAGTAGACATTTTCAAGAAATACCTATCACCAAACAAACTTAATGCTGTGTACGCAGATGACGAAACTTTTCGGACTATGCAGTCAGTATACTCAAAATACTTCTCACAAAGCAAACCCTTTCGCCTAATTAGATGTATTGACATAGTCAAAGATATAAAACAAACAGACGAACAAGAAAAAATAATAAACGCTTATCATGTTCAACACAATCATCGAGGAATCGAGGAAACTATTTTACACCTTAAAAGAGAATTCTATTTCCCGTACATGAGAAGCAAAATCACGCAAACCATAAATAAATGCGAAAAGTGTCAAACACTAAAATATGACAGACATCCACCAAAAATAGAATTTGAAAAACCCGAGACACCACTGAAACCTTTGGATATTCTATACATTGATATTTATACAATTAGCAACCAACAAATATTAACAATAATAGACAAATTTTCTAAATTTGCCGCAGGGCACACTTTACCTGCTAGGAACAGCATTTTAGTTCTCAAGGCACTCAAGAATTTCATAAGCCTTCACGGCATCCCTAAAAAAATAGTTTGTGACCAGGGCACGGAATTTAATTCAAATATATTCAAGGATTTTTGTAAGCATTATAATATTAACTTAAACATGACTTCATTCCAACAAACTTCCAGCAATTCGCCCGTAGAACGGTTGCACTCCACTCTTACAGAAATATATAGGATAATTTTAACTACCCTTAAAGAGAAAAAAATAGAAACGGACCATGAGGACATTTTCTCGGAAACAATATTTACTTACAACAACGCCATCCATTCATCAACCCACATTACCCCTTACGAGCTATTTTATGGAAGAACATATCAATTTAACAAAAATACCAACTTCAGAAATGAACATGAATACCTCGATAAAATAGTAAAATTCCAAAAAGAACTGTTTCCAGCGATTAAAGATAGATTAGAACAATCAACCAGTAGAAGAATAGACAAAATTAATCAGGGACGTGAAAAACCAGAAGAAAGAGAAGTCAATGACACAATATATAGAAAAGAGTGCCGAAGAAATAAAATAACTCCCCGATTTACCAAACACATAATTCAGAAAAATAATAAAGTTACGGTACTAACTAATGATAACAGGAAACTCCATAAGTGTAGAATGAAAAAGAAAAGAAAATATGAATTGCATAACACCCATACCAGTACATAGTTGCACACGATCTGAATTGTTATATTTCCCTTTCTACCAACAGGCACACCTTAGGCAACGCACAGAGATTAGAAGTTCATGACCTCACGAAAACACAGGGTATCCTCCCCTTAAAATTAGGCTCTGCCAGGAATATTGAGAGCTACCAAAACCTCATCCACATGGTCGACTTACAAGCGTACCTACATAACAAACATTGACAAAATTGAGCAAACTTTGACAAATTTTAGCTACTACCCCAGTCTACAACCCTCTATCAAAATAACAAAATTTAAGCTTAAAGAACTCTACAACAAACTTGAAACGTTGACACCGACAAGAAGACAAAAGAGAGGACTAATAAACGGACTAGGTTCTGCCATAAAACTAATTACAGGCAACATGGACGCGAACGACGCAGACAGACTTAATAAGGGAATCGAACGACTTAACCAAAACGACCAAGAGCTTAATAACAAAATTAATTCCGAAATTAGCATAAACCTACAAATGATCGAGAGGTTTGAAAACATTACGAAACATATTAATCATGAACAAGACGAGATAAGTAAATACTTGACACACTTTCATACGCAAACAGTAAATTCGGTTCGATCCAATACGGATGCTCTCTTGCATATGCAATATCTTAACCAGTTAAATCTTAATATCGACCTTCTCACTAAACACATTATAAACATAGCTGAGTCAATAGTACTCGCCAAACTTAATATCATCCCTAAAATGATTTTAAATCAAAACGAACTTCAATCGAAATAAAATCTGACGAACATCTATATGAATTACTAGAGCTCCAAGCTTATTACAATGGCTCCAAAATCATCTTCAACATTCGCATCCCAATTTTATCCCGTGAAAACTATTTCCTGTTCCATATTATTCCCCTTCCCGTTAATGAAACAAAATTAATTATATTAAAACCATATATTGTAACCAGTGAAACTAGTATTATGTATTTTGACAACATTTGCCCCAAGATAGAAAATATTTTCATTTGCAAAAACCCATTTCAAAAACAATCAATGTCCGAATCCAAATGTATTGGAAACCTAATGAGAAATGAACCCGCTAACTGCCCATTGAAGGAAATCGGAGAAATAACAGATATAACACAACCCGAGCCAAACTACATCCTTTTATTGAACGTCCCCACAACACACATTAATTCAACCTGCAACAATCCCCAACAGAACATTAAAGGATCCGTACTAATACATTACAGCAGCTGTACAGTCGAAATCAACGGAATAATATACGGAAGCAACGCTAAGTTTTGGGACGAGATCCACATATTCCCCGCATCCAATTCTGAAATTCGTCCAGCATACCGCCGACACATTAAATCTAAAGAAATTTAATGAGTTCCAGTTCAAAAACCACCAGGCAATAGACATTCTAAACACTGAAAGTCAAACACGAGACAAATACATTTTAATAGCTCTAATAACCTTCATATGCATTTCAATAATAGTAATTTATCTTTGCAGAAGCAAACTAAACATTAAATTAGATAACGTTTCTATCGTTCGAGCCAAAGCAACTACTCAGCCACTTTGGCCCTCACTCAAATCCGGGGGTAGAGGAGTTACAATGGTATCCCACAATCAGCCCCAACAACAACAAAAACAACAACCCCAGCAGCAGTATAGAACATCGACACCTTGGCAACATACATTGATTCACACAGAACATTGACACCCACTTAGTTTCAACATACAATTAATGCAACATAAACAATATTGTAATTGCACAGGTGATCCCATTAAACTTGTAAAGTCAGCGTCTGCTGAACTTCCGTTGAACGAAATATGCAAGCTTCTTAGAATCACCTTGGCAAAAGATAAGTAACATGTTTAATTAAAAACTTTCAATAAATCAGTCTCATGTGAAGGAGTAACGAATAAAGTTGTATTTTTTTTAAAGAAGTGCGGGTTAGTACTTATAATTCGGGCGTGGTGTTAACCGCTACGAACACACCACATCTCATGGTGCATCAGACCGACGTCGTTCGTACGCACAGCACCCCGCCTCATCAAAGTGTTTTTTTTTTTACACGACGATCGGTCGTATATACCTCACCATCGTCCACAGCATTGTGTATATATACATATATACTCACAGACACATCAGTCTACTCATCATCATCATCATCATCGTCATCATCATCAGCATCTTCATCATCATCAGCATCCTCATCATCAGCGTCTTCATCAGCATCTTCATCAGCATCCTCATCATCATCATCATCAGCATCTTCATCATCAATACTCCAACATCAGTTTCATCAACGAGCCGCTGCTTATGTAAAATGTTAGTGTAACGAAATTTCAATGCATGCTTTGCAGTTAACATATAGTTACATATATACATATTTTTTTTATTTTTTTTTTGCTGCATACATGTGTGTATGACATTTCAGTGCACAAAATAAGTATTGCCGTGCTAGTTTTTCGTTAAAAAGTTAATACTTTTATTAAAAGCAGTGTTGCTAGTACCTAATTAACAAAAGTGGTTGTTCGAGTAAATTTTAATCGATTTAATATTAATTTAATGAAAAATAAAATAGTACAACGCGTTTAATTTAGTACGGTTAACAATCAAGTAACAAAATCATACTTAGTTCGCATCAATTGTACTTGCACGATACGCACATACTCCCTTTCGATTCATTTCATTTTTTCGGCTTCATATCCGTTGTTAAACGGTGAACCGTAATTTCAACCGCTAATATAATACGGTACCTTCTGATTTACCGGTTGTATTTAAACTTTTTTTTTTTGCTTTCAAGCATGATGACTATATTGTCAGATTTTGTTTTTGTGGCAGATCAGTTAATAAAGTTTTACGCAACTTGTAAAGATGTGCAAGAAAATAAGCACACTTTATCCACGTTAGGAGCGCGTTAACTTGAACTCAAAGAATTATGGGTTGAGGTGAAAAGTACATACCGTGAATGTGCTCGCGATACCGATAGCGACAATGAAGAAAAGCTTGACCTAGCAACTATTGAGGCTAAATAAAAGTACCTATGAAAATAAACGAATTCTCATTAACAATCAAGTTAAAGTGCTTTTTAATTTACCACATGTTACGCAAGAATCTACGTTCTATCAATGATAGCGTTGCAGCTTTAAAGTCGCATGGAATTAAGACGGATGATTGGGATCCCATCTTGGTCTATGCTTGTTCCAACCGTTTACCTTCAAGTACCCTGTCCCTTTGGGAACAATCCATTCCAAATCCAACTGAAGTACCTTCTTGGACCCAAATGGATTCATTGTTAACTTCGAGATTTCGAGTTCTCGAATCAATATCAGATGTTACATCGACATCTAAACCAGTTGTCACTAAAAAGTACAACAACCATCAAAAAGAAACCAGACCAAATCGCAGTCAGGTTAATACATTTCATACGAAATCGTATACGTTTACATGCAAGTTATGAGGTGATCATCACCCAATCCGTAGCTGTCAACAGTTTTTGCAAATGAATGTGCAAGAGCGCCTTGCACTCATTAATACGCATGGCTTTTGCACTAACTGTCTAGGAGTTACACACAGTATTAATAATTGCCACAGTAAACACACTTGCAACGTTTGCAAGGGTCGTCACCATACCTTATTGCATACCACCACACATGCTGAATCTCAACATTTAGCACCAATATTTGCTAACGAGTTCACACCATCTTCATCTACCAATCTCACATCGCACCAACCAAACATACAGTCCACTTCCTCACCTATGCTACCTACCACTAGCCATCGTTCGCATTTCACCATTTCCAAAAGGCGTGTCCTTTTGGCAACTGCCATGGTAAAAATCATTTACCAAAATAGAAGTCATGTAGTACGAGCACTTATTGACTCTGGTTCTGAAGTATCCTTCATTTCTGAAGTAATTCAGAATCGTTTACAGTTACCAGTACAACAAACCAATGCTTTCGCCATTTCGGGAATCAATTCGGTTCAAGCTGCAACTTCTAGCAAACTATGCTCGTAAGTTCTTAGCAACGATGAGAATCCAAGCGAACCATTACATATACAAGCCATCGTTCTCAAGAACTTAACTGATAACTTGCCCAGTTCATCCTTCGAACTTTCTGATACGAGTCCTTTAAAGGGTCTTCGATTAGCAGACCCCAATTTCTATAAGTCTTCTAGAGTGGAACACTTAATAGGTGCGGCTCTCTACCCACTTATTATGCGCCAGGGACTTATTCACGTATCGGACTCTTTGATAGCTCAAAGCACCGTATTTGGGTGGATTCTTTCTGGACCCTTACCAACACAAACTAAGACATTCACCACATTTGCTACCGCTACAAGTGAAATCCGTCTTGATCATCAATTAAAGCAATTTTGGGAGTTAGAAGAGGTTCCAACCTCAATGTCAATTTTATCTTCCAGTGATCAATACTGCGAGGAACTTAACCAAAGCACCACTACAAGGCAACCAGATGGACGATATGTAGCCCGCTTGCCATTTAAAACCGAAACTTCAGGTGATAATCATCTAGGATTTTCAAGACATATAGCACTTAACCAGTTCATGCGTGCTGAAAAGATGTTATCGAAAAATCCTAGTTTAACACCCAATATTCCAATGTTATTTCGGAATACCTATCCTTAAACCATATGCGGAAAGTCGACTCCATAAAATGGTTCAATATCTTCATTTTATTTGCCACACCACGCGGTAATTAAACCGGAAAGTACATCCACTAAGGTTCGAGTAGTATTTAACGCATCAAGCCGTTCAAATTCTAGAAAGAGTTTAAACGACCTACTTTATCCCGGTCCTGCTCTTCAACGTGATTTGAGTACCCTAATGACCCGATGGAGATTCTTTATGTTCGTGTTTAATGGCGACATCGAAAAGATGTATCGTCAAATCATTGTTCATCCCGACGACACTCCATTTCAAAGAATCGTCTTTCGCACTTCACCCACTTCTCGGATAGAGGATTTTGAACTACATACCGTCACTTTTGGGGTTAATTGCGCACCTTATCTGGCCCTGCGAACGCTACTACAGTTGGCAGAAGACACTCGCGATCGTTTTCCCCTCGCTTCAAAAATCATTAAGTCAGACTTTTACATAGATGACGTCTTATCTGGTGCGCATGATCTTTCTACAGCTCAGGACTCGCAAAAGGAGCTCATTGCTGCTTTGGATTCTGCTGGATTTGTTCTACGAAAGTGGACGTCAAATTCTCCACAATTGCTTCAGCATCTACCGCCAGAGCACGTACTCGATGAGCATTTTTTTAAATTTGACAAAGACAGTTACGTCAAAACTCTCGGTGTTCGCTGGAATGCTAAGAGCGATTATTATACCCTATCCCATAGGGGGGTATATTAGTTTTGATACATAGTTTGTAACATAGAGAAATAATTTTGCTACATATACCTCAAAGTATATGGATCGACTCAGAATCGCTAGCTGAGTCGAATTAGCCATGTCTGTCTGTCCGTCCGTCCGTCCGTCTGTCTGTTCGTCAGCGGTTTTTGGGCCTTAAATTTTGAGCTAGGATAATGAAATTTGGTATATAGGATCCTCGTCCGTGCCACCAGAACAAGTGTAAAAATTTTTGAAATCCGCTTACTGCCACGCCCCCTTTTTAGGAAAACCTATTTTTTGGCCAAACAGTAAGGAATTTCAAAAAAGTGTCTGAGTAGCATATTTAGACAATCCTAATATCTATATTTCGTTCATACAAAGTTTTTTGCCACGCCCACTTTTTGGGGGCGTTTTTAGTAAAAAAACGCTTTTTGTCCAAATTTTAAAACTTTCGAAAAAAAATTTGATGCAAATACTTCCTGTACGATCATACGAAATCTATGACCGGCAAGTTATGAAGTTTAACTTCTTCCTGCGATAATGCGGATTTATCGCTAGGAAGACTTCACTCCAGCTTGCTTTGAAGAAAGTCTAGTGGACTTACGAGAAAACGATACGTAACCCAAGTGGCTATACGTATTGAGCGACGACGAAAGAATTGCGAGTAAACGAAGAAAAGAAAGACGAGTTTCGCAAACGTTACAAGCGTGAATAGAAAGAGTTTTTTATTCGCTAGCTCTTATATAGACTACATTCATTGTACAAAAACAAAAATTGCGTTCGCCTTAATGCGAATTAAAATATATGGCGAACCTTGGCACTTAGGCGCCTAATTTAAACTTAGCGAAATTTCAACCATTACCGACAGTGGTTAACAAAATTCATAATACATTTTTCATCTCTTTTTCTTAACAATTTTTAAACATGATAGTTATAAGATTTAAGTAGCAATAATATGCAATTAATAATGTGACCCAACATTCCGGGCCCTTTGAAAGCATCGCCTTTCAACTTGGAAGAATAGCCAACTTCCGAATAGGACGTCGAAACGTGCCCTTTGGTGTCCTTACGTCAGCTACTCTGATCTTCGCATCTGATTCTGGATAAACTTGGAGTACTCTGCCTAGCACCCAACGTTGTGGAGGAACGTTATCTTCATGGATTATGACCATATTTCCGACATGAAGATTCGGCTCGTTCGTTGACCACTTCGTCCGGCTCTGAAGTTCATGGATATATTCCTTGGTCCAACGTTGCCAAAAATGGTTCTTCACTACGTTTATTCTACGCCATCGCTGAATAAAACTGATGTTTTCGGTGTCATCGGGGGCTTCCGGAAGTGCCTTCAGGGACGATCCAATCAGCAAATGAGCGGGGGTGAGTGCATTGAAGTCATTCGGGTCTGTAGAAGATGGTGTAATGGGGCGCGAATTCATAATCGCCTCAATTTCGACCAGTGCAGTAGACAGCTCTTCGAAGGTCATCTTGGCGTTGCATACACTGCGATAGAGATGACCTTTAGCAACCTTCACAGCAGCTTCCCATATTCCACCAAAATGTGGAGCCCTGGGAGGAATAAAATGAAAATTTATGTTTTGATTAGTACAAAAATCAGCAATAGTGGTTTGCGTAGTTTTTTGGTGAAACAAATTTCGTAGATCATGCAACTTTGTTTGAGCTCCTACGAAGTTTGTAGCATTGTCGCAGAAAATGTCGTGTGGAAGCCCCCTACGGCCGATCAGTCTCTTCAATGCAGCGATAAATGCATCTGTGGAGAGATCAGATACAACCTCGAGATGTACAGCTTTCGATGCAAAGCACACGAAGACTGCCACGTACGTTTTGTATGGCACCTTGCCACGAATTTTAAGATATGTGTAGATTGGGCCACAAAAGTCTACCCCACACCTAAGAAATGGACGGGACGCAGTTAACCTTTCTGCGGGCAAGTCTCCCATTACCTGCTGAAGCAATTTCGGTCTGTACCGCACGCAATGGACACAATTCCTTACTGTTTGGCGGGCAATATCTCTTGCGTTGACTACCCAAAACTGCAACCTTAGCAACGATACCAGCGCCTTTGGCCCTGCGTGAAAGTTGACGACGTGCAAGTGTCTTACCAAAATTTTAACGAATTCGTTAGATTTGGGAAGTAGCAAAGGATGTTTTTCACTCTCTGGGATGTTAGCGTTTTTTAATCTTCCCCCAACTTTTAGCAGTTGAAATCCGTTATTTTCCACAATGAATGGACTGAGCCATTTGATGGATCCTTTAAGATTTTGATTTTTCACGATTGCGTTGATTTCATCCTTGAAAAAATATTGTTGTATTATCCATACAATTCGATCCAAAGAATCAGCTAGTTCCTTGGTTGTAAGGATCTTCGATGTTGTACACTTTCTCTTTTTTAAAACATTTATGAAGCGTATTACGTATGCAAATACTCGAACGATTTTCGTGTATGAACCGAATTTGTCGATTACTTTCAAAAGATAGTTTTTATCTTGTTTTTGGCAAACCAAGACCGTTTTCCGCTTTTCCAACGCGAGATTTTCCGGCGATAGTTGGTGTCTAAAGTTAGGTGGCCATTCGACCGAATCACCTTGTAAGAATTTAGGACCTGAGAACCAAATAGAGTTTGTGAGCTCCTCCACTGTACAGCCCCTTGATACAATATCCGCTGGGTTATCATGCGTCGAAACGTATCTCCAATTGACTTCCGGGCCCTTTTCTTGTATCTCAGCAATACGATTTCCTACAAAGGTGTTGAGTTTTGACGAATGGGTACCAATCCAATGTAGAACTATTTCTGAATCCGTCCAGAAGTACACATCCGAATAATCGATGTTAAGAACATTCCTTATTCTTGACCAAAGTTTTACGAGAAGATGGGCGCCACATAATTCAAGCCGTGGCAACTGCTTTTTCTTCGCTGGAGAAACTCGAGATTTTGCCGTTAAAAGTTTAAGTGACGTTTGGCCATTTGTTGACCTCAAATAAATGCAGCAACCATACGCATTGAGTGATGCATCGCAAAATCCGTGGACTTGAATCCTTTTGCTCTCTGCCAATAACGCAAACCTCGGAACCGACAGGTTCTGCAACGAGTACAAATCTTCCATAAATTGTCTCCATTCTCCATCGATGCTTTGAGGAATAGATTCATCCCAGTCGATTTTATCTATCCATAGCTTCTGAAGCACTATTTTGGCCCTTATTATTATTGGGCTTACCAATCCCATTGGATCGAATAGAGTCGATGATATTGAGAGGACAGATCTTTTTGTAAATTTTGTGTAGATCTTACTTGGTTTGTACGAAAATAAAAATGTATCTCTTCCTGAGTCCCATGTTATACCTAGCGTACTTGTAAGATCTGATTCCGCCACCTTAATACATTTATTTTGTTGAGTTGAAGGTGCATTTACTGCAGAATTGCTGTGCCATTTTGACAGCTCAAACCCTGCAGTTTCTAAAATTTCAATTAACTCCTGCTGTATTTGACCAAGAGTTTGAATGTCATCTGCGCCTGTCAATAGATCATCGACATAAAAATCTGAACGCAGTGCTAAGGCGCCCAGATGATGACTTTCTGCAAACCGATCGCTTAAGAAGCGAAGACATCTAATAGCTTAAAACGGAGCTGACGAAGTACCATACGTAATAGTATTTAACTGGTACGTTTTTAATGGTGTTTGTTCATTTTCTCTCCATAAGATGTATTGATATTGCCTAATGGATGAATGAGAACTTGTCGATACATTTTGACAATGTCCCCCGTGAGTGCATATTTTCGCAGTCGAAATCTTAAGAGGATTATATACAATTCATCCTGAATTGTCGGTCCAACCATCAGAATTTCATTTAGCGAAATTTGCGATGACGTGCAACATGACGCGTCGAATACTACTCTTAACTTCGTAGATGTGCTATGTGGCTTTATAACACATTGGTGGGGGAGGTAGTAATGTGGTTGCGATAAATTAGGTGCATGTACAATTGACATGTGACCCATCGATTCATATTCCCTCATGAATTCAGAATATTGAGTTTTTAAGGACTGATTTTTAGAGAGCCTACGCTCTAGCGAAAGAAATCTTCTAAAGGTTACATCGTATGACGAACCAAGGCAATCAGGATTTCTTTTGAATGGTAGGTTTACCATGAGACGACCACTTTCAAGAATTTGAATGCTTTTCATAAATTCTTCTTCACATGCAGCTTGTTCCTCCGACCATCTTGCTTTGGTACCGACCACTTCTTCCAGCTGCCAAAATTTTTCTACATATTCGGTCAACGGGTCCTTTGAACTAAGACAGCAAAGCCATTTAGATGCTTCCTGAGACTTGCATTTACCCGAGACAATCCACCCTAGCGAAGATTTTTGTAAGACTGGAAGATCTTGACCCAGTTTGATTTGGCCTACTGCTAGAAGATCAAAGAAAGCTTCTGCTCCTAAGAGAAGATCTATCTGCGAAGGTGTATTAAAATATTCATCTGCCAGATTAATGTTCTTAGGAAGATTCCAATTCGAGACATTTAAAGCTGCATCCGGTTGGTAACCTGTGATTGTAGGGGCTACCAAAAACTCCAATGAAACTTCAAAATTACTATATTGTAACATCCCAGCATTATATCTATTAACAAATTGTTATATTATTTATGAATTTGATTTTATGTAAACATTTTATTTTTTTATTACTTAAAAAACCTAAACTTAAATTGAGCAACAAAATAATTTTTCATTATAATAATGTTAACGTGGCAACCCTAAGCCAAGACAAACAAAAGCTTTTCTCTCACAGAAGCTGTTATCGTATCAGTGTGATATCGTATATCGTATATCGTTTAATAATACTGAAAGCTCTCGCAAAATGAAATAAAAGCAGAGCATGATACGAGATAAGATCACTCAGGTTTGGTATTTCGCAACAGCGGTCGGGTCTTCTTCCACTGCTTTGAAAAGTGCCACACTTGTGTCTCCTAAGCGATTATCAGTTGAGTTTGCGTTGGACATACGGATACGACGGTCGGGTTTACCACCGTCTATACACAACCACAACACACACTCTATCGGTAATCTTGCTGTTCTCTTGAGTTTGAGTTGGACATACGACGGTCGGGTTCACCACCGTTTATGCCCACCGCACACTTGATTGAGAATCTTGCTGTTCACTTGGCTTCGGGTTGTTCTACGGTCAGAACACATATACACAGAATTAACGTGTACATTTTCTTCTATTCATTTTCCTATTCATTTTATTACTCTTTAATTTTCATTCGTTAAACTTATTCATCTTTTTTTCATTATTCCTTTATATACTTCATTTTTTTACTTTTCGATTTAATAAAGTCAATTTGTTATTTTGGCATTCGTTTTGACGTTTGCCGTCCAAAACCACCTTCTTTGTCTTTTAATTATCCCCACTTCGGGGCATCATTTGGGTAACTGCCAGTTCAGCGTCTGCTGCGGTCTTCGGACAGCACACATCGCGGCCGAGAGTCACCCAAAGCGGCGTTGCTGAGAATCATCGGATCCAGAGCGGAGTTGACACTTGACAGGCTTGTCGAATCCACGACTCGAGGTGAATAATCTCGTCCTACAATTGGCGCCCAACTTGCTGGCCAGTCTGCAAGCAAAACACTAAAACGGATCTCCAAACCCGTTCAAGCAAGCGCATAGCCGCAAAGAAAAAAGAACAAGAAAAACTAAACGGAAACATGGCTCAGTTCTCCGAAGAGCAGCTTCAGAAATTTATCGAAGCACTGCAAACACAAAGCAGCATCAAAGGCAGTCTAAGCCACTGCACTGCACGCTTTAAAGGCGAAAGAGACGCAGCTATTGTAGAAGGGTTTATTGCTACGATAAACGTCTACAAAGAAGTAGAGCGAATTAGCGATGAATACGCTATCAAAGGATTCCCCTTACTCCTAGAGGAAGGCGCGAGCAACTGGTGGCAAGGAGTTAAAGCGGAGGCTAAAACTTGGTCTGACGTCATATGTCTGCTGCGAAGCGCATATGCTCCCGCCAAACCAGCATATCGTATCTTTATGGAGATTTTCGATAAAAAACAGAAACCTGATGAAACAACCGACGACTTCATCTGTGAGAAGCGAGCACTATTGGCACAGCTCTTAGACCCAAAACCATCAGAGAAGATGATGCTCGATATGGTATATGGGCTTCTGCACATACGCATAAGAGATGGTGTGGCACGGGACAGCTTCCAAAGTTTTGAGGTTCTACTCACCAAAGCTCGATCGGTGGAAATGTCGATTCTCGAAAAGAATGGTCACAAGGAGCACAAGACTGAACCAGCACCATTCAAAAACCGATGTAACTTTTGCAAACATCCCGGTCACACAACTGCTGACTGTCGGAAAAAGGAAAGGTACGAGGCAAAGAAAAACGCACCTACACAACCGGTTGAAAGCACCAAGCTTTATTGCTATAAGTGCAAAACCCCTGGAGTTGTTCGATCCACATGTCCTAATTGCAAAGAGCTGCCGAAAGGACCATCAACGGTGTCGTTTAACTGCATGAGGACGACAATCGGAATAGCACTACCAACTATACCAATCGCATCACATGGTGAACAAGGTATGGCATATCTGGACACAGCTGCACGTACGAGCGTCGCTGGAAGAGAACTTTTCATTCACCTTTTAAAAAATGGAACCAAGTTCTCGAAAGTCGACGCTCACGTTACACTCGCTGATGGCAAAACCAATCAACATGAAGTCTATATTGGAGAAACAAGTATAATAATTGGAAATCGGCTAAGGCCGATAAAGTTCATCGCTCTCCCAAAAGCAACCGATAACCGCACCCTCATTGGGATAGATTTTCTCGAGGAAAATGGCATTGTTCTCGACTTAGGACAACGGTTGTGGTATTTTGCGGATCAAGCGGACAAAAAGTTTGACTTCTACGACACAACACACACCAAGGTGGTGGGAAACAAAGTACCAGTCAACTTACTCCCAGGACTTGAAACTCTCAACATCAATGTCGCAAAGCAGATGGCTTCACCGAACCAAAGAACTCCCATCAGAGAGGCAAATGCATTCATAGATTGGTTTAGTGCAATAAAGGCTATTTCTCCACTAACGTCAACTCCTAAGCAGTCGACGGTAAAGAAAATTTCGATGAAATCGAAAAGAAATAAATCAAGTGACGGGTATTCACCTCACTCAATCCAGATGATATTTCAGGATTCATTAAGAAATGAAGTCACGCCAGAAAGAACACAAAAAAAACAAAAGTTGTTCCCTTCATTAGTGCGTACAGAAGAAGAGGTATATCTTGAACCCTTCTTCACCGAAATTCTTGCTTTCGATATAGATTTACGCTATGATGAAGCGGTAGAGCTAGATGACGACGAAAGAGACAAACTGAACGAGTTGTTACGGCATGAAGAGTCCTTGTTCGATCTGCCAACAGAACCAACTCCATACGCTGAACATCAGATCAACACGGGTAATCACGAAACCATAGATACAACTCCGTACAGCTCACCCATCAGATATAACGATGCCAGAAACTACGCTCTTGGGGATGTTCATATCCAGGGGGAGAAAGATACTGATATTTTGAAAGTAAGTGACCAAGTTCTAATCACTTCTCACACCCTTAGTAAAGCTTCAAAAGGGATCACTTCAAAATTTGTGCCCAAACGCGACGGACCCTATGTGATCATTAAGCAGATCGGTTCCTCAACTTACCAAGTCGCATCAAAAGATGATCTCAACATTCCGTTGGGAACTTATCACGTCTCCGCCATAACCAAATACCGATCGTCACTTAAGCAAACGAATGACGATCCAGTACAGCCACTAAGAAGAAGAGGACGCCCGAGAAAGACAACACCAACCTCAAATCCTGTCGCATCATCGAGACGATCTCAGCGCCAGAGGGGGAGATTGTAACATCCCAGCATTATATCTATTAACAAATTGTTATATTATTTATGAATTTGATTTTATGTAAACATTTTATTTTTTTATTACTTAAAAAACCTAAACTTAAATTGAGCAACAAAATAATTTTTCATTATAATAATGTTAACGTGGCAACCCTAAGCCAAGACAAACAAAAGCTTTTCTCTCACAGAAGCTGTTATCGTATCAGTGTGATATCGTATATCGTATATCGTTTAATAATACTGAAAGCTCTCGCAAAATGAAATAAAAGCAGAGCATGATACGAGATAAGATCACTCAGGTTTGGTATTTCGCAACAGCGGTCGGGTCTTCTTCCACTGCTTTGAAAAGTGCCACACTTGTGTCTCCTAAGCGATTATCAGTTGAGTTTGCGTTGGACATACGGATACGACGGTCGGGTTTACCACCGTCTATACACAACCACAACACACACTCTATCGGTAATCTTGCTGTTCTCTTGAGTTTGAGTTGGACATACGACGGTCGGGTTCACCACCGTTTATGCCCACCGCACACTTGATTGAGAATCTTGCTGTTCACTTGGCTTCGGGTTGTTCTACGGTCAGAACACATATACACAGAATTAACGTGTACATTTTCTTCTATTCATTTTCCTATTCATTTTATTACTCTTTAATTTTCATTCGTTAAATTTATTCATCATTTTTTCATTATTCTTTTATTAACTTCATTTTTTTACTTTTCGATTTAATAAAGTCAATTTGTTATTTTGGCATTCGTTTTGACGTTTGCCGTCCAAAACCACCTTCTTTGTCTTTTAATTATCCCCACTTCGGGGCATCATTTGGGTAACTGCCAGTTCAGCGTCTGCTGCGGTCTTCGGACAGCACACATCGCGGCCGAGAGTCACCCAAAGCGGCGTTGCTGAGAATCATCGGATCCAGAGCGGAGTTGACACTTGACAGGCTTGTCGAATCCACGACTCGAGGTGAATAATCTCGTCCTACAATATCGCGATCTGATTGTCGTTTGTACTTGACAATTCATTTTCGTTTGAGAAATACCTATTCCAGCAATATCTACAACCTTCTTTTGCCTACGTAGATGCAGAGATTTAGCGAAGCTATCGTGAATGAAGTTCACCTGAGAACCTGAATCCAAAAGTGCTCTTCCCAATTGAAAGCCACCAGTCGAATCCTTGACCAACACCAACGCTGTTGCTAAGATGACTTGAACGCCGTGGCTTTCTTCTTTTCCAAGTGCTGTGTGAACAGCTGCTGATGTTGTTGGTTCCTCTCGATCGTTTGATAAATGTCCTTGTCCTTGATGTATTGTATGAAGCAGGCTATGATGCGACTGCTTACATGTCTTGCACCTGTACGTTGAAGGGCACTTAGCGACATTATGTCCCTTAACCAAACAGTTGATGCATAGACCCAGACGCTTTGTGCTACAAAATCTATCACTAACGGACAACCTTATAAAATTTGGACAATTGGTAATTGTATGCGAGTTATCTTTGCAAAAGCAGCAAGACTTTTGAGTTACTGCCAACGATGTTTGTGGACGAGCATGCACATGTGCTGGTTTTGATTTGTTAAACCATCTTGCACTGCCATCGGAACGAAAGTTTTTGCTTTCTCTAGCTTCGAGATACTGACAACGTCTACTTAAAACCGCGGCACATTCTGACCAATCAGGAAGTTTTTTATAATCTAGATGCTCGTCCCACTTTGATTGCGTCTCCGGATCAACTTTAGTCATGGCAATATAAATTATAATTGCATTGCAAATATCCTTTACGGTTCCTAAAGACAAAAGCGAGCTATAGAGTGCGGAGATCGTGTCTACCAGATGACGCAAGTGTGGTGATGAACCCTTTGGCACCTTCGACAATTCAAACAAATCCGAGATATTTTCTAAAAAGATTAGACAATTGTTGTCATAACGCGTTTTTAAAGCTTGTATGGCTTTAGAATAATTTTCCTCTGTGACCTGGAACGCTCGAACTGTTCCCAAGGCTTGGTCACTTAGGCAAGAAAGCAAATGATTGAACTTTTCGATCTTTGTTAACGAATGATCACAGTCAACCATGTTCGTGAATGAATTAAAAAAGTTTTTGAATTCCGAATATTTCCCACTAAATTTGGGCAAACGAAATGGTAAACGACTAACAGGAGCTGGAACTGCGAATGATCCTTCCAATTGACTATTCCGCCTTCCTGGTCCCATCAACGACATAATTTTTGACTTCGTGGTTATGTAGAGTTCCTCCAGTTCACTCCTTGCAGCATCTGTTGGTTGAAGTCGTTCAATCTGCGTCTGGTACGAAAGAGCCTGTTTAAAGTACGATTCCAGTATACCCAAACGGCACTCCAATTCTGTTGGTGTAAGACTAGACGCCTTTGCTTCTATCAACGTCTTTATACGAGTGATGTTTCCTTTGGTACATGCACGTTGCTGTTTTAAATCCTCGATGGATTGTTGTATTTGTACTTCGTCTGGCATGGCAACTCTTATTCAGCAACAAAAGCAGTAAAAATCCCAATTGAAACTCAATATGTATACCCACTAACAGAACTTCGACCTTACTATCCACAGAAAATATCCCCAATACAATGTTGATAACAACAGCGACCCAACAACAACAGACTATGTATCTGGAGATGACCAAAAATTCTATTCACTAAAACCGTGGTGAAATTATGCTAACTGTGGAACGTAAATAGAATCCAACAATTCGATGAATGTGATGAAATGATTTAAATTTCCAACGATGACTTCGAACTCCAGCAGCAACCAGCAACAGCAATATAATTCAACATCCGAGTTTGATTAATTATAAATATTAATAAAGTCGAATTATATTTAAATGTAGCGACTATTTGAACGATGTGATTTTATCAAATGATCTAATTTTTATTTGTTAATTTATATAATAATTGGTAACAAAATTAGATGTTCAATACTTCAATAGAGCAGTAGTTGCATTCACATTATTGATTTAATAATGTCTTCCTATACGACGACGATAAGCATAAACAGACAAATGAATCAAGTGATAAACTGATCGTGGGTTGTGTGTATCGATCGAACGAACGTGTGAGGCAACCGAGTGATAACTCCAACAGAGAAACCTGGCGACTCGACTGCGGTGTACCGATGTAGATCGTGCGAATGAGCGTGTGAAGCAACCGAGTGATAACTCCACTAGCGATCATTGGCGTTTCTGATGCGACGATGTTATGTGGATCGTGCGAATGAGCGTGTGAAACAACTGTGCTACTGATTCCTAAAACGATCAGTGTGTGCAAGTAATGTGGAACGAAGAATATACCAGCGGTTTTTTCCCAGAGAAGAAACGAATATGTATAAGTAGTAAAATGTGGAATCTATGTTGCTTTTCCACCATACATATATTTTACACAGAATTGTTCACCGAGAGATCAAAATCTTACTTTTAAATTTGTTTCACCAGTATATTTTATGTTTTATATTTAATGTAATATGTCAATTTTTAATTCCAGATTTAGTTAAAAGGTGTGTTTTCAATGCTTTTTTCTTAATTTTGTCGAATTAAAAATGAATATAGTATTAAGAAGAGCAGAACGCACATTCGCACTAATTGGTTATACTGACGTACCTTTTTGGGAGATGTATACTTATCTTCCCTTTTTCTTCCCCTTTTCACGTTTCCTCTTTAAAATGTAGATGTAGATGTCTGATCCCTGTAGATGTAGATGTAGTTTTCTGTAGATGTCTGCTGTAGATTTTTGTTCTCCTTTTTCTCCAATGTAGCACTGCACACTTTACCCCGAAAGCCGAATCGCGAACCGAAACCGAGAAATACCACACGAATCACTTGATATAAAATTGTTTAATGTTCAATGTTCAACTGTTCACTTTTTTATTTTAATTTTTATGTGAATAAATGTCTCACGTTGATGCGCCAAAATGTACGATCATACGAAATCTATGACCGGCAAGTTATGAAGTTTAACTTCTTCCTGCGATAATGCGGATTTATCGCTAGGAAGACTTCACTCCAGCTTGCTTTGAAGAAAGTCTAGTGGACTTACGAGAAAACGATACGTAACCCAAGTGGCTATACGTATTGAGCGACGACGAAAGAATTGCGAGTAAACGAAGAAAAGAAAGACGAGTTTCGCAAACGTTACAAGCGTGAATAGAAAGAGTTTTTTATTCGCTAGCTCTTATATAGACTACATTCATTGTACAAAAACAAAAATTGCGTTCGCCTTAATGCGAATTAAAATATACGGCGAACCTTGGCACTTAGGCGCCTAATTTAAACTTAGCGAAATTTCAACCATTACCGACAGTGGTTAACAAAATTCATAATACATTTTTCATCTCTTTTTCTTAACAATTTTTAAACATGATAGTTATAAGATTTAAGTAGCAATAATATGCAATTAATAATGTGACCCAACACTTCCGAAATGGTAATATAAACATATGAGAAGGCTACAATCCGCTGTGCGGATCGTTGAATACCCTATCCCATCCTATCCATAAAACTAAAATCCCCAAAAAAGGGGGCATGGCTAAAAACACGATGTGGATAAAATAGAAAAAATGATATAGTGACAACAAATTCTTCAGACTGCTTACAAAACAATTTTACGGTTCTACAACAGACAAGGTTTTCTCCTGCATATGTTATGGGGTAGTGTATAAAAATGGTTTTTATATAAAAACGCCCCCAAAAAGTGGGCGTGGGTTAAAATGGTATATAGACGAAATGTTCTAATTAATAATGTTAATGATTCTGCATCAAAACTTTTTTCGAAAAATTTAAAATTTGACCGAAAACAGTTTTTAATTGAAAACGCCCCCAAAAAGTGGGCGTGGCAAAAAACTCTATATGGACGAAATATAGATATTAATATTGTCTAAATATGTTGTTCAGAAACTTTTTTAAAGTTCCTTACGGTTTGGTCAAAAACTGAGTTTTTCTTAAAAGGGGGCGTGGCAGTGGGCGGATTTCAAAAATTTTTACACTTGTTCTGTAGGCAGAGACGAGGATCCTATATACCAAATTTCATTATCCTAGCTCAAAATTTAAGGCCTAAAAATCGGTGACGTACAGACGGACGGACGGACGGACGGACAGACAGACATGGCTTAATCGACTCAGCTAGCGATTCTGAGTCGATCCATATACTTTGAGATATATGTAGAAAAGTTATTTCTCTATGTTACAAACTAAGTATCAAAACTAATATACCCCTATGGGATAGGGTATAAACATATGAGAGGCTACAATCCGCTATGCGGATCGTTGAATACCCTATCCCATCCCATTCTTTAAATTAATATCCTCAAAATATAGGCCTCATGGCGATGATATACAGAAAATGACATTGTCACTATATATTGCTCAGACAGTTTCTCAAAATCTTGTGTGGTTCGACAAAAAACAACGTATTTCTATTGCTAATGCCTTGGGATGGGGTACACAAATGGTTTTTTTAAGAAAACGCCCCCAAAATGTGGGCGTAGGTGAAAAAGATCTATAGACAAAATGTTTATATTACTATTGCGGAAGTATTTGCATCAAAATTTTTTTCGAAAGTTTTAAAATTTGGACAAAAAGCGTTTTTTACTAAAAACGCCCCCAAAAAGTGGGCGTGGCAAAAAACTGTGTATGAACGAAATATAGATATTAGGATTGTCTAAATATGCTACTCAGACACTTTTTTGAAATTCCTTACGGTTTGGCCAAAAAATAAGTTTTCCTAAAAAGGGGGCGTGGCAGTGGGCGGATTTCAAAAATTTTTACACTTGTTCTGGTGGCACGGACGAGGATCCTATATACCAAATTTCATTATCCTAGCTCAAAATTTAAGGCCCAAAAACCGCTGACGAACAGACAGACGGACGGACAGACAGACATGGCTAATTCGACTCAGCTAGCGATTCTGAGTCGATCCATATACTTTGAGGTATATGTAGCAAAATTATTTCTCTATGTTACAAACTAAGTATCAAAACTAATATACCCCCCTATGGGATAGGGTATAAACATTTTGTCTATAGATCATTTTCACCTACGCCAACATTTTGGGGGCGTTTTCTTACAAAAACCATTTGTGTACCCCATCCCAAGGCATTAGCAATAGAAATACGTTGTTTTTTGTCGAACCACACAAGATTTTGAGAAACTGTCTGAGCAATATATTGTGACAATGTCATTTTCTGTATTTCATCGCCATAAGGCCTATATTTTGAGGATATTAATTTAAAGGATGGGATGGGATAGGGTATTCAACGATCCGCATAGCGGATTGTAGCCTCTCATATGTTTATACCCTATCCCATAGGGGGGTATATTAGTTTTGATACTTAGTTTGTAACATAGAGAAATAATTTTGCTACATATACCTCAAAGTATATGGATCGACTCAGAATCGCTAGCTGAGTCGAATTAGCCATGTCTGTCTGTCCGTCCGTCCGTCCGTCCGTCTGTCTGTTCGTCACCGATTTTTGGGCCTTAAATTTTGAGCTAGGATAATGAAATTTGGTATATAGGATCCTCGTCCGTGCCACCAGAACAAGTGTAAAAATTTTTGAAATCCGCCCACTGCCACGCCCCCTTTTTAGGAAAACTTATTTTTGGCCAAACCGTAAGGAATTTCAAAAAAGTGTCTGAGCAGCATATATAGACAATCCTAATATCTATATTTCGTTCATACAAAGTTTTTTGCCACGCCCACTTTTTGGGGGCGTTTTTAGTAAAAAACGCTTTTTGTCCAAATTTTAAAACTTTCGAAAAAAATGTTGATGCAAATACTTCCGCAATGGTAATATAAACATTTTGTCCATAGATCATTTTCACCTACGCCCACATTTTGGGGGCGTTTTCTTACAAAAACCATTTGTATACCTCATCCCAAGGCATTAGCAATAGAAATACGTTGTTTTTTGTCTAACCACAAACGATTTTGAGAAACTGTCTGAGCAATATATTGTGAAAATGCCATTTTCTGTATTTCATCGCCATAAGGCCTATATTTTGAGGATATTTATTTAAAGGATGGGATGGGATAGGGTATTCAACGATCCGCATAGCGGATTGTAGCCTCTCATATGTTTTTTATTTCACAACTGAAATCACCCAATCCCCCAGCATTCCGACCAAACGGGAAGTCTTCTCTCAGATAGCGCGACTTTTCGATCCTGCAGGTTGGTTGGGACCGATAGTTATAACAGCCAAAATTTTTATGCAGTCACTGTGGTCTGAATGCATAGAATGGGATGAGAATTTACCCCCATCTTTATGTCAAAAATGGCAAATCTTTATTGAGACCTTGCCCTATATCCAATTTTTTTAAAATACCTAGATGGAATCATTATCACCCGTCGTGTAATATCCAATTTCATGGGTTCTGCGATGCATCGGAGAGAGCATATTCTGCCACCTTGTATATTCGATCGATCGACAACGATATTAATGTCTACTCTGATCTTATTTGCGCGAAGACGAAGGTTGCCCCTGTCAAATCAGTTTCACTACCGCGTTTAGAACTATGCGGGGCTGTCCTTCTCTCTAAACTTATAAAATCGTATGTTCCCAATCTACCAGTCAGTTCCTTTGACTTATTTCTATGGACTGATTCGTCTATAGTGTTGGCATGGTTAAAGAAACCACCACGCACGTGGAAAACGTTCGTTGCCAACCGGGTCGCAGCTATTATTGACAATATAGGAGATCTGGCTTGGAGACATGTCAGGTCGGCAGATAACCCCGCAGATCTTGCTACCAGAGGTATCGTCCCCCATGACCTTGAACATAACACTCTGTGGTGGACTGGTCCATCATCGCTTAAAGAGCCAGAACCTCAATGGCCAATAAGCGAACCAGTCTCATCACAGTGCGATGATTTGGAAATACGACCGATACAAACATTGGTAATCCAATGTACCGATGACATTCTCGGGCGTTTTTCTTCGCTACCTCGTGCCTTTCGGGTAATTTCTTATATATTTCGGTTTTTTAATCGTACTCGGAAGCTTAATCCATCCACATCAAGTTCATCGCCGAACGCTCGTTCTATTTCACAAAATGAAATCAATTTTGTGAAACTAAGACTTATTCAGCTTACTCAACAATCTTTCTTCCCCAAAGAATATGAGTTTTTATCGAAGGGCTCGGTAGTACATATGCGAAGTTCACTACTATCATTAAACCCGTATATGGATGCATCAAAGCTAATACGGGCCAATGGAAGATTGACGAATTCATCATTATCATTTAATGAACGTCATCCGATCATTATTGCATACTCATCTCCATATTCTGCACTATTAATCGATTATCTTCACGATTTATCACTGCATGGAGGTAACGCACTGATGCTACGGTTGGTAAGGCAGGAATATTGGATCCCAAAGCTGAAAACTCTAATCAAATCTCGTCTTCATCGTTGCAAAACTTGCACGATTCACAAGAAACAAATGCGACAGCAAATAATGGCAGCGCTTCCTACGGAGCGTTGCACTTACTCCCCACCGTATACCGGTATTGATTTCGCCGGTCCCTTTGAAATCAGAAGTTTAAGTGGGCGTAATTGTCGTATCACTAAAGGTTATTGCTGTTTGTTTGTTTGCTTCTCGACAAAGGCTATTCACCTTGAAGCGGCAAGTGATTTGTCGACACAAGTATTTCTTGCTGCTTTCGCCAGGTTCGTGGGCCGACGCGGACTTCCAAAGGAAGTCTACTCAGACCATGGCACCAATTTTGTTGGCGCAAATAGCAGTCTTCAAAAGGACTTTAAATTGTTACTTAGTAGCGGCCGTCAGGCAGTTTCAGAACATTACGGTTCCCAAGGATTGGTTTGGAATTTTATCCCACCTGGCGCACCCCACATGGGTGGGTTATGGGAAGCTGGGGTGAAAAGTTTCAAAACCCATTTCAGGAAGATAGCGTTTTCTAATAATTTCACCTTTGAAGAGTTTGCTACCTTGTTGGCTCGTATCGAAGCCTGCCTAAATTCAAGACCGCTATCACCAATGTCAGAAAATCCTACTGACTTACTAGCTCTCACTCCAGGTCATTTCATAAGAGGTGGCCCGTTATTGGCTCCCCCTGAGCCAGAAATTTCCAGCTCTTCACCCTCTCTTCTCAATCGATGGGAAAAATTAAAATATTTACATCAGGTATTCTCCCTACGTTGGAAGGAAGAGTATCTTAAGGAGCTCCATAAGCGACATAAGTGGCAGTTTCCTCAATCCAATGTTAAAGTAAATGATCTCGTCGTGATTAAAAATGAAAATCTACCATCGACCGAATGGCGTCTTGGACTCATAATAAACGTTAGTATCAGATGGGGTAGTAAGAGTTGCCACAATAAAAAGAAAGTATTTTGATGTTACTCGCCCAATCGTTAAACTTTGTATCCTACCGGGACTTCAATAACCATTTGTGGGTTGGGTACTGGCTCACTAAACTTTATCTTCAACAAAAAAAATTAATTAATAAAATTAAATCTTATTTTGTATGCAATTGAAATCGACGTATATCATATTATGTATTATTGAAACCTAGCTTTAACTTACTTAATCCTTTAATTTTTTTAAATTTGAGAAAAAAACATATGAGAGGCTACAATCCGCTGTGCGGATCGTTGAATACCCTATCCCATCCCATCCTTAAAATTAATATCCTCAAAATATAGGCCTTATGGCGATGAAATACAGAAAATGACATTGTCACAATATATTCCTCAGACAGTTTATCAAAATCTTTTGTGGTTCGACAACAAACAACGTATTTCTATTGCTAATGCCTTGGGATGGGGTATACAAATGGTTTTTGTAAGAAAACGCCCCCAAAATGTGGGCGTAGGTGAAAATGATCTATAGACAAAATGTTTATATTACCATTGCGGAAGTATTTGCATCAAAAATTTTTTCGAAAGTTTTAAAATTTGGACAAAAAGCGTTTTTTACTAAAAACGCCCCCAAAAAGTGGGCGTGGCAAAAAACTTTGTATGGACGAAATATAGATATTAAGATTGTCTAAATATGCTGCTCAGGCACTTTTTTGAAATTCCTTACGGTTTGGCCTAAAACTACGTTTTTCTGAAAAGGGGGCGTGGCAGTGGGCGGATTTCAAAAATTTTTACACTTGTTCTGCTTCGTCGGCCAGAGAGTCTATATACCAAATTTGAACTCTCTAGCTCAAAATTTAAGGCCCAAAAATCGGTGACACACAGACGGACGGACGGACGGACGGACGGACGGACGGACGGACGGACGGACGGACAGACAGACATGGCTTAATCGACTCAGCTAGCGATTCTGAATCGATCCATATACTTTGAGGTATATGTATCGAAATTATTTCTCTATGTTACAAACTTAATGTCAAAACTAATATACCCCCCTATGGGATAGGGTATAAACAACACACGAGTATACACACACAATTCCAGCGAACACAGGCGCCAGTCGGTGCGCGAAACGAGTACTCAGATCCGCTTCCCTGATGAATGCCCTTCACGATGGTTTTGTCGAACTGATCTTGCGTTAGATCTTTCTTAGACTAACGAAATTAGCTATCGTTCGTAAACACAAGTAATCTGACGGACTCCCGAGTTATTGGTGATATGAGAGCATAGCTCTCATCTTTATCAGTGGTTGCCCCTTTTATTATACCCTATCCCATAGGGGGGTATATTAGTTTTGACATTAAGTTTGTAACATAGAGAAATAATTTCGATACATATACCTCAAAGTATATGGATCGATTCAGAATCGCTAGCTGAGTCGATTAAGCCATGTCTGTCTGTCCGTCCGTCCGTCCGTCTGTGTGTCACCGATTTTTGGGCCTTAAATTTTGAGCTAGAGAGTTCAAATTTGGTATATAGACTCTCTGGCCGACGAAGCAGAACAAGTGTAAAAATTTTTGAAATCCGCCCACTGCCACGCCCCCTTTTCAGAAAAACGTAGTTTTAAGCCAAACCGTAAGGAATTTCAAAAAAGTGCCTGAGCAGCATATTTAGACAATCTTAATATCTATATTTCGTCCATACAAAGTTTTTTGCCACGCCCACTTTTTGGGGGCGTTTTTAGTAAAAAACGCTTTTTGTCCAAATTTTAAAACTTTCGAAAAAATTTTTGATGCAAATACTTCCGCAATGGTAATATAAACATTTTGTCTATAGATCATTTTCACCTACGCCCACATTTTGGGGGCGTTTTCTTACAAAAACCATTTGTATACCCCATCCCAAGGCATTAGCAATAGAAATACGTTGTTTGTTGTCGAACCACAAAAGATTTTGATAAACTGTCTGAGGAATATATTGTGACAATGTCATTTTCTGTATTTCATCGCCATAAGGCCTATATTTTGAGGATATTAATTTTAAGGATGGGATGGGATAGGGTATTCAACGATCCGCACAGCGGATTGTAGCCTCTCATATGTTTTATTCTAGTAATCATAGGGACTTACAATGTCAAGATAATGTTAAGATCGCACTACATTGTCTAATCTTCTAGACAAAATTCAGCCTTATGAAAATGCAAATTTTAAAACTATTTCAGGCCTCACGCTTTGGGCGCCATTTGTTACTGCTGTGTTGTTAATTGAATTAAAATTGTCAGAAGACAATCAGATTATTGCTATCAAAGGGCTGCGCTTGGCATGCTTGCGGCACGGCTTAACTCGCCGGATTGGGGAGGTCTTTGCCCTTACAACAGCCGAAAACAACATCAACAAAAAAACATATGAGAAGGCTACAATCCGCTGTGCGGATCGTTGAATACCCTATCCCATCCTATCCATAAAATTAAAATCCCCAAAAAGGGGGCATGGCTAAAAACACGATTTGGATAAAATAGAAAAAATGATATAGTGACAACAAATTCTTCGGACTGCTTACAAAACAATTTTACGGTTCTACAACAGACAAGGTTTTCTCCTGCATATGTTATGGGGTAGGGTATAAAAATGGTTTTTATATAAAAACGCCCCCAAAAAGTGGGCGTGGGTTGAAATGGTATAAAGACGAAATGTTCATATTAATAATGTTAATGATTCTGCATCAAAAATTTTTTCGAAAAATTTAAAATTTGACCGAAAACAGTTTTTTATAGAAAACGCCCCCAAAAAGTGGGCGTGGCAAAAAACTTTATATGAACGAAATATAGATATTACGATTCTGTAAATATGCTGTTCAGACACTTTTTTAAAATTCTTTACGGTTTTGCTAAAAATTACGTTTTTCTAAAAAGGGGGCGTGGCAGTGGGCGGATTTCAAAAATTTTTACACTTGTTCTGGTGACTCGGACAAGGATCCTATATACCAAATTTCATTATCCTAGCTCAAAATTTAAGGCCCAAAAATCGGTGACGAACAGACAGACGGACGGACGGACGGACGGACGGACGGACGGACGGACGGACGGACGGACGGACGGACGGACGGACGGACGGACAGACAGACATGGCTAATTCGACTCAGCTAGCGATTCTGAGTCGATCCATATACTTTGAGGTATATGTAGCAAAATTATTTCTCTATGTTACAAACTATGTATCAAAACTAATATACCCCCCTATGGGATAGGGTATAAACATATGAGAAGGCTACAATCCGCTGTGCGGATCGTTGAATACCCTATCCCATCCTATCTGTAAAACTAAAATCCCCAAAAAGTGGACATGGCTAAAAACACGATGTGGATAAAATAAAGAAAATGACATGGTGACAACAAATTCTTCAGACTGCTTATAAAAAACTTTTACGGTTCTACAAAAGACAATGTTTTCTGCTGCATATGTTATGGGGTAGGGTATAAAAATGGTTTTTATATAAAAACGCCCCCAAAAAGTGGGCGTGGGTTAAAATGGTATATAGACGAAATGTTCATATTAATAATGTTAATGATTCTGCATCAAAATTTTTTTCGAAAAATTTAAAATTTGACCGAAAACAGTTTTTAATTGAAAACGCCCCCAAAAAGTGGGCGTGGCAAAAAACTTTATATGGACGAAATATAGATATTAATATTGTCTAAATATGTTGTTCAGAAACTTTTTTTAAAATTCCTTACGGTTTGGTCAAAAACTGAGTTTTTCTTAAAAGGGGGCGTGGCAGTGGGCGGATTTCAAAAAATTTTACACTTGTTCTGTAGGCAGAGACGAGGATCCTTTATACCAAATTTCATTATCCTAGCTCAAAATTTAAGGCCTAAAAATCGGTGACGTACAGACGGACGGACGGACGGACGGACGGACAGACAGACATGGCTAATTCGACTCAGCTAGCGATTCTGAGTCGATCTATATACTTTGAGGTATATGTAGCTAAATAATTTCTCTATGTTACAAACTAAGTATCAAAACTAATATACCCCTATGGGATAGGGTCCGTCTGTCTGTTCGTCAGCGGTTTTTGGGCCTTAAATTTTGAGCTAGGATAATGAAATTTGGTATATATTTTTTGAAAAAATTTTTGAAATCCGCCCACTGCCACGCCCCCTTTTTAGGAAAACTTATTTTTTGGCCAAACCGTAAGGAATTTCAAAAAAGTGTCTGAGTAGCATATTTAGACAATCCTAATATCTATATTTCGTTCATACACAGTTTTTTGCCACGCCCACTTTTTGGGGGCGTTTTTAGTAAAAAACGCTTTTTGTCCAAATTTTAAAACTTTCGAAAAAAATTTTGATGCAAATACTTCCGCAATAGTAATATAAACATTTTGTCCATAGATCATTTTCACCTATGCCCACATTTTGGGGGCGTTTTCTTAAAAAAACCATTTGTATACCCCATCCCAAGGCATTAGCAATAGAAATACGTTGTTTTTTGTCGAACCACACAAGATTTTGAGAAACTGTCTGAGCAATATATAGTGACAATGTCATTTTCTGTATTTCATTGCCATAAGGCCTATATTTTGAGGATATTAATTTAAAGAATGGGATGGCATAGGGTATTCAACGATCCGCATAGCGGATTGTAGCCTCTCATATGTTTGTTTATATAAATCTCATTTCGCCGCTTTGCGGCAAGGCGGCCGGTAATGTTCACACCAGAATTTGTTATGTGCCCAACTGCGAAAAATAACCGCTGTACACCTCAACTGAGGTAACATACCTGCTTTTTTTATGTGATGAGGTTGGCGGCCATTAAACAGGGCACAACTTCTTTTTGTTCTGAGTGTCATGCATTTTGGCGGCCATGACTCGCTCTCATTCTTTTTCCTACCACCACCAAGCGACCAAGCGACCAAGGGCACAAGGCACCAGCGAGAAAGTTCTCCGAAAAAATAAAGAAAAATTATAAAACTCAACCAAACTATCTTTTTATTTGGCCCCAACAGAAACAGAACTCGTTGTCTTTACTAATAAGGGAAAAATACCAATATTTGACCTACCGATTGTCGACGGGACTACCCTAAAACTTAATCCGATAGCGCAAAATATCTGGTAAAATATCATGACAGAGAACTCAACTGGAACCTAAGTGTGTGCGAACGCATAAAAAAGGCCACAGTAGCTCTTTTTACGTGTAACCGAATATTCGAAAAAAAACTGGATTCATAACCTCAAGATTATTTACACGGCTATTGTAAGACCTATACTAACATATGAAGGACTTGTCTTAGTACAAAGGATAGCATGTGTGGGCGCTACTAACGCAATGAGAAACACTCTAACAGCGGGACTGGAAACCATTCTGAACCTACCACCGCAAGAATCTACAGCCAAAATTGCTCTAATAATAAGCCAGTTCAACTGCTGGAAAATAAACTTAGAAGGACACACTTAAATTCTAAACAGATACCTGGGCTGTATCTTCTGATAGTACTTTTCGTCTCCCTGAGCACAGCAGTGTCTTCCAGGATGAGATATTGGTACTAGCAGAGCCAGCCAAAGCGTTCTCAATGCCACCACCAGGTGATATCCCCATATTCATTGACAGCCATGCTACATTAAAAGCAATCTCTGCTGTCGAAATAAAATCTAAGATTGTGAAGCGTTGTCGTGAAGAGATAAAGGTTCTTGGTATCACACATAATGTTAAGCTCTGCCTCCAGCATTGATCAGCCAGATGAGTCTATCAAAGTACCACTATGTGACCTCAAATCACGGGTGGGACAGAAAACACAGAAAACATCCAAAGGATGTGCCCTGAGTATGACAAAGCTACTGCAAAGAAACAGGAAATCTGTTTCGACACTAGTAGAAATTCGTCGCCTTAGTGACAAAAGAACGTCACTACATTTTTTTTCGATTTTGGGCTGGGTATGCAGCCTTACTTAAAATATAGAATTTCTATATTGTGACGAAAAATTGTGCATCTAAGTGAAGTAGAATAGAAGTCAGCACTTTACAAAAGTATTCATGAAACTCATAAAAATGAAAAATCGCAAAAAATCGATAATTTTTAAATATTGACACACGTTTTTGTGTCACTATGCTACAAACTGCCACGACTTCTATATGATGACCTTTGTAGAGGGTGCGGTGATAAAGAAATATACTACGATACCCTCCACTTTCTGTGCCACTGCCATGTCCTCAGCCAATTAAGAATGAGAACCTTACCTTTTGAGGTTTGCAACAATATCTGGATGGCTGGAAAGGTTCTAACAACAACGGCATCACAATGGGTCTATACATTGCACATACTTAAATAGGAAGGCAATTGGGAAGTTCCATGAATTTTTAAATTTTTATAGCAGCATTAATTGTATCGAATTTTATAAAAGTGTATTTGTGTACTGTGGCAATGCCGATTGTATCAAAAACAGTACAATTGTATCGACTTTTGCAACCCTGGTTGGAAGTAATGCTTGTGGGAGAGGAAAACTTTCCGAAACCACATATTGTCAGAGCTTTCTTCCCGCAGAGTACCGGAGTCACAAATGAAAGAATACTGGCAATACTAGACGGTCAAAACAGAGACCTAAATACGAGAACGTGGAGAGTTCTGCAAAGATCGGAGAGAAAGACGTCGCCCACATGGTCTTTGCAATAAACGAGAGTGCGATGCGTAGGCTTGCGGAGCTAAAAGGGATGGTATCATATAGATTTGGACAAATCAAGATCCTTTAAGGATATCCGACAAGTCTGCAATTCAGACCCGAAAAAATAGTGACACTGACACTGATAAAAAGAAAAAGTCGTCAGAAAAAAACAAGCGCCAGCTCGTCGCAACCAGCAGCCAGTATTAGTACTGCCGCCGGAAGCGATATAAAGACGACTGGTTCACTGCCTACGACAGAAACGCCAAACGCCTAGTACGAGCAACGTTAACATCAGCCAGCAACAGTTTAGACCAATGCTAGCTGCGGAACGGGCGCGTGAACGGCAAAAACACGGACAGCGAAAAAACGGTCCGAGAGATAGACACGAAGGTCTCTCTCAACAGGGTATCGTACGTAGAAGAGGCGATAACAAGCCTTATAGGGTACGAAACCCTGAGCACGGTAGGAAACGATGACCACCCTACTAAATGTGCTGCAGGCAAACCTGCATCTACAACCAAAGATGTGCCGAAGGGTTTAATCCAGGAGCCATGGGCAACAGAGGGTAAGATATTTGGTTTACAAAGTAAAACCAGAGAGCTCATCTTCGCCCGGGGAAATTTAAGACCAAGGGCAGCTCTTTTAGTTGCAAAAGATATAAAATTCTCTCCCCTTCCAGGTTTCATTACCAAAGATCTGGTGGCTGTCCTTTTAGAAAGACGCAACGGCCGAGAGCTACAAAAAATTGTATCCTCATCGGCGTACTTTGCTGGAGATGACGAAATACCACCTCGCCCCAGCAACTACATCTTATCTTCGGCTGCGACGCCAACGCGCATAACACAATATGGGGCAGTCGAGATACAAACAAAAGAGGTGAGTCCTTATTAGAATACCTATATAGCAACAATTTAGTTATAATAAATAAGGGTAATAAACCCACGTTTAGAAACGTTTTAAGAGAAGAAGTTTTAGACCTTACCGTCTCTTCTCCGTTTGTACAAAACACCGTCGAAAATTGGCACGTTTCTGGTGAGGCATATTTATCGGATCACATGCACATAAGTTTCCAATTAAGATGCAACACCGAGGATGCGCCGATAAAATACGACAACAAACTCACAAATTGGAGAACGTATTGAGAAAATCTATCGATTAAATGTGACATACTTCCAGAAAAACCTTCATGTGCAAGTGAAGCGGAAGTCGCACAATGTCAACTAAATGACATTATCATCTCATCTTTTACAAATAGCTGTAAGGTTAAACGCACTGTGGCAAAGAGGTTCACACCATGGTGGAACGATAACCTAGAAAGTTTCCGTAAAAGAGTAAGAAAACTTTTCAATAAAGCCAAACGCACCGGTAAGAGTGACCAATATAAATCTCTACTTACCCAATACAACATAGAGTTGAGAAAATCAAAAAGAGCGTCCTGGCGCAAATACTGTGAGGAACTCGAAGAGCTTCCGGCGGTGGCGCGTCTCCAGAGGGCACTCTCGAAAGATAAAACAAACTGCATGGGATTACTAGTCAAATCTGACGGAAAAATCACATGCGACCGGGAAGAAACGTTGACCACACTTCTTCAGGTACACTTTCCCGGCTCTACAATCACAAGTGAGTTTCATGAACACATGATAGATGACTCACCCCCTATAAACATGAAAAGGATTAATAGTTTACGCGGCAAACTTTTCACTCCGGATAAGGTCAAATGGGCGATCAACTCATTTAAACCATACAAGGCACCAGGGACAGACGGAATCTTTCCTGCTCTTATACAAAAGGGCTTGGACTTTTTCCTACCTACTATGGTAGCCTTATTTAGGTTTAGTTTCAATTGGGGCTACATACCACAAACCTGGAGGGAGGTAAACGTGATATTTATCCCCAAACCAGGCAAACCAATAGAACTACCTAAATCATACCGTCCAATAAGCTTAACATCGTTTTTCCTGAAAACAATGGAAAGAATACTTGACGTACATATTAGAGAGTGCTTAAATGAAAACACTCCTCTGCACCCATGTCAATTCGCCTACCAAAAAGGTAAATCCACGGAAGGAGCGCTTCTTAGTTTAACATCACAAATAAAAAGTGCATACGAAAACAAAGAAGTAGCTTTATGTGCCTTCCTAGACATAGAGGGAGCTTTTGACAACACTGGATATGACTCCATATCAATGCTTTGACTCATAGAAGAATAGATCATCCCACCATCAAATGGATCAAAGCGATGCTTGAAAGTCGGAAAGTAACTGCTTCATCAGCACAGACCTCAGTATCAGTAACAGCCGTTAAAGGCTGCCCTCAGGGAGGAGTACTCTCACCCCTACTATGATCTCTGGTTATCGATGACCTACTTCAACACCTAAGTAATGCAGGTTTCAATATAATTGGATGCGCCGATGACCTAGTCATCATAATAAAGGACAAAGAACCAAACGAAGTTACAACACGTTTGCAAAACGCCCTTAAGATAGTCATAGACTGGTGTAATAAAGAAAGTCTCTATATAAACCCCAGCAAGGCTATCATCGTCCCTTTTACAAAAAGGAGGAAATTAAATCTTACCCAAATTTCAATTAATGGTACATACATTGACTATTCCAACGAAGTAAAATATCTTGGAGTGATCCTCGATAAAAAACTAAGCTGGAACTCCCACATCAACAACAAAATTCAAAAAGCAACCAAAGCTTTCTGGGCTTGCCAAAGCATGTATGGTAAAACCTGGGGAATCTCTCCAAAGACCACACACTGGATCTACACGATCATGGTCAGGCCCATTATAACATACGCTTCAATAGTATGGTGGAACAAAGTCACCCAAAAAACAACTATAAATTAATTAAACAAGGTACAATGGCTTGCCTGTCTGGGCATTACCGGAGCTATACGTACCTGTCCCACGGCGGCTATGGAAGCCTTAATAGGACTAACACCCCTCCACATTTATATAAAAAAAGTGGCAATTCGCAGCTCAGCAAGTTTGACACAAGCGGAAGAATTAAACATTAGTGAACATCTAAAACTAATTGAACTTCTATCCGAACTTCCAGAACTTGACATGATCTGTGCGGTTGCAGACCGCTTACCAAAGACACTATGCTTCGACAAAAGATTTTCAACGGAGATCACAACCAGAGAAGCATGGTGTAGCAACAACCCACCAAACTGCCTAAACGGCCTAAAGTGGTATACAGATGGTTCTAAAATGGACTCAGGGGTAGGAGCTGGCATACATGGACCAAATAAAAACATCTCAATACCTATGGGAAAAAGCCCTAGTGTATTCCAAGCTGAGCTCCTTGCCATAAAAGAATGCGCAAACCTAATACACAACTCAGGTATTAAAGGCGCAAATATCCATATATTCACGGACAGTCAAGCAGCTATAAAAGCCCTTAGCTCACACATCATTGACTCCAAATCAGTACTACACTGCTTCAACTCCCTCCAAACACTCAGTTCCAGGAACAAAACCAAACTATGGTGGGTCCCCGGACATAAGGGAGTTGAAGGTAACGAAAAAGCTGATGAACTAGCCAGAAAAGGTTCGGAAACCCCCTTCATTGGACCTGAACCCTTCTGTGCAATCCCCAAATCAGCCAAAAATCTAGTCATAAAAAACTGGGAACAAAACAGATGTGTTTCATACTGGGGAAACATCCCAGGCCTAAGACAGGCCAAAAGAGCTATTCAGCCCTTCAAATCAGAAGCCAACAAGATACTAAATCTTCGCAGGCACGATATCAAAAACTTAGTAGGCTACCTAACTGGTCATCACGGTCTGCGATATCACCTTAACAAAATGCGTCTAGTCGACTCACCGGAGTGCAGACTATATATAGAAGAAGACGAAACAGCCGAGCATATCATATATGAATGCCCGGCCCTTTACGGTATGAGAAGGGAATCTTTCTTCAGGGAATTTTTAAGTCCCGAAGAACTGAGGAAATCTTCGGCTGAAAGTATTATCAGCTACATTAGGAAAGTAGAAGCGCTACTAACCTAAAAAGCATCTGACGGCAAGCACAATAGATCTTTTAGGTCGATGTGTATATTACTGCTTAAGCAGGTCAGAATTTAAAAAAAAAACCTATGAGAGGCTACAATCCGCTATGCGGATCGTTGAATACCCTATCCCACCCCATCCTTTAAATTAATATCCTCAAAATATAGGCCTTATGGCGATGAAATACAGAAAATGACATTGTCACAATATATTGCTCAGACAGTTTCTCAAAATCGAATTTTCGGAAATAAGTTTGACAGAATTTCGAAGAATTCTTAGAGTTCGAGAGATGTCAAGAAGAGGAAGAGAAGACCATAGATCGGTTGAGGAATCAACCTTATGCACATCAAATGATCATCGTCCATATGCCAGCGTAAACTTGTTTGGAGAGTCGATGTTGGGATTGCTTGATAGTGGTGCCAGCATAAGTTGTCTAGAATTGGGTGGATTAGAGTTTCTTCGTAAACACAATATTCCAATATCAATTTTTGAGTCCAATGTGAAAACGGCGGACGGTAAACATCAACCAATTAAAGGAAAATTTGTGGCCAACATCAGCTACCAAGGTGAAACAAAAGATCTCCAGATGTTTGTTGTTCCCACTTTACAGCAGGTTTTGTATTTAGGAATTGACTTCTGGAAGGCTTTTAACATCGCCCCTAATTTAGTATCTGAGATTTCACCAGTCTCAACAGATACATTAGTTGCTCACAAGTTGCCAGCAGATCAGTCCCTTAAACTAAAAGCAACCATATGTAGGTTTCCACCTTTTGCCACTGTTGGTTTAGGAAGGACAATGCTAGAGGAACATGTTATTGAAACCGGAAATGCTGAACCAATCAAACAACGACACTATCCTGTGTCTCCAGCGGTGCAGAAACTTCTTTATGAGGAATTGGATCGTATGATAGCTATGGGTATAATCGAAGAGAGCCATAGTGCATGGAGCTCTCCGGTGGTTTTGGTACGTAAACCAGGTAAAAATCGGTTGTGCCTAGACTACCGAAAAGTGAATCAGGTCACGAAGAAAGATGCGTATCCTCTTCCTCATATAGAGGGTTTGCTTGGACGTCTTTCAGATACACACTACATATCTAGTGTGGATCTGAAGGATGCCTTTGGGAAATACCGCTGGAGCACACGTCAAGGGAAAAGACGGCATTTACGGTTCCAGGCAGACCACTTTACCAATTTAAGGTTATGCCCTTCGGTCTTTGTAATGCGCCACGGCGTATGTGCAGACTGATGGACAAAGTGGTGCCACATGAATTGAGAGAAAAGGTATTTGTTTACCTGGATGATCTGCTGATAATTTCTCGCACCTTTGAAGAGCATTTGCAAATGTTGACCACAATTGCAAAAAGACTACAAGCTGCTGGACTTTCTATCAATGTTCAGAAATCGAAGTTCTGTTTTAAAGAGCTTAAGTATCTGGGGTATGTAGTTAGTGAAGGTTGTTTAAAAGTTGATCCGGAAAAGATTTCCGCTATTCAGGATTTCTCTATTCCAAAAACCAGCGTCAGGTGCGTAGGTTTCTTGGAATGTTAGGATGGTATAGGCGATTCGTTTGAGATTATTCAACTCTGGCAACACCTATTACGAATACACTGAAAAAAGAAAAGAAATTTGAGTTCGATGAAAACGCCTTAACATCGTTTAACAAAATCAAAGAGATGCTAACAACTGCTCCTGTTCTAGTCCATCCTGACTTCCAAAAACAATTTATCATCTTATGTGATGCTTCTGCTTCTGGAATCGGATGTGTTTTGTGTCAGAAAGATGAAGAAGGTAATGAACGTCCTATATACTTTTATTCTCACAAATTAAATACAGCTCAACGTAATAACAGCGTGACTGAGCAAGAATGCTTAGCCGCTGTAATGGGAATAAAAAAGTTTCGTGCTTACGTGGAAGGTCAGAATTTCAAAGTTATAACAGACCACGCTAGTCTGAAGTGGCTGATGAGTCAAAAGGATCTCAGCGGGCGATTGGCTCGGTGGAGTTTAAAACTACAAGGATTTGATTTCGACATTGAGTATCGAAAGGGTTCGCAGCATGTCGTGCCAGACGCACTGTCCAGAGTGTATGCCGCCGATGCAGTACACCTAGACGCTCTGTCGAATGATGATCCTTCCGATGTGCTGCATATAGATCTTGCAGGTCCCAGTTTTCGTTCTGAGGAATATGTAAAGATCATTGACAACATCGAAAAGTATAAGAATCAGCTACCTGACCTCCTTGTCTCGGACAATTTCGTGTATAAGAAGGTTAATCATTGCACAGGAAATCCTCTCGAGGATGATTTAGTGTGGAAATTGTGGATTCCATCTTTGCTAACTGACCATCTGATATCCTTAGCTCATCAGCCACCACGTGCCTCACATGGTGGTACAGCGAAAACCCTCTATCGACTTCGCCAACGATTTTTCTGGCCTAACATGGCAGCTCAAGTAAGAGTTTATAGGTAATTGTGAAGTATGAAAAACCTGTAAGGCGGCAAACCAAGTCTTACGTCACCCAATGGGAAAACCATTTCTTGTCGAGCGTCCTTTTCAGCATCTGTATATTGATTTTCTTGGCCCATACCCGCGATCCAAGAATGGACATACTCATATAAAAATAATGTTAGATCAGCTAACAAAATTCGTAGTTATTCAGGCTCTTAGGAAAGCAACATCTGAAACAGCTATAAAGTTTCTCCATGACCAAGTATTTACTGTGTTTAGGGTACCAGAATCAGTTATGTTAGACAACGGCAAACAATTTACGAGTTAAGCATTTGGCAAATTTCTGTCTTTATATGGTGTTAAACACATTAAAACTTCATCAAATTCGCCTCAGGCAAATGCCAGCGAAAGGGTGAATCGGTCAATCCTTGCCGCAATTAGATCATATGTGGATAAGGATCAGAAGCACTGGGATGTCCATCTGGCCGCAATCAGCTGCGCGCTTCGAACATCTATTCACACAACCATAGGCATGTCGCCATATGAAGCGTTGTTTGGACAGAGAATGGTAGAGCATGGATCAGACTTTTAACTGCTTAGGAATTTTGATAGTGTCAATAATTCGGAGCTTAATATTTTGCCGAAGTCATGTAAAATGAACATTATACATAAATGCCTTAAGGAGTCATTAAAAAAGGCTCACATAGAGTATGAACATAGGTATAACACAAGAAGTAGAGCTGTGAACTTTGAAATTGGAGACAGCATTTTTTAAACGAAATTTTGTCCTTAGCGACACCGCAAAGCATAAAAACGCTAAATTGTGTCCAAAATTTACGAAAGCTATAGTGCGAAGTATAGTAGGAAACAATTTGTATGAATTAGAAGACACAAAAGGAAATCAATGATGTGTATTTCATACTAAAGATTTAAAGAGGTAGTATGTGCTTAGAGGCCCGGCTAACTAATCTGTGCATGAGACAAGTATATATTGGTTTCATTTCATTTTCTTTTCATGCGGTAGAACCTGTGAAATGAAAAAGTTTTGTGGGAAACCTGTGCTTAATGTTTTTTAACTTTCTCTTACAAAGATAAAGATATTGTTTTCGTGAAAATTTTCGACCTCGAGATTTTGATTGATTCTAACATTACGATGGTAGCGGAGCCTAAAAAAGTGGTTTTTGGAGTTTCGTCCGTCGGTCCGTAATGGTCTCCCCAGCCTAAACGGCTGTTTGCTTTTAGCCATGTTAATAACGGTACCTGCCATATAAAAATTACACATAACCTCAATTTTCTCGAAAACGGCTATAATGATTTTGATTAAACTTTATATATACTATAAGCATATTAGTTCCAACAAAACTGCATACCCAGTTTTTTCGAGAAAATCCATATAGCGGATTTTGTCATTCAGGCCATATAAAGAAAATTGTTAATTTCTCGCAAACTACTATGCCAAATTGAATGAAATTCAATATATATATACTACTATTATAGTTTTAAACAATTCCACATAATTAGTTTTAGCCCAACTATCACTTAACGGAATTTTCAGTTTTGGCCAATAACGAAAAATAATTATTTTTCACATAGACACCGATTCCTTCAAATTTCGGAGTAAACGTTCGTATAATCACATTTCGACATTTTATATAATTTTTAGCATTAAAAATCAAAATGCGAACTATTTGATCTAACGCCCAACTCGCTGTGAAAGAGAAAGTTGCGTATGACCCAGTCGTGCACCCACCACTCGTTTTAATAATTTTTCTTGATACACTGCAGTTTGAGAATCTGCGTACAAGTTGGTATGACAGTATACGTTGAGGATTCCAGTAGGGTTAGTGTCTTAAATAACAAAGGTCCGAAAATTGAAATAGGGTCGGTATTACAGTGGTGGATGAATTTGTGGGTTGTGATCTAGGATGACGATGGTGAATTGGCGGATCCAAAAAGAAAATTAATTACAGGTAAAAAAGAAACTAAATATGAAAACATATGAGAGGCTACAATCCGCTATGCGGATCGTTGAATACCCTATCCCATCCCATCCTTTAAATTAATATCCTCAAAATATAGGCCTTATGGCGATGAAAAACAGAAAATGACATTGTCACAATATATTGCTCAGACAGTTTCTCAAAATCTTTTGTGGTTCGACAAAAAACAACGTATTTCTATTGCTAATGCCTTGGGATGGGGTATACAAATGGTTTTTGTAAGAAAACGCCCCCAAAATGTGGACGTAGGTAAAAATGATCTATAGACAAAATGTTTATATTACCATTGCGGAAGTATTTGCATCAAAATTTTTTTCGAAAGTTTTAAAATTTGGACAAAAAACGTTTTTACTAAAAACGCCCCCAAAAAGTGGGCGTGGCAAAAAACTTTGTATGGACGAAATATAGATATTAGGATTGTCTAAATATGTTGCAAACACACTTTATTGAAATTCCTTACGGTTTGGCTTAAAACTACGTTTTTTCTAAAAGGGGGCGTGGCAGTGGGCGGATTTTAAAATTTTTTACACTTGTTCTGGTGACTCGGCCAAGGATCCTATATACCAAATTTCATTATCCTAGCTTAAAATTTAAGGCCCAAAAATCGGTGACGAACAGACAGACGGACGGACGGACAGACAGACATGGCTAATTCGACTCAGCTAGCGATTCTGAGTCGATCCATATACTTTGAGGTATATGTAGCTAAATTATTTCTCTATGTTACAAACTAAGTATCAAAACTAATATACCTCCTATGGGATAGGGTATAAAAAAAAAAAAACAAAAATAAACATACTACGTGTGGACTCGAACCTGCATTGAAAGAAAAAAAAAACGAGCTGGTTCAGGTGCTTTAACCATTCGGCCAAAGCTTTCATAAATTGATAGCAGACGTAAACCATTTGAGACGTATATAAAAACAAATGATAAACCCTGCCAAAGGAAAGCGGTACATACGTGTCAAATGGACTGCTTCCGGGAAATTGAAAATTCATGCGGCCTTTATTTGGAAAATTCAGACACCTATTCTTGGAAAATTCCAATTTAATTTTTAAGAGTATTATCTGAATTTTTCAAATGAAATCAAACAAATTAGCAAAGGACGCGGAAGCCGTTCAATGACCATCTTGGTTTTATTGCATACGTATGCGTAATTTGAAGACGCTGATTCGTGCCTATTTAAAGCCCAAAAAGCCTACTCTCGCTCTCTGTTTTGTCGTGAATTGCAACCGCATAAAACCTTTGTCGACGGTATATTGGTGTCACTGTTCCCTCGCGTTTTTTTTCTGAATAAAGGTATTCGTTTGGTAGTACCTAACTTTAACAAAAAAAATAAAATTAAAATTTCGTTTTACAACGTATCGAAAAGCTACGAAAAAAAAAAGACACTAAATGTGAAGTACTTATATATTATTAAAGATAACCAAAGCGTTTGCTTTACCAAGTGAAAAAACAACAAAAATTACAAAGTAAATCGCGGAAAATAACATTACATTATATTAAGACGCAACGATCCGCACAGCGGATTGTAGCCTTCTCATATGTTTTTTTTTTAGTTTTCTTTCATTCCTACAGCTATATTGATCATAATTAAAAACATATGAGAAGGCTACAATCCGCTGTGCGGATCGTTGCGTCTTAATATAATGTAATGTTATTTTCCGCGATTTACTTTGTAATTTTTGTTGTTTTTTCACTTGGTAAAGCAAACGCTTTGGTTATCTTTAATAATATATAAGTACTTCACATTTAGTGTCTTTTTTTTTCGTAGCTTTTCGATACGTTGTAAAACGAAATTTTAATTTTATTTTTTTTGTTAAAGTTAGGTACTACCAAACGAATACCTTTATTCAGAAAAAAAAACGCGAGGGAACAGTGACACCAATATACCGTCGACAAAGGTTTTATGCGGTTGCAATTCACGACAAAACAGAGAGCGAGAGTAGGCTTTTTGGGCTTTAAATAGGCACGAATCAGCGTCTTCAAATTACGCATACGTATGCAATAAAACCAAGATGGTCATTGAACGGCTTCCGCGTCCTTTGCTAATTTGTTTGATTTCATTTGAAAAATTCAGATAATACTCTTAAAAATTAAATTGGAATTTTCCAAGAATAGGTGTCTGAATTTTCCAAATAAAGGCCGCATGAATTTTCAATTTCCCGGAAGCAGTCCATTTTGATTTTTCTCTGTGTGAGTGTTCGAAGCTATCACACGTATGTACCGCTTTCCTTTGGCAGGGTTTATCATTTGTTTTTATATACGTCTCAAATGGTTTACGTCTGCTATCAATTTATGAAAGCTTTGGCCGAATGGTTAAAGCACCTGAACCAGCTCGTTTTTTTTTCTTTCAATGCAGGTTCGAGTACACACGTAGTATGTTTATTTTTGTTTTTTTTTTTTTATACCCTATCCCATAGGAGGTATATTAGTTTTGATACTTAGTTTGTAACATAGAGAAATAATTTAGCTACATATACCTCAAAGTATATGGATCGACTCAGAATCGCTAGCTGAGTCGAATTAGCCATGTCTGTCTGTCCGTCCGTCCGTCTGTCTGTTCGTCACCGATTTTTGGGCCTTAAATTTTAAGCTAGGATAATGAAATTTGGTATATAGGATCCTTGGCCGAGTCACCAGAACAAGTGTAAAAAATTTTAAAATCCGCCCACTGCCACGCCCCCTTTTAGAAAAAACGTAGTTTTAAGCCAAACCGTAAGGAATTTCAATAAAGTGTGTTTGCAACATATTTAGACAATCCTAATATCTATATTTCGTCCATACAAAGTTTTTTGCCACGCCCACTTTTTGGGGGCGTTTTTAGTAAAAACGTTTTTTGTCCAAATTTTAAAACTTTCGAAAAAAATTTTGATGCAAATACTTCCGCAATGGTAATATAAACATTTTGTCTATAGATCATTTTTACCTACGTCCACATTTTGGGGGCGTTTTCTTACAAAAACCATTTGTATACCCCATCCCAAGGCATTAGCAATAGAAATACGTTGTTTTTTGTCGAACCACAAAAGATTTTGAGAAACTGTCTGAGCAATATATTGTGACAATGTCATTTTCTGTTTTTCATCGCCATAAGGCCTATATTTTGAGGATATTAATTTAAAGGATGGGATGGGATAGGGTATTCAACGATCCGCATAGCGGATTGTAGCCTCTCATATGTTTTCATATTTAGTTTCTTTTTTACCTGTAATTAATTTTCTTTTTGGATCCGCCAATTCACCATCGTCATCCTAGATCACAACCCACAAATTCATCCACCACTGTAATACCGACCCTATTCAATTTTCGGACCTTTGTTATTTAAGACACTAACCCTACTGGAATCCTCAACGTATACTGTCATACCAACTTGTACGCAGATTCTCAAACTGCAGTGTATCAAGAAAAATTATTAAAACGAGTGGTGGGTGCACGACTGGGTCATACGCAACTTTCTCTTTCACAGCGAGTTGGGCGTTAGATCAAATAGTTCGCATTTTGATTTTTAATGCTAAAAATTATATAAAATGTCGAAATGTGATTATACGAACGTTTACTCCGAAATTTGAAGGAATCGGTGTCTATGTGAAAAATAATTATTTTTCGTTATTGGCCAAAACTGAAAATTCCGTTAAGTGATAGTTGGGCTAAAACTAATTATGTGGAATTGTTTAAAACTATAATAGTAGTATATATATATTGAATTTCATTCAATTTGGCATAGTAGTTTGCGAGAAATTAACAATTTTCTTTATATGGCCTGAATGACAAAATCCGCTATATGGATTTTCTCGAAAAAACTGGGTATGCAGTTTTGTTGGAACTAATATGCTTATAGTATATATAAAGTTTAATCAAAATCATTATAGCCGTTTTCGAGAAAATTGAGGTTATGTGTAATTTTTATATGGCAGGTACCGTTATTAACATGGCTAAAAGCAAACAGCCGTTTAGGCTGGGGAGACCATTACGGACCGACGGACGAAACTCCAAAAACCACTTTTTTAGGCTCCGCTACCATCGTAATGTTAGAATCAATCAAAATCTCGAGGTCGAAAATTTTCACGAAAACAATATCTTTATCTTTGTAAGAGAAAGTTAAAAAACATTAAGCACAGGTTTCCCACAAAACTTTTTCATTTCACAGGTTCTACCGCATGAAAAGAAAATGAAATGAAACCAATATATACTTGTCTCATGCACAGATTAGTTAGCCGGGCCTCTAAGCACATACTACCTCTTTAAATCTTTAGTATGAAATACACATCATTGATTTCCTTTTGTGTCTTCTAATTCATACAAATTGTTTCCTACTATACTTCGCACTATAGCTTTCGTAAATTTTGGACACAATTTAGCGTTTTTATGCTTTGCGGTGTCGCTAAGGACAAAATTTCGTTTAAAAAATGCTGTCTCCAATTTCAAAGTTCACAGCTCTACTTCTTGTGTTATACCTATGTTCATACTCTATGTGAGCCTTTTTTAATGACTCCTTAAGGCATTTATGTATAATGTTCATTTTACATGACTTCGGCAAAATATTAAGCTCCGAATTATTGACACTATCAAAATTCCTAAGCAGTTAAAAGTCTGATCCATGCTCTACCATTCTCTGTCCAAACAACGCTTCATATGGCGACATGCCTATGGTTGTGTGAATAGATGTTCGAAGCGCGCAGCTGATTGCGGCCAGATGGACATCCCAGTGCTTCTGATCCTTATCCACATATGATCTAATTGCGGCAAGGATTGACCGATTCACCCTTTCGCTGGCATTTGCCTGAGGCGAATTTGATGAAGTTTTAATGTGTTTAACACCATATAAAGACAGAAATTTGCCAAATGCTTAACTCGTAAATTGTTTGCCGTTGTCTAACATAACTGATTCTGGTACCCTAAACACAGTAAATACTTGGTCATGGAGAAACTTTATAGCTGTTTCAGATGTTGCTTTCCTAAGAGCCTGAATAACTACGAATTTTGTTAGCTGATCTAACATTATTTTTATATGAGTATGTCCATTCTTGGATCGCGGGTATGGGCCAAGAAAATCAATATACAGATGCTGAAAAGGACGCTCGACAAGAAATGGTTTTCCCATTGGGTGACGTAAGACTTGGTTTGCCGCCTTACAGGTTTTTCATACTTCACAATTACCTATAAACTCTTACTTGAGCTGCCATGTTAGGCCAGAAAAATCGTTGGCGAAGTCGATAGAGGGTTTTCGCTGTACCACCATGTGAGGCACGTGGTGGCTGATGAGCTAAGGATATCAGATGGTCAGTTAGCAAAGATGGAATCCACAATTTCCACACTAAATCATCCTCGAGAGGATTTCCTGTGCAATGATTAACCTTCTTATACACGAAATTGTCCGAGACAAGGAGGTCAGGTAGCTGATTCTTATACTTTTCGATGTTGTCAATGATCTTTACATATTCCTCAGAACGAAAACTGGGACCTGCAAGATCTATATGCAGCACATCGGAAGGATCATCATTCGACAGAGCGTCTAGGTGTACTGCATCGGCGGCATACACTCTGGACAGTGCGTCTGGCACGACATGCTGCGAACCCTTTCGATACTCAATGTCGAAATCAAATCCTTGTAGTTTTAAACTCCACCGAGCCAATCGCCCGCTGAGATCCTTTTGACTCATCAGCCACTTCAGACTAGCGTGGTCTGTTATAACTTTGAAATTCTGACCTTCCACGTAAGCACGAAACTTTTTTATTCCCATTACAGCGGCTAAGCATTCTTGCTCAGTCACGCTGTTATTACGTTGAGCTGTATTTAATTTGTGAGAATAAAAGTATATAGGACGTTCATTACCTTCTTCATCTTTCTGACACAAAACACATCCGATTCCAGAAGCAGAAGCATCACATAAGATGATAAATTGTTTTTGGAAGTCAGGATGGACTAGAACAGGAGCAGTTGTTAGCATCTCTTTGATTTTGTTAAACGATGTTAAGGCGTTTTCATCGAACTCAAATTTCTTTTCTTTTTTCAGTGTATTCGTAATAGGTGTTGCCAGAGTTGAATAATCTCAAACGAATCGCCTATACCATCCTAACATTCCAAGAAACCTACGCACCTGACGCTGGTTTTTGGAATAGAGAAATCCTGAATAGCGGAAATCTTTTCCGGATCAACTTTTAAACAACCTTCACTAACTACATACCCCAGATACTTAAGCTCTTTAAAACAGAACTTCGATTTCTGAACATTGATAGAAAGTCCAGCAGCTTGTAGTCTTTTTGCAATTGTGGTCAACATTTGCAAATGCTCTTCAAAGGTGCGAGAAATTATCAGCAGATCATCCAGGTAAACAAATACCTTTTCTCTCAATTCATGTGGCACCACTTTGTCCATCAGTCTGCACATACGCCGTGGCGCATTACAAAGACCGAAGGGCATAACCTTAAATTGGTAAAGTGGTCTGCCTGGAACCGTAAATGCCGTCTTTTCCCTTGACGTGTGCTCCAGCGGTATTTCCCAAAAGGCATCCTTCAGATCCACACTAGATATGTAGTGTGTATCTGAAAGACGTCCAAGCAAACCCTCTATATGAGGAAGAGGATACGCATCTTTCTTCGTGACCTGATTCACTTTTCGGTAGTCTAGGCACAACCGATTTTTACCTGGTTTACGTACCAAAACCACCGGAGAGCTCCATGCACTATGGCTCTCTTCGATTATACCCATAGCTATCATACGATCCAATTCCTCATAAAGAAGTTTCTGCACCGCTGGAGACACAGGATAGTGTCGTTGTTTGATTGGTTCAGCATTTCCGGTTTCAATAACATGTTCCTCTAGCATTGTCCTTCCTAAACCAACAGTGGCAAAAGGTGGAAACCTACATATGGTTGCTTTTAGTTTAAGGGACTGATCTGCTGGCAACTTGTGAGCAACTAATGTATCTGTTGAGACTGGTGAAATCTCAGATACTAAATTAGGGGCGATGTTAAAAGCCTTCCAGAAGTCAATTCCTAAATACAAAACCTGCTGTAAAGTGGGAACAACAAACATCTGGAGATCTTTTGTTTCACCTTGGTAGCTGATGTTGGCCACAAATTTTCCTTTAATTGGTTGATGTTTACCGTCCGCCGTTTTCACATTGGACTCAAAAATTGATATTGGAATATTGTGTTTACGAAGAGACTCTAATCCACCCAATTCTAGACAACTTATGCTGGCACCACTATCAAGCAATCCCAACATCGACTCTCCAAACAAGTTTACGCTGGCATATGGACGATGATCATTTGATGTGCATAAGGTTGATTCCTCAACCGATCTATGGTCTTCTCTTCCTCTTCTTGACATCTCTCGAACTCTAAGAATTCTTCGAAATTCTGTCAAACTTATTTCCGAAAATTCGATTTTGAGAAACTGTCTGAGCAATATATTGTGACAATGTCATTTTCTGTATTTCATCGCCATAAGGCCTATATTTTGAGGATATTAATTTAAAGGATGGGGTGGGATAGGGTATTCAACGATCCGCATAGCGGATTGTAGCCTCTCATAGGTTTTTTTTTTAAATTCTGACCTGCTTAAGCAGTAATATACACATCGACCTAAAAGATCTATTGTGCTTGCCGTCAGATGCTTTTTAGGTTAGTAGCGCTTCTACTTTCCTAATGTAGCTGATAATACTTTCAGCCGAAGATTTCCTCAGTTCTTCGGGACTTAAAAATTCCCTGAAGAAAGATTCCCTTCTCATACCGTAAAGGGCCGGGCATTCATATATGATATGCTCGGCTGTTTCGTCTTCTTCTATATATAGTCTGCACTCCGGTGAGTCGACTAGACGCATTTTGTTAAGGTGATATCGCAGACCGTGATGACCAGTTAGGTAGCCTACTAAGTTTTTGATATCGTGCCTGCGAAGATTTAGTATCTTGTTGGCTTCTGATTTGAAGGGCTGAATAGCTCTTTTGGCCTGTCTTAGGCCTGGGATGTTTCCCCAGTATGAAACACATCTGTTTTGTTCCCAGTTTTTTATGACTAGATTTTTGGCTGATTTGGGGATTGCACAGAAGGGTTCAGGTCCAATGAAGGGGGTTTCCGAACCTTTTCTGGCTAGTTCATCAGCTTTTTCGTTACCTTCAACTCCCTTATGTCCGGGGACCCACCATAGTTTGGTTTTGTTCCTGGAACTGAGTGTTTGGAGGGAGTTGAAGCAGTGTAGTACTGATTTGGAGTCAATGATGTGTGAGCTAAGGGCTTTTATAGCTGCTTGACTGTCCGTGAATATATGGATATTTGCGCCTTTAATACCTGAGTTGTGTATTAGGTTTGCGCATTCTTTTATGGCAAGGAGCTCAGCTTGGAATACACTAGGGCTTTTTCCCATAGGTATTGAGATGTTTTTATTTGGTCCATGTATGCCAGCTCCTACCCCTGAGTCCATTTTAGAACCATCTGTATACCACTTTAGGCCGTTTAGGCAGTTTGGTGGGTTGTTGCTACACCATGCTTCTCTGGTTGTGATCTCCGTTGAAAATCTTTTGTCGAAGCATAGTGTCTTTGGTAAGCGGTCTGCAACCGCACAGATCATGTCAAGTTCTGGAAGTTCGGATAGAAGTTCAATTAGTTTTAGATGTTCACTAATGTTTAATTCTTCCGCTTGTGTCAAACTTGCTGAGCTGCGAATTGCCACTTTTTTTATATAAATGTGGAGGGGTGTTAGTCCTATTAAGGCTTCCATAGCCGCCGTGGGACAGGTACGTATAGCTCCGGTAATGCCCAGACAGGCAAGCCATTGTACCTTGTTTAATTAATTTATAGTTGTTTTTTGGGTGACTTTGTTCCACCATACTATTGAAGCGTATGTTATAATGGGCCTGACCATGATCGTGTAGATCCAGTGTGTGGTCTTTGGAGAGATTCCCCAGGTTTTACCATACATGCTTTGGCAAGCCCAGAAAGCTTTGGTTGCTTTTTGAATTTTGTTGTTGATGTGGGAGTTCCAGCTTAGTTTTTTATCGAGGATCACTCCAAGATATTTTACTTCGTTGGAATAGTCAATGTATGTACCATTAATTGAAATTTGGGTAAGACACTCACACAGAGAAAAATCAAAATGGACTGCTTCCGGGAAATTGAAAATTCATGCGGCCTTTATTTGGAAAATTCAGACACCTATTCTTGGAAAATTCCAATTTAATTTTTAAGAGTATTATCTGAATTTTTCAAATGAAATCAAACAAATTAGCAAAGGACGCGGAAGCCGTTCAATGACCATCTTGGTTTTATTGCATACGTATGCGTAATTTGAAGACGCTGATTCGTGCCTATTTAAAGCCCAAAAAGCCTACTCTCGCTCTCTGTTTTGTCGTGAATTGCAACCGCATAAAACCTTTGTCGACGGTATATTGGTGTCACTGTTCCCTCGCGTTTTTTTTTCTGAATAAAGGTATTCGTTTGGTAGTACCTAACTTTAACAAAAAAAATAAAATTAAAATTTCGTTTTACAACGTATCGAAAAGCTACGAAAAAAAAAAGACACTAAATGTGAAGTACTTATATATTATTAAAGATAACCAAAGCGTTTGCTTTACCAAGTGAAAAAACAACAAAAATTACAAAGTAAATCGCGGAAAATAACATTACATTATATTAAGACGCAACGATCCGCACAGCGGATTGTAGCCTTCTCATATGTTTTTTTTTTAGTTTTCTTTCATTCCTACAGCTATATTGATCATAATTAAAAACATATGAGAAGGCTACAATCCGCTGTGCGGATCGTTGAATACCCTATCCCATCCTATCCATAAAACTAAAATCCCCAAAAAAAGGGGGCATGGCTAAAAACACAATGTGGATAAAATAGAAAAAATGATATAGTGACAACAAGTTCTTCAGACTGCTTACAAAACAATTTTGCGGTTCTACAAAAGACAAGGTTTTCTCCTGCATATGTTATGGGGTAGTGTATAAAAATGGTTTTTATATAAAAACGCCCCCAAAAAGTGGGCGTGGGTTGAAATGGTATATAGACGAAATGTTCATATTAATAATGTTAATGATTCTGCATCAAAATTTTTAACTTTCTCTTACAAAGAGAAAGATATTGTTTTCGTGAAAATTTTCGACCTCGAGATTTTGATTGATTCTAACATTACGATGATAGCGGAGCCTAAAAAAGTGGTTTTTGGAATTCCGTCCGTCGGTCCGTCGGTCCGTCGGTCTTTTGTTTGCTTTTAGCCATGTTATTAACGGTACCTGCCATATAAAAATTACACATAACCTCAATTTTCTCGAAAACGGCTCTAACGATTTTGATTAAACTTTATATATACTATAAGCATATTAGTTGCAACAAAACTGCATACCCAGTGTTTGCGAGAAAATCCATATAACGGATTTTGTCATTTAGGCCATATAAAGAAAATTGTTAATTTCTCGCAAACGACTATGTCAAATTGAATGAAATTTAATATATATACTACTATAATAGTTTTAAACAATTCCACAAAATTAGTTCTAGCCCAACTATCACTTAACGGAATTTTCAGTTTTGGCCAATAACGAAAATTAATTATTTTTCATATAGACACCGATTCCTTCAAATTTGTGAGTAAACGTTCGTATAGTCACATATCGACATTTTATATAATTTTTAGCATTAATAATCAAAATGCGCACTATTTGATCTAACACCCAACTCGCTGTGAAAGAGAAAGTTGCGTACGACCCAGTCGTGCACCCACCACTCGTTTTTCGAAAAATTTAAAATTTGACCGAAAACAGTTTTTAATTGAAAAAGCCCCCAAAAAGTGGGCGTGGCAAAAAACTTTATATGGACGAAATATAGATATTAATATTGTCTAAATGTGTTGTTCAGAATTTTTTTTAAAATTCCTTACGGTTTGGTCAAAAACTGAGTTTTTCTTAAAAGGGGGCGTGGCAGTGGGCGGATTTCAAAAATGTTTACACTTGTTCTGTAGGCAGAGGCGAGGATCCTATATACCAAATTTCATTATCCTAGCTCAAAATTAAAGGCCTAAAAATCGGTGACGTACAGACGGATGGACGGACGGACGGACAGACAGACATGGCTTAATCGACTCAGCTAGCGATTCTGAGTCGATCCATATACTTTGAGGTATATGTAGCAAAATTATTTCTCTACGTTACAAACTAAGTATAAAAACTAATATACCCCCCTATGGGATAGGGTATAAAAAAGATCAATTGTACCTGCGATGCTGTGCACAACATCGGAGAGGACAACTACTTAGTTTGGGGTAAGTGACTATTTCACATTTCTTTTATAAACAGGCAGATTTTATTACGAACTATAATTTTTTGTTACTTGATTAATTAAGTGTTTTATTGACAATTTTTTTGTCTATACATAATTTTTTTTTCTTTTTAATCGAATACATATATATTTATGAATACATATGTATATATATATATATATATATATATATATATATATATATATATATATATATATATTTTAAAACAACTTTTATTTTTTAAATTTACAACCCGATTATAATTGATGTCGCTGGCAACCAAACTAAAAACATATGAGAGGCTACAATCCGCTATGCGGATCGTTGAATACCCTATCCCATCCCATCCTTTAAATTAATATCGTCAAAATATAGGCCTTATGGCGATGAAAAACAGAAAATGACATTGTCACAATAAATTGCTCAGACAGTTTCTCAAAATCTTTTGTGGTTCGACAAAAAACAACGTATTTCTATTGCTAATGCCTTGGGATGGGATATACAAATGGTTTTTGTAAGAAAACGCCCCCAAAATGTGGGCGTAGGTGAAAATGATCTATGGACAAAATGTTTGTATTACCATTGCGGAAGTGTTTGCATCAAAATTTTTTTCGAAAGTTTTAAAATTTGGACAAAAAACGTTTTTTTACTAAAAACGCCCCCAAAAAGTGGGCGTGGCAAATAACTTTGTATGGACGTAATATAGATATTAGGATTGTCTAAATATGTTGCTAACACATTTTTTTGAAATTCCTTACGGTTTGGCTTAAAACTACGTTTTTTCTAAAAGGGGGCGTGGCAGTGGGCGGATTTTAAAAATTTTTACACTTGTTTTGGTGACTCGGCCAAGAATCCTATATACCAAATTTCATTATCCTAGCTCAAAATTTAAGGCCCAAAAATCGGTGACGAACAGACAGACGGACGGACGGACACACGGACGGACGGACGGACGGACGGACAGACAGACATGGCTAATTCGACTCAGCTAGCGATTCTGAGTCGATCCATATACTTTGAGGTATATGTAGCAAAATTTTTTCTCTATGTTACAAACTAAGTATCAAAACTAATATACCCCCCTATGGGATAGGGTATAAAGAACACAATCTCCTCTCGAGAAGCCGGAAATACCTCCTTTACCAAATTACAATGAAGTTAGCTGCTCTTTACTTTAAATTGCTTACATGTTCAGCAACTAGATGGCGCTCTCAATGATAAAGCTAGGCTTACATTTTCAAACAGTCGAATATTAAAATGAACATTACAACTTGGTCAATCTGACTACATGATCGACCACGATCATTGCAAGAATTAAACTTAAGGCTACAGAACATTCGACTTAGGATATATTAAATTTACAACAAATTGAACATCATATACTTATATATATAGTCTAGCTAACTTCGTGTTGCCTATTACTGCTAGTGACTCTAACTCCTGTGTTTTCTATTGGTGTAAGCCATTTCCTTATTCGAACGGCCTCCACCACATTGTTGTAAGGTAATTGTGTTAATTGGCAATTATCGATATCAGTTACGACATACCGGTCGTTTGGTAGAACTTTATGTATAACGTAAGGACCCCGATACATTTGAATGAATTTTTTATTCGTTCCGATTGTTGTATCAACATGTTTTATAACCACGAAATCGCCGGCTGCATATACTTTAGCCGGCACACTATGTTTTAAGAACTATTGTTCGTTGTACTCTTGTGACTTCTTTACAGCACTCGAAGCTTTTAACCGAGCAGCAGTGAGGTCACGTTTCATAATAGTCTTATCACTCAAGTACTCTGACAGTTCATCGACAATTGCTCCACGTTGATCTACACCGAAAAGCAAATTACTTCTTGTTTCCTTCGTTGAACTGTGTACTGTGTTATTAATTGCATGCTCCACTTGTGCTACTTTACTGGGCCAGTCAGAGTGACTCACGGTTTCACTCAGTTTACTCAACATTGATTTAATCACTCTATTTACCCGCTCAACCTGTCCATTTGCTTGCGGCGATGCTACAGCGACCTTTACGTGTTCGACATTGTTCCTAAGTAGGTAGTCACCGAATTCTAAAGAAGTGAAACAAGAACCGCGGTCCGAAATAATTCGTCTTGGTCGACTATAACAACTAAAGTATTTGTCCAAAGAAGCGCATACTTCTTTCGTGCTAGTCGAATTCACTGGGTACAGGCGTACAAATTCAGTAAATGCATCGATAACAACTAGGATGTGCTTTCGTTTAGAAGCTATAGCCGGCAATAATGGTCCAAAATGTTCAATATGCACTGTATCAAATGGTACAGGTTTTTTCGGGATACTGTGCATATTATGGTCATTTGACCTGGCGGGTACCGAGTACATTATGCATTTAATGCAATTTTTTATAAACCTCTCAATTTTGTTCTTCATGTTAGGGAACCAATAGTTTTTCTTGATTTTGTGGTGACATTTATCAACCCCTAAATGACCAATCTTTTCGTGAACCATACGTTTTACATTATCCTGCATTTCATCAGGAACGTAAAGTAACAGTAGGTTTGAATCTCTTGAATCTCGTTTACGGAACACCAATCCATCTTGCAATTCATAGTGTTGAAGTGTCTTGAATGTGCCACTTGAATGTAAAAGTCTACTTCGTCGCCACTAAGAGCGGCAATCACGTTACATCGACTTAATGCATCCACGTGGCCCATGGAGGCGCCACTTCGGTGTTGTACTGAGTAGTCATAGTTTTCCAGTTCTAATGCCCATCTAGCAATTCTGGGGTTTACCTGTTTATACCCTATCCCATAGGGGGGTATATTAGTTTTGACATTATGTTTGTAACATAGAGAAATAATTTCGATACATATACTTCAAAGTATATGGATCGATTCAGAATCGCTAGCTGAGTCGATTAAGCCATGTCTGTCTGTCCGTCCGTCCGTCCGTCTGTGTGTCACCGATTTTTGGGCCTTAAATTTTGAGCAAGAGTATTGAAATTTGGTATATAGACTCTCTGGCCGACGAAGCAGAACAAGTGTAAAAATTTTTGAAATCCGCCCACTGCCACGCCCCCTTTTAATATAAATTCAGTTTTTGGCCAAACCATAAGGAATTTCAAAAGAGTGTCTGAGTAGCATATTTAGAGAATCGTAATATCTATATTTCGTCGATACAAAGTTTTTTGCCACGCCCACTTTTTGGGGGCGTTTTCTATAAAAAACCTTTTTTGGCCAAATTTGGAAATTTTCGAAAAAAATTTTGATGCAAAATAATTGGTAGTATTAATATGAACATTTCGTCAGTAGACCATTTTAACCCACGCCCACTTTTTGGGGGTGTTTTCTTACAAAAACCATTTGTATGCCCTACCCCAAGGCATATGCAATACAAAAACGTGGTTTTTTGTCGAACCATAAAAGAATTTGATAATCCTTCGGAACAGTATGTTGTAACAAAGTCATTTTCAATACTTTATGACCATAAAAACCATATTTTGGGGATATCAATTTTAAGGATGGGATGGGATAGGGTATTAAACGATCCGCACAGCGGATTGTAGCCTTCTCATATGTTTTTTACCTAAAGTAAGTGTTAATGAGTTGAAGTCAGTGATAATCCTGAATGGTATACCCTCCAGGTAAACTCGAAAACGTCGCAAAGAGTAAATTATAGCTAATGTTTCTAACTCAAAACTATGATATTTGGCCTCAGCTGCAGTAGTAGTCTTAGAAAAATAAGCAACTGGGTGAAACTTCCCATCTTCTTGACGCTGCATTAGTGCTGAGCCAAACCCATGGCTGCTGGCATCACAATGCAACTCAGTTTCCTTTTCAGGGTTGTACACAGCCAACAATGGGGCTGACACTAAATTATCACGAAGTGGTCCGAATGCGTTAACGCATTCGCTGGTAAAATCATACCTAACTTCCTTGCGCATCAGATCTAATAGTGGTTTGGCTATCTTTGAAAACGAAGGCACGAAACGGCGGAAATACGAAAATAAACCCAAACACCTTTGTAATTCATTTTGATTCTTCGGCATAGGGTATTGTTTTATACTCTGTATATGAGCATCCGTTAACCGTATCCCTGAAGCATTCACTGAATAACCCAAATACTCAATTTCGTCGTAGCAAAACTTGCACTTATTCATTCTAAGTTCGAGTCCCTTTTCATAAATTCGGCGTAACACTTCAACTAGTATGTCCAAGTGTGATTCAAAATCAGATGTGGCAATTAGAATATCATCTAAGTAGATGGTTAGTTTGCCAGCTTCTATTAAATCCTGAAATATTTCGTTCAAGAAACGTTGGAAAACTGCAGGCGCATTTTTCAGGCCAGATGGCATTTTTAAATACTCATACTGCCCATCCGTCGTCACGAAAGAAGTGAATGGTACTGAGTCTTTATGTATGTTAACTTGGTTGAAGCCATCTTTTAAGTCAAGCAACGTAAACCAGCGTTTGCCTCCTAAAAACTCGATGCAGTAATCTATTAATTGCAACGGGAAATTGTCCCGAACAGTCTTCTTGTTAAGTGTGTAATAGGTAGAACAGAGGGATATAGAGGGCGTTGGGAGCAGAAAGTGGAAAGGAGATGATGATGTGGATGGGACTTAAGGATGGGACAGAATGGGAATGGGATGACAGCTGTCAAGTGCGAAGACACGGCACGCTTGCGATGCTCGACTCAGCTCGCCGGATGGGAGGGCTCTTGTCATCGCACACAACAATACCTACTACACCACATAAAACGTGCCAAAACCAAGACAAAAACATATGAGAGGCTACAATCCGCTATGCGGATCGTTGAATACCCTATCCCATGCCATCCTTTAAATTAATATCCTCAAAATATAGGCTTTATGGCGATGAAATACAGAAAATGACATTGTCACAATATATTGCTCAGACAGTTTCTCAAAATCTTTTGTGGTTCGACAAAAAACAACGTATTTCTATTGCTAATGCCTTGGGATGGGGTATACAAATGGTTTTTGTAAGAAAACGCCCCCAAAATGTGGGCGTAGGTGAAAATGATCTATAGACAAAATGTTTATATTACCATTGCGGAAGTATTTGCATCAAAAATTTTTTCGAAAGCTTTAAAATTTGGACAAAAAGCGTTTTTTACTAAAAACGCCCCCAAAAAGTGGGCATGGCAAAAAACTTTGTATGAACGAAATATAGATATTAGGATTATCTAAATATACTGCTCAGACACTTTTTTGAAATTCCTTACGGTTTGGCCAAAAAATAAGTTTTTCTAAAAAGGGGGCGTGGCAGTGGGCGGATTTCAAAAATTTTTACACTTGTTCTGGTGACTCGCACAAGGATCCTATATACCAAATTTCATTATCCTAGCACAAAATTTAAGGCCCAAAAATCGGTGACGAACAGACAGACGGACGGACGGACGGACGGACAGACAGACATGGCTAATTCGACTCAGCTAGCGATTCTGAGTCGATCCATATACTTTGAGGTATATGTAGCAAAATTATTTCTCTATGTTACAAACTATGTATCAAAACTAATATACCCCCCTATGGGATAGGGTATAAACACAAACCACCTTGGCTTACCTCCACAAACGCGGACGGACGGTCACCACACCTCGGGCGCTGATGGTGAAATTCAGCGGGCCAATTTTCCCACCCAACCTGGAAGTTCGGCGGCCATTTTGGAACTTCCCCAAATTTAGCAGGTATCGTCGTCAGCTCAGTCCATCTCCACCGGATTTAGCAACCTAAACACCCCTAAAAATATGCTTACCAAGCCATTATGGGCTTAAATCAACATGAGTCAACAAACAAAACAAAAACACAGTCGCTTCAACATTGTGCAGAGCGTTCTTTATTTTTTATATATATATATATATATATGAATGAAAACATAAATAACTATAAATAACAAAAAAAAATATAATTAAACAACAAAAAAAATGCAATAAACTAGTAATAAATTAAATAAATAACAATTAAATTAAACAAAAAAAAAACTATTATAAATAAATTAAGCAAATGATCAAAAAAAAATATATTTTAATAAATAACAAATGAATATTACATAAACATTACGAAATTAATTAAAACTACAAAAAAAAATTATATATAAAAAAAGGTGAAATAAACAAGCAAAATCAAAATAAATAAATAAATAATAATTACAAAAAGAATAAATAACAAAAAATATAATAAATAAATTAACTTAAAACTAGATATTAAATAAATAAATAACATATAACAATAAGCAACTATATTTTGAAACCAAAACAGGTAAACTAAATTTTGCGCCACCCTATTCGGCGTAATTGAGGTCTTACTTTTTGCCTCCGCGACTTAAATCTCAAAAATTTACCCTACCTATATTGAGCTCTATATAGGCGTTGAGCGATTACTTCGCATACACCAATTAAACAACAAAAACTATAACGCAAAACTTATACCCGAACAATGATTAAATGTTTGTAACTAAAAATATAAAACAGAAAATTATAAGGAACGCTTGCACACACTTAAATTATTAACAAAAAAAAATATTTAACCAACAAAAAAATTGTTTAACAAAAAAAAAATTCTTAATAACTAAATGGAGTTCTCCTACGACATCTTGTTCTTTGTGTGTTCTAGTGTATTAATATTTGTGTGCTTGATGTATATTTTTTTTTTGTGCTTTGTGTGTAATTGTGGGTGCAAATTGTCTACGTGGATTTTGGTTTTGTAATATCGTTGTGTTTAAATTTTTTATATAGGGTTTACTTTGGTAGAACACCCTTTTTTTTTTGAAGCGTACAATTATTTGTAGTATTGTTGTAAGTTTAATTCTTTTTTATTTTTTTGTGTAGGTTTTAATTTTTGTTTTATGCTTTTTAATTTGTATAGAAAATTTTTTTTTCATACAAAGAATTCGACGAGTACTATAAGTACTATTTTTGTTTTATTGCCTTTGTTTTTTTTTTTTTTAAAGAACAAAAGAACAAATGGATATTTTTTTTTTTTGACGATGCACACGTTAATTTGCACAACTAACAATACAAAGACACACACACACCACACACCAGTTCGGCAAACGGTCACGCCGTTAACTTTTTCGGATGGCGATCACAATTTCTTTGTGATCGCCGATGATTTATTTCCTACACAAAACTCCAATTTAGTTAACACGTTTATTTATCTTTTGTTACAAAACTTACCCCTTCAAAACACTGATTTTACTACAATAAATTAATTTAATTTTTACACGTTCTTTGGTTTTTTTTTATTTTCCTTATTTAAATTTATCTGGTTTCGACTTGTGGTAACTTTAGCACTTCGAACACAATTAAAACCTTCATCAGTGACCCTAATATGCAGAACCCTCTTTTCGAATTTCTCTCCTTCTTCAGCAAACCTTCTAAGGTCCCTTCCTCTCATCGTTATCATATCACTGATTATCTCCTCTCTCATGCGCCACCTAGGAATTACTCTCTAGCTATTAATTATTTCCCTTGCTGGCAACGCCTGTCATTGAAATTTCCTCTGGGGAAATTTCGCAATGGGGTTAGCTGTCATAGTCATACTGACCAGCGTTACCAGATTTAGCAGTTTCCTGCGATTTTAGCAGTTTTTGATCGTGAAAATGACCTGCAGCAGTTTTTTTTAGCATTTTCTTAAATTTTAGCATTTTTTGGCAGTTTTCAAACAAAAAAAAATTAAACATGTTTTTAATTGTTTGGGCGACAGTAAACACGAATACACGATCGTCTTCAAGAAAAATTATTCCAAAGAAGAAATACGCAGTTAGGGTCAGAAAGCAAACAAAGTAAACACAGCTGTTTATGTGTGGTGTCGTTGTGGTGGATACCTATTGATGTAACTGTGTAGCATTTCCAAATGGAAAGGGTGCAGTTAGTTATTATATTATTTACATAGGCATTGCTTGGACAACGACACTCAATCCAAATTGTGTATTTATTAAATACGTACGTCACTCGATTGCTCTAGCTTTCAGTAAGAAATTGCCAAAATCCATTGAGCAATTGGTCAAAACATACTTTTCTCAAAGTAGTAAAAGCCAACGAGAATTTTTAGAATTCCAAGAGTTTTTTTTGAAACTCATTAAGACATTAGATGCCTAAGACATTAGATGCCTATCGCTACATGCTTGCGTCAATCAAAATATAGAACAACGGAGTGCATTAAAAATGTGAATATTTAACAACAAATTCTGTCCCAAACGAATTTATTTTTAATAGTTTGAATGACAGTATAATAATACTTTTTATGCTATGGACTACAATTTCCTATGGTAAACAAATTCAACCTTATATTTCAAAGCGATTATGCTTATGTATCCAACAATAACTAAATTTGCAGTATTTAAGCTTACTGGCATCTAATACTGCTTGTGAAACAATAAGGGTATTCATGCAACATCGTAATTTTATCACGTGCGAAAGATTATAACTTTACGAATTACGACGACGTTTCATGAACGACCCTAAGACATCATCACTAAATAATGCGGTAACCCACAGAATTTAATCTCATTTTAGTAATTTATTTATTGATAGAATTTTGTTCTTATTGTTGTCTTTCCGTTCTCGATAATTTGTTTCAGTTTAGCGCATACTTTTGTTGTGTGATAGTGACTGATTAAATGTCAATTCAATTCAAAATACTACAACATTTACCACCTCAGTTTACGCACCCAATTCCTGTGACAAAATTCCGATATTGTTAGAAAAGATTTCCCATTCAAAATTTGACAGTTCATTATCACGTCGTTATTTTATCACGTTTACAACGTTTACGACAACTTTCCGATGTTGCATGAATACCCCTAATATTTTCGCAGGTAAATTCGTTAAAAACTAAAAACCGTAATCGCTTCAGTAACGAAAATGTTGCTTTACAAGTAAAGCAGGGGGTTTCTTAAGGTGAAGGCTGTTATAACTTTGTTCCAACAAATAAAATGGAAACTTTAATAAATTCAAAAATTCTCTATAAAGATTCCGAACGATTTAATTTAATAACTTTGTACATATTAAAATTTAAAAATTTTCATCTTTTATAAATTATCATCTTATATAATAACAAATGTAACTGTATATATGTATTTTTTGAACTAAAAAAACGTATTTCTCAAGGAAAAATCGATCGCAGTTTTTTTAGCATTTTTTTACATGTTCGTCTAGCAGGTTTTGCAGTTTTTCGTCCTAGCTTTAGCAGGTTTAAAAAATTTTATCTGGTAACGCTGATACTGACATCAACAAAAGGAACAGATACCGGAGTGGGAGGTAAACAACAGACACAAGTAGGTTTTATTTAAAAGAGATATTAATTTTTTTTTATTTCTACATTAATTTTTCTTACAGGTGAACGTAACAAAATCTGTACATGACGGAGTTATACGGACGATGTGGACAGAAAACCGGACACCTGTGATAAACGTGGTGAAGTACCAACGCTATGAGCCGGGCAATCTTCATGTTACTCACATACATAGTGCATGGAATTAATTATCTGTGTGTGTTTTGTATTGCACTCCTTATGGTGGGGTTTTCTAGAATCAGAAAGTGTTTCGTTTCGGTGGTAATTGATAATCAATAACACTGACGCATAAAAACTCAATATTAAAACTATCACTGTGAACAAAATTACATAGGTACAATAATAAATAAATAAATAATAAGTAAATGTGAAAGTGAATAAATTTATGAAAAATTTGACAATAAGTATATAGAATAAATAACATGCATATCACAGTGTTTTATAAATAAATAAATAATACTTAGATCTAATATCAATAAACCTAACATGAAGTTGGACATACTTTACACTTCTTTCCCGTGAGATTTTCCAACTCGTACATATTTTTCCCGATTGCTTTTGTTATTCGACACTTAATATATTTTAGGCAAAGTTTTGAGGCGAGATACTTTGAAGTGTTACTAAGCACAAAGTTCCGTCGGAAAACCTCTTGTCCGGGTATAAATCGTACCTTTCGTGTTCTCACATTATAGATTTTTGCACTTTTTTCATTTGCCCTTTTAATGTTTGCTTTTATTTTCTCCCGCAGGCACTGCAATCGAGTTTGTCTGGAGAGCGTCAACAGTTCACCATCTTCAACAGCGTTAAGGCGTCTCGCTAGTTCATAGCAACTTCCATGTGTCATCATATTAATTCCATATAGGGCAAAATATGGTGACACACCGATTGAACTATGGACTGAGCTTCTCAACGCACAAGCTATATCACTTAGATGAAGATCCCAGTTACGTTGGTCTTCTTTAAGGTATGCTCGAATCGCTGCTAGAAGCGTTCTGTTAACCGTACTTTGTGAGAAGGTTCTGGAAGTCTTTGGCCAGAAACTGCTCACTGTACTCTGAAAAAGAAGACGGTGAAATTTAACATGACTGAAGAGGCTGTAAAAGCACTTAGCGACTTAAAAACATCATTAACTACAGCACCAGTACTCACCCATCCCGATTTTAGCCGCAGATTCTATATCCAATGTGATGCGTCCGACTTAGGTATAGGGGCAGTCTTATTCCAAATAACTGATGCAAAAGAAGAAACACCGATTGCGTACTTCTCTCAGAAATTAAATTCTTGTCAACGCAACTATAGCGTGACAGAAAAAGAGTGTTTGGCTGCAGTGATGGCCGTACAAAAGTTCCGCCCGTATGTGGAAGGCATGGTATTCACCATCATCACCGACCATTCCAGCTTACGATGGTTAATGGGACTTAAAGACTTGAGCGGTCGGCTGGCAAGATGGAGCCTTAAACTGCAAGCCTACACCTTCGATATTGAACATCGAAAAGGGTCTCTGAATGTTGTGCCTGACACATTGTCCCGTGTTTTTGTTGACAGTTTTCTAGTGAATTTAAGTCAGCTGAGTACCTGGAACTGATTAACACCATTCAAGATCATCCAGATGAACTACCAGACCTGAAAATAGAGGAAGACCTTGTGTATAAGCGGTCGCTGCCACCAAGCGAAGACGAGTCCACGGTTGAACATACCTGGAGGTTATGGATTCCGTCGGGTCTCACAGAGGAGTTGATCTCTCGCGCCCATGATCCGCCGAAGGCGTCGCATGGCGGTATTGCCAAGACTTTGCACAGGGTTCGCCAATTTTTCTACTGGCCAGGTATGACCATCCAAATTCGTCGATACGTGTCAAACTGTGTTACATGTAAACAGTGTAAACCGTCGAACGCCCCCGTGGTCGTCGCGTTCCTCACACCGTTTTCCGGGTTACATTTACGACATTTAGTTGAAATGACCCCCTCGTTACCACATCGATAGCAAAACAGTTTTCTTTCGGCCTCACATTCCATGAACGTGTGACCTTCTAACCTGCAGTTCCAACACTTAACAACCCTGGGTTCTGCAGGTTTTCTCCCCAGGTGTGGATGGACATGGTTAAAGTGCATCGCAGCAATTTGTTCCTGTGGACACATACTGTCTTCGAGATACTGCACTTCATGAGCGTATCTCGGAACAGGTTTTTGTTGCCTTGCAGATTCCTTGCTTGGAAATGCATTTTCAGCATCCTTGCAAGCGAATCTCAGTTGGTCCAGCGTAAATATTGGCATGGGATATACCAACGTGCCTATACCTGGATGGAGATTTCTTTTTACCATTTTCACCAACTCAAACTCCGGGGTCTGTACTGTCATTTGTGATCTGAGCCTGTCGATCACCGCGAAGTACTGATCACACGACTCCCAGGTACCTTGTCTCCGATCCATTATATCCCGCATTAGCTCAAAGTCGGACTTTGAATTGCGAAACTGTCGCATAAGCGCGTCTCGAAGCATTGGCCAATCCGGGCGATAATTGGATCGTTGGAACTGCCAATACCATTCGTAGGCGGTACCTGAGAGCAGGATATGGAAATCGCGCAAGACCTCAGACCACGGACACTCGTATTGGCGTTGGAGCGTCTCCAACCGAAAGATAAAATCCTCCACTGTAAGCGAATCCGGCTTTCCTTCAAATTGAATACCCCACTTGTCAATTTTTATGGGACCTCGAACCCTTGGCTGTGAATTCGGGTGATGGGCATACAGTGGAGGACTTTGATACATACCCGGAGTGTGGCTGATATTTCGTTGAGGCATGTACGGATGTTGGTATACCCCGTTGCTTTCTCTTGGATCCCGTGTATCCACCGGAGCAAACGGCCTAGACGTTGGATCCAACTGGGATCGATGGCTTCTCAAAGGTGGCAAGGCTTGTCCCTGTTCCGAGATTAACTCAGGCCGTTGTGGAGGAACATTTACCTGCGGTTCACTAATCGGGCGAATAACATTGTTTATTTCTTTCATGAACCCCATAAAACTGTTTTGCATTTCCCGTTTCAAGCTTTCAGAAATTTCATCCCTCAACGAATCTCTATATGATGAGAAGGCGCTAGCTACAGCAAGGTTGATAGAAGATGTTAATTCAGATGGAAGAATTGGATTAGACTGTGGTTCAGCATTACCATGGGCACTTGAGTTCTGGATTTCTATTTGATCAACGATAGATTGAACGCTAAGGGTTTGGGTACTTAAATTTGTCTCACCTACTTGGGTAAGGCTACTGAAGGAAGGAGGAGTTATGGAATCCATGGATCCGCTTTGATTTTGTTCTAAAGAAGGTGGGGGGAATTGGTACTGACTGGCTGCTGTTGATGGTTTGAGATTGTGGTTCCCTTGTGGACTGTGCTGTACCTTAGGTATAGTACCAGTAGTAGTGACAGACCGCGTCTGAATTCTATTTTCGTCGAATATGTTAGTTCGTAGCTGTTTCTGATTAATTTTGTTTTTTTCAGGTACGTTCGACATTTTGGACGCAAGTGAGACACAATAAGGACGTACGATGAAAAATAAAGGTAAGTAGACAAAAATTTGAATATAACAAAAAAAAATGTTTATGATATAAGGTTATATTTTAAGTAATTATATAATATAGTAGATAAAGTATTTGTTTACGATTTTGTATATAGTTATATCGTGTGTGAGGGTGTGTGTTTTGTAACAACTTATTTGTATAATGATATTGAATTTTGATCAGATGAATACTTTTTTAATAAAATAAAGAATAAATAAAGAAAAATAAATAATATATACAACTATTGTGTTATTTTTGTTTGTTTGTATGTTTTTAATCTTCATGTAAGGGGTGTCTTCGGCAGCTTTTCTCGGCGGTTGCGATGGTTTTTGCTCCGACGACGATACTTCAGACGAATGAAAGCGGACGGACAATTTTGTAGATCTGTTGGTGTGGCGAATACTTAACATATACAGACTAAGACACACAAGGTTTGCTTCATTTCACGTTCCCGCAATTCCAGTCTAGCCTAGGGGGCTTTTGCTGGAAGACTTGGAACAATCTAATCAGCACATTAACTAAAGAAGGAAAATAAAGACGGAACAGAGCAACATGCTATGACTCTAGACATCAAACATGGACACTGTAACCGTGAATACGAAAGACAATTGAAAATGAAGATTGAAATTTGAGGACAGGAAAGTAAAATGTCACACTAAAAGAGATAGAAAGATAGGAATTACAAGGACTAAGAAAGGTTTCAATTGTTGTCGTTGTCATCATCAATGTCACTCGTCGCAATTCATATGGATTGTCAACAGACTTTCCAATTGAAGACTTACGAGTTCATTGATGGTGACAACAAGAACAATTTGGACAATTACTAGTACGAACATTTGACAAAACAACGTTGGTCGCCATTTGTAATAGGTAGAACAGAGGGATATAGAGGGCGTTGGGAGCAGAAAGTGGAAAGGAGATGATGATGTGGGTGAGACTTAAGGATGGGACAGAATGGGAATGGGATGACAGCTGTCAAGTGCGAAGACACGGCACGCTTGCGATGCTCGACTCAGCTCGCCGGATGGGAGGGCTCTTGTCATCGCACACAACAATACCTACCACACCACATAAAACGTGCCAAAACCAAGACAAAAACACAAACCACCTTGGCTTACCTCCACAAACGCAGACGGACGGTCACCACACCTCGGGCGCTGATGGTGAAATTCAGCGGGCCAATTTTCCCACCCAACCTGGAAGTTCGGCGGCCATTTTGGAACTTCCCCAAATTTAGCAGGTATCGTCGTCAGCTCAGTCCATCTCCACCGGATTTAGCAACCTAAACACCCCTAAAAATATGCTTACCAAGCCATTATGGGCTTAAATCAACATGAGTCAACAAACAAAACAAAAACACAGTCGCTTCAACATTGTGCAGAGCGTTCTTTATTTTTTATATATATATATATATATATATGAATGAAAACATAAATAACTATAAATAACAAAAAAAAATATAATTAAACAACAAAAAAAATGCAATAAACTAGTAATAAATTAAATAAATAACAATTAAATTAAACAAAAAAAAACTATTATAAATAAATTAAGCAAATGATCAAAAAAAAATATATTTAAATAAATAACAAATGAATATTACATAAACATTACGAAATTAATTAAAACTACAAAAAAAATTATATATAAAAAAAAGGTGAAATAAACAAGCAAAATCAAAATAAATAAATAAATAATAATTACAAAAAGAATAAATAACAAAAAATATAATAAATAAATTAACTTAAAACTAGATATTAAATAAATAAATAACATATAACAATAAGCAACTATATTTTGAAACCAAAACAGGTAAACTAAATTTTGCGCCACCCTATTCGGCGTAATTGAGGTCTTACTTTTTGCCTCCGCGAATTAAATCTCAAAAATTTACCCTACCTATATTGAGCTCTATATAGGCGTTGAGCGATTACCTCGCATACACCAATTAAACAACAAAAACTATAACGCAAAACTTATAACCGAACAATGATTAAATGTTTGTAACTAAAAATATAAAACAGAAAATTATAAGGAACGCTTGCACACACTTAAATTATTAACAAAAAAAAATATTTAACCAACAAAAAAATTGTTTAACAAAAAAAAAATTCTTAATAACTAAATGGAGTTCTCCTACGACATCTTGTTCTTTGTGTGTTCTAGTGTATTAATATTTGTGTGCTTGATGTATATTTTTTTTTGTGCTTTGTGTGTAATTGTGGGTGCAAATTGTCTACGTGGATTTTGGTTTTGTAATATCGTTGTGTTTAAATTTTTTATATAGGGTTTACTTTGGTAGAACACCCTTTTTTTTTTTTGAAGCGTACAATTATTTGTAGTATTGTTGTAAGTTTAATTCTTTTTTATTTTTTTGTGTAGGTTTTAATTTTTGTTTTATGCTTTTTAATTTGTATAGAAAATTTTTTTTTCATACAAAGAATTCGACGAGTACTATAAGTACTATTTTTGTTTTATTGCCTTTGTTTTTTTTTTTTTTAAAGAACAAAAGAACAAATGGATATTTTTTTTTTTGACGATGCACACGTTAATTTGCACAACTAACAATACAAAGACACACACACACCACACACCAGTTCGGCAAACGGTCACGCCGTTAACTTTTTCGGATGGCGATCACAATTTCTTTGTGATCGCCGATGATTTATTTCCTACACAAAACTCCAATTTAGTTAACACGTTTATTTATCTTTTGTTACAAAACTTACCCCTTCAAAACACTGATTTTACTACAATAAATTAATTTAATTTTTACACGTTCTTTGGTTTTTTTTTATTTTCCTTATTTAAATTTATCTGGTTTCGACTTGTGGTAACTTTAGCACTTCGAACACAATTAAAACCTTCATCAGTGACCCTAATATGCAGAACCCTCTTTTCGAATTTCTCTCCTTCTTCAGCAAACCTTCTAAGGTCCCTTCCTCTCATCGTTATCATATCGCTGATTATCTCCTCTCTCATGCGCCACCTAGGAATTACTCTCTAGCTATTAATTATTTCCCTTGCTGGCAACGCCTGTCATTGAAATTTCCTCTGGGGAAATTTCGCAATGGGGTTAGCTGTCATAGTCATACTGACATCAACAAAAGGAACAGATACCGGAGTGGGAGGTAAACAACAGACACAAGTAGGTTTTATATAAAAGAGATATTAATTTTTTTTTATTTCTACATTAATTTTTCTTACAGGTGAACGTAACAAGTGCGCGATAGTCGATGCATAAGCGTAAACTACCATTTTTTTTCTTAACTAACACTACCTGTGAGGCATACGGGGATTTACTATGTTGGATTATTTTCCTATCTAACATATCATTGATTTTGTTTCGAATTTCCCTTCTCTCAAACACTGATAACGATCTTGGGGGACAATGAAAAGGTGTATCGTCGGTTAAATTTATTTTCATCTGGTACTCGTGTGGCCTACGCTCAATATCGGTCGGTTCCAAGTAATTGGAGTCTATAATGAATCTTACTGAGTTATTTCTACACTCATCTAAACGCGGACAAATATCGACTTCAGCCTGCGGTTCACTCACATCAATCGCACAAATTTCTGAAATGAATTTAACATCACAGTGTTCCGGCTGTGGATCAACAATCGGCGACCTCGTGACATCATACTCGTTTACTTCATTCGTCGGAATTGACAGCGGGGTTATCGGGGAATTAGAGTCACTAACAGTATCTACATTATTTAAGTTATACGCATCTTGATTAACAAATTGTTTTTCATTTAATAGAAAATTACTTTGATTTGACATATCATTCACATTTTTTTGTTTTCGATATTTACTCAAGTGAATATTGAATATTCTTAAAAAATTTCGTCCCAAAATTAATGGTAGTGTCATCGCGTTATCTGGAAGAACCCAAAGATATATTTTCTTCGTTTCATTTAAAAATCTTATATAAGATGGTATTATACCATATGAATAAAGTTTGGTTTCGCCGATTCCAGAGTATTTCGTTTTTCTTAGTATTTTGGATACTGATATGTTGCTTGGAATTTCGGACCGTCTAATGAAATTAGTTGCGCTACCGGTATCGAAAAGAGAACAACAATTTGTTAATTTAACGCGCTTAACATTTTCACTAACAAAGGCAACACTTACCGTTTGCATGGCGCTGATGGCACCAGCCAATTCTTCCTCACTATCTAAATCTTCATCGGCTAGCGCCCTGGTGACAGCAGCAACAATTCTCTGGTGTTTTCGTTGGGCCCTTGGGCAACTATGATGAAAATGGCCAACTTCATTACATATGAAGCAAGCGTTTGGTGGCCTAATTGGTTTAGTACAGCTGCTTTTGTGACCGAACTTTGAGCAATTGAAGCATCGCACATCGGTCAATTCCTTTGGTCTGACACCAGCAGCTATGGCAGGGGACTTCGGTTTGATGGCAACACTAGCACTTGGTCCGGGCTTAACTGAAGACTTTCGTGAAAGGTGGAGTGCACGTTTTTCTTGGTAGCGGTCAAGTCTGCTCAACAATTCCGAAAGGGTTCTAGCATCGTTAATTAATGTAATATTGGCACTATCATCATCGAACCCGTCGATGATGAAGGTAACTAATTCCGCTTCTGGAACTGATATTTTTGCAGCGATTGTTTTCATCGATATAAAAAACTCCAGGCAAGATTCATTTGGTATAATACGACGATGTTCCAGCTGTCGATAAATATCGCGGTAAGTGGGGCCTCTTTCAGCTGATCATAATCGACGACACCCAACGTACTTAAAAAGTCCTTTGCTGTCTCTTTGAGAAGTCGACGCACTCCCATATATTTGTCGTCCGGTTTGTAGTGATGTGTTGTTGAATAGTGTTCGAATTCCTCGAACCACTTACGAATATCATAATTGTTTTTCCCGGTGAATGTATTGAGTGCATTCTCGAGGTGGTCAAAATTTACATTGCGCTGAATATGTTGTTCACTTGACGGGGAGCTCTGCAAGTTCCTGATCTCTTGGTTGAGCATTAAAATTTCACGTCGCATGCGCAAAATTTTTAACTCGGCCTCGAGTGTAGCTGTGACGTCATCCACCGCGTCACTCCCTGCGGGTTGTTGGACTGCGGGTTGTTGGTCTTCGGATTCCTGTTCGTTTGCGGCTGAATTGGATTCCCCATTGATGGCGTCGTAGAGGATTCTCAGCTGACTAACCGTGGCACTTGGCGGAAAATCGATTTCTGCTTTGATGAGTGCATCCACAAGGTTTTGCCGTGTGATACGAGAATTCACCATTTTTAATAGAAAATATAATTCGATTAGTATTCTATATGGTTTTACCCCACACCTGAGATTTAAAACAACTTTTATTTTTGAAATTTACAACCCGATTACAATTGATGTCGCTGTCGCTATATATATATATATATATATATATATATATATATATATATAAACAATTTGAAACATATCTACGGGCACAGGCAACGTACGCCTAAATGTACAATATGAAAATTTGGAAAAAAAACTACGACCCATTAGATTTATTGCGATAATCAAACATTGATAGGAATAGACTTTCTTGAAGAAAATGGAATATTGCTAGATCTTGGACAAAGATTTTGGTATTTCGCCGATGAAGCAGATCGTAAATTTGATTTTTATGATACAAATCACACATCAATAAGAAACAATCCAACAATCAAAGAAGCCAACACACTCCCTTCCATTCCCGAAAAACAAAAATGAAACATAGGAAACAGTACGGTACTCAATTCATTAGATCAAAACACCTCTGCTTTCTTATCCTGGTACGTACCAATCATGAAATATATATATATATCATTTCTCATACCTTGCCAATAGTATCTGGCAGCAATTCTGGAAATCGTGCGGTCAACTCCGTAGTGTCCTGCGGTTTCATTGTCATGATAATGACGCAGAATTGTTTCTCGTTCGTTAGTCGGTATGACTAGTTGTGCATTTTCAGAGTCGGATTCAGATGAGTACTTGTATAGAATACCATCGTTTAAAAGATATCCGTGGGATGTGAATCGAGTTAAATTTTCATCATTGTTTTCGAATGATTCAATGATAGACTTTAATTGAACATCTTGAAGTTGTGCTTCTCGAATTTCGTTTGGTCTTCTCGAAGGAAAATCAATGTAAAAATTACAAACTTCACATGTAGTTTCAGAGTGTTCGTTGTTTAAACACGGTGGTCTTGATAGCATATCCGCTATGACGTTTGTCCGTCCTGGAGTGTATTCGATTTTAAAGTTGTAGGGCTGCAATTGTAGAGCCCATCGAGCTAGTCTGCCGGTTGGTGATTTAAGGCTCATAAGCCATTTCAAAGGTTGATAATCCGTTATAAGAGTAACTTCTCCTCCTTCAATGTATCCTCGAAATTTATTCACCGCCCATACTATGGCAAGAGCTTCTCGCTCTGTGGTCGAATAATTGCGTTCAGCTGCAGTCAGAAGTCTTGAGGCATATTCAATTGGGTCTTCATCCTCCCTCTCCCCCTAGATTAAAACTGCGCCGATAGCATAATTGCTGGCATCTGTCTTTAGATAAAATGGTTTACCATCGCACGCTTGTTGAAGAATATGTGCGGTAGTAAGTTGAGTTTTGAGTGTATCAAATGACTTCTGTTATTCACTACCCCAATTCCATGTGGAATTCTTCTTGGTGAGTTGGCTAAGAGGTTTTGATACGTTTGCAAAATTTTGAATGAAACGGCGGTACCATGAACAGGTTTGTAAAAATGATACAACTTCCTTTGTATTCTTCGGTGCTTGGCGCTTTGTAATGGGTGCAATTTTTTCTGAGTCAACTTCAATTCCTTGATTCGTAATGAGATGACCCAGATATTTGACGTTTGAACAACAGAACTTTGACTTTCTTCTATTCACTTTGAGTTTAAAATCCATCAAGTATTGAAAATTACGATCAAGGTCAAGCAAGTGTTGTTCAAAAGTACTAGAACATACTTTGATGTCATCAATGTAAATAAGGATAAGAATATCCATCAATCAAGTTCGAAATCGATCCATCAGCCTTTGAAACGTCGCTGAGGCATTTCGCAAACCGAATGGCATTCGTTTGAAGCGAAACATTCCGAATGGTGTAATAAAAGCAGTTTTATCACGATCTTCATCAACTATTTCTATCTGGTAGTATCCTGATTGTAGATCTAGTGTGCTTTTGTATATAGTGTTTTTTCGTAGAATGAAGTAGGTCGTCGATTCGAGGAAGTGGATATCTGTCTGGAACAGTGATCTGATTAAGCTTCCTGTAATCAATGCAGACACGTATATCTCCATCTTTCTTGGGTACAAGTACGACTGGTGCAGCCCAAGGAGAATCACTTTCTTCAATAATACCATCTTCAAGCATTTTCTTTAGTTCAGTTTTTAGCTGATTTGTTCGATTTGGCGATAATCTATATGGAGGTACAGCAATTGGACTATGATTTCCCGTATCGATTTTATGCATGGCAAATGGTGTTGGTTCCGATAAAGAACCGAAAGAGCTTTTTTGTTTTTCAAGTAACAAGTTTAGCTTATGTTTCTCGTTCCCATCAAGTTCAACAGCTTCATCATTTCGAAGTGACACATCTATTGAATTGATTTCCGTAAAGTAGGAGTCTGGATCAATGTCTTCCTTAGTGTAAACTAGGTTCGTTGACATATTTTCCTTTTCACGCTTTCGTTCAGGTTTGACGTCTGTGCTTCTTAGACAATCACTAAAAATGTTTTGAATCGAGTTCGGCGAGTAGTCGTTGTTTTGATTCGACACTGGAGAGCTCTTCCTTTTTAAAGGTGGCGTTTGACCAGATTGTTCCTTTAAACATGGAGTTCGAGGAAGTGGAGAAATTGGTATATATTTCTTGATTGGTGCGTACCAGGATAAGAAAGCAGAGTTGTTTTGATCTAATGAATTGAGTACCGTACTGTTTCCTATGTTTGATTTTTGTTTTTCGGGAATGGAAGGGAGTGTGTTGGCTTCTTTGATTGTTGGATTGTTTCTTATTGATGTGTGATTTGTATCATAAAAATCAAATTTACGATCTGCTTCAACGGCGAAATACCAAAATCTTTGTCCAAGATCTAGCACTATTCCATTTTCTTCAAGAAAGTCTATTCCTATCAATGTTTGATTATCGGTTGCTCTTGGTAACGCAATAAATCTAATGGGTCGTAGGCGATTACCAAATATTATAGAGGTATCAGCCATACAAATTTCTTGCGACGCAGAATTTCCGTCGCCAAGTGTAACTGTAGCATCGACTTTGTGAAACTTAGTTCCGTTGCGGAGAAGAATAATTCTCTACCGGCAACGCTAGTTCTTGCTGCTGTGTCGATGTACGCTATTCCAGTTTCACCATGCGAAGCAATTGGAATTGTGGGCAAATCTGTGCCCAATGTCGTCTTAATGCAGTTAAATGTTACCGTGGAAGGTCCTTTTGGAATATCTTTGCAAGTGGGACAGTTTGATCGTACAAAACCAGGTGCTTTGCAGTTATAGCAATGAAGTTTTGACTCGGTCTTAGCTGGAGCATTAGATGTACTTCATTCATCTTTTTCTTCTTCAGACATTCGTTAATGAGATGTCCGCGTTTTTTGCAGTAGTTGCATCTCTTCGGTTCAATCATTTTAGGTTCTTGTTGAGCATCCCTTTCAAAACGTAAAAGTTCAACTAACCGTGCCTTGTTTAAGAGATCCTGAAATGTATTGATACATTCTCTGGGGATGCTGTCTCTAATATGTATATTTAGCAACCCATACACGAGATCATTCATTATAGATTCCACTGGCATTGGAGCAGGCAATTTTGAGAGTAATGCCCTCTTTGCGCATATAAAATCATCCGTTGACTCTGTTGGTTTTTGCTTCTGTTTGAAAACATCCATGTAAATGCGGTACGCTGGCATTGCAGGAGCATATGCATTACGTAGCAATGTGAGGATTTCATTCCATGTCGTGACATCTTTTTTAAACGCCTAGCCACCAATTAACAGCATTTCCAGTTAAAAGCAGTGGAAAACCTTTAATAGCGTCTTCTTCATTGATGCGTTCGAAATCTTTATAGACTTTATAGTCTCAATAAATGCTTCAACAGCTTTTTCATCGCGCTCACCATTAAATCTGGCTGTGCAGTGGCTAAAACTACCTTTAACCTTCGGTGGCTGAATTGCTTCAAGCAGTAGCTTAAGCTGTTCATCGGAGAACTGTGCCATCGTATCGACAGATAGACGTGATTTGTCTCTCAATGACGCTATGCGCTCACTTCTACGTACTTCGTTGTCCGTTTTGACTTTTTGTTTGTGGGAGAAATCGGCCACTAGTTGGGACGCCAATTGTAACGGGCGACGAATTTGGGCGTCTTTTATAGCAGACGCTTCGATCGGTGCCTGTTGGGGACGAGCGTTGTAGTGACAGATGGTGATATTCCTGTCTGGTAATATGACGGCTGGTGGTGATGCAGTCTATACTAACGCTCTTTCGATGAGTTCGCGACTTCTCAATAACCACGAGACAAAGCTGTGCAAACGTCCGTAAGCGTGTGTAGATGTCTGTATGTATGTATACCTTTCCCGACCCTTTTGGTTCGCTCTCAACAACGTAAATGCAGCTAGGCAGTAAACGTAAGGATGAGATAGAAACAAAGGTATAATCTACGAGTGGAATGCCAAGGAAAAAAAAAAGAAACGGCGTGTTGTATTTTGAGAAAAATAAACAGCTTTATTCAATTTCTATGTTTCAAAAAATAACTAAAAGGTTAGACCCCGATTGGCAAATTTAAAGGGAAAATATATTTTGTGTGTGATATTTTGAAAAGTGACGGTAGTGTGTACCTTCGACTAGTCAACCTATCAATCACAAACACAAGGGTGCAATAGTATGCGTTTATTAGCGAAAGCGAATCACGTGTGACAATTTTTAGTGACGGTAGGAGAACCTTCGACTACGAATTATCAAACACAACTCAAATTATTTGTAATTTGGAGGGCGTTTTATATTAAACTGAAGCATAGCTTCCAAAATGTTTTTAATAATGGCTGACAAGAGTATCAGTGGTTTTCAAATGCTTTCTTAATTTAAGTGCTGCCAAGCTTACATTTTATACAATTCACATTGTTTGTTAAAAAAAAATATTTCAAAAGAATAAATATATGTGGGTGTTACATACAGACTTTATTGATGTACATTTTTTAGAATAATGAATTCGTCCTTACCCTATTTTGAGTGTAGGACGAATAAAAACACAACTCTTCGAGTACTCGTAGACACGGGCTCGAATAAAAATTATATTCAACCCGAATTCAAAATCCTATATCTAATCAAAAGAACTTTTACGCAAATTCGGTTTGCGGTAATTTGAAATTACCCATCATACCATTATATTAATAATCGACCCAAATACAAATACAAGGTGGCGCAAAAGTAATCTTCCTATCAGAAAATGCTATAAATTTTGCGATTGGCCCCCAATGTCAGTTCTGTTTTGTGATGGCGGCCATTTACATGACATCATATTCTCGACTTGATGTAAAAAAAATTAAAAGACCAAATAAAAATAATCCACAAGAAGAATCAATGTTTTTCATTTTCTTAAATTACAGCCAAAAAACATCGGAAGGTTATTTTTGCGCCACCTTGTATAAAATTCTTTCGATTACCATCCCTTAAGATATTTGACGCAATTCTTGGTAATGACAGCCTAAAAGAATTATCTGCCGTTATTTTCGCTAAAGAAAACTTTATGCTTGTAAACAATAACGTCAAAATCAGATTAAGACAACAAGTTTCCGAAACAATTCACAACATAAATATCAGAACAGATCATATGACAGAAGAACAAAAATTGTCCCTAAATTCTCTAACTATAAAATATCCCAGTCTATTTTGCGAACCGAACGAAAAATTAACATAAAAGACAACAGTCAAAGGAAGAATCCGTACGACTACCACAGAACCCGTTTATTCCAAATATTACCCGTATCCAATGGCGCTAAAACAAGAAATCGATAAACAAATAAGTCAGTTACTAAATGACGGAATAATTAGACCTTCACGGTCACCATAACATTCCCCGGTATGGATTGTTCCAAAGAAGTCAGATGCCTCTGGTGAAAAAAAATTTAATTCGGTAACAGTACCTGATCGTTACGTTAGGAGAAAATAAATGGTTTTCGGTTCTTGATCTTAAGAGCGCTTTCCATCAAATACCTCTACACGAGGATGATGTTGAAAAAACTTCATTTTCCATCAATAACGGAAAATATGAATTCGTAAGACTCCCTTTCGGATAAAAAAATGCTCCTTCAATATTCCAAAGAGCTACGTTTATATCGATGATATAGTAGTTTTTAGCAAAGATGTGCACACTCACTTCCATAATTTGGAAAAGATATTCAAGACTCTTCAAGAGGCCGATCTCAAAATTCAATTGGACAAGTGCGAATTTCTCAAATCAGAGGTTGAATTCCTCGGCTTCATAATTTCGTCTGAAGGCATAAAAGCTAATTCTTCTAAGGTGAAAGCAATTGCTGAATTTCCTCACCCGCAGACTTTGAAAGATCTACGTTCATTCCTTGGTCTGTCAGGTTTCTATCGCAGATTCATCCTTAAGGGGGGAGGATGGACGTACGTCCAGACATACCTCATGTAAAAAAGCAATACACCTAAATTCAGATGCAGAAGAGGCATTAGAAAAAAAATCAAAAGTTCTTTGATTTCGGAAGATGTTATTCTCCATCATCCAAATTTTACAAAAGAATTCCACTTAACTACAGACGCATCAAATTATGCTCTGGGTGCTGTATTGTCGCAAGACGATGGGCCAATAACTTTTATTTCCAGAACGCTCTCTAAGACTGAAGAACATTATGCAGCAAATGAGAAAGAAATGCTTGCTATAGTGTGGGCCTTAACATCATTAAGAAATTATCTATATGGCACTACCAAATTCAAGATATTTACTGATCACCAGCCGCTAACATATGCTCTAAGCCATAAATGGAAGGCGATACTCGAAGAATACAATTACGAGTTAAAGTACATGCCTGGAAGATCAAATGTTGTTGCGGACTCCTTATCAAGACCACCTAGAAACTCTCAGATAGATTCACTTACAATCTCTCAACATATCGATGAAAGTTCAGGACAAGGTCTCATGCAAATTGTTGATACACCAATTAATGTTTTCAAGAATCAAATTATTCTCAATTTAGGCGACACATCGTCCTATGGATTTAAAATAGTCTTTCCTACCTACCACCGCCATATTGTAACTGAACCTGTATACACTGAACAAAAACTAACCAGCATTCTTAAACAATACTTAAACCCATCGGTTGTCAATGGACTCAAAATTGAAGAAAGAATTCTAGGAATAATTCAGCAAATTTACCCATCTCATTTTAACCTATATAAAGTTCGGTTTGCGAGAAAAATCGTTACTGATCTAACTAATTCCGATCACCGAGAAACCGAGATTATAAACGAACATAAACGTGCACACCGAAACGATAGAGAAAACAAAATCCAAATTTTGCAAAGTTATTATTTCACACAAATGAGCGCAAAAATAGCAAAAGTCACAAGAGCCTGCAAAATATGCAAGCAGCACAAATACAATAGTCACCCAAACAATCCTGGGCCCTACCCTGTATTTCGATTCGAAAGTTAAATCATTCGGAAACGGAAAATTGGCACTCAGTAATTCGAAATTCGGAATTAAATTTCCGAATCTCTTTGGCATTTTTTTTATACTCGAAAATCGGAATTTCAGCACTTGGCAACTCGATTCGTTATGTCAAACTCGTTCGAATCTCGGATTTTTCATTCGCTGACGATTTTCATTGCGGAGAAGTTGTGTTTGTCGTAATATGTAAGTTATTTATTTAATTTTTCAGTGCTAACAGAAAAGGAATAAAGTTTAATGATGAATATAACATAAATAATTACTTTCTGTCCTTAATTTGGCATTTTAAGGAATTCTAACAAAAACGTGAGCACGAAGCAAAATCAATTTGAGATCTTGGTAGATTTTATGTTATTAAATTAGTTTTTAATCTGATCCCTAATCTTCTTTGCAATGTTTGAAAAGTGATTGGCTTTCGAAACGTCATGGTCATCAACAGTATAAGATGAAGTATCTTCTTCTGTTTCGGTTGGAATGTTTGTAGGGGTCTCAACATTATGTATTAAACATATAATATTGTGCAGTGCACAACACACGTTTAAAATTTGAACGACTTTTTCAGGAGCATAATGAAGTTCCTTGCTGCAAGGAGGCAACGAAATCGTCCTTTTAATATTACGAATACTCACTGAACTCAATAGCTCACGTTTCACGTATAACTTTATTTTCTATATTTATATCCATTAATAAATCTAAACGCAAAGCACTCTTGCTTGTTTTTCACAGCCGAAGTAATAAATCAAAATGAAAGTCACTCTAGTCGAACTGACAGCTATCATTTGTATTGGTATTGGTAAATCTGCCGAAAAATACAGATTTGCAAAATTGATCTAATAGCGTTTTCGATTGGGATACAAAAAGCACTCTTTTTATGCTCTAGAGCACTTTTCTTACTCTAGATCTATTTTTTCGTTTTCGTTAATATAAGATAAAAAAAAAATCAATTTTTTAGCCCAATGGAACACAACAACTGTCAAAATCGGTCTTGTGACGTATTCAGATTAAAAAAAAAATTCCCAATGGAAACGCCATTAATGTGTTTTGGGCACAACATACTTTCAATGGCACTACAAACTTCTGCAATGCAACTTGACATTGTCTGCTGTGCTACACCAATGTGTCGGTCTTGACCAATTTGGTGTTGGTAGCCGCCTTGACCAAGGAACTTTAGCGTTGCTCCTAACTTTATAATTACTGGAATGGATGTTGATCTTATTTAGGTAGCAAAATTATCGCATATGCTGTTCAAAACATATATGAACGCTTCTTTTGAATTCTTCTTTCTATCCAACCACAGTGCTACTGAGTCCATTATCAAATTTAATGGTTTATGCAATTTTTTGGAACGATCGTTAATAATCTTTAATTTCACTTTGTTTACAATTTTTTTTGACAATTCTCATATTAGTATCGCGACTCTCGAAAAAAAAATGTCCGAGTATGTTGTAAGTTGGAAATATTTGTTTGGTAGCATTTTTATTCGTTTCGAAAGTAGTACACAGTGCCAATTCAAATTCGATTCGGAAAACACTTCCGAATGATTTTAACTTTCGAATCAAAATACAGGGTAGGGCCCCTGTATTCAACCCTTTCAGAATTAATTCGATGCATGAAAACAGATCCATTCATTCCACCACTTGCAAGAAACCCATGGATATGTTCTTTAGTAGACAACTTTTCAATAATCCAAAAGAACTAGAGAGAATAAGGCAAGAAAATATTCAAAAAATTAAAAATAAACAGGAAAACGACTTAAGGTATCATAACAAAAGAAAGAGTCCGCTTAAAAATTATACTGTAGAAGAAACGGTATACGTCAAGATTAACAAAAGAACAGGGAACAAACTTAGAAAATAGAAACTCCACGATTATAACACAATCAGGAAAAACAGTACATATAAGTCTTATTAAGAACTAATTTTTTTTTATTTCTCTTCCCCCCTCTCCTGACAATTACTATTAGTGCCGTTGTGCACAGCAAACCTACAAATTCAAAACTAATTAAAATTCATGCAGAAAATGCAGCAATTCAAAATGGTGCATTCAAAATTATTCATGTGATTAACATCAATGGATATGAAGACCTGATCACCAGCATTGAAGGTTCAGTGGTCAAATACATTAAACCAAGTCACCCTTTCTATTCCATCCTTCTTTTTCAAAGCCAAAGAATTAGAAACAGTTTAAACAGATTAAAAATAAATAAAGTAAAATGGTCACTAGACCTTCTAGGAACCACGTGGAAATGGATCGCGGGTAGCCCCGACCACCACGATTACGAAATACTCACAGAAAAGATGAATAATGTTTTACAGAATAACAATAACCAAATGGTCATTAATAAAGTCACATTAGAGCAAATAGATGAAATAACAAATATTACAAACAACTTATTAAAAGTATTTAAGAAAAAGGAAAATAACGAAAATGAAATTGTAATGAAGATCAAATATAAATTAGATGTAATCAAAGATGAAATTAAAAATATAGCATATGCTATTCATTGGACTAAAGCTAATTTTGTTAATTCTTTTATATTATCCGATACAGAATTAAATATAACCGAAAACATTCTAAAAATTGAAAATATACCGTATGTAAACATTGAAGAAGCATTAGAATTTGCTCAAATTAATATAGCCTCTTATGATAAGAATTTAATCTATATTTTAAGCTTTCCTAAAATAACAAAAGAAATTTGTAATCTGTCAATTATAAAGGCAGTAAAAATTAATAAAATTATAAATAAAATCGATTATGAATCAATATTAGAATGTAAGGAAGATATGTATGGCATAACCAGTAAATGTAGATCTTATAATAGCTTAACAATTTGTAATAAGAATAACCTTGTAGATTTAAGAAATAGTTCTTGTATTCCCAAACTTATACGTAGTAAAAAGGCAACTTGCACTATCATCAATAATGAACACATTCCAGAAGTAGACGAAATCTCACCAGGTATTTTGCTGTTAAACCAGTTCAACGGTCCTATTGTAATGAACAACGAAACTATGATACTCAACGGAACATTCATCATCAAGCATGTTAATAGTACCATCGAAGTCAAAGGGAAGGTTATAAGAACAATCGAAATCACTAAGTTCCAACCATTACCAGTAATACTCCAACCATCGCACAAACTAGACCAAATAGAAGAAGTCCTTTCACTGGAAATGATCAAAGGATTTTACGTCTACAGAGCAACCAAAATTAACCTATTGGAAGCTACACACAAAATTAACCTATCAATTAACATCGTCCTGGCACTGGTCCTCTTGGTCATCATCGCATTCGCATGCAGAATAAGGAAAAATACCAAACCCGATACTCACAACTTACCACGAACACCGTTCAGACTGCAACAACAACCATAGGTCTCAAGGATATTCCTCATCTAATAACATCTACGTTATCGAACGAGGACGTCCGAATTTAAGGGTGGAGGAGTTAACGCGAATCAAGTTCCAATCCAATATCAACCAGCGACACGCGCAACAAAAACATGCACCTGGATCGGGTTCAGCTCCAGACGTATCGTCAGCAGATTACCGTTACTTGGAATCACGACACTGCAGCGTGGGAACGATGCATTCGTCAGCATAACCATTAGATTTGCATAGGTTAGATTTTAAGTATTAAAATATTGTTTCTTCAGTTTGTAAGAAATTAGTGTAGCGAGATATTACAAAATAAAGTTTTTTTTTTAAGAAAAACTAATGTAATAAGTTTAATTTGCAATAGAAAAACGTTTTTATTTGTCGAACCATAAAAGATTTTGATTACCATAAACATTAAGCTTTGGGAATATTAATTTAAGGATGGGATGAGATGGGGTATTAAACGATCCGCACAGGGGATTGTAATGTAGCCTTCTCATATGTTTTTTGTAATTTTCTTTCAGATTTTTTGCCAAAAAGTATCTCCAAAAAACTATATTTTTCGATTATGTAAACTGAACTTCATAGCTAGAATTTCGATTTCAACTGAGGGTATAAAATCTCAAACTGAAACGAAAAATTATAAATTGTCTCCTCTTACGAACGGAAATTCAACGGTCATTTTATCCCATACATAACTATACCATATTGAAATGATAGAGGAGAAAAAACTCTTCCTAAGTATGTAAAACAAAAACAAATGACTTATTTTCTACTCCTTTTTTCTTTATTGATATACTCGTACCTACATACATACATTACATGATACACATATTTATGCATATATTGATTACCAACGCAAAATTAAATCAAAACAATTCATCAGCAGCGATACCAAACATTTAAAAAAAAGGCAGAGAGTTCAACAGAGCGCCTACAAAAAACATATGAGAAGGCTACAATCTGCTGTGTGGATCGCATCCCATTCTTAAAATTAATGTTTCCAAAATGTGGGCTTTGTGGCGATAAAATATTGAAAGTGACGTCACAACATATTGTTCAGACAGTTTATCAAAATCGTTTGTGGTTCGACAAAAAACAACGTTTTTCTATTGCATATGCCTTGGGGTAGAAACCATTTGTATACGGTTTTTGTAGGAAAACACAGCCAAAAAGTGGGCGTGGCTTGAAATGATCTCAGAACGAAATGTTCATATTATCTTAACCAATGATCTTTTTTTTTATAGAAAACGCCCCAAAAAGTGGGCGTAAATATGTTTCTCAGACACTTTTTTTCAAATTCTTTACGGTTGGACAAAAACTACGTTTTTCTAAAAGGGGAGTGGCAGTCAGCGGATTTCAAACAAATTTACAATATTTGTTCTGCTTCGTCGACCAGAGTGTCCATATAGCGAATTTCAACACTCTAGCTCAAAATTTAAGGCCAAAAATTAGTTACACACAGACGGACGGACGGACAGCTATGGCTAAATCGACTCAGCTAGCGATTCTGAGTCGATCTAGCTAAATTATTTCACTTTGTTACAAATATAATAATAATTAAATCTACAAAGTCTTGCATATACCTAGCATTGTTAAAATGAACGGAGAATGATAGCAAAACTTTGTAGATTTTCTTATTATACTTTTAACTTTTTTACAGAGCCAATAGATATGTACAGATTAGGGTGACCACATAAAATTGATTCGTCTGGACCCCACACGCTACCCCTTTCCAGATATTAATATAGCCAAAATTTGAACTCGATAAAACTACGTTAACCCGTGCCGCTCGTCCCTCAAAGTTTGAAGAAATCGAAATTTTTGGCCAAAAAGCTGACATATTGAGCCATAACTCAAAAACGGTGAATAGGAAAAACACGCTTAATATCTCAAAAGAAAGCTAATGTTGTTCTTAAAAAATTATATTCTATACTTAATTGTTGTTTTTTTAAGTCAAACCGAGTTACAACAGCCTTTGACCCCAAAAACTTTAGGAGTATTCTAATACACAATTTAGGTTTTTTCATAATGTGTCTGTGAATTAATATTTTTTTGTTAAAAAGTATTTGGGAACTCAATTTTCAAACATAAAGAGCCTTTTGTTCAAATTTAATCTTTTATTATATGGGGATTACCTGACTAGTTTACCAAAGAAAAACCCGTTTGACACATTTAAGGATTGTGATTTTACTTCAGCCTCATTCAGTTTTATTTGCAAGGGGCAAATGAAATTATCCATTTAGTTAGATCGATGAAAGGTATCCGACAGAAAAGCCACAAGAATTTTAATAGCTACTCTAGAAGCTCTAAACCTTGACCCTCTTGAGTACAAAGTCACGAAAACTTTATTACATTATAGACGGCAAATGTTCAGAGAACAATAACTAAAAAAACGAGACCGTAGAAGTGCTACGAGGTTGAAGTGAAACATCACGCATCGACGTTTCTCAAATAACAGAAGTCCTTCCTCATCAAAAGAACAAAATAAACTAAAGTAATGATGTGCAAAAATTAGTTATCCGGTATTTAATATTCCATACTTGAAATGATTATCGTTACCGAATATGTACTTCTCAAAGGGCCGTTATAGCTATCATTGAAAACCCTCATTGGAAATTGTCTTTTACTTCTTGAAGCTTTTTTATAAATTGAACCATTGGCGAGTTGGTGTCAAAACAAAGGCTATGATTTTTGGAACATGATTATCCAAAAAAATATATTAGTTTTTGATTTTAGTTTTCGCAGAATATCACTTTTTGTTTTTCAATGATCCCGATTTCTTTCTGTGAAGTAATGATTGTCATTCTACCCAAATAAAAAAGAATTTTTTTAAAGATTCCCATTGCTCGCATACGTCTTACGCTCACCTGTCCAATTTGATTACATACATCTTAAACTAAACCCTTGTTCTTTGTGTCAGAAACTCAGAAATCAGTATTTAAGTAATCACTGAGTAGAGTATATGAATGTATGTGCAATGCTACTTGATACTCTGGTACTGGTTCCAGGAAATGAGTTTTGACTGTGAGACAAAGTACAAAGTATCGAATATCAAATACTGAATTTGATGTAATCAATACTCATTCGTTATTCAAAAGTAATGAAATTGCACATCACACATGAGGCAATAGAAATGTCGCATACACAGCTCTGAAATGTCCCATCACCATACAAAGTAAAGATATGTATTGCTTCACACCCACCAAATGCAACACACACAATAACACAAAACACATCTTTCGTGTTTCGTCTCCACTCCACTAAACTAACCAAGAACATTCACTATAGTCCGTACCAAATCAGTTGGCCATTCTACTGCGCCGGTTTCTTAAAATTTATTTTACAATATCTTAAATTTCTCTTAAATCCTCTCGCAGTGCATTCGACCATTGGAAAACTTTTACCGAGTGTTTTAAAAAATGAACAATGTGAGCGATTAGCTAGTGCTATTTGATATGGTGAAAAGGAACAGCTGCTGGGAGTTCCTGTAACAGCAAACCGCTTTGGAGAGGAGCAAGCCGTAGCCGTATATGTATGCCTACATGAATGGGGTCTTCCCAACACCCAACACCGTAAAAGCGTTGCGCTTTTACAGCATCCAACACGGGAAGACTCAAAGCAGCATGCGTCATATAGGAAGAGAATTGTTATACCTAGCTTGGCGTCAACATATCTTGGAAATTCTGTTAAGAGGCGTATTCGATACAAAAATGGGATCAACCATTGGACCTCATCCAGACATTTTCAAGAGATTCCTCACTGCATGGCCCAAGATAGTACAGAAGCAACTAACTCCAGAAGTAATTGCAAATGTTACTGCAGATTTCGAGACCAAATTAACTGAGAGCCACCCCAAAGATGACCGCAAGGAGCTATTGCAGTTGGTTCTCGTATTCGTTAGATCACTAGAAGTTTTAAAACTTCCGGAGCCATTCATCACGCTAGGTGGATGGCAAAGGATATTTACCGCTTAAAAATGTTAATTTTTCGTCGTCAATTTAAGATGTCTAAAGAAGAAGAAAGTTCTGTGCGTGCCATTTCTGTTTTCCTAGTTAAAATTGATTGTAAATCTTGGTTCAAGTCTCCCAAAGCTCATCTTGAACCAAAGCAAGATTTAGGTATTTTGCATAGTCTGTTAGACTATCGTTGTCACGACATTGCAGAAATAGCCCTGACCAAATTTTCGAAACATTTGTGGTATTTTAATGCAAAATTGATGGGATTATCGTTTTTTATCCCACCATTACAGACGATAAAAAGTTTTTAATGGCTAATAAATTGCTCAGTAGCACAGATGAACAATCAGAGCACGCTGAGGTTGTAAACCCTAAAGTTAGGAATGGCTTCAAAATACTGACTTCCAAGAATGATTGAGAATTGTCAAAACATTAAAAGTAGTTAATGATATGACTGCGAGTGGTTTTAAATTAATAACCGACTTTAACAACCTTCTGACAAAGATGAAGATCAAAAGCAATATGTCCTGCAAGTTCGAACCAAATGCCGTGCATTATATCCTGACGATTCAAAAACTACTTTAACAAAATCTCTAGAATAGATTAGATAACTATGTAAAATTATCAGCTCATGTAGGTACTAAGTCTATAACTTTTCTGTGTCTGTTTGTATGTATTATATACATGATTTTTATATTTTAAAATAAAAAATGTCATTAGACTTATCAGTTTTCCTTGTTTTTTTATTATATTTATATTTTAAGCTCAAAACTATACCAAAAAAAGCAAAATTTTTCACTTAATAAATATACGAAGCATGCTCCTGGTGGTATCATGTCACGTTTTTGGGGCCAAAGGCTGTTGTAACTCTGTTAGACTTAAAATAACAACAATTATGTATAGGTTGAATGCATGTCACAACAGTTTCGAGAGCATAGCTGGACTTGGAAATGGTTATATAAAATTTCCTGACACTCCAGCTGATATTTCAAAAACCGATGAAATAGCATCGTTTTCAAACGTAATTGGAGCAATTGACGGCACTCATGTTAAAATTCAGTCACCCGGTAAATTAAGATTTAAGTTTGACTTCAAAATTAATATCTATAGGAATATATCATTAAGGTGTGTTGCGTGTTGGCTCACGAGTCGTTGCTGATATGCTGGTTCTGGCTTACTGCTCGGAGGACGTACGCCCTTGACTCGATCACATCACAAAAATCATGCCAGTCATGTGGTAAAGATGACTATTTGCCTGAGAAAATTTTCTTACCCACCCTAACTTGACCTCCTTACTCGCCTCAAAGGTCCCTTCAATTCCTTTTACCCTCCATTTCATTACCTTTTTCAAATCTCCTCCTTATCCTCTTCAACCTGTTTAATTAAAACTCATAATGATACATTTCCCTATTAACAATTTCCGAAATTATTTCTTCTTCCCATTAAGACACTTTAACATAACTTTGTTTTACTTCGTTCGCAAATCCTTTTATATATATATATATATGAACCTTTTATATATGGGATTGGGACATCGGTCAGACGGAACGATAACGAACACAAAGTACAAGACAAAGACCCAAGCGAAACGTATAAACGTATATATATATATATATATATATATCTTAAATTGGGCTTCTTTGCCCTCTTTTATAACAAATTTTATCACTATACGTACTAACTTTGCATCTGCATCCAGGTCCCTTCCTCTTGTTGGTGGAATTCTATTATTGTTGCACTTTTCACTTTATGACTATATAATGTAAATTAAAATTTCTCCCTTTAATCAAAATCCCTAACGTTAATGCGAGAATATATATGGCGCGTTTTTATTTATATATAAGGATTTAAAATATCTATTTGCTTTTGTAGGGAAATTTTCATTTTAGATTACGTTAATTTTATTACATTCTTTTTGATCTGATTCTACGTTAAATCAATCGTTAATTTCTGATCGTTTTGATAATTTGTTTCCCCTAATTTCGAAACCCTTCTCATTTTCGCCGAATGAATTATCTACAGTAATAGTGAATTTATTCATCCTTTTGACAACAAGTGTCATCTGTCATTTGTCAGCTCTTCCTCCTAGATATGTTTTGTTTTGCTTCTGCATCGCGTGTCATTTCATATTGAATTTATTTATTGAATTTTTTCTCAATATTCGTAACAGGTGGGCTCAATGCAGCAGATTTACAACGCTAAAATGATATAGTCCGTACCAAATCAGTTGGCCAACGGTCGATTGCGCAGAGAAAGAATTTAAGAGAAATTTAAGATATTTTACAATAAATTTTAAGAGACCTGCGCAGTAGAATGCCCAACTGGTTTGGTTTGCACTAGTTTGCCAACGGTCGAATGCGCAGAGAGAGGATTTAAGAGCAATTTAAGATATTGTAAAATAAATTTTATTTGGCCAACTTATTTTGTACGGACTATATTTACTAATGTGGTGGCTAAATGGCTTCGATGTAACTGCAAGATACGAAATGTTTTGGAAAGTCAATAAAGTGCAAACGCAGAATGTTTAATCTTGGGCAGGTTTACTGTTTGGGTTTTGTCTATGAACTATATTTTTGTTCATTTAATATTCTTTAAAAGGAGGAGGTGATTCAGCTTATCCTCAAAAATCTTATTTGATGACACCACTTCTTATTCCTTAATTTAATACTTGATGACCCTCCTGAAGGTTCTATTTTAGTGACGAAGATCTAATACGCGTTATTACTGCTGAGCAGATAGATAATGGAAATTCTTCCCCAATCAAAAATGTAACCTCGAACTCTTTAAATTTAAAGCGTGTGCATTTGATTTATCACTATTTTTCAGGATTGCAAGCATAATTTCAAAAACCAAGCAATCAAATAAAAATATGCAAAACGTTCAACTCAACATAACACTTTTATTTCATTCATTCAACTCATTCAAAAGTAACCCAAATAACTTATTTACGATAGCAAAAAAACACATGAGAAGGCTACAATCCGCTGTGCGGATCGTTTAATACCCTATCCCATCCCATCCTCAAAATTAATATCCCCAAAATGTGGTCTTTATGGTCATAAAGTATTGAAAATGGCGTTGTCACAACAAATGGTTCAGAAGGTTTATCAAATTCTTGTGTGGTTCGTCAAAAAAACAACGTTTTTCTATTGCATATGCCTTGGGGTAGGACATACAAATGGTTTTTGTAAGAAAATGATTGTGCATCAACATTTTTTCTCGAAAATTTTAAGATTTGACCAGAAAACGTTTTTTTTATAAAAAAAAAAACGCCCCCAAAAAGTGGGCGTGGCAAAAAACTTAATATTGACGAAATATAGATATAACGATTCTCTAAATATGCTGATTAGACACTTTTTTAAATTTTTTTACGGTTTGGCCAAAAACTACGTTTTTCTAAAAAGGGGGTGTGGCAGTGGGCGGATTTCAAAAATTTTTACACTTGTTCTGCTGGACAAAGAGCACGTGTACCGAATTTCATCCTTCTAGCTCAAAATTTAAGACCCAAAAACTGGTGACGGACGGACAGACATGGCTAAATCGACTCAGCTATCGATTCTGTGTCGATCCATGTACTTTGAGGTGTATGTCGCTAAATTATTTCTCTATATTACAAACTATGTATCAAAACTAATATACCCCATGGAATAGGGTTTAAAAACATAAAATGAGAAATAAACATATGAAAGGGCTACAATCCGCTAACGGCCAGTTCAAAATAAAGGTCAGAAGGTGTAAATGGTTTTCCTAATCCTGTTTGAATACTTGAACTTTTTTCTTTTGCTGCCTTTTTTCTTATTTCTGCTTTATAGTTGCCAAAAACCCCTTGAGTAACTCGCTCTTTCTAAAACATGCTCTTATAGTAATCCTTCTACGTTGCACCATCCGTTTTTTTATTCACTACGATTCCCTTTTCATCGTAGACACAATTTAGAAGTGTTTTCTCGGTTTGCAAGAAGTTCGGATTCCTTTTCTTATTATTTGCAGACATTACGCAGCTTTTTAAACACAACACACGGTAAAATGAAAAAAAAAACGAACATTTACGTACAAGTCACCACTTACTATATTGAACATACATTTTTTTCTGCAACATTCATAAATTAAGTGTTCACATAGAATGTATGTGGAACATAGCTATGTATACGATTAATGTTTTGTTTCAGCAAACGGGCCTTAAATGTCACAAAACCGTTGAAATCTTCGCAACATTTACCATATCGGTTTACACAAACAATTCGTGCGTTACATTTCTGTGTCATGTAAAAACATTCATTAGCTAAACTTTGATCTTGAAAAGTGTATTCGTAAAAGAAAGCTAAACTGCTGTAGATGTCATACTTATCAGATTTATCGAACGTATATTTGTACACTTCAAATAGAGAATTGAGCCAGTTTATGTAATATGCACTAATATTCTCTTCCAACTTCATATTAAGAGTCTTTTATGGAGAGTACTTTTCCGCACTAAACTACAGTAATTTAAAATCTACATTCCTTTACTAAATAACAAACCGAATATTTATATATATATATCTGTTATTACAGTTATTTTAAATAAATTTGAAAGTATATTTCTTAAGCACAAAAGAGAGAAAATATAAATTATAATCCAAATAGGCCCTTCAGGTCATCAATTGAAAGCTTACTTCCCTCTGAAGCTTTCACCGCAGTAAGAAGATCGTTTGCAATTGATAATTTTTGGTCTTGTAACGCTTTTATTCTTTCTTCAACAGTATCTTTGCACATAAATTTGTAAATGTACACGGGTTTTTTCTGACCAACTCTATATATACGATCTTGAGCCTGAGCCTCTAGTTGTGGATTCCAATGTAAATCTATAAGCAGTAAATGATTAGCCCCAACAAGATTTAAACCGACGCCACCCGCTGTTAATGACAATAGAAGAATTTTCGGTTTAGAGTTTGGGTCATTAAATTCAGTAACAATATCTTGGCGATTTTTTACAGGGATGGTTCCATTAAGCGATAAGGTACGAACGCCATCTGCTTCGAAATGCTTTTTTAGTATGTTGAGTACGCTTGTCCATTGGGATATAATAATTCCTTTATCCGAAGTGCCTACAATTTGTTCCTGAACAATATGCAACACTTTATTCATTTTTGAACTAGGCCGATTAAAATCAAATACTGGGTTGGATCTTTGTAGTACTTTTGCGAATGCTTTGGAAATGGCTTGATGGTTATGTTGATTGTTTTCAGTTAAGCTTTCGGAAAGATCCCGCATTTTAGAAGGGTTGTCGATAATTGCTAATTTATTCAGTTGTTCAAGTAAGTCGATTTCGGGTTCAACGATATCCGTGCTTGTATGAGGGCTTCCATCTTCATCCTCCAGCATCTAAAAAGACCAAAGCGAAGAAATATATTAAAAAAAAGAATAGGAATCGAAATATTTAAACAATGTGGAAATATTGTATGGAAACATTTTTTTTTTAAAATGATTTTGTATATTTTTAACATTTTTGAAACAATGATTAAGAACTATGATGTACAAATCTTTTTTCAATTTCTTCCAATAATGGCTATACAGCTTTGTTGTTAGATTGAGGTTTAGTTTTACTGATTTATTATCAATCAAATATGAAAAAAAACTCAAGATTGTTAGTTATTTTTTTTTAAATTAAATGATAAGGCTACAATGCAATGCACGAATTCCCTTTCTATACTTAAAATTATTATCCCCATTATTATGGGATCAAATATAAAATGGCACTGTCATAATCAGCCCAATCGAGGTATCCGTCGGAGCGGAAAATTCTCCGATTTTGTAAGATTCGGAGGATTTTTGCTTTGAGGTATTCTACCGAAAAGCTGTTCAGAATATTTCTCCGACATTTTGTAATGCATCCCGGAGAATTGCATTGAAGTGCGTTCAGGAGCATTTTTCCTGAATTTTTTGACAGCTAAGTGCATTTTTTCCGATTTCCTCCTATACCAATTCTTAGGGGAATTTATTTACGAATTGTGAAGTGAAGCCGTCGCATTTGTGTAGTATTTTTTTCCGATGATACATACCTCGAATAGAATTTGAACGTCCGACGAAGTATGCGTTGCGGAAAATTATCCGCTCTGACGGATACTTCGATAGGGCTGCATATCTTGTTAAGACAGTTTATCAAAACCATTTATGGTTAGACAAAAACAACGTTTTTTTTAGGAAAACGGACACAAAATGTGTGTGGGTTAAGTTAAAATGGTCTACTATCGAAGTATTTTCATTGAAACTGGTCGAATTATTTTTTTAACCGCACCCAAAAAGTGAGCGTGTTATCGATTCTGAGTCAATCTTGAAATTCATTGACAGCATTCTGTAGTTTTTCGGTTGCAGTTAGAACGTTAAGTCTTTTCATTAGCAATTTTTCGAAAACATTTGCCAGAATTGGTATAATTGATATTGGTCTGTAAGAAGAAACTTCTATTGCAGGTTTTCCTATTTTAGGTATTACAATGACTTTGGCCATTTTCTGGTGATGCGGCACATATCGGTGTTTATTCTGAAATTCTGAAAAACTATCGGTGGAAATTCCTTCAAAACCTGAGCAGTTATTAGATCGAACCCTGGTAATTTTTTTGGTTAAGAATTTATGTTGACATACTCTTCTTACTTGATTGAGTGTGACGATAGAAATTTCACCTTCACTTTCTGCGAAGAGATCTGCCTTAGTTCGGAAACTACTAAGTGATTGATTTTGAATTCACTAATTCGTTTTTAAGGTCATTGTTAAGACGGTTAAAAACTGTCTGTCGTCAGGGATTCTCGTAATTTGCCATTTTCTTGGAGCTGTTATCAATTCCATTATTTGAACAGAGTATTTTATTTCTGAATTTCTTCTATTCGAAATAATTGGTCTAGTATTGTTAACCTTTATTTATTGTCAAAAGTCAGCATGAATAATGGTAGGTCCCTCTATTTTGCCTTGATTCTCCAGTGGGATCTTTATTTGTCTAATTTTTAAAGAAGTTTTTGGCTTCCAGAGCTTGAAAGCCTCTTTGGCGTCAGCAGTGAGTTGCTGGACTTAAATCAAGCAATCGATGGGATGAATGGGTCTTTATGTTTTGGTTTCAACGATATCAACTGCAATAGCAAACAACATGCAGACGATGACGATGGTATAGGTAAGGACGAGGACGTGATTACTTACACAGACAGAGCGCTGAAAAAGAAAATGTCCCACAGCAGCGAATTCCAACCAAAACATAGGATAAGGCTACAATCCGCTGTACGAATCGTTGAATACCCTAATCCATCATACTTAATTTAAACATCCACAAAACGTTTTTATACTCTATCCCATAGCGGTATATTAGTTCTGATACATAGTTTGTAACATAGAGACATAATTTAGCTAGATATACCTCAAAGTATATGGATCGACTCAGAATCGCTAGCTGAGTCGATTTAGCCATTACATCCGTCCGTCCGTACGTCACCAGTTTTTGGAACTTACATTTTGAGCTAAAGAGCATAACAAGGACAAGTCGTCCACTGGCTGCAATAATGGCACAACTCAAAAAAATTCAAATTTGAACTGAATAAAATTCAAATTTCTTCGTTTCTGCAATAACGGCACATTGACATCTCTTCTTGATTCCGAGAGATGGCGATAGTGCCATTCAACTTTCGAAGCTTTTGTGCTTTCTCCTTATTTCAATACAGGCACTTCTATCAAAGTTTCAGTATTCGTTTGTGAGTGTGTTCCTCGATGATGTGCCGCTGTTACACCGAGTATGTGAAAATATCAATGGCACATTCCACTGTTGCACCAATAAATGCGTTATGAAATCATTATGAAATAATGACTTGTGACGTTGTTTGTAATATGCCATTATTCTTTAAAATGGCGCTAGCAGACTTTGTATATAATTTGCTTAATCCAAAAATTACACTTTCCGAAAAAAGGGCGGATGCCCTTTCTTTAAAAAAAATTGCTTTTGGCCAAACCTAAAGAAATTTGAAAGAAGTGTCTGAACAACATATTTAGACAATCTCAATACATATCTATATTTCGCCTATATAAAGTTTTTTTTCAGTCAAAAACATTTTTCGGTAAAATTAAAAAAAAACATGAGAAGGCTTCAATCCGCTGTGCGGATCGTTTAATACCCTATCAGATCCCATCATTAAAATTAATATCCCCAAAATGTGGTTTTTATGGTCATAAAGTATTGAAAATGACGTTGTTATATTGTTCAGAAGGTTTATCAAATTCTTTTATGGTTCGACAAAAAAACAACGTTTTTCTATTGCATATGCCTTGGGGTAGGGAATACAAATGGTTTTTGTAAGAAAACGCCCCTAAACAGTGTGCGGGGGTTAAAATGGTCTATTGAGAAAATGTTGTAAATTTAGAAGTTCTTTTTATAAATTAATAATATAACAGTTGCAAAAGAAAATAATTCACTCCTAATTAAATCTTTCGGGGTAACACCACTTCATCACTGATATAATCAATTATGAATACAGTTATGAGTCACCAAACAAATTTAATGACTACTTTTAAAAAGCGTATTCGAGATTATTGATTCAATTAAAACGGTAGAGTATAAAAATCATATTAACCCAATTGAAAATAATGGGTGTTTTTTAGAGGTATAGAACTCTGAAATGGAATAAAACAAAGATGATTTTTTTTTAAATTGACATGAAATTTACTTTATTCAAAAGATAATCTTCTGGCATTATAATTTAAATATGATTTCTGGCATATGACCGCAACGGCTGGCTCGGACGTAGTCTATTCTGGATGACTTTTTTCAACATTTGTGGCCATATATCGGCAATAACGCGGCGAATATTGTCCTCAAAGTGGTCAATCGATTCGGGCTTATCTGCGTAGCCTTCACATATCCCCACAGATAATAGTCAAGCGGCGTCAAATCGCACGAACAAGGAGACCAATTCACAGGACCAAAACGCCAAAATATGCTTTATGGGGATAAAATATAGAAAATGACTTTGTCACAACATATTGTTCAGACGTTTTTTCAAAATCTGTTATGTTTCGACAAAAAACAACGCATTAGCTATGGGGTAGGGCATACAAATGGTTTTTGTAAGAAAACGTCCCAAAAAAGTGGGCGTGGGTTAAAATGAACTAAGGACGAAATGTTTATCTTATCATACCCAATGATCATGCATCAAACGTTTTTTCGAATATTATAAAAAAGGTTCCGAAAAACGGTTTTTACTGAAAACGCCCCCAAAAATTTGGACGAAATATATACATTCAGATTGTCTAAATATCTTTGTCACAAACATTTTCAAAATTCCATACCGCATGACCAAAAAGAACGTTATTCTTATAAGTGGGCGGATTTTGAAAATTTTTACACTTCTTCTGGTGGCACGGACAAAGATCCTATATACCAAATTTTATGATCCTAGCTCAAAATTTAAGGCCCAAAAATTGGTGACGAATAGACAGACGGACGGACAGACAGGTATGGCTAAATCAACTCAGCTAGCGATTCTGTTTGGCAAGTTCGATTTTGACCTTCGTAAGTTCGGAATACTGTTCAGATATCTTACTGGTTTGCAATGTTAAGGCGACGGTTCTTTTTCTGGAAGTCCATGGTGCATTTTCATGTCGAATGGTGTTATCAAATTGTTTTTGAAGCCTATTGACATCATTATTTGTGGTGTATTTTCCTTTTCAGCATGACCCGAAATATCATCCTCAATATATCAAAAATTAACTGTGATTTTGGATAAACTTTTATTTTTAGCATTTATGGTATAAAGTTACTCATCGCTGTCGTTTTATATCTCATGGCACTAAAAAATATTCGTTAGTGTAAGTAAGCATTTGGGTTACCTTTTCGCTTTCTTGTTGTTCTGTTACTATCGAATTCGATCTCAAACTAGAAAATTTTTTTTGGGTTTATAATGGTAACGGCCAGTTCAAAATAAAGGTCAGAAGGTGTAAATGGTTTTCCTAATCCTGTTTGAATACTTGAACTTTTTTCTTTTGCTGCCTTTTTTCTTATTTCTGCTTTATAGTTGCCAAAAACCCCTTGAGTAACTCGCTCTTTCTAAAACATGCTCTTATAGTAATCCTTCTACGTTGCACCATCCGTTTTTTTATTCACTACGATTCCCTTTTCATCGTAGACACAATTTAGAAGTGTTTTCTCGGTTTGCAAGAAGTTCGGATTCCTTTTCTTATTATTTGCAGACATTACGCAGCTTTTTAAACACAACACACGGTAAAATGAAAAAAAAAAACGAACATTTACGTACAAGTCACCACTTACTATATTGAACATACATTTTTTTCTGCAACATTCATAAATTAAGTGTTCACATAGAATGTATGTGGAACATAGCTATGTATACGATTTATGTTTTGTTTCAGCAAACGGGCCTTAAATGTCACAAAACCGTTGAAATCTTCGCAACATTTACCATATCGGTTTACACAAACAATTCGTGCGTTACATTTCTGTGTCATGTAAAAACATTCATTAGCTAAACTTTGATCTTGAAAAGTGTATTCGTAAAAGAAAGCTAAACTGCTGTAGATGTCATACTTATCAGATTTATCGAACGTATATTTGTACACTTCAAATAGAGAATTGAGCCAGTTTATGTAATATGCACTAATATTCTCTTCCAACTTCATATTAAGAGTCTTTTATGGAGAGTACTTTTCCGCACTAAACTACAGTAATTTAAAATCTACATTCCTTTACTAAATAACAAACCGAATATTTATATATATATATCTGTTATTACAGTTATTTTAAATAAATTTGAAAGTATATTTCTTAAGCACAAAAGAGAGAAAATATAAATTATAATCCAAATAGGCCCTTCAGGTCATCAATTGAAAGCTTACTTCCCTCTGAAGCTTTCACCCCAGTAAGAAGATCGTTTGCAATTGATAATTTTTGGTCTTGTAACGCTTTTATTCTTTCTTCAACAGTATCTTTGCACATAAATTTGTAAATGTACACGGGTTTTTTCTGACCAACTCTATATATACGATCTTGAGCCTGAGCCTCTAGTTGTGGATTCCAATGTAAATCTATAAGCAGTAAATGATTAGCCCCAACAAGATTTAAACCGACGCCACCCGCTGTTAATGACAATAGAAGAATTTTCGGTTTAGAGTTTGGGTCATTAAATTCAGTAACAATATCTTGGCGATTTTTTACAGGGATGGTTCCATTAAGCGATAAGGTACGAACGCCATCTGCTTCGAAATGCTTTTTTAGTATGTTGAGTACGCTTGTCCATTGGGATATAATAATTCCTTTATCCGAAGTGCCTACAATTTGTTCCTGAACAATATGCAACACTTTATTCATTTTTGAACTAGGCCGATTAAAATCAAATACTGGGTTGGATCTTTGTAGTACTTTTGCGAATGCTTTGGAAATGGCTTGATGGTTATGTTGATTGTTTTCAGTTAAGCTTTCGGAAAGATCCCGCATTTTAGAAGGGTTGTCGATAATTGCTAATTTATTCAGTTGTTCAAGTAAGTCGATTTCGGGTTCAACGATATCCGTGCTTGTATGAGGGCTTCCATCTTCATCCTCCAGCATCTAAAAAGACCAAAGCGAAGAAATATATTAAAAAAAAGAATAGGAATCGAAATATTTAAACAATGTGGAAATATTGTATGGAAACATTTTTTTTAAAAAATGATTTTGTATATTTTTAACATTTTTGAAACAATGATTAAGAACTATGATGTACAAATCTTTTTTCAATTTCTTCCAATAATGGCTATACAGCTTTGTTGTTAGATTGAGGTTTAGTTTTACTGATTTATTATCAATCAAATATGAAAAAAAACTCAAGATTGTTAGTTATTTTTTTTTAAATTAAATGATAAGGCTACAATGCAATGCACGAATTCCCTTTCTATACTTAAAATTATTATCCCCATTATTATGGGATCAAATATAAAATGGCACTGTCATAATCAGCCCAATCGAGGTATCCGTCGGAGCGGAAAATTCTCCGATTTTGTAAGATTCGGAGGATTTTTGCTTTGAGGTATTCTACCGAAAAGCTGTTCAGAATATTTCTCCGACATTTTGTAATGCATCCCGGAGAATTGCATTGAAGTGCGTTCAGGAGCATTTTTCCTGAATTTTTTGACAGCTAAGTGCATTTTTTCCGATTTCCTCCTATACCAATTCTTAGGGGAATTTATTTACGAATTGTGAAGTGAAGCCGTCGCATTTGTGTAGTATTTTTTTCCGATGATACATACCTCGAATAGAATTTGAACGTCCGACGAAGTATGCGTTGCGGAAAATTATCCGCTCTGACGGATACTTCGATAGGGCTGCATATCTTGTTAAGACAGTTTATCAAAACCATTTATGGTTAGACAAAAACAACGTTTTTTTTAGGAAAACGGACACAAAATGTGTGTGGGTTAAGTTAAAATGGTCTACTATCGAAGTATTTTCATTGAAACTGGTCGAATTATTTTTTTAACCGCACCCAAAAAGTGAGCGTGTTATCGATTCTGAGTCAATCTTGAAATTCATTGACAGCATTCTGTAGTTTTTCGGTTGCAGTTAGAACGTTAAGTCTTTTCATTAGCAATTTTTCGAAAACATTTGCCAGAATTGGTATAATTGATATTGGTCTGTAAGAAGAAACTTCTATTGCAGGTTTTCCTATTTTAGGTATTACAATGACTTTGGCCATTTTCTGGTGATGCGGCACATATCGGTGTTTATTCTGAAATTCTGAAAAACTATCGGTGGAAATTCCTTCAAAACCTGAGCAGTTATTAGATCGAACCCTGGTAATTTTTTTGGTTAAGAATTTATGTTGACATACTCTTCTTACTTGATTGAGTGTGACGATAGAAATTTCACCTTCACTTTCTGCGAAGAGATCTGCCTTAGTTCGGAAACTACTAAGTGATTGATTTTGAATTCACTAATTCGTTTTTAAGGTCATTGTTAAGACGGTTAAAAACTGTCTGTCGTCAGGGATTCTCGTAATTTGCCATTTTCTTGGAGCTGTTATCAATTCCATTATTTGAACAGAGTATTTTATTTCTGAATTTCTTCTATTCGAAATAATTGGTCTAGTATTGTTAACCTTTATTTATTGTCAAAAGTCAGCATGAATAATGGTAGGTCCCTCTATTTTGCCTTGATTCTCCAGTGGGATCTTTATTTGTCTAATTTTTAAAGAAGTTTTTGGCTTCCAGAGCTTGAAAGCCTCTTTGGCGTCAGCAGTGAGTTGCTGGACTTAAATCAAGCAATCGATGGGATGAATGGGTCTTTATGTTTTGGTTTCAACGATATCAACTGCAATAGCAAACAACATGCAGACGATGACGATGGTATAGGTAAGGACGAGGACGTGATTACTTACACAGACAGAGCGCTGAAAAAGAAAATGTCCCACAGCAGCGAATTCCAACCAAAACATAGGATAAGGCTACAATCCGCTGTACGAATCGTTGAATACCCTAATCCATCATACTTAATTTAAACATCCACAAAACGTTTTTATACTCTATCCCATAGCGGTATATTAGTTCTGATACATAGTTTGTAACATAGAGACATAATTTAGCTAGATATACCTCAAAGTATATGGATCGACTCAGAATCGCTAGCTGAGTCGATTTAGCCATTACATCCGTCCGTCCGTACGTCACCAGTTTTTGGAACTTACATTTTGAGCTAAAGAGCATAACAAGGACAAGTCGTCCACTGGCTGCAATAATGGCACAACTCAAAAAAATTCAAATTTGAACTGAATAAAATTCAAATTTCTTCGTTTCTGCAATAACGGCACATTGACATCTCTTCTTGATTCCGAGAGATGGCGATAGTGCCATTCAACTTTCGAAGCTTTTGTGCTTTCTCCTTATTTCAATACAGGCACTTCTATCAAAGTTTCAGTATTCGTTTGTGAGTGTGTTCCTCGATGATGTGCCGCTGTTACACCGAGTATGTGAAAATATCAATGGCACATTCCACTGTTGCACCAATAAATGCGTTATGAAATCATTATGAAATAATGACTTGTGACGTTGTTTGTAATATGCCATTATTCTTTAAAATGGCGCTAGCAGACTTTGTATATAATTTGCTTAATCCAAAAATTACACTTTCCGAAAAAAGGGCGGATGCCCTTTCTTTAAAAAAAATTGCTTTTGGCCAAACCTAAAGAAATTTGAAAGAAGTGTCTGAACAACATATTTAGACAATCTCAATACATATCTATATTTCGCCTATATAAAGTTTTTTTTCAGTCAAAAACATTTTTCGGTAAAATTAAAAAAAAACATGAGAAGGCTTCAATCCGCTGTGCGGATCGTTTAATACCCTATCAGATCCCATCATTAAAATTAATATCCCCAAAATGTGGTTTTTATGGTCATAAAGTATTGAAAATGACGTTGTTATATTGTTCAGAAGGTTTATCAAATTCTTTTATGGTTCGACAAAAAAACAACGTTTTTCTATTGCATATGCCTTGGGGTAGGGAATACAAATGGTTTTTGTAAGAAAACGCCCCTAAACAGTGTGCGGGGGTTAAAATGGTCTATTGAGAAAATGTTGTAAATTTAGAAGTTCTTTTTATAAATTAATAATATAACAGTTGCAAAAGAAAATAATTCACTCCTAATTAAATCTTTCGGGGTAACACCACTTCATCACTGATATAATCAATTATGAATACAGTTATGAGTCACCAAACAAATTTAATGACTACTTTTAAAAAGCGTATTCGAGATTATTGATTCAATTAAAACGGTAGAGTATAAAAATCATATTAACCCAATTGAAAATAATGGGTGTTTTTTAGAGGTATAGAACTCTGAAATGGAATAAAACAAAGATGATTTTTTTTTAAATTGACATGAAATTTACTTTATTCAAAAGATAATCTTCTGGCATTATAATTTAAATATGATTTCTGGCATATGACCGCAACGGCTGGCTCGGACGTAGTCTATTCTGGATGACTTTTTTCAACATTTGTGGCCATATATCGGCAATAACGCGGCGAATATTGTCCTCAAAGTGGTCAATCGATTCGGGCTTATCTGCGTAGCCTTCACATATCCCCACAGATAATAGTCAAGCGGCGTCAAATCGCACGAACAAGGAGACCAATTCACAGGACCAAAACGCCAAAATATGCTTTATGGGGATAAAATATAGAAAATGACTTTGTCACAACATATTGTTCAGACGTTTTTTCAAAATCTGTTATGTTTCGACAAAAAACAACGCATTAGCTATGGGGTAGGGCATACAAATGGTTTTTGTAAGAAAACGTCCCAAAAAAGTGGGCGTGGGTTAAAATGAACTAAGGACGAAATGTTTATCTTATCATACCCAATGATCATGCATCAAACGTTTTTTCGAATATTATAAAAAAGGTTCCGAAAAACGGTTTTTACTGAAAACGCCCCCAAAAATTTGGACGAAATATATACATTCAGATTGTCTAAATATCTTTGTCACAAACATTTTCAAAATTCCATACCGCATGACCAAAAAGAACGTTATTCTTATAAGTGGGCGGATTTTGAAAATTTTTACACTTCTTCTGGTGGCACGGACAAAGATCCTATATACCAAATTTTATGATCCTAGCTCAAAATTTAAGGCCCAAAAATTGGTGACGAATAGACAGACGGACGGACAGACAGGTATGGCTAAATCAACTCAGCTAGCGATTCTGTTTGGCAAGTTCGATTTTGACCTTCGTAAGTTCGGAATACTGTTCAGATATCTTACTGGTTTGCAATGTTAAGGCGACGGTTCTTTTTCTGGAAGTCCATGGTGCATTTTCATGTCGAATGGTGTTATCAAATTGTTTTTGAAGCCTATTGACATCATTATTTGTGGTGTATTTTCCTTTTCAGCATGACCCGAAATATCATCCTCAATATATCAAAAATTAACTGTGATTTTGGATAAACTTTTATTTTTAGCATTTATGGTATAAAGTTACTCATCGCTGTCGTTTTATATCTCATGGCACTAAAAAATATTCGTTAGTGTAAGTAAGCATTTGGGTTACCTTTTCGCTTTCTTGTTGTTCTGTTACTATCGAATTCGATCTCAAACTAGAAAATTTTTTTTGGGTTTATAATGGTAACGGCCAGTTCAAAATAAAGGTCAGAAGGTGTAAATGGTTTTCCTAATCCTGTTTGAATACTTGAACTTTTTTCTTTTGCTGCCTTTTTTCTTATTTCTGCTTTATAGTTGCCAAAAACCCCTTGAGTAACTCGCTCTTTCTAAAACATGCTCTTATAGTAATCCTTCTACGTTGCACCATCCGTTTTTTTATTCACTACGATTCCCTTTTCATCGTAGACACAATTTAGAAGTGTTTTCTCGGTTTGCAAGAAGTTCGGATTCCTTTTCTTATTATTTGCAGACATTACGCAGCTTTTTAAACACAACACACGGTAAAATGAAAAAAAAAAACGAACATTTACGTACAAGTCACCACTTACTATATTGAACATACATTTTTTTCTGCAACATTCATAAATTAAGTGTTCACATAGAATGTATGTGGAACATAGCTATGTATACGATTTATGTTTTGTTTCAGCAAACGGGCCTTAAATGTCACAAAACCGTTGAAATCTTCGCAACATTTACCATATCGGTTTACACAAACAATTCGTGCGTTACATTTCTGTGTCATGTAAAAACATTCATTAGCTAAACTTTGATCTTGAAAAGTGTATTCGTAAAAGAAAGCTAAACTGCTGTAGATGTCATACTTATCAGATTTATCGAACGTATATTTGTACACTTCAAATAGAGAATTGAGCCAGTTTATGTAATATGCACTAATATTCTCTTCCAACTTCATATTAAGAGTCTTTTATGGAGAGTACTTTTCCGCACTAAACTACAGTAATTTAAAATCTACATTCCTTTACTAAATAACAAACCGAATATTTATATATATATATCTGTTATTACAGTTATTTTAAATAAATTTGAAAGTATATTTCTTAAGCACAAAAGAGAGAAAATATAAATTATAATCCAAATAGGCCCTTCAGGTCATCAATTGAAAGCTTACTTCCCTCTGAAGCTTTCACCCCAGTAAGAAGATCGTTTGCAATTGATAATTTTTGGTCTTGTAACGCTTTTATTCTTTCTTCAACAGTATCTTTGCACATAAATTTGTAAATGTACACGGGTTTTTTCTGACCAACTCTATATATACGATCTTGAGCCTGAGCCTCTAGTTGTGGATTCCAATGTAAATCTATAAGCAGTAAATGATTAGCCCCAACAAGATTTAAACCGACGCCACCCGCTGTTAATGACAATAGAAGAATTTTCGGTTTAGAGTTTGGGTCATTAAATTCAGTAACAATATCTTGGCGATTTTTTACAGGGATGGTTCCATTAAGCGATAAGGTACGAACGCCATCTGCTTCGAAATGCTTTTTTAGTATGTTGAGTACGCTTGTCCATTGGGATATAATAATTCCTTTATCCGAAGTGCCTACAATTTGTTCCTGAACAATATGCAACACTTTATTCATTTTTGAACTAGGCCGATTAAAATCAAATACTGGGTTGGATCTTTGTAGTACTTTTGCGAATGCTTTGGAAATGGCTTGATGGTTATGTTGATTGTTTTCAGTTAAGCTTTCGGAAAGATCCCGCATTTTAGAAGGGTTGTCGATAATTGCTAATTTATTCAGTTGTTCAAGTAAGTCGATTTCGGGTTCAACGATATCCGTGCTTGTATGAGGGCTTCCATCTTCATCCTCCAGCATCTAAAAAGACCAAAGCGAAGAAATATATTAAAAAAAAGAATAGGAATCGAAATATTTAAACAATGTGGAAATATTGTATGGAAACATTTTTTTTAAAAAATGATTTTGTATATTTTTAACATTTTTGAAACAATGATTAAGAACTATGATGTACAAATCTTTTTTCAATTTCTTCCAATAATGGCTATACAGCTTTGTTGTTAGATTGAGGTTTAGTTTTACTGATTTATTATCAATCAAATATGAAAAAAAACTCAAGATTGTTAGTTATTTTTTTTTAAATTAAATGATAAGGCTACAATGCAATGCACGAATTCCCTTTCTATACTTAAAATTATTATCCCCATTATTATGGGATCAAATATAAAATGGCACTGTCATAATCAGCCCAATCGAGGTATCCGTCGGAGCGGAAAATTCTCCGATTTTGTAAGATTCGGAGGATTTTTGCTTTGAGGTATTCTACCGGAAAGCTGTTCAGAATATTTCTCCGACATTTTGTAATGCATCCCGGAGAATTGCATTGAAGTGCGTTCAGGAGCATTTTTCCTGAATTTTTTGACAGCTAAGTGCATTTTTTCCGATTTCCTCCTATACCAATTCTTAGGGGAATTTATTTACGAATTGTGAAGTGAAGCCGTCGCATTTGTGTAGTATTTTTTTCCGATGATACATACCTCGAATAGAATTTGAACGTCCGACGAAGTATGCGTTGCGGAAAATTATCCGCTCTGACGGATACTTCGATAGGGCTGCATATCTTGTTAAGACAGTTTATCAAAACCATTTATGGTTAGACAAAAACAACGTTTTTTTTTAGGAAAACGGACACAAAATGTGTGTGGGTTAAGTTAAAATGGTCTACTATCGAAGTATTTTCATTGAAACTGGTCGAATTATTTTTTTAACCGCACCCAAAAAGTGAGCGTGTTATCGATTCTGAGTCAATCTTGAAATTCATTGACAGCATTCTGTAGTTTTTCGGTTGCAGTTAGAACGTTAAGTCTTTTCATTAGCAATTTTTCGAAAACATTTGCCAGAATTGGTATAATTGATATTGGTCTGTAAGAAGAAACTTCTATTGCAGGTTTTCCTATTTTAGGTATTACAATGACTTTGGCCATTTTCTGGTGATGCGGCACATATCGGTGTTTATTCTGAAATTCTGAAAAACTATCGGTGGAAATTCCTTCAAAACCTGAGCAGTTATTAGATCGAACCCTGGTAATTTTTTTGGTTAAGAATTTATGTTGACATACTCTTCTTACTTGATTGAGTGTGACGATAGAAATTTCACCTTCACTTTCTGCGAAGAGATCTGCCTTAGTTCGGAAACTACTAAGTGATTGATTTTGAATTCACTAATTCGTTTTTAAGGTCATTGTTAAGACGGTTAAAAACTGTCTGTCGTCAGGGATTCTCGTAATTTGCCATTTTCTTGGAGCTGTTATCAATTCCATTATTTGAACAGAGTATTTTATTTCTGAATTTCTTCTATTCGAAATAATTGGTCTAGTATTGTTAACCTTTATTTATTGTCAAAAGTCAGCATGAATAATGGTAGGTCCCTCTATTTTGCCTTGATTCTCCAGTGGGATCTTTATTTGTCTAATTTTTAAAGAAGTTTTTGGCTTCCAGAGCTTGAAAGCCTCTTTGGCGTCAGCAGTGAGTTGCTGGACTTAAATCAAGCAATCGATGGGATGAATGGGTCTTTATGTTTTGGTTTCAACGATATCAACTGCAATAGCAAACAACATGCAGACGATGACGATGGTATAGGTAAGGACGAGGACGTGATTACTTACACAGACAGAGCGCTGAAAAAGAAAATGTCCCACAGCAGCGAATTCCAACCAAAACATAGGATAAGGCTACAATCCGCTGTACGAATCGTTGAATACCCTAATCCATCATACTTAATTTAAACATCCACAAAACGTTTTTATACTCTATCCCATAGCGGTATATTAGTTCTGATACATAGTTTGTAACATAGAGACATAATTTAGCTAGATATACCTCAAAGTATATGGATCGACTCAGAATCGCTAGCTGAGTCGATTTAGCCATTACATCCGTCCGTCCGTACGTCACCAGTTTTTGGAACTTACATTTTGAGCTAAAGAGCATAACAAGGACAAGTCGTCCACTGGCTGCAATAATGGCACAACTCAAAAAAATTCAAATTTGAACTGAATAAAATTCAAATTTCTTCGTTTCTGCAATAACGGCACATTGACATCTCTTCTTGATTCCGAGAGATGGCGATAGTGCCATTCAACTTTCGAAGCTTTTGTGCTTTCTCCTTATTTCAATACAGGCACTTCTATCAAAGTTTCAGTATTCGTTTGTGAGTGTGTTCCTCGATGATGTGCCGCTGTTACACCGAGTATGTGAAAATATCAATGGCACATTCCACTGTTGCACCAATAAATGCGTTATGAAATCATTATGAAATAATGACTTGTGACGTTGTTTGTAATATGCCATTATTCTTTAAAATGGCGCTAGCAGACTTTGTATATAATTTGCTTAATCCAAAAATTACACTTTCCGAAAAAAGGGCGGATGCCCTTTCTTTAAAAAAAATTGCTTTTGGCCAAACCTAAAGAAATTTGAAAGAAGTGTCTGAACAACATATTTAGACAATCTCAATACATATCTATATTTCGCCTATATAAAGTTTTTTTTCAGTCAAAAACATTTTTCGGTAAAATTAAAAAAAAACATGAGAAGGCTTCAATCCGCTGTGCGGATCGTTTAATACCCTATCAGATCCCATCATTAAAATTAATATCCCCAAAATGTGGTTTTTATGGTCATAAAGTATTGAAAATGACGTTGTTATATTGTTCAGAAGGTTTATCAAATTCTTTTATGGTTCGACAAAAAAACAACGTTTTTCTATTGCATATGCCTTGGGGTAGGGAATACAAATGGTTTTTGTAAGAAAACGCCCCTAAACAGTGTGCGGGGGTTAAAATGGTCTATTGAGAAAATGTTGTAAATTTAGAAGTTCTTTTTATAAATTAATAATATAACAGTTGCAAAAGAAAATAATTCACTCCTAATTAAATCTTTCGGGGTAACACCACTTCATCACTGATATAATCAATTATGAATACAGTTATGAGTCACCAAACAAATTTAATGACTACTTTTAAAAAGCGTATTCGAGATTATTGATTCAATTAAAACGGTAGAGTATAAAAATCATATTAACCCAATTGAAAATAATGGGTGTTTTTTAGAGGTATAGAACTCTGAAATGGAATAAAACAAAGATGATTTTTTTTTAAATTGACATGAAATTTACTTTATTCAAAAGATAATCTTCTGGCATTATAATTTAAATATGATTTCTGGCATATGACCGCAACGGCTGGCTCGGACGTAGTCTATTCTGGATGACTTTTTTCAACATTTGTGGCCATATATCGGCAATAACGCGGCGAATATTGTCCTCAAAGTGGTCAATCGATTCGGGCTTATCTGCGTAGCCTTCACATATCCCCACAGATAATAGTCAAGCGGCGTCAAATCGCACGAACAAGGAGACCAATTCACAGGACCAAAACGCCAAAATATGCTTTATGGGGATAAAATATAGAAAATGACTTTGTCACAACATATTGTTCAGACGTTTTTTCAAAATCTGTTATGTTTCGACAAAAAACAACGCATTAGCTATGGGGTAGGGCATACAAATGGTTTTTGTAAGAAAACGTCCCAAAAAAGTGGGCGTGGGTTAAAATGAACTAAGGACGAAATGTTTATCTTATCATACCCAATGATCATGCATCAAACGTTTTTTCGAATATTATAAAAAAGGTTCCGAAAAACGGTTTTTACTGAAAACGCCCCCAAAAATTTGGACGAAATATATACATTCGGATTGTCTAAATATCTTTGTCACAAACATTTTCAAAATTCCATACCGCATGACCAAAAAGAACGTTATTCTTATAAGTGGGCGGATTTTGAAAATTTTTACACTTCTTCTGGTGGCACGGACAAAGATCCTATATACCAAATTTTATGATCCTAGCTCAAAATTTAAGGCCCAAAAATTGGTGACGAATAGACAGACGGACGGACAGACAGGTATGGCTAAATCAACTCAGCTAGCGATTCTGTTTGGCAAGTTCGATTTTGACCTTCGTAAGTTCGGAATACTGTTCAGATATCTTACTGGTTTGCAATGTTAAGGCGACGGTTCTTTTTCTGGAAGTCCATGGTGCATTTTCATGTCGAATGGTGTTATCAAATTGTTTTTGAAGCCTATTGACATCATTATTTGTGGTGTATTTTCCTTTTCAGCATGACCCGAAATATCATCCTCAATATATCAAAAATTAACTGTGATTTTGGATAAACTTTTATTTTTAGCATTTATGGTATAAAGTTACTCGTCGCTGTCGTTTTATATCTCATGGCACTAAAAAATATTCGTTAGTGTAAGTAAGCATTTGGGTTACCTTTTCGCTTTCTTGTTGTTCTGTTACTATCGAATTCGATCTCAAACTAGAAAATTTTTTTTGGGTTTATAATGGTAACGGCCAGTTCAAAATAAAGGTCAGAAGGTGTAAATGGTTTTCCTAATCCTGTTTGAATACTTGAACTTTTTTCTTTTGCTGCCTTTTTTCTTATTTCTGCTTTATAGTTGCCAAAAACCCCTTGAGTAACTCGCTCTTTCTAAAACATGCTCTTATAGTAATCCTTCTACGTTGCACCATCCGTTTTTTTATTCACTACGATTCCCTTTTCATCGTAGACACAATTTAGAAGTGTTTTCTCGGTTTGCAAGAAGTTCGGATTCCTATTCTTATTATTTGCAGACATTACGCAGCTTTTTAAACACAACACACGGTAAAATGAAAAAAAAAACGAACATTTACGTACAAGTCACCACTTACTATATTGAACATACATTTTTTTCTGCAACATTCATAAATTAAGTGTTCACATAGAATGTATGTGGAACATAGCTATGTATACGATTTATGTTTTGTTTCAGCAAACGGGCCTTAAATGTCACAAAACCGTTGAAATCTTCGCAACATTTACCATATCGGTTTACACAAACAATTCGTGCGTTACATTTCTGTGTCATGTAAAAACATTCATTAGCTAAACTTTGATCTTGAAAAGTGTATTCGTAAAAGAAAGCTAAACTGCTGTAGATGTCATACTTATCAGATTTATCGAACGTATATTTGTACACTTCAAATAGAGAATTGAGCCAGTTTATGTAATATGCACTAATATTCTCTTCCAACTTCATATTAAGAGTCTTTTATGGAGAGTACTTTTCCGCACTAAACTACAGTAATTTAAAATCTACATTCCTTTACTAAATAACAAACCGAATATTTATATATATATATCTGTTATTACAGTTATTTTAAATAAATTTGAAAGTATATTTCTTAAGCACAAAAGAGAGAAAATATAAATTATAATCCAAATAGGCCCTTCAGGTCATCAATTGAAAGCTTACTTCCCTCTGAAGCTTTCACCCCAGTAAGAAGATCGTTTGCAATTGATAATTTTTGGTCTTGTAACGCTTTTATTCTTTCTTCAACAGTATCTTTGCACATAAATTTGTAAATGTACACGGGTTTTTTCTGACCAACTCTATATATACGATCTTGAGCCTGAGCCTCTAGTTGTGGATTCCAATGTAAATCTATAAGCAGTAAATGATTAGCCCCAACAAGATTTAAACCGACGCCACCCGCTGTTAATGACAATAGAAGAATTTTCGGTTTAGAGTTTGGGTCATTAAATTCAGTAACAATATCTTGGCGATTTTTTACAGGGATGGTTCCATTAAGCGATAAGGTACGAACGCCATCTGCTTCGAAATGCTTTTTTAGTATGTTGAGTACGCTTGTCCATTGGGATATAATAATTCCTTTATCCGAAGTGCCTACAATTTGTTCCTGAACAATATGCAACACTTTATTCATTTTTGAACTAGGCCGATTAAAATCAAATACTGGGTTGGATCTTTGTAGTACTTTTGCGAATGCTTTGGAAATGGCTTGATGGTTATGTTGATTGTTTTCAGTTAAGCTTTCGGAAAGATCCCGCATTTTAGAAGGGTTGTCGATAATTGCTAATTTATTCAGTTGTTCAAGTAAGTCGATTTCGGGTTCAACGATATCCGTGCTTGTATGAGGGCTTCCATCTTCATCCTCCAGCATCTAAAAAGACCAAAGCGAAGAAATATATTAAAAAAAAGAATAGGAATCGAAATATTTAAACAATGTGGAAATATTGTATGGAAACATTTTTTTTAAAAAATGATTTTGTATATTTTTAACATTTTTGAAACAATGATTAAGAACTATGATGTACAAATCTTTTTTCAATTTCTTCCAATAATGGCTATACAGCTTTGTTGTTAGATTGAGGTTTAGTTTTACTGATTTATTATCAATCAAATATGAAAAAAAACTCAAGATTGTTAGTTATTTTTTTTTAAATTAAATGATAAGGCTACAATGCAATGCACGAATTCCCTTTCTATACTTAAAATTATTATCCCCATTATTATGGGATCAAATATAAAATGGCACTGTCATAATCAGCCCAATCGAGGTATCCGTCGGAGCGGAAAATTCTCCGATTTTGTAAGATTCGGAGGATTTTTGCTTTGAGGTATTCTACCGAAAAGCTGTTCAGAATATTTCTCCGACATTTTGTAATGCATCCCGGAGAATTGCATTGAAGTGCGTTCAGGAGCATTTTTCCTGAATTTTTTGACAGCTAAGTGCATTTTTTCCGATTTCCTCCTATACCAATTCTTAGGGGAATTTATTTACGAATTGTGAAGTGAAGCCGTCGCATTTGTGTAGTATTTTTTTCCGATGATACATACCTCGAATAGAATTTGAACGTCCGACGAAGTATGCGTTGCGGAAAATTATCCGCTCTGACGGATACTTCGATAGGGCTGCATATCTTGTTAAGACAGTTTATCAAAACCATTTATGGTTAGACAAAAACAACGTTTTTTTTAGGAAAACGGACACAAAATGTGTGTGGGTTAAGTTAAAATGGTCTACTATCGAAGTATTTTCATTGAAACTGGTCGAATTATTTTTTTAACCGCACCCAAAAAGTGAGCGTGTTATCGATTCTGAGTCAATCTTGAAATTCATTGACAGCATTCTGTAGTTTTTCGGTTGCAGTTAGAACGTTAAGTCTTTTCATTAGCAATTTTTCGAAAACATTTGCCAGAATTGGTATAATTGATATTGGTCTGTAAGAAGAAACTTCTATTGCAGGTTTTCCTATTTTAGGTATTACAATGACTTTGGCCATTTTCTGGTGATGCGGCACATATCGGTGTTTATTCTGAAATTCTGAAAAACTATCGGTGGAAATTCCTTCAAAACCTGAGCAGTTATTAGATCGAACCCTGGTAATTTTTTTGGTTAAGAATTTATGTTGACATACTCTTCTTACTTGATTGAGTGTGACGATAGAAATTTCACCTTCACTTTCTGCGAAGAGATCTGCCTTAGTTCGGAAACTACTAAGTGATTGATTTTGAATTCACTAATTCGTTTTTAAGGTCATTGTTAAGACGGTTAAAAACTGTCTGTCGTCAGGGATTCTCGTAATTTGCCATTTTCTTGGAGCTGTTATCAATTCCATTATTTGAACAGAGTATTTTATTTCTGAATTTCTTCTATTCGAAATAATTGGTCTAGTATTGTTAATCTTTATTTATTGTCAAAAGTCAGCATGAATAATGGTAGGTCCCTCTATTTTGCCTTGATTCTCCAGTGGGATCTTTATTTGTCTAATTTTTAAAGAAGTTTTTGGCTTCCAGAGCTTGAAAGCCTCTTTGGCGTCAGCAGTGAGTTGCTGGACTTAAATCAAGCAATCGATGGGATGAATGGGTCTTTATGTTTTGGTTTCAACGATATCAACTGCAATAGCAAACAACATGCAGACGATGACGATGGTATAGGTAAGGACGAGGACGTGATTACTTACACAGACAGAGCGCTGAAAAAGAAAATGTCCCACAGCAGCGAATTCCAACCAAAACATAGGATAAGGCTACAATCCGCTGTACGAATCGTTGAATACCCTAATCCATCATACTTAATTTAAACATCCACAAAACGTTTTTATACTCTATCCCATAGCGGTATATTAGTTCTGATACATAGTTTGTAACATAGAGACATAATTTAGCTAGATATACCTCAAAGTATATGGATCGACTCAGAATCGCTAGCTGAGTCGATTTAGCCATTACATCCGTCCGTCCGTACGTCACCAGTTTTTGGGACTTACATTTTGAGCTAAAGAGCATAACAAGGACAAGTCGTCCACTGGCTGCAATAATGGCACAACTCAAAAAAATTCAAATTTGAACTGAATAAAATTCAAATTTCTTCGTTTCTGCAATAACGGCACATTGACATCTCTTCTTGATTCCGAGAGATGGCGATAGTGCCATTCAACTTTCGAAGCTTTTGTGCTTTCTCCTTATTTCAATACAGGCACTTCTATCAAAGTTTCAGTATTCGTTTGTGAGTGTGTTCCTCGATGATGTGCCGCTGTTACACCGAGTATGTGAAAATATCAATGGCACATTCCACTGTTGCACCAATAAATGCGTTATGAAATCATTATGAAATAATGACTTGTGACGTTGTTTGTAATATGCCATTATTCTTTAAAATGGCGCTAGCAGACTTTGTATATAATTTGCTTAATCCAAAAATTACACTTTCCGAAAAAAGGGCGGATGCCCTTTCTTTAAAAAAAATTGCTTTTGGCCAAACCTAAAGAAATTTGAAAGAAGTGTCTGAACAACATATTTAGACAATCTCAATACATATCTATATTTCGCCTATATAAAGTTTTTTTTCAGTCAAAAACATTTTTCGGTAAAATTAAAAAAAAAACATATGAGAAGGCTTCAATCCGCTGTGCGGATCGTTTAATACCCTATCAGATCCCATCATTAAACCCCAAAATGTGGTTTTTATGGTCATAAAGTATTGAAAATGACGTTGTTATATTGTTCAGAAGGTTTATCAAATTCTTTTATGGTTCGACAAAAAAACAACGTTTTTCTATTGCATATGCCTTGGGGTAGGGAATACAAATGGTTTTTGTAAGAAAACGCCCCTAAACAGTGTGCGGGGGTTAAAATGGTCTATTGAGAAAATGTTGTAAATTTAGAAGTTCTTTTTATAAATTAATAATATAACAGTTGCAAAAGAAAATAATTCACTCCTAATTAAATCTTTCGGGGTAACACCACTTCATCACTGATATAATCAATTATGAATACAGTTATGAGTCACCAAACAAATTTAATGACTACTTTTAAAAAGCGTATTCGAGATTATTGATTCAATTAAAACGGTAGAGTATAAAAATCATATTAACCCAATTGAAAATAATGGGTGTTTTTTAGAGGTATAGAACTCTGAAATGGAATAAAACAAAGATGATTTTTTTTTTAAATTGACATGAAATTTACTTTATTCAAAAGATAATCTTCTGGCATTATAATTTAAATATGATTTCTGGCATATGACCGCAACGGCTGGCTCGGACGTAGTCTATTCTGGATGACTTTTTTCAACATTTGTGGCCATATATCGGCAATAACGCGGCGAATATTGTCCTCAATCAATCGTGGTCAATCGATTCGGGCTTATCTGCGTAGCCTTCACATATCCCCACAGATAATAGTCAAGCGGCGTCAAATCGCACGAACAAGGAGACCAATTCACAGGACCAAAACGCCAAAATATGCGCTCAACGAACGTGCAAGAGCAGTGTGACATGTTGCGCCGTCTTGTTGAAACTACAGATCCTGCACATCATGGTTGTTCAATTGATGAACGAAAAAGTCAGTGATCATGGCTCTATAGCGTTCTGGCCAGCAACGTTTTTAAAGAAGTAGGGACGAATTATTCCACCAACTCATAAATCACACAAAACAGTCAGTTTTTGTGGATGTAATGTAGTCTCAACATACACTTGAGGATTATCATCACTTCAAATACGGCAGTTTTGTTTATTGAATCACCCATCTTTAAGTTATAGGTCGAGCGAGTCCATTTCGAGCGCTTTTGAAGTTGGACCAAGTACTCTGAACTCCATCTTCTCCAAAAATGCTGTCTCAGGTTCGAAATTAAATGAATCTGTTTGATAGATTTCCCTAATAGTCATCCATAACAGGTTCGGGAATAGTTTTAAGAGGTTCTCCGATCAAAAAATGTCCCGGTGTCAGGACAAGGATGTCGTTAACATTTGAGGAAATTGAGCAAACAGGCCTTGAGTTTATGCAAGCTTCTATCTCTGCCAAGAGCGTTATTGTGCGGCGCAGGTGTTACTTGACGCGTTTAACTGCAGCTTCCCAGTATCCACCTATATGGGGAGAGACAGCAGAATTGAAGTGCTAAATAGTACTGTCGTCAGCGAGATGCTTAGCAAGCTTATTAACTCCAACAAAAGTTGTGCCATTGTCGCTGTATAACTCTCTGTAATACCCGCGACGTGACACGAATCGTTTAAATACAGCGATAAAGGTTGACGACGAGAGACCGCTGGCGAGTTTTGTTCTGTTCCTATTTTGTATTTTTAAACAATTTTCAAGCAATTTTAAAAATGTTCACTTTGAGAAACAGAGCTGTATCGGGCCAGCGAAATCCACACCGCCGCTGCGTTAAAACTCGTGGCCTTGGTAAATTACCCATTAGTTGTTGTTGTAGTATTAGAGAATGGCGGCGGCATTTAACGCAGTCCGTAAATTTTTCGCACTATATTGCGAGCACAAACCACCTAACAATGACTTTGTAGCATACAGCCTGGTTCGATTTGATTCGTTAAATTCTTTGGTGAAGAACGATGCTTGGGTTAACTTTACCCAGAGAAGGGCTTCGTCCAGTTCAAAAAGCTGTTGTTTTGTACGAAATCAACTAAGATTTGAAGATTTGCGAATTTTTACAGCCAGGCGGGTGTTATTCAGGAATCGTTAGATACATGCAGTGACACGCTTCAGCTTTGTCAGAGTTGAGTAGAGTTCGACAAGTTCCCAAATTGGTTGTACTCGGAGCGCTGGTCCAAATTGGTAGTAAAGATCCGCTGTTTGGACCATGGAGATTTGTGCTGCCTCAGCCAGTATGGACCATTCCACCAGAGTGGATGTTCAGCCAAATGATGAGGTAGCACACCACGTGTAGCACAATCCGCTGGATTTTGAGCAGATTCAACGTGATACCAGCTAACTGCGGGTATGGTTTGTTGAATCAGCGATACATGGTTGGCTACAAAAGTGCTTCCAGGGTGTTGACGAATCCAAGTCAAGTGAGCGCTACACTCGAGTCAGTCCATACAATTTGAATGTGATGATTATATATTGATGTCTATGTTTGTCAACCGGGCCAATAAAGCAGCGCCACCAAGCTCAAAGCGAGGAAGAGACAACTTCGTCAACTTCAGTGGAGCGACTGTTGTTTTAGCCGCTAACATTATTTAAGTTAAGGATATCCTTCGCGAGGATATAAAAAAAAACCCGAACACCAGCCCAGCCCATGAAAAACTTTGGCATTCGATGTCACCTTAAATTTCTTCGACCAGGTGTTTGAATCTAGCCAGGTCTTTGACATGAAATAGTTTAAAATATTCATCAATTGTCCAGCCATGACCATCTTTGATAGATACTATGGGAGCTGTATAGTCAAAGATTAGATAGCCTTGGACGCCGCCGCGGCGGCTAGGGAGATTATTCTAAAACAATGTTATGTTAAAAAATTATAAAGTAATGTGGTGTCATAGCAGAGTTTAGTTAAAATTGTTCTTATAAAACACGATTATCTCCTTTTGCCAACTTAATAGTATGTTTTATTAAAATAATAAAATATAATATATAAAAGGTATATAAGTGCTAGATTTAGTGTTAGAGGATGTCAAATGTATAATTAAAATTTCCCAATTAACTTATATTTGTTCTTAAGAATTAAATAAGTGTTTTAATTATGTGTGCAACATTTTCCTTTTTTATAAGGTTTATATATTTGTATTTGTGACAACACTTGTTGTCTCGGGCAACAATTTTCTTTCGGAATAAGGCTTTGTTTTTTGCTTTAATGCCTTTACAAGCGGTAAAAATAACTTCACGCCTTTGATACGGTTTGGGTTTACGTCTTTTGGCATTAAATCTTGCGTTGTTCCCTTTTTGCTTCCGCTCAATCCCCCCCTTAAGTTGTGATTGACTTGTATGCGAAAGTTTACCAGATTTTGGTAATTTATCCTCTGGCATCTATTAAAAAAATTAGTGGATTGAATTATAATACCTATCCACGGCTATATTCAGAAGACAGAAAAGAAATCCTCAACCTCACCAGACCAAAAGGTCGTATACACATACAAGGACCTTATCTACCCGTGGACAGGATAGAACGCAACCTGCAGTTCCTTAACCCAGAACTGGAAAGCAGGGAGTGGAAAGTCCTTGAAACGGGAGAACACACTGAAAGTGGTATGGAAGTCCTCGTACTTCTAAGCCACAAATCACTGCCGCTACTCCGCAAGCAAAGCTTCAAAGTCCGTGTGGGTATAAAACGATGTAAACTTCGGTTGGTAGCGGCAGACTACAACATGGAAAGCAGAGAGTCAACTGGCCGTCATGAAGATAATGCAGATATCCCTTTAGCGCGCGCCAATTATAAAAAAAAAAAAAAAAGATAAATCTTCATCACAGTAAGGCGGCCAGAGCCAACCTTGCTCTCCATATGACAAAGACCAATACTGACGTCGCCCTTATCCTGGAACCCTGTACTATTCGGGGGGAAATAAAAGGGCTGAAGTCAAAGGACCTGGTGGTCTATAACAGCAATATACCAAATACCAGTAAGATTCGCACATGTATTGTTGCTAGAAAACAGATTAACCTATTTCTCTTATCTAGCTACAGCAATACAGACCAAACAGTGGTAAAATGGGAGAGGAAAGGGAAGTGTCTGCTGATACTAGCAGCCGTGTACATGCCGTTTGACTCTCCAGACGGTCCACTGTCCGAGCTGACGCGCTCTCTTACGAAAAAAGCGGAAAGGGAAAGATGGGACCTTATTCCAGGTTGCGATGCCAACGCCCATCACACCCAATGGGGCAGTACAGACACCAACATCAGAGGTGAGTGTCTTTTTGAATTCATTATTGAAAACAATTTGTTAATTGCCAATAAAGGTAACGAACCAACCTTCATAATTAGGAACAGGCGTGAGGTCTTAGACGTAACACTCTACAACAACTCACAAAATCTTACTGTGCGAGAATGGACTGTTTCCCAAGCAGCATCATTTTCAGACCACAGGATTATTGAATTCCTAATTGAAGCTAATGTTGAAATAATAAGTAAATGCAGGAACCCCAGAGTAACAACCTGGGAAATATTCTTCAACGAAGTCGGGAAGAATAAACAAAAACTGCAACAAAATACGTTCGATACCCCAGAGGAAATCGACGCAACCACAGAAACCCCTTAATAAGATTCTGAACAATGCGTACGAAAAAGCTTGTCCTTTACGGACCCCAAAGAGCAAGAAATCTCAACCATGGTGGACGAAAGAGCTCCTCGAAATCAGGAGAAACACTAGAGCGCTCTTTAACGCAGCCAAAGTAACAAACTTACAAACTGACTGGGATCTATATAAATCCAGCTAGCGCAAGTTCAAAAGTGCAATTACGAGAGCTAAACGCACTGCCTGGCACACGTTCTGCAGTCACATAGAAAACACCACAGAATCAACGGACACACTCAACCTCCTACTAAAGACCCATTTTGCGGGATGTACCCCGAGTCGAGACAGTAATCAGGTGACCCTTAACCCTTCAACGACTCTCTTCACAGCTCCAGAAGAAGTCATAACTGAAGGAAAAATAAACTGGGCAATTGATACATTCTCTCCCTTCAAATCCCCAGGGAGCGATGGAATATTTCCAATTATGCTCCAAAAGACAAAAACCCTAATCATACCAGTCCTCACACCACTGTTTAAAAGCAGTATAATGTGTGGCTACATTCCATGGGCTTGGCGAGAAGTAAAGGTAGTCTTCATTCCCAAAGCAGGTAAATCTAGCCATACAACTGCAAAAGATTTTAGGCCTATAAGTCTGACGTCCTTCATTCTGAAGACTTTTGAAAAACTAATGTACACATTGATTCGTGAAAAACTTAATTACAATGATATCTCCCCAGCCCAACAAAGGGCAAAGGGGTTGAAACAGCACTGAATGACGTTGTTATTGCTATAACAACAAAGACAAAGAATACACACTCGCAGCATTCCTAGATATTGAAGGAGCTTTCAACAATGTCAAAACATGCGCAGTGGAAAGGGCATTGCAGAATTCCAACGTTGACCAGGCACTCACTAACGTGATTGTAAGTCTTCTCAAAGAAAGGAATATCAAGGCAAAACTGGGCGACACTGAACTAAAAGTAAACGCCTCAAGGGGCACACCACAAGGAGGAGTCATCTCCCCTCTACTATGGGTTCTTGTCGTTAATGAAATACTAATGAAATTCAAAAACAGGGGGGTTAAAGTAATTGCGTACGCAGACGATGTAGTATTGCTTTCGACAGGCAAATTCTTACCAACCATAAGTGAGCTGTTAGAAAACTCGCTCCGGACACTCAACACGTGGGCAAAGCAATGCGGCCTTGGGGTCAACCCCCAAAAAACCGAGCTTGTGCTGTTCACAAATAGAAGATCAATACCACACTTCGAACCACCAGCTATAGAAGGAATACCCCTCAAAATAGCTGAAAGTGCGAAATATCTGGGAATAATACTAGACAGGAAGCTCAATTGGAAACTTAATGTCAATGAAAGAGTTAAGAAAGCAGCAAATGCTTTCTACGCATGTAACCGAATATTCGGCAGAAAGTGGGGACCTAACCCCAAAAAAATCCTGTAGACGTATACGGCTATCGTGCGACCAATACTCACATATGGCAGTATAGTCTGGTGGCAAGCCACAGACAGAGCAACTAACTTGAAGCAAATGACAAAAATACAAAGACTAGCGTGTATAGGGACAACCAGTGCGATAAGAACAACCCCAACCTCTGGATTGGAGGTGATTCTGAATCTGCTGCCCTTAGATCTATACATGCAGGAATCAGCTGCCAAAAGCTCCTCGAGGATCAGCCAAACGAACAGCTGGATCCCGAGCCTCGCTGGGCATGCGCAGGTCCAAAAGAAATACTGGCATATTCTCAGATGAATTAGTAATACACAAATCAATCAGGCTTCCTGATCATAGTTGTGTGTTCCAGGCTTAGGTGCTAGCAATCGCTGAAGCGGCTCATTTGGTGTCAGTAATAGAAATACCACACAGTGATATCACCATATTCATTGACAGCCAAGCGGCTATAAAAGCAGTATCTGCTATCGAAATTAAATCAAAGCTAGTTCGCCGCTGTCGCGAAGAGCTCAAGGTTCTCTGCTCACAGCATAATGCTGATCTCTGCTGGGTTCCTGGTCACAGGGACAAAGACGGCAACGAGATGACCGACGAACTGGCAAGAAATGCATCTGCTACAGATCATGACCAGGCACTACAAACGGTCGAACCACTACTCTGTAACCTCAGAGAAAGAGTGGAATACAAAACCCGAATGAAAGCCAATACCAGGTGGAAGTCATTGACTACCTGCGAAATATCTCGGAAGCTCTGGCCAGAATACAACGGAAACCGGACCAAAAAACTTTTGCGGTACGACAGAAGCTCGTTAACTAAACTTGTAGGGGCTCTCACTGGTCACAACTTTCTCAGAACCCATACAATGAAATTAAATCTCAAGGATGACTATATCTGTAGAGGTTGCGGCGATGAGGAAACACACGAGGATACACCTCATTTCCTCTGTCACTGCCCGAGTCTCTGTCACCTGAGGAACAGAACACTTGGAAGCTACTACTTCCAAGACATCCAAGAGCTTTCCGATATTCCATTACCCTATCTTTACAGGTTCCTACGAACATCAGGATGGCTGGATAGAGTGGAGTAACCCGTAGTTACGATAAGGACGTAATCCCACCAAGGGTATCACAATGGGTCCACATGGACCTAAGTGTGGCGGAATAAAGAATCCTCTACTCCACCAACCCGTAAACCTAACCTAACCTACTGAGCCGGGCAAGTGATTTACCTGTGTTCTCAGCCGCGATAGTGCGTCAGCCACTAGATTAGATTTTCTTGGTTTATTAATGAGTTCGAAATTATACTTTCCAATGCGGGCCTTCCACCGTTTCAACTTAGCGTTATATTTCCGATTGCCCAACGCAAAAGTTAAAGGCTGGTGGTCAGTGAAAATCCGAATTTTACTTGCACCATAAAGATATGATCTGAGATGATCAAGTGCCCAGACTATGGCCAGCATCTCCTTTTCATTAGTTGCGTAATTTTCTTCGATCTTGTTTAAAGATCGAGAAATGTACGCTATTGATTTATCTCGCCCAGGTTCACCCTGTGAAAGAACTGCACCTAAGGCGTAGTTCGAAGCAATAGTAGTCAGATTATAAAGCTTATCGAAGTTCGGAAATGCAAGGATTTAAGATGAAGTTAACAAATGTTTGAGATCTTCGAATGCCCTGAGAGCATGCTCACCAAGTTCCACTTTGACACACCTGGATTGATTTGCTTTCACTTGATCATTTTCTCCCCTTGAAAGATTTGTAAGGGGCTTCACAACTTTAGCGTAATCGCGGATGAACTTTCTATAATATGAGGTGAGACCAGTGGCGACGCGTCATATTGTTCATTTCGTTCATTAACGCCTAACTTTCAGAGAACAATATCTTTCACTTTTTCTCCACTTTTCTTCTATCTCAGTGTATTTGTCAACTCGTGCCAGCCTCACATCACACATGCACTTGAGCCAAAACATAGTCAAATCAAAACGAAATACTTACCTGCCGCAAGCCGCAGCCACACTTTGCATTCGCTTGAATCGTTCAGTTGAGTTGAAAACGAAATAACCCATCAAAAATAGATGCAAAAAACAACATATGAGAAGGCTACAATCCGCTGTGCGGATCGTTGAATACCCTATCCCATCCCATCCTTAAAATTAATATCCTCAAAATGTAGGCTATATGGCGATGAAATACAGAAAATGACATTGTCACAACATATTGTTCAGACAGTTTATCAAAATCTTTTGTGGTTCGACAAAAAAAACAACGTTTTTCTATTGCATATGCCTTGGGGTAAGGCATACAAATGGTTTTTGTAAGAAAACGCCGCGCGCCCCCAAAAAGTGGGTGTAGGTGAAAATGATATATGGACAAAATGTTTATTTTATCATTACGGAAGTATTTGCATCAAAAGTTTTTTCGAACTTATTAAAAATTGGACAAAAAGCGTTTTTTACTAAAAACGCCCCCAAAAAGTAGGCGTGGCAAAAAAAACTTTGTATGGACGAAATACAGATATTAGGATTGTCTAAATATATTGCTCAGACACATTTTGAAATTCCTTACGGTTTGGCTTAAAACTACGATTTTATAAAAGAGGGCGTGGCAGTAGGCAGATTTCAAAAATTTTTACACTTGTTCTGCTTCGTTGGCCAGAGAGTCTATATACCAAATTTCAACGGACAGACAGACATTGCTTAATCGACTCAGCCAGCGATTCTGAATCGATCCATATACTAAGACTTAAGAAATGGCATTTTGTAGTGAAAAATATCAAAATATTTTATGTGGTGAAAATGGTCTAGATTCAGTTTTTGTCAACTGAATCATGGGTGCTGATTGAGCTGATGCTCAAGCGTTCACATGTCCCTTTTGTCTGCGTAGTGCAGAGAAAGAGACTGCTTAATCGTATACCAATCATGTCCGAAAATGTTATAAGACACAAGTTCTGCATTGGCGCTACCCCTTATCTCTTCTGTCGAACGTGCTGTATTGGCTTTGATTTTACTTTTTAAAATCGGCCAATATACTTTCGACCACGTGTATCCAATTTCCATGACACATATTGGGTAGGATTACCTTCGAAGATTTGCAGCTCTTTTACGCAGTCTGGGAGCTTGTTGATCTCTTTTAAGTCTGCCTCGGTCTTAGGACCACAGAGTTCACCAGATTGGGCAGGGTTGACGACCACCGATACCACTTCTGCTCTAGTATCTTCGAGCACCTTCAAGCGGCCCTCGATACCTCTTAGTTGCAGTAAAATATTGTTAACCGCACCGTTCAACTGGGTGAGTTTAGTATTTACACCTTCCATTTAATTTAATATGTATTTAACTTTTGATAAAGAAACATATAATTACTTGACATTCTTTGCTTCTTTTTTTTTTTGTTGCACACTAGTTAACATTTTAACATTTTATAAAATATTTTATTATAATTTTTTTTCTCAGGGAATATTACTTCCTGAATAATTTTTTCTTATCACCAATTTTTTCAAATACAATTTTTTATATATTTTTTCAGGGAATATATCTTCCTGAATAAATTTTTTCTTATCACCCAATTTTTTCAAATAGAATTTTTTATATATTTTTTCCCGAATAATTTTTTCTTATCACACACAATTTTTACTTTTTAAATACAATTTTTTCTTCACTTTTTTATATATTCTCATGGAATATTACTTCCTGAGTTATTTTTTCTTCTCACACAAATTTTTTACTTCCTCTGTTACTTCCTCGACAACTTTATTATTTTTTAATGTCACATTCACTCACATTGGAAAATCAAGTCACGAATAACAAAAAAACTGCGAATTTGCGTATCTGGAAAAAAAATAGTTTTTTTTATTCTCCGGAACCAACCTAGGATAGTTCGTGTTTGTGCCTTTTAGTTGCCGATGTTTTTAATTGTCGGCAACTTACTCGTGGAACGAAAGTTCCCTTCGTGATCTCCGACGTTTTCTTTTGGGAACAACGGAAGCTATCGTGTTTAAGTAAATCACTGTGTTCTAATGGGTACATTAATTTAAACTCGTTAGAGCGAATAAATTTATGTCCTGTATGAAAGGACGATAGCTATCACCAGGAAGAAATGGCTGCGGATATAGGCTGGTCCCTTCTCGGGCGCCAGTTAAGGATATCCTTCGCAAGGACATAAAAAAAATGTTGACATGTTTTTTTTTTATTATTATTTTTTTTATTAATATTATTTTTATTATCATTATTTTTTTTATACATCAAGACAAATAAATCAATACGTCATCAACACACATCATCACTTTGCAATTTTTAATAGTTTCAGGAAGATAATTTATAAATAGCAAAACAATAAACAGAAAGCAAGTGGTGCACCGGAATTGACGAAAAACGGTTCAGAAATTGCACTATCAGTTTTAATTTTCTGTGTCCGTTTTTTTAAGTATTTATAAGCCGATGAGTTAAGTATTCATAAGCCGATGAGTTAAGTATTTATAAGCCGGTAAGCGTACATCTGGATGTGCTCTCATTGGATGTGGCTGCTGCTATTTAACCCTCATTAAATTGTATTTTTCCATTTTTTTGAAGTTTCGTGCAATTTGTATTTTTGAGTTTCTATTACATAAAAAAACGTATTGTTTCCGTTAAATTTTCGACCTCGAGATTTTCAATGCGATGATAGCGGAACCCAAACAAGTGGTTTTTGAATTAACGCCAGTCTGGCCATAATGGTCTCTCCAGCCTAAACAGCTTAACCGATTTTCTTCAAACTTCGTCATCAAGTTTGCTTTGGTCATAATTCAAGGCCATTTTTTTTTGCTTTTAGCCATGTTATTAACGGTACCTGCCATATAAAATGATACATAACCTTAACTTTCTCGATAACAGCTCTAACGATTTCGATTATACTTTACATATACTATTACAACATATTAGTTCCAACAAAACTGCATGCTCAGTTTTTTTTTTCGAGAAAATCCATATACCGGATTTTTGTATTTAGGCCATATAAAGAAAATTGTCAATTTGTCGCAAACTATTTTGCCAAATTGAATGAAATTTAATTTATATACTTACTTATCGGGCTCCCGACCCGTGAAGAGTCTCTGCCTGAGACACTGCAGCCTACCATACTCTAAGATCCCTGGCTCGCCAATGTAGTCGACGTGTTTTGGCTTTTTGGACTACATCCACATCTTGGTACAGCTCATAGAGTTCGCGGTTGTATCTTCTCCTCTATTCGCCCTCCTCGTGCACAGGATAAAAAATCCGCCGAAGTAGTTTTCTTTTGAAGGAGCCCAGTATCAGCTCTCCCTTCTTGCTTATCGTCCAGTACTCGGCACCATAAAGCAGAACTGGCAGGATAAGGGTTTTGTAGAGCACACATTTCGTCCTTCGAGTTAGGAGTTTTGAACCCAGTTGTTTCGCCAAACTGACGTAGCAACGGTTTCGTAGGGTAATTCTTCGACGGATGTCCACTAGGGTGTCATTCGTGGAGTTTTTGTTAACTCCGAGGTAGGTGAACTCCTTAACTACCTCGAAATTGCTGCTATCAATAGTGACGTTTTGTCCTAGCTGGACAAAATGCTTGATAGCATGTACTAAGTCTTGTCCTCATTTACTCCAATGCTAACGGATTTCGCCTGTTCTTCAATCTCCGTGAACGCTTTTATCACGGCATGTTGGGAGCGACCGATGATGTCAATATCGTCCGCATAGCCCAGCAGCGAATTCCGAATTCGGCCATCGCCATATAGAGGTCCTGACGATGTATGCTATCATACGCGGCTTTGAAGTCGATGAATAGGTGGTGAGTTTCGACTTGAAATTCGTTGGTCTTTTCCAGGATTTGCCTCAGTGTGATTTGGTCTATAGTCGATCTGCCAGGCCGGAAGCCACACGTGCCGATTAGTGTGTTACAGAACGGTTTTAGAGGTTCACACAGTACGTTGGATAGGATCTGGTATGAGACGTTAAGCAGGGATATGCCTCGATAGTGCTTGCAAGACATAGGATCGCCTTTTTGTAGATGGGGCATATGGAGCTGATAGTCCAGTCATCGGGCATGTTTTCTTCCAACCATACTTGGTTGATGATTCGGTGCATGCTCCTTACCAAAACATCACCACATTTTCCTCCCTTCTTATGACTCGATACACTTCTCGCGCTGCAGAGCTTTCTTGTGTGCATCTTCTGTCACCTTTTTCTTGTACACGCATTCATCATTATACCAAGGGCTCTTTCTCTGTACCCTACAGTGGTTTTGGCTACCTCCTTGATGATGTCGCGATACTGGCACTACTGATTGTTGGCGTCTGTGATAGGTGAGTGCACAGAAGAGAGTTTCATACTCAGGCGCTCACTGTAGGCTTTGGCTACACCAGGTGTGCTAAGGCGTCCAACGTCGAATTTCTTCTTCTGGGCAGTGTGCAGTTTCTTCTCGTTGGACAGTCGAGCTCTGAATTTAGTCGCGACAAGAAAATATTAAGAGTTGACGTTTGTTCCTCGGAATGTATGCATGTCGAGGATGTTGGATGCGTGCCTCGGATGGATTTGCACATGGTCGATTTGGTTGGCGGTTCGACCGTCTGGAGAGCGCCAGGTTGCTGTGTGGATCCTTAGCCTTGGGAACCTAGTGCTACTTATCAACGTATTTCGAGCTGCTGCAAAATCGATTAGTCGGTAACAGTTGCCTGTTGTCGTTTCGTGGATTCTGTGCTTACCAACTAAACCGCCAAAGATGTTTTCCTTTCCGACTTTAGCATTGAAATCCCCGAGTACAACTTTTACATCACACTCCGGACAGGCTCCGTTGGTCATAAAACTCCTCCTCAGCCTCGTCGGTAGGGGCTTGTGCACATATTAGGCTTATGTTTTGAAACGTAGCTTTGATGCGGATCACAGAAAGGCGATCATTTATCGGCTTGAATTCAATGACTTTTGTCCTAAGCCGATTTCCCACTACGAATCCGCATCCTAATACATGCAAATCTTTTGTTGCAGCTGTAATAAATGTCGCAATTTTTTCTCTTCATTATACCTGACCCTATCCATCTTATCTCCTGGATTGCGGTTATATCTGCCTTGTACCGCGTGATTTGTTCGTACATTCCAGGTGCATACTCTCATATCATAAGTCCATTGACGTTCCGGGTCTTGTTGCCATATGAGGAGTTTCATTATCCGAGGCTGGTTGTGTCTCTCTCATAACTAATGGTACCTGGAGGGCCAGGCCCTTGTTTTTGACCCTAGGACAGCGGGCCGGAGACACCGATGTCAGTAGCCCATTTTGGGATATGAGCGCTGTCGTTGACCCATTGAGGGCTCCTCCGCCACCGCTCTCTTCAACACCCTGACTCAGTATTGGAAATCCCTATAGACCTGGTGTTCAAATATGTCGAAGCAGCTCATAAAGGGATTACACTACCAGTTCTATCTAACTGGATCTGTCGGCGCAACCGTTGACTCCATCTGGGGAATACCTCCTCAGCCTTTCTTTCGTTTGCTGCCACCAACGACCTTCCACAGGGGTTTGTTACCCCATCTCCAGTCGAGGTACTAGGCACGCACCAGTCACCAGGGTGGAGGTGTGAGTAGGAGTTGATAGTGAGAGGCTAGAGTGTGAACCTTTGTGTTCTCATGTAATTTTTTTTTTTTTTTTTTAAATTCATTTTTATTTTTCTTTAACTTATAACTAACTTACATGCTAGACAAAAATTAATAAAAACTAGCCTACTTATCTACTAACTTAACTAACTTACTTGTCCTCTGCGGAAACCCTAAATTAAATACTAACAACTTAAAAACTAATGCCTTTCGGCCTAAAATCTAATGTTATAATTTTATTTTGTTATATATAGGTATTTATTTGTACCAAGAAACATTTAAAAAAAAAACTTGGTTTTGTATCTTTTTTTGATTTTATTTACTTACTTACTACTTAAAACTACTTATGAACTAATTAAAAATACTTAGAAACTAATTAAAACTACTTGAAAATAACTTAAAAACTAGAACAGCCACAGCAAGCATTTTTGTATTTTTTTTTTTTTTTTTTTTGTGCCACCCCGACTGTTTTACCTAACTTAACCTTAAAACCTTAGAATTACGTAAGTCGGCCATTTTTCACTTTAAAGTCAACTATCTATATCAAGTCTTGCAGCCACCACAACAGGCTCTCCTGTTGCCACCTACTCCGACGGTCCCAATCGGACACACTCCTGCTGAACCGCAGGCGCTCTCCTCCGCCCTGAGCGACTACGTCTCGGTCGTACAGGAGCCGCCTATCCACAGTTCGTCGGAAGACGTGGTAGATTAGCGGAACCGCCGATCTGTCCTGTATCAGCCCTCGACTATCCAAAAATAGGAAAGCTTCAGGCGGAATAAAGCCGCTTAAACGCGCACTTTCAAAATATTCATCATTGGGGTAGAAGGCCCCAAAGATGAGACTATTGCTCGAGGTCATCGCTCTTGCCGCGTGAAACCGAATGAGTTTCACCAGAAAATTGTCTATCCTGTTTATGTTGGCCCCGTTGTATAGGACCTGGTTGGAATAATATTTTGTGTAGTCAGATACTGGTGTTCTGTGAAGTCCAAGGCAGCTTCTCAAACACTGCCTCTCAAACACCCGTATCTTTTCCATTTGAGATGGGGCAACGTTGAACCACACCGGGCACCCATAGGCAATCATCGGTCTGATAAGAGACATGTAGCAAATCACCTTCACCCTGCTGTCAAGACGGCTGCTATAAAACAATCGTTTTGTCAGGGCAAATGCTCCCCTAGCTCTCGCCAGAGTAGCATCTACATGTCTTCCGAAATATAGATACTGATCCAGCCAGATGCCAAGGTACTTTACTACACTTTTGCTCGCCAGTGGATGTCCGTTTGGTCCAACGATCACCAGCTTGCGCCAGTTCTTTCTCGTATCCCTAGAGGCCTTAGACAACGGTGTCCTAAACAGGATAGTTTCCGATTTCTGAAAGTTGATTTTTAACTTCCAGTCATCACAATATCTCTGGATCTTATCGAAGTCCCGCTGCAAAAGAGTTCGGATGACCTCGACAGTAGGTGCTGATCTGTACGCGATAAGATCGTCCGCATACGCAATTGCCTGAGTAAGACTACCTAGCATATCGCTGGTGTAAATGCTGAAGAGAATCGGCGAGTTCACCGCTCCCTGTTGCAGACCATTTTTAATGAAAAATTCGGTGGTAGAAGTTACATTGCCACTTTTGACAACAAACGTTCTACCAGTCAACATGTCATGAAGCATATATAGTAGTGGTTTACTTATGCCAAGTCTGGTCAGCTTTAGATAGAGGCCCTCTAACCATACGGTGTCGAAAGCCTTCTCCAAATCAACCAGACATGCACCCGTGCACTGTTTTTTCGCTTTGTTCCATTGTATATCAGAGACGAGTTTGGAGGCGGCATGAATACAGTCATGTCCGGCCTTGAAACCAAACTGGTTCTCTGGTATAATATTGTTGTCCACAGACCACTTGAACAGAGCCCGATTGAGAATCTTTTCGAATACCTTGCTGATACTCGGAAGGAGACTTATCGACCGGAAATTTGCCGGATTGGAGTTGTCCTTTCCCTTTTTCGGGAGAGGATGAACCACCGCCGTCTTCCAACGCACTGGATAATATGCATTATTCAGCGCGTTGTTGAACAGCGTGGCGTAAATGTCCACAGCTTCAGGGGGTAAGTGTCGCAGTACAATGTTGGATATACCATCGACTCCTGCTGACTTCTTTTTATACCCTATCCCATAGGGGGGTATATTAGTTTTGACATTAAGTTTGTAACATAGAGAAATAATTTCGATACATATACCTCAAAGTATATGGATCGATTCAGAATCGCTAGCTGAGTCGATTAAGCCATGTCTGTCTGTCCGTCCGTCCGTCCGTCCGTCCGTCTGTGTGTCACCGATTTTTGGGCCTTAAATTTTGAGCTAGAGTGTTGAAATTTGATATATAGACTCTCTGGCCGACGAAGCAGAACAAGTGTAAACATTTTTGAAATCCGCCCACTGCCACGCCCCTTTTTAGAAAAACTTATTTTTTGGCCAAACCGTAAGGAATTTCAAAAAAGTGTCTGAGCAGCATATTTAGACAATCCTAATATCTATATTTCGTTCATACAAAGTTTTTTGCCACGCCCACTTTTTGGGGGCGTTTTTAGTAAAAAACGCTTTTTGTCCAAATTTTAAAACTTTCGAAAAAAATTTTGATGCAAATACTTTCGCAATGGTAATATTAACATTTTGTCCATAGATCATTTTCACCTGCGCCCACATTTTGGGGGCGTTTTCTTACAAAAACCATTTGTATACCCCATCCCAAGGCATTACCAATAGAAATACGTTGGTTTTTGTCGAACCACAAAAGATTTTGATAAACTGTCTGTGCAATATATTGTGACAATGTCATTTTCTGTATTTCATCGCCATAAGGCCTATATTTTGAGGATATTAATTTTAAGGATGGGATGGGATAGGGTATTCAACGATCCGCACAGCGGATTGTAGCCTTCTCATATGTTTCTTTATGGAATCGAAGATGGTCTGGAGTTCCACCTTCGAAATTAACAGGGGACTGGACCCACTTCGCTCGGCGACTATGGCGTTTGCCAAGTTTTCGTCATCGAACCGCGTGAAACCGCGGTTCTCAGATCGCCATTGCGTTATGTCATTTCTGAGGTAGAAGTGATGGAGCAGGGCATTGTTTTCCAGGATGCGGTTCGGGCGAATGCTATCATTCACCTTATACACTTCCTGAAAAACAGCCCCCACTGCCTCCACTTTCTCCTGAGGATCTTCAATAACATAGAAATCTTCGTTGAAGACGGCTTCCCCTGGATCGATTCCTGCTGTCAAAAGTATGTTTGTATTGTCAGTTGTTCGTTGGAGCTTAATACACGGAAGGTCGTTATGACCTTTCCTCCTAAAGATCTTATTAATTTGTGGAAACATACTCGGGTCGCTGGAATTTACGGCCCGAATTCTGTTATTCCAAAACAAATTAATGGACAACCGATAGTTCTCCTTGAACAATTGGTTGATGTTTTTGATCGACGCCTTCAGTGTTCTAATCTCCGGGTCACGTGGGTTTGTTAGTCGTCTGTACAAGTTTTTTAGTCTTGTCAGAAGTCCGCTTTTTTGTCTGTGCAGTGCGTCAATGGTCGCGTTTCTATACGAAGACGTTATGTCACGTTCTTTGTATTTTGGAATCGTCCTGTCCATTGTCATTTGGATCGATTCGTCCATTTGTTGTAAGTAGTTGTCGATTTCGTTGTTTGTCAAATTTCGGTTGTTAGGTGGCAGTATGTCCCTCGAACGTAATTCTCTTGATAAGGCGTTGGTAAAGCGTGGCCAGCGCATCTTACCGTAGTTGTAAGAATGCACAGGCACATACTCCTCCAACGCCACAAGCTCGTTCGGAAGCTGTATTACGGCGGCGAATCCGCAGTGGTCACTGTCGTACTCGATCGTCTGTAAACAGTTTCGCGGGTGTTGACCTACTTTGTCAGTAACAGTAAGTCTTGTGTCTCGCAGTAAAAGATCCAGAAAAGCACCGCTTCTCGGAAACGATGGCCTATCTGTGGCGAGAACGTCGATCCTATATTCAACACTGTAGTGGACCATCCAATTGTATAGATGGTTACCCCGAGGATTTTGTATTTGATTTCCCCAATCTTCGTGTTTGGCATTTAAATCTCCAGCCAAAAGATAAAAGTTCTCCACTGAGTTCAGTCTCAGAGATTCGAAAAGTTTTCCGAGCTCTGTTGTGAAAAGTGTAGGCTGAGGTGCTTCCGGTGCGTAGGCCGCTATCACATACAGTCGCTTCCCTTGTTGGAGAGGAATGCATATGACGCAGGCTTCCAGCAACCGGAATCGGCGCACTTCACCACTATATATGACTTTATAACTAATGCCTTTTCGTATAAAGATAGCGACCCCGCCTCCTTGAGTGGAGTTGGGCCGGTCTCTTCTTACGATATTGTAATTACTATTAGTCAATTTATGCTTCTGGTTTAGCTTAGTTTCGCTAGCCATAAGCACATCGGGACTTTGGTCTTTCAACAATTGGAACAGATTAGCTCTACGTTCAATCCTAATCAGTGAATTTACATTCACAGCCAGGATCTTTAAGGGTCTCTCTGACAGCGCGCCCATTACGATCTATTTTGCATTAAGCTCGGCAACAAGGAGTAGATATAGTCTACCCTTGACGCCTGCTCCCGTAACTGGTTTTGAAGACCGGTTAGCTGGCCTTGAATGGCCCGCAACGCAGTCAACACATCCGCATCTACTGCTGGAGCCTGAGGCACGGGGGCCTGTTGGGCTTCCTTTGGTGGATGCTGTACCGTTTTTCCCTTTCCTGACGCCATTTGGGCGTAGGAAATTTGGGGGTTGACGGACGTTGAGGGAGGGCGAACGGCTGGCTGATTCACCACTACCGTTTGCTTCGCTTTTTTATTGAGTTTAATTTGCTGAAACTTTGGACAGCCCCGATAGTTTGCAGGGTGCCCGCCGCCTCCGCAAAGTGCACATTTAAGCAGGGTCATATCTTCGACCCGCTCATTTCCTAGCTTACACTCTCCTACATTGTGGTTCTGTCCACACTTCACACAGCGTGACCGCATTTCGCAGTTGGCTGAGGCGTGGCCGAACCTTTGGCAACGCATGCATTGAAGCATGCTGTCGCTTCTTTTTAATTTTTCCCAGCGCACAACCTGGAAGTTGAGGACTGAGATACTCCTCAACTTATCCAGCTTGCTTTGGGGCGATAGCTGTACGAGGAACATCGGTAGTTTCCGGTTCTCCCGTCTGGCCTTCACTGTGGTGAATGGCTTTACTCCAACGACTTCGAGATCGTCAGTCGCTACTTGGCGAAGCTCACTTAACAGCGCCTGCGGATCCGTTGAGGAATCTATGCCCTTTAAGACAACCGTCTGGCATTTTTCTACTTTCGGAGTAAATGTGAAGAACTCCGTTGTGCTGTCTACAAGCAATTCTTTAATAATTTTATGATGCTCCACTGTTAAGCAGTGGATAGCATGCCTATCATTACTTAATCTTTTTATTGTAAAATTATTGCCTATGGCCGACTTACATATATCAATGGTTTCTTTTAGGTCCATTTTAAATGTGTTGATGGGTGGCACTTTTTCTTTTTTATTTTTAGGCGGCTGTGGCTGCTGCTGGTGTTCCCGCTGCTGCTGCTGCCTCTGCTCCTGTTGTTGTTGCTGCTTCTGCTGCCGTTGTTGTTGTTGCTGTTGTGGCTGCTGCTGTTTCTGCTTCTGCTGTTGTTGTTGCTGCTTTGCTTGCTGTTGCTTCGGTGGCTGTTGTTGCTGGGTTTGCGGTTGCTGTTGTTGCATGCGTGGCTCTAGTTGCTGTGTTTGCTGTTTTTGTTGTTGCTTTTGGAGCTGTTGCTGTACTTGTTTTTGTACCTCTTCTTGTTGTTGTTGTTGATTCTTAGGCAGTGGCTGTGTTTGCTGGGCTTTTGCGATTGCCGCAGTTTTAGCACTTGTTGTTGCCACTGCCGTTTGTTGTTGTAATTTTTCGTCGCTTTTTTTTCCCGCTCGCGACGTTCTTCTTGTTTTTTTTTCAAAGCAAGAACTAGCGGTTCAAGTTCGGATTTCAGTTTTGCTATTTTCTCCTCAAATGAATTAACTTGCTTGTTTAGCTCAAGCTCCTCCTCTTCATCGTCATCGTCCGTTGACAGCACCGCAAACCTGTTGCTGCTGCTGTCCTCGGTGGTATACCGCCCTTCCCCTTCATCAGACATGTAGGAGATTTCCGCTACATCATCTGATGGGGAGGCCAATTGTTGTTGTACTGCTGCCGCTGACGTCGTTGGTAACTTCGTCGTCCCCTTCACTTCAGCAGGCAGCGCGGCTGAAGCAGTGTTTGTACGCCGTTTTACAAGGTTCGGCGTACAAATCATTTTCTTTCTCCTCTTTACGATTCCGGTCGGTCCCGTAACTGCTGGGATATCTTGCGATATCCCCGCTAGCTTTCTCTCAGCCATGCGTTTATTCTCCCAATCAATAAAGTTTTCAACTTCACGATTGTGAAAAAAAGCCTCTAAAATTTTCTTATTCGGGGGATTGAACCCGGAACAGCTCGCTTGCCCGTTGGTCGCCACTACAGACACGGCCACGGGTCACTTGTAAAATCACTTGCTACTTTTTAATATCAAACACGTTTATAGTCACTGTGAAAGTCGACGACGTCTACACTCTCTCGCAGTTGAAGATCGACTGACTCATGTAATCGCATCACTATCCTTAAACACCGGGTATATAAACCTACTAATATTACTGTTTGCAATAATTCCACATAATTAGTTTTGGCCCAACCAAAACGGAATTTTCAGTTTCGGCCAATAACAGAATATCATTATTATTCACATAGACACCGATTCCTTCAAATTCCGGAATAAAAGTACAATCACATTTCGACATTATTTATATTATTTTTAGAATCAATAATCAAAATGGATATTATTGTGTATTTTTGGTTATGAAAATCGTCAAATTCTCTCATGCTTGGAATTTTATCTAACGACCAACTAGCTGTGAAATCAAAGAGTTGCTTACGACCCAGTCGTGCACCCACCGTGCGTTTGTAAATAAAACGAATTAAATAAAAATTTCAATCTAAAAAATGGACAGAGTATAGGTGGAAGTGGACCTAACATTAAATTCGGAAGTCGTTAACGCAATAAAACAACTAATGTAATTAATACAAATAGTTAATATGCTTACTTACATATATGGCGCTAAGTTTCAAAGATCTAGTATCGTATCATACCGACACAAACAGTAAGACTAGATCATGTTTTGTAGCTAAGAAACAAATTAACCTTTTTCTCTTATCTCAGTAACAATGACCAGACCGTGGTAAAATATGAGCGGCGAGGGAATTCCCCGATTACAATAGCAGCCATCTACATGCCATACGACTCGATGGAGGGGCCTCCATTTGCCCTAACAGACTCACTGGTGCAAATGGCTAAACGTAAGAAGTGGGGCCTCATAATGGGATGCGATGCTAACTGTCATCACACACAATGGGGCAGTTCATAAACCAACACACGAGGTGAGTCCTTGTTTTAATACATTATAGACAACAATTTGTTAGTGGCGCTAAGTTTCAAAGATCTAGTAACGTATCATACCGGCTCATCCGACACAAACAGTAAGACTAGATCATGTTTTGTAGCTAAGAAACAAATTAACCTTTTTCTCTTATCTCAGTAACAATGACCAGACCGTGGTAAAATATGAGCGGCGAGAGAATTCCCCGATTACAATGGCAGCCATCTACATGCCATACGATTCGATGGAGGGGCCTCCATTTGCCCTAACAGACTCACTGGTGCAAATGGCTAAACGTAAGAAGTGGGACCTCATTTTTTTTTAACACTATCAGATCTGTGTCGATGGTTGGGTGTTGTAGAACGAGGGTAGACTCTGATTGGCGTTAACTTGGCAATGCCCAGTGTTGCAACTCTGACTACACATCAAATGTGCTTAGCTTTACCTCCAAGTGGTAACCATCGGGTACTGGTCTCATCCAACCGGATTTGACTTGCTAAACGATAAGTGCGAGTGTTGATAACACGACGAAAAACAGCAACACTATAAACACCCTGGTGAGAATGGCACGGATGAATACCCGGCCTGCTGTCCCAGGCGAACCTAGAAGAGCTGCTCTGACATATTCGGACAACAGGTTGTCTAGGAATTTCAAGGGTTAGTCAGGCCCCTTGAACAGAGATGGTGGCGGATGAACCGAAAGGCCAACGGCAGCGCTCAATCCCGTAGTGGATACTGATGGCCCCGTGTCCTAGGGGTATCTAATAAATTGGAACTGGCCCTCCAGGTTGGGGGTTGTGCTCTGGGTTAACTACCCACCCACAGAAAAAAAACATGGTTACGAAGCAACCAATAGCCTCGGAAAGGACTGATTTTATTGTTGACGACCCTGCTAAACGAAAAAAGGACAACGACGTTCGTATCTGCACCTGGAATGTGAGAACATTAAACAGGAGAGGTGCAGGCGAACAACTAGCGGAAGCCCTAAACTGCTACAAAGCAGACATTACTGCCATTCAGGAAATACGATGGGATGGGCCGGGCAAAAAGAGGATGAAAAACTGTGACATATACTACGGACCGTGTTATAGTGAGCAGAAACAGCGACTATTCGGATGCGGATTTGTTATAAGTGCCAGACTTAGGCAAGAAGTCTTATGTTTCCAAGACATAAGCGAACGCATAGTAACAATCCGCATCAAGGCCAAATTCGCCAACATAAGCCTTATATGCGCTCACGCTCCGACGGAAGAAAAAGATGATATAGCTAAGGATTGCTTCTACGAGCTCCTCGACAAAACCTATGAGCGACTACCGAAGTACGATGTTAAAATCGTGCTGGGAGATTTTAACGCAAAGGTAGGAAGAGAAGACATCTTTAGAAGTATTGTCGGAAAACATAGCCTACACGACAACACGTCTGCTAACGGACTTAGGCTAATTGATTTCGCTACGGAACGAAATGCCACTATAGCCATCACACGGTTTCCTCACCTCGATATCCATAAGGGGACATGGCGGTCTCCAGATCAACGAACGGTTAACCAAATTGATCACATTGCGATAGATAAGAGGCACGCATCCCGTATTTTGGATGTCCGAACATTCCGAGGAGCTAACATCGACTCGGATCACTACCTTGTAGCAGCCAAGGTAAGAATGCGGATATCCACCACGCCACAACAACCCAGAAATACTGTGAAAAAATTTAATGTCGGAAGACTGCAATCGCAAGAGACCGCCAAGACCTTCGCACAACACGTATCCCTTAACCTCTCGATTAACACCATACCACCAGCATCGAATGTCGAAGAGCAATGGCAACGATGCCAACAGGCCATTAGATCAGCCGCAACTGATGTGCTAGGTTTCTCGCGCCCACCAGCAAGAAACCCCTGGTGTGATGAGGAATGCCGACAGATGCTCGCAGCCAAGAACGAGGCCTACAAGGCTAAGCTGCAGGTGAAGACGAGAGCTGCCATTAAGCTCTATAGGCAAAGAAGAAGGGAAGAACATCGGCTTTTCAGCAAGAAGAAAAAAGAGCAAGAAAAGCGCGCGATCGAGGATATAGAGAGGTGCCACTCCAGGAACGATGTTCGCAAGTTTTACCAAAGTGTAAAACGTCAAAGCAAAGGATACAAGGCTCGAACAGAATCCTGTCGAGATGAACAAGGAAATATTGTAGTTGAGACACAGTCGATGCTGAGGATATGGAAGAACCACTTGTGCAGACTGTTAAACGGCGATGACGAACAACATTCCGCTTTCAGGCAGAACGAACCATTCAATATTGGCAACGACAGCGAAAACTGCCAACCACCCGACCTGAGTGAAGTGAGGATAGCAATATCTAAACTCAAGCTTAATAAGGGTGCCGGAAATGACGGCCTTCCCGCTGAGCTCTATAAGGCCGGCGGAGATGACTTGGTAAGTAACATCCACCAACTCATAAGCCAAATCTGGTCGGATGAAAATATGCCTGAAGAATGGAACCTCAGCATCGTTTGCCCTATCCACAAAAAAGGAGACCCTCTGAACTGCGCCAACTACAGAGGAAAAGTCCACAACCGATTAAATTTTCACACTTCGGCAGATCCTGGAAAAAACCCAAGAAGTCCAAATCGATACCCACCACCTATTCATCGATTTCAAAGCCGCATATGACAGCATTTATAGAGACGAACTGTACAGAGCCATGTCTAGTTTTGGTATACCGCCCAAACTCGTCCGTTTGTGTAGGATGACGATAGAGAATTCTCGCTGCTCCATCAGGGTCGGAAACGACCTCACCGACACATTCGATACCAAAAAAGGATTTAGGCAAGGCGATGCGCTGTCATGTGACTTCTTTAATCTGATTCTTGAGAGAATTGTGCAAAACTCCAAAGCCAACACCAGAGGCACAATTTTCCAAAAGTCGGTGCAACTACTAGCATACGCTGACGATATTGACATCATTGGTAGGACTCAACGTGATGTCATAGCCACGTTTGCTAGTATAGAGAAGGAAGCGGCGAAAATGGGTTTAGCAGTAAATGAGGGTAAGACTAAGTATATGCTGTCATCACGAAAGGACTCACAACATCGACGAATTGGACAGAACGTCACCATTGACAGATATAACTTTAAGGTAGTACGGGACTTTGTCTACCTCGGCTCCGCTATTAGCTCTGACAACAACATCTCGTCAGAAATTAAACGAAGAATTACTCTTGCCAACCGCTGTTTCTTCGGGCTAAGAAGGCAATTTAGTAGTAAAGCCCTCACTCGAACTACTAAGGAGACCCTATATAAGACCCTGATCATCACAGTCCTGCTCTACGGCGCTGAAGCATGGACCGTATCAAAAGCGGATGAAGAAATCCTTGGTAGATTCGAGAGGAAAATTCTTCGAAAAATCTTCGGTCCCGTTTGCGTTGACGGGCTATGGAGACGAAGATTCAACCAAGAACTATACGAGCTGTACAGCGACATGCCGCTGGTCAAAAAACTCCGCATTGGACGTTTAAGATGGCTAGGACATGTAGAACGAATGGACACCAATACTCCGGCTCGCAGAGTCTTCGATTCCCAGCCAGACGTCGGACGCAGTAGAGGAAGACCTCGCCTTAAGTGGCGCGCACAAGTGGAAACCGACCTCAACCAACTTGGAGTGCACAACTGGAGGCAGTTAGCTAAGGACCGGGCTAATTGGAGAGGCATGTTGGTTGAGGCCCAGGTTCATTCCGGACTGTAGCGCCACTTAAGTAAGTAAGTATCAGATCTGTGTCGTAGCGAGCTTAATACAAGCGCATCTACGAGCAGAGATTTGCCACAGCATATAAAATGCATCCACAGGCTCATCATTTAGTGCATTTGTTAGTGGGACAAAACAAAACACTGAAGATTAGTTTGACGTCACTAACAAAATCAATAAACGATGAAATTAAACTTTATTTTTGTATTGTTAACAAAACAAATAAAAAATAAACATACACTTATTACGACTCTAGAATACAATTACGCAGTGTTTTTTAAACTACTTTTACTAACATGCAGTTCAACTACATCGCTATTTTTATTGTAAACTCTACTCATGCGACTTATAGCCTCATGCATACCATAGTTGTATTTATGATTAGGTATATATAAATTATTTAGTTTACGAAGGTTATAGGAACCTCCACGGGTATTAAAACCAATAGCACTTAAAAGATCAGGAGCATCTATTTGTCCTGATAATATTTGGTGTAAGAAGACCATGTCATTGTTAAGTCTACGTTGAGACAAAGGCAACAACTGCAGCAGTTTAATTCGACACCTATACGGAGGCAAATTTTGTACATCATCCCATGGAAGTCATCTCAAAGCAAATCTTATAAATTTACGTTGGACTGCCTCAATTCTATTTGAATGAACGACATAGAAGGGTGTCCACACCTGTGAGGCATACTCCAAGTGAGGGCGTACTAGACAATTATATAACGAAAGGGTGACATAAGGATCATTGAACTCTTTTGACCACCTTTTTATAAATCCCAACATAGAGTTGGATTTATTCACAATAACGTTGTTGTGTTTATTAAACTCCAATTTAGGATCAAAATAAACACCAAGATCTTTAAAACTGTCTATACGACAGAGAGTGTGCCCCGACAGAGTATAACTAAAATTGGACGGAATACGTTTTCGTGAAAATGACATATGCTGGCACTTAGTGGGGTTCAGATTCAAACCGTTTTTAAAACACCATGTTGTAAAGCTATTTAAATCAGTTTGAAGTGAAAGCGAATCGCTTATATCTCCTACACATTTGAAAATTTTCATGTCATCAGCATATATCAGTATTTTGCTCTCTCGAATACAAGCTTTTGCATCGTTAATAGCAATAATAAATAAGATAGGGCCTAAATGACTACCTTGGGGTACTCCAGATTGGGCAACAAAAGGGTTGGATTTAGAGCCTCTAAATTTTACCTGATAAGTTCTTAGTGAGAGATATGATTGAACCCAATTTATGAAACCTGGAGGGAAACCATAAGCCTTAAGTTTAAAAATTATGATGTTATGTGATAACTGGTCAAAAGCTTTGGAAAAGTCAGTGTATATTCAATCGACCTCTTTTTTATTTTCCAACCTATTGGAACAATGATGCATAAAAGTTAAGAGATTTGTGACAGTGGATCGATTTTTTACAACGCCATGCTGCTCTTTACAGATAATGTTTCGACACAGGAATACCAATTTATCACAAATAATATGTTCAAATAACTTAGGAATGCAAGAGAGTTTTAATTCGGTCTGTAATTAGAAATGTCTCCTCGTTCACCTTTTTTAAAAACAGGTGTAATAAATGCATTTTTCCATTGAGTTGGGAATACTCCTGTTTTAAGGGAGCTTTCAAACATATACTTAAGGTATGGCAAAAGAGCATCTTTGCATTGCTTTACGACTATTGGTGGGATTCCATCGGGCCCAGCAGAATAGTCATTATTTAATAAAGCGATATATTTAATTATTGTCTCATCGTCAAATGTGACGTTGCTGAAACTAACTTGAGAACAGTCATTGAGATAACTGAAATATTGTTCGTCTAAGACAAGAGGGGTATCAATAAATGATTTACTGAAATTCTCTGCGAATAAGTTAGATAAAATAATAGAGCTCGATATTTTTGAATTATTGTAAGAGAAGTTGGCAGGATATCCATCCGTTTTTCTCTTCGAATTGACAAAACTCCAAAAGCGTTTTGGGTCACTTTTAAGAGCGTTCTCCATATTGGCTATATAGCCATTATATAAACTATTTGACATCGCAGAGAATTCCTTAAAATAATTCAGGTACTTATCATAGTCGTATTGATTCTGACTTTTAACAAAATTATTCCAGGCCCGGTTACGTAAATTCCGAAGAGATTTAAGGTCTTTCGTGTACCAAGGATGCTGGATTTGAGCATTCTTAGAATGCTTGACTGGGATAGTTCTATCCATGCAATCTTTTATTAGAAGATAGAATTTGTTAACAGCTTCTTCTAAATTGGAGAGGCTGTCAATATTAACATCCGAAAGAATTATTTCTTCGGATAGCCTTTGAAAGTTCGCCTTCCGAAAGTCTAAAGAGTACGAACGATCATACGAGTCAGAATGTTCGTACAGATGTCCGCCTATGTCAATAAAAATATCTAATGGGGGATGATTTTTGTCTATGTTGGTGATACTGGTACTAGATTCTAATACTGCAGTACTAACAGAGTCAGAAGAAAAAACTAAATCGAGAATTCGATTATTATGATTTGTTATACAGCTTGTTTGCTGTAAGTCAAATGATAAAATGTTATCAAGTAATGATAGCTCTTGTTGTGCAGAGACTTCTGATGGTATAAAATGAGGTTCTCCTTGCGAAGGCACCCATTCTATGTGTGGTATGTTGAAATCACCCAGCAACACAATATTACTGTCGCAACAAGATAAGTCAAAGATCAAAGCCTTTGATAGCTCAGAATACAGAGTACCAAGACGATAGGGGGGAATGTACGCATTTACGACATAAAGGCATTTATTTCCAATAGTTATCTTAACACAAATTATTTCGGTATTAAGAATGAATGGAAAATCAATTTTCTCAGAGGTAAGGTGACTGCGAACCGCAGTAAGAACACCTCCTCCAAGCGCTTTTAGGTCATTTATGTGACGGTCATTCCTATATACTAAGAACTCATGATTAAAGAGTTCCGAGTCAAGTATACTGGCGTTAAGCCACGTTTCGGTTAAGGAGAATATGTCGTGTGAAAAGGCTTGAGAGTTTAAAAATATATTTTTTGCTTTTGTTCGGAGCCCTCTTACATTTTGGTAGTAGAGGGACAGTCGGTAGAGTTTTTTGGTGCTGAGCTTTTAACTCCGCGTTTAGCTCTCCGTGGCTTAAACTCATTGACAATAGTATTTACGGGCCATGAGTTAGTGTCACAAACTTTTTCGAATAGATTTGGTGGTACAACTATTTTAAATGAAGAAACGAAACTTTCCGGTTTACTAATTTTAGTACATTTAATAGAGGTACCTGCGGGGACGAGGTTTGTGGAAACCAAGTGAGTCATCACGTTTTCGGAGGAAGTACATGGTTTCAATCTTGATATAAAAATCGATTTGGGTTTAGGAATCGATTCAATTGTAGATAATTCCGAAGTCAATAAGGGAATTAAAGTAGACGGTTTATTTGCTATATTGCGAGAAGTAAAAGAAGTCTCAGTCGGTGACGATCCTACCGACAAATTTGGATTCGAATTGGGTTTGTTTAGAATCTGACTTCTAAGGTTAGAGCGTTTAGCTCTTGGATTAGCCGATGATGAGTTCGCATCACGCTTTCGCTTTCCTATAATAGCGACAACTTTATCATTGGCTACATGAGTCGGGGCCGATTGTATTAAATCTGTATCAGTATACTTCTGAGTTTTGTGTTCTCCTATGGAAATATCTTGCTCCAATCTTGGCAAAGGCTCAGTAGATGTGGAAGCGTCAACGGACAGACAAGGGTCAGAGAATGCAGACACAGTGGATACTGCATGATTAAAAGACTCGAAAAGGTCTTTGAAACCTTTTGAGAGCCTAACAATATCGGCTTTAAATGCCGACATTTTGAAAGCTAGGCTCGAGATGGACAATTTACGGCATGCAGTGCAATACCAGAATGCGCCTTCAGTTGCATTTATTTTATCCATAAATGCGTTGGAAGAGCCAACGCATTTTGCGTGAAACATGTTTCCACACGGGCCGTAACAAGCAAAAATGGCATTAGTGGAATTTTTTGGTTCTACGCATTTTTGAGCTAAACAATCCATTATATATATAATTATATATATAAATGAGTATGACAAAAAAAAAAAAAAAGTTGTCCGTTTGTGATTCGAACCCACGACAGATGAGTGTCTTCGTAATTGTTGCTGACTGCCTAACCTTACTTTTACTGTTAAATTCATTTTTATTTACTTAAAATACTATCTTAAAACTAGACAAAAATGACTAAATCTAACTTATAATTAACAATTTTTTTCTTTAATTAACCTATCGGCCCTAAGCGGGCGCTCTAAGCTAATATATAATAGTTTATTTTTTTTAATTTTGCCTTTCGGCTAAAATTTATCTTTTTTTATTGAAATATATTTTTATTTTCAAAGAAAATTTAAAAACTTTGGTAGTCTGACTGCCTAACCACTTGAGCTAATAAGGTTCCTGTTAATGCAGGTTATTTTTATAGGTTTATAGGAAAACAGTGGGAGGGGTCAAATTTTAAAACAAAATTAAACATACATAGATAATGGGATGCGATGCTTACTGTCATCACACACAATGGGGCAGTTCATAAACCAACACACGAGGTGAGTTCTTATTTTAATACATTATAGTCAACAATTTGTTAGTGGCGAACAGAGGTAATGATCCCACCTTTGTCACTAAAAATAGAGAAGAGGTTCTTGACATTATCCTCTTCAACAATTCTGATAAATTCGCTGTGCGTCACTGGGAAGTTTCATCAGAAACTTCATACTCTGACCACAGAATTGTGGTATTTGAAATAGAGGACTACACTAATCTCCCCCTTCAACATCTAAACCCCAAGAAAGCCAACTGGGATAAGATCGTTGTAGAAGTAGGGAAACACAGTAACGCCCTTCTACCGCATCCGATGGAAACTCCGTTTGAAATCGATGCTGCAGCGGAACTAATAGGCAATACTTTAGTCAAAGCCTATGAAAGAGGAGTCTGTCCCCATAAAGACTATAAAACCACAAAGATCACCGACATGGTGGACAAAATTTAAATGGAAACCAGGAAACTCTATAACGCAGCAAGAAGCTCAAATTCGGAAACCGACTGAGGGCTTTAGAAAAATAATCAGCGCAAATTCAAAAGTGCTAAACAGTGCTAAACGCACCCCCTGGCGTAACTTCTGTGTAGAAAGCACTACTGAATCAGCCAGGATTAGAAGAGTAATCGCCAATCGAACCGGCTGTGCTAGGTTACTTTAATGGCAACCCCATGACAGCAACAAAGTATTAAACAGATAATGCTAAAAAAATCGAAACACCTCGTAACAGCATTCCTACACAAATTGTTTGTTGGTAGTCTAAAATGCGGTTACAGCCCTAGGTGCTGGCGGGAAGTGAAGATAGTCTTTATCCCAAAAGTAGGCAAACACAGCAACACAACCGCGAAGGACTTTAGGCCAATAAGTCTTACATCCTTCACACTCACCCTTATTCCACATGGCGTTTTTATTAAACGACAAATGGCGTTTTTTGAGTCGATTCATTTTAGTGTCGTTTAATTGTCGGTATTCTATTCTCTGAACGCCTCCGTTCTCATTTTTTTACACATGAGTTCCACAGCAACAGCTGATGAATGATAGATAGGGAATTTGTTTTGTCTGACTGCCTAACCACTTGAGCTAATAAGGTTCCTGTTAATGCAGGTTATTTTTATAGGTTTATAGGAAAACAGTGGGAGGGGTCAAATTTTAAAACAAAATTAAACATACATAGATAATGGGATGCGATGCTTACTGTCATCACACACAATGGGGCAGTTCATAAACCAACACACGAGGTGAGTTCTTATTTTAATACATTATAGTCAACAATTTGTTAGTGGCGAACAGAGGTAATGATCCCACCTTTGTCACTAAAAATAGAGAAGAGGTTCTTGACATTATCCTCTTCAACAATTCTGATAAATTCGCTGTGCGTCACTGGGAAGTTTCATCAGAAACTTCATACTCTGACCACAGAATTGTGGTATTTGAAATAGAGGACTACACTAATCTCCCCCTTCAACATCTAAACCCCAAGAAAGCCAACTGGGATAAGATCGTTGTAGAAGTAGGGAAACACAGTAACGCCCTTCTACCGCATCCGATGGAAACTCCGTTTGAAATCGATGCTGCAGCGGAACTAATAGGCAATACTTTAGTCAAAGCCTATGAAAGAGGAGTCTGTCCCCATAAAGACTATAAAACCACAAAGATCACCGACATGGTGGACAAAATTTAAATGGAAACCAGGAAACTCTATAACGCAGCAAGAAGCTCAAATTCGGAAACCGACTGAGGGCTTTAGAAAAATAATCAGCGCAAATTCAAAAGTGCTAAACAGTGCTAAACGCACCCCCTGGCGTAACTTCTGTGTAGAAAGCACTACTGAATCAGCCAGGATTAGAAGAGTAATCGCCAATCGAACCGGCTGTGCTAGGTTACTTTAATGGCAACCCCATGACAGCAACAAAGTATTAAACAGATAATGCTAAAAAAATCGAAACACCTCGTAACAGCATTCCTACACAAATTGTTTGTTGGTAGTCTAAAATGCGGTTACAGCCCTAGGTGCTGGCGGGAAGTGAAGATAGTCTTTATCCCAAAAGTAGGCAAACACAGCAACACAACCGCGAAGGACTTTAGGCCAATAAGTCTTACATCCTTCACACTCACCCTTATTCCACATGGCGTTTTTATTAAACGACAAATGGCGTTTTTTGAGTCGATTCATTTTAGTGTCGTTTAATTGTCGGTATTCTATTCTCTGAACGCCTCCGCTCTCATTTTTTTACACATGAGTTCCACAGCAACAGCTGATGAATGATAGATAGGGAATTTGTTTTGCAATTTGAAATTTCAAATGAACAGTCATTTATTATATATACTACGTTCGTAAGTTGATTTCCTGTGCTTTTACCTTATTTTGATTATTACTAATTTACTTAATGCAAATATGAACAAAATTGTGATTTTTCTATCGTGGATTAGTGAAGTGGAAATCAACAAAAGAGATTTCATGAGAATAAGCAGAAGTATTAGAACAAAATCTAAAACATATGAGAGGCTACAATCCGCTATGCGGATCGTTGAATACCCTATCCCATCCCATCCTGGCGATGAAAAACAGAAAATGACATTGTCACAATATATTGCTCAGACAGTTTCTCAAAACCTTGTGTGGTTCGACAAAAAACAACGTATTTCTATTGCTAATGCCTTGGGATGGGGTATACAAATGGTTTTTGTAAGAAAACGCCCCCAAAATGTGGGCGTAGGTGAAAATGATCTATGGACAAAATGTTTATATTACCATTGCGGAAGTATTTGCATCAAATTATTTTATTTGCCACGCCCCAAAAAGTGGGCGTGGCAAAAAACTTTGTATGGGCGAAATATAGATATTAGGATTGTCTAAATATGTTGCTAACACACTTTTTTGAAATTCCTTACGGTTTGGCTTAAAACTACGTTTTTTCTAAAAGGGGGCGTGGCAGTGGGCGGATTTTAAAAATTTTTACACTTGTTCCGGTGACTCGGCCAAGGATCCTATATACCAAATTTCATTATCCTAGCTCAAAATTTAAGGCCCAAAAATCGGTGACGAACAGACAGACGGACGGACGGACAGACAGACATGGCTAATTCGACTCAGCTAGCGATTCTGAGTCGATCCATATATTTTGAGGTATATGTAGCTAAATTATTTCTCTATGTTACAAACTAAGTATCAAAACTAATATACCCCTATGGGATAGGGTATAAAAAGATGTTCTCTAGCAAATGATATGTATATACTTTTTGTCATTCTTTTTTTTCTCTTATCGGATGTGGATTCGTTATTTTCACCCTTGAAGACAAATATATAACTAAATAACTTATACCTATACTAAATAGTTGAAAATATAAACAAAAATCACATTTTAAAGCGATTACTACTTGGTGTTTACAAATTTCTCAACGACAAAAAATGACGTTTAAGTTGTCGTTTTGTGAGACTTAAACGCCTAATAGAATACGAAGTCGAACAAAAAATTACGTTCCACATGAAGCAAAACGACATCTAGCGTTTAATGACGTAAAACGACTCATAAAACGCCTGCTGTAATTCCGAGTTGAACATTGTCGTTTTGTAACTTGTCGTTAAACGATTGTTGGAATACGGGTGACTATAAACCTTTGAATGAGTATCTACATTCGTGACAAACTGGATCCCCAATACATATCCTCGGCATCAGCATGTCTACACGAAAGGTAAGGGAGTCGAAACTGCCCTACCTACATGATATCGTTAGTACAATAGAAAAATAAAATGCATAGCTTACGCAGACGATGTAGCGATACTAGTTAAAGGGAAATTCCTACCCATTATTAGTGAGCTACTCGAGCAGAGATTGAAAACTCTCAACGAGTGGACAAAACAATGTGGGCTTGGCATCAACCCCCAGAAAACGGAGTTCGTCTAATAAGAGGAAGATACTAATATTCGACCTACCGGCTATCGACGGGAGTATCCACAAACTATCCTATAGGTGCAAAATATCTGGGTGTCATTCTTGATAGAAAACTCAATTGGAACCTAAATGTGTTCGCATTAAAAAGGTCACAGTCGCTTTCTATACGTGTAACCGATTATTCGGAAAATTTTTTATCTTGGAAGTACATTTCAATTCAAATTCAATAAACTTAACAATTGTAACGTGGTTAAATCCAGTATTTTTTTCTTTTCGGGGTTTTCAACAAATTTTTACACTGTGTCGCAACATTGGTACTTCGAGCCGGATTAATTTCGATTGTTTAATCGCTACAATTGGAAAATTATTTAGACATATTTACTGTGTGAAAAGAGGTGGTAAGCCAGTTTAAAAAAAAAGTGATAAAATTAGACGACGAACATGCCAAAGCAGAGCATATGGCAATTGATTGTATCCATTTTTAAATGAATGAAGTGCATGAACAAATTGGTTGATTAATGTGATAGTTTCGGAGCAATTTTATAGAAAAGTTTATGTATTTCGGAAACATTTTAAACGCAAGAACACTATCATTTTAATATTTCTTCATAAGATCATTTCATTTGTCGTGCTTTCGTGTGCTTTAATTTTGAGTTTTGGGGTTACTTTTGTTTTGCGGAAAAATATTTTCGATTAAAAAAAACGAGGTCACGTAAAGGGCAGCTTAACGCGTGCAGAAACATTTGGTGCATCCATCAAAGAAGAGACCCCTCTTTCATTATTTGAAATACTTTTCGCGAAACTAAATGAAGCGTGGTCAGAGTTTGTGTCGCTGAACAAACAACTTTGTGATTTTTGTAATTCGTTGATCCAGCCTCTGAGTTTGAGGAATATGAAAATAAATTCATTTCATCTCACTCAATTTTCACAAACGTGATCCGTGCGCGAAAGACTCCAGATCCGCTTAATTCTCAAACCACGTTGGTTGAAAAATTAGTTAGCCAACAAACCTCTTTTCTTGAGTCGATTAATTCGTCGTCCTCAGAGGCTCAACAACAACTTAAGTCAACTTACCAAAATTAATGCATCTCGGATGATAATTATCTAGAAGCATGGAATAGATCAGAGGTACGACTGTAAAGATTGTACGAATAACTTTACATTCGTACAATAATTTTTCGTGTTACCCACTTCGACCTCAGGGAGTGGACAAATACTTCGGGAAAGTGTAACAATACACGAACTCATAGAATTTTTAGAACTCGCTCCCTCGCGCATCACAATCTCGCATAAACCCCATGCTCCTATTCGGTATCATCTTGCTGAATCTAAGCAAACGTACCCAAAGTGTCATGAAAGCCATACACTACCCCACTGCAAACATTTGGCCGGTCTTGACATTGCTGTTCGTCGCGAGTTCGTGAAACAACAAGCACTATGCTTCAATTGTCTTCATCAAGGCCATAACTCAAACAAATGTCAGTCAACATTTAGATGTCGGATGGGCAATGCTCGCCATCATACTTTGGTATACCTACACAGGCAGAAGAAAATGCGCCTTCATCTTCCAATGCTATACTTCCAAACACAACAATAACCGGGACTAAGCCTACATTTGGTGTAAGTCCCATCCGTGTAAACACCTCGAACAAGTACTAAACTGTTTAGGTCAGTCCACTTATTTAGGTGGCCTGGACTAAACTGTTTATTTTACCTTGCGCATAGATGTCACCATAAATTCATATGAATTGGTACACTAACTGTTATAATAGGTTATTGTCCACGGTGAAAACGTAGCCATTGGGGCTGATCTTGGGAAAAAACCATTTAGTCACGTACGGTGTAAACAGAAAATTTCTGAGACTAAATTATTTAGTGCTGGACCAAATAGCCATACTGACAATCGCTTCATGGTTGAATTACCAATTGAACATTAAACTTTGGTAACTCTTTTCAAATCGCACTCAATCGAATGCAATCAACCCAAAGACGATTTGCATCGAAATCGGAGTTTAAACATATGAGAAGGCTACAATCGACTGTGCGGATCGTTGAATACCCGATCCCAGCCCATCTATAAAACTAATATCCCCAAAAAGTGGACATGGCTTAAAACACGATGGGGATTTAAATATAGAAAATGACATTGTCAGAACAAATTTTACGGTTCTATACAAAAGACAAGGTTTTTCTCCTGCATATGTTATGGGGTAGTGTATAAAAATGGTTTTTATAAAAAACGCCCCCAAAAAGTTGGCGTGGGTTAAAATATTCTGTAGACGAAATGTTCATATTAATATTACTAATGATTCTGCATCAAAATTTTTTTTCGAAAATTTTAAAATTTGACCGCAAAAGGTTTTTTATTAACAACGCCCCCAAAAAGTGGGCATGGCAAAAAAAATTTATATTGACGAAATATAGATATTTCGATTCTCTAAATATGTTGCTCGGACACTTTTTTAAAATTCTTTACGGTTTGGCCAAAAACTGAGTTTTTCTGAATAGGGGGCGTGGCAGTGGGCGGATTTTAAAAATTTTTACACTTGTTCTGGTGACTCGGACAAGGATCCTATCCTAGCTCAAAATTCAAGGCCCAAAAATCGGTGACGAACAGACAGACGGACGGACGGACAGACAGACATGGCTAATTCGACTCAGCTAGCGATTCTGAGTCGATCCATATACTTTGAGGTGTGTGTAGCAAAATTATTTCTCTATGTTACAAACTATGTATCAAAACTAATATACCCCTATGGGATAGGGTATAAAAAGCAATACACTAAGTTTATGCAAGAATATATCTCGCTATGCCATATGACAGAGATACCCTCACATGAAGATACAAACATCGAATGCTACTAGCTTGCTCATCATGCCAAACACTATTGACTCCTGTTCGAGCTTTGAAACAAATAGCCCTTGATTCAACTGATACTCATCCCGTTGCGTCTACAGTTATTTTAAATGACTTTTACGTCGATGACGTAATTACTGGAGCAGATACAATTGACGATGTGACACACCTCCGAGCTGAATTGGTAGATTTACTGGCATCTGCTGGGTTCCATTTGAGAAAATGGACCACTAATTGTTGGCCTTTGCTATGTCAATCACAGAAGATCAACGAGAGATCTCACCAATTGATTTTGAGGAATCCAGTGCAGTAAAGGTTCTTGGTCTTCTATGGTGCCTATCAAAGGACTGCTTCTCTTACAAAGTTCAACTGAAGATACCTGGAGCTATCATCAAACGGCAAATACTAGCAGAAGCATCGAGGATATTTGATCCGATTGGATTTCTAGCACCAGTGGTAGTTTCAGTCAAAATTATGCTACAAGAGCTCTGGAAAGAGAAATTAACGTGGGACGAAGAAGTTCCACATTAAATTGCCGATAGTTGGAGACAAATTCATCAAGAACTTCATTGCCTTCAAAGTTTGCGCATTCCCAGATTGATGTGGTACAACAACAATTGGGAGCTGCATGCATTTTGTAATGCCTCATTGGACGCACATGCAGCGACTAAAATCCACTCCCCGTATACCGAGTTTAAAGTGTGTACAAAAAAATGAAAATGCAATGAATACAACGAAAAGATGCAATCCAGATTCACTGGAAAATCCACCACCTTCGGAGGTCGGCTCTACGGATTCTGGGGAGAGCCAATTATTGAAATTCTGTAACCCTTTCGGGAAAAGTTCAAGGTCGTTACCCTTGAACTTTCACCTACATCTGGACCTCAAAAAAATATATGCGTCTCCAGGACCTCGACAACGCCAGAAGTGTCCTTAAAAGACTTAAGGACGAAAACGATGTTCTTCGAACAAGGCTTATCAAAATTGAATTGCTCTGCGAGGAGGTTCGTAAAGAAATTCTTCACTAAGGATGAAAACATGACCCTAAAAACATAATTAAAATTGATCGGTATTGACGACTATAACAAGTTGCATACCTTGATAAAATCGTTGCCAAAGCAGACTACCAAGTAACTTCACTTTAAAAAAATATACATGGAAAGTCTGCGTTAAAGACCCTGAAAGTTACCGTCTATTGTCTCGCAAACTAAATACCGATAAAATAGAATGTTATTCATAAGAGAATAAATCTGAAAGGCATTTTTGTGTTGTAGCTAGAGGGTTACATTCGTCGTGCTTAAAGGATGACATAGTTAACGATCTTAAAAGCAGACAATATAAAGTTATAGATGCCGTTAACATTCTCAAGCCAGAAAAAGAAAAAAAAGCAGAAAGTTTGAACAGAATATATGAAATAAAAACAATTCTTAATATTGTTGTCAAAATCGAACCAATGCGTAGAGATTCAAAATTTGTTCCTCAGTACAAGCGCTGCCAAGTATATAATCATACGTAAACCGATTGTCAGAAAGACCCGCGGTATGTAAAATGTGCCGGAAACCATCTGACGGTAGATTGCAGGATAGATTAGAAAACTCCAGCTGTTTGCATTCATTATAAAGGCGATCATCCCGCAGATTATCGCGTCTGCGAAAGTAGCAAAAAAGACAGACGAAATCTACTAGTAAAATTACACAGAAATATAACTTAACTAAGCAAAAGCCTAAAATCATGTCTAAACTGTGATAAGCCAAAACCGGCTACAATAGAAAAAACAAAATTTAAACAAATACCCCGGCCATCAGAATTGCGGTCGGATCTTGTACATGCAAATCCAAATTTACAAACGTATGAGACTTGGACTTGGAGACTTAGAGAACTTGAATTGTTTATGCAACAAAAAGATATCGACGTCTGTTTAATATCCGAAACTCACGCAAAGAGTAATTCTTACATCCATCAAATAAGGCTAGAGGTGGAGCATCACTGTATATTAAAGAATGTATCGAACACTCGATTAATTTTAAATTAGAAGTCGAAGCAATGCAGATTTGCTCTATACTCTATACTTTGCTCTATAAGTCAAAAGAAGACAATCCTTTCTGAAGATATCTTTTATTTACTGCCCACCAAGATGCAAGGTTGAAAAAATTAACTTCGAAAACTTGCTTAATTCCCTTGGACAGCGTTTTGTCATCGGAGGGGACTTTCATGCAAAACATACATTCTGGGGATCTATATGCATATCACAGAAAGGAAGGATGCTCTATGATGTATGTAGAAAGTATAATACCGAATTTTATTCAACGGGAAAACCAACTTACTGGCCAACCGATGTTACAAAAATACCGGATTTGATCGATTTTTTCATCGTAAAAGGTCTGCAGTCCAATCGAATCAAAGTTGAAGAATGCTTTGATCTTTTCTCGGATCATTCTCCGGTCATTCTAACAACAAGCGGCTTACTCATTAGAAATGAAAAGCCGCCCAGACTAACAAACGGGAAAACCAACTGGGAAGGCTTCAAAACGATATTTATTTATTTATTTCATCTATAAGTACATTTTACTTTCTTAGACTAGAATGATATAGTAATATTATATATAAAATTAAGTAATACATAATCTTTATTATTTAATTGCTTCGAAAATCTTAATCTTAAAAGCATTTCTGCTCAAATTAAGGTCGATTGCATTTGCATATTGGTTAACATAAAGACATGCGTTTGTGACAGGTTCATTACGACCAAATTTGTTTTATGTCTTGGTATGGCAAAATAACACTGCAGCCTATGTCTAAGTGGACGTGCTGGAACATAAACATTAAACAAAGATAGTAAGGGGATGCAATCAATATGACCCGTAACAACATCCCTTGCAAGTGAAATAAAGAAGAATTTCCTTCTTGTATAAAGAGGTTGTAATTTTATTAGAGCGCATCTATTTACATAAGGTGGCAAAGGCAGAGACTAATTTAACTTACGAAGAACAAACCGAGTAAATCTTTTTTGAATTTTTTCAATACGAATCATGCTATTATTATAGCATGGACACCAAACTACGCAGCAATATTCGAGTATAGGTCTAACAAAACTAATAAAAAGCGATTTCAATGTGTATGGGCAGCGAAAATCATTTATAAAAAGAAGATATAAGAGAGGTCCCAGGTGGCTACCTTGAGGTACACCGGAAAAATTAAATATTTTTCTAGATTTGCTTGAACCAATTTTAACAAACTGAACTCTATTTGTTAAGTAACATTCAATCCACTTTAATAAATTAGAATGAAAACCTAGCATTTTAAGTTTTTGAACTAAAATTGAGTGGTTTACTCTGTCAAAAGCTTTTGAAAAATCCGTAAATATAACATCTACTTGTTTCCTATTTTCCATGCTATTAGTGCAAAAATTTGTCAACAGGGATAGATTTGTGGAAGTGGATCTTCCACTCATAAACCCATGCTGAAATATTGAAATGTGATTTCGAACCATAATATATAATCATTTTTTGACAAGTGATTCAAAGACCTTTGGGATCAATTGTAGTTTGGCAATGGGTCTGTAGTTTTCTATACATTGCTTGGATCCTGATTTATGTATGGGCGTTATGAATGAATCTAAAAATATCCAAGAATCTAGAGACGCATTAAAAATTTGTTCAAGAGGTTTTAATAGATTAAACCTACACATCTTTACGAACATTGCTGGAATGTTATTCGGTGCAATGCTAAGATTGGTGTCTAAGTTACCTAGATCATTGAGAAATTCATCTTTTGTTAATCTTATTGAACCAATGTCAACAATTTTAGAGACATTCAATGCATTTATCGACTTTAAAGAATCCAAAGTAAAGTTTGATTGAAAGAACGATGCAAACATGTTACATATATTAGAAAGATCGCTACTAACTTTAGTTTTATACGACATATTAGCAGGAATCCCAAATGATTTCCTTTTAACATTTATATGCTGCCAAAAGGCCTTTGCATCATTTTTAATTCTAGATTCCAATGACCATAGATATTGCTTATGCGTAAAGTTTTTTAAATATACATATTCTTTTCGTAAACGACAATATTCACTACGATAAGTTGAATCAACCTTGCTCTTACCACCTAATCTGGTCATTGCAGTTTTTAAGCGCGATAGACTTTTGGTGAACCAAACTGGTTTGTTATTTAGCTTTACCCGCTTTAAAGGAACAAATTTTGAAAATATGTCTTCTATTTTGCTTTTAAATTAACAATAATTTGATAATAAATCGGTATGACTTAAAAGTACATCCCAATCATAAATAGTTATTGATGAAATTGTAATCGGCCTTAATAAAATCATAACTATAATTCACAAAAGAACAATTACTATTAATTATATCAAACATATTACAATTAATTAATATACCTAATGCTTTATGATGTATGATATTACTTAAAAGTGGGAATTCTTCTTCCGATATAACCACATCTAAATCTTCATTTATAAAAACCAAATCTAATATTCTACCAATTGAGTTTACTACATTATTCTGTTGTATTAAATTTAGTGCCGACATAGTGTCCAATACAATAATTTCATTATCTTTAGCAACATTGAATGGAATGGAATCTCCTAATACCATAACATATGAATTATTATCTAATTCAGTTGCAAACATTTGAATATTGTTAATATGCTGATTGTAAATATCGAATTCGGAATTCGGAGGAATATACGAAACGAAAAAATAAATGTTTATGTCTTTTGATTGATTTGCATTATTACATATTTGCAAAACTAAATGTACACAAATTTGTTCAATTAAACCTGAAGAATTTGTTAGTGTTATTTGCCTACTCACAAACTGCGATCGAACAGCAATCAGTACACCACCTCCTCTAGTTAGCCCAGTAGAACTCGAACATCGATCACATCTTTACACGTTGAATTGGTTTCCAAAGAGTTCAGTTGTCATAATTGTATCATTCAACCAGGTCAGAGGTCTCAGTGAGAGTGATAACAGCATATGAACAGTCAGAGACAACAGAATAAAATTTGTTTATTTTCGTTCTCATTCCTCCGACGTTTTGATAATAGACGGAGAGCGGTGCATTTTCTTCAGGCAGCACAGTAGTTACATTGTTTATTTTCCTGAAAACAATGGAAAGAATACTTGACGTACACATTAGAGAGTGCTTAAATGAAAGCACTCCTCTGCACCCATGTCAATTCGCCTACCAAAAAGGTAAATCCACGGAAGGAGCACTTCTAAGTTTAACATCACAAATAAAAAGTGCATACGAAAACAAAGAAGTAGCTTTATGTGCCTTCCTAGACATAGAGGGCGCTTTTGACAACACTGGATATGACTCCATATCAAATGCTTTGACTCATAGAGTATAGATCATCCCACCATCAAATGGATCAAAGCGATGCTTGAAAGTCGGAAAATAACTGCTTCATCAGCACAGACCTCAGTATCAGTAACAGCCGTTAAAGGCTGCCCTCAGGGAGGAGTACTCTCACCCCTACTATGGTCTCTGGTTATCGATAACCTACTTCAAGACCTAAGTAATGCAGGTTTCAATATAATTGGATACGCCGATGACCTAGTCATCATAATAAAGGGCAAAGAACCAAACGAAGTTACAACACGTTTGCAAAACGCCCTTAAGATAGTCATAGACTGGTGTAATAAAGAAAGTCTCTCTATAAACCCCAGCAAGGCTATCATCGTCCCTTTTACAAAAAGGAGGAAATTAAATCTTAGCCAAATTTCAATAAATGGTACATACATTGAGTATTCCAACGAAGTAAAATATCTTGGAGTGATCCTCGATAAAAAACTAAGCTGGAACTCCCACATCAACAACAAAATTCAAAAAGCAACCAAAGCTTTCTGGGCTTGCCGAAGCATGTATGGTAAAACCTGGGGAATCTCTCCAAAGACCACACACTGGATCTACACGATCATGGTCAGGCCCATTATAACATACGCTTCAATAGTATGGTGGAACAAAGTCACCCAAAAAACAACTATAAATAAATTAAACAAGATACAACGGCTTGCCTGTCTGGGCATTACCGGAGCTATGCGTACCTGTCCCACGGCGGCTATGGAAGCCATAATAGGACTAACACCTCTCCACATTTACATAAAAAAAGTGGCAATTCGCAGCTCAGCAAGTTTGACACAAGCGGAAGAATTAAACATTAGTGAACATCTAAAACTAATTAAACTTCTATCCGAACTTCCAGAACTTGACATGATCTGTGCGGTAACAGACCGCTTACCAAAGACACTATGCTTCGACAAAAGATTTTCAACGGAGATCACAACCAGAGAAGCATGGTGTAGCAACAACCCACCAAACTGCCTAAACGGCCTAAAGTGGTATACAGATGGTTCTAAAATGGACTCAGGGGTAGGAGCTGGCATACATGGACCAAATAAAAACATCTCAATACCTATGGGAAAAAACCCTAGTGTATTCCAAGCTGAGCTCCATGCCATAAAAGAATGCGCAAACCTAATACACAACTCAGGTATTAAAGGCGCAAACATCCATATATTCACGGACAGTCAAGCAGCTATAAAAGCCCTTAGCTCACACATCATTGACTCCAAATCAGTACTACACTGCTTCAACTCCCTCCAAACACTCAGTTCCAGGAACAAGACCAAACTATGGTGGGTCCCCGGACATAAGGGAGTTGAAGGTAACGAAAAAGCTGATGAACTAGCCAGAAAAGGTTCCGAAACCCCCTTCATTGGACCTGAACCCTTCTGTGCAATCCCCAAATCAGCCATAAATCTAGTCATAAAAAACTGGGAACAAAACAGATGTGTTTCATACTGGGGAAACATCCCAGGCCTAAGACAGGCCAAAAGAGCTATTCAGCCCTTCAAATCAGATGCCGACAAGATACTAAATCTTCGCAGGCACGATATCAAAAACTTAGTAGGCTACCTAACTGGTCATCACGGTCTGCGATATCACCTAAATAAAATGCGTCTAGTCGACTCACCGGAGTGCAGACTATGTCTAGAAGAAGACGAAACAGCCGAGCATATCATATGTGAATGCCCGGCTCTTTACGGTATGAGAAGAGAATCTTTCTTCAGGGAATTCTTAAGTCCCGAAGAATTGAGGAAATCTTCGGCTGAAAGTATTATCAGCTACATTAGGAAAGTAGAAGCGCTACTAACCTAAAAAGCATCTGACGGCAAGCACAATAGATCTTTTAGGTCGATGTGTATATTACTGCTTAGGCAGGTCAGAATTTAAAAAAAAAAAAAAAAATACATTGTTTATTGAAATAGCATCGACATCAATAGGAAAAACAGCTGGAACACATGGACTTGTGTTGTTTACATTATTTAATTGTACGTCATCTAAGTTGATAACGACGTTCTCCTGGTTACTTCGTTTTTTGGAGTGTAAACGAATTCTCTTACTTGAACTCCCATCGGCCAAATTGATGAATTGAGTGCATTAGGAATTATATTTGTAGGAATAGCAACTTTAAAATGTATATATATTTATATATGTAAGATGTAATTGTCTCTTCCGATGTATTGTTAGCGAAGCGAGACAGGTGCAAACATTTCATGGTTGGAACTATTTCTAATGAGGAAATGCAATTACATTGTTGTTGTTCTTCGTCACTACGGCATTAGCGGCAGACGGTGCATTGTAGTTATTTTCACAATCAGCATCAGAGGCCGCGGCTGCGGCGCTTGAAAAGTTATTGTTGTTATTAGCAGCAGAAGAGCTAGAAGCTGTTTGCGGACATTGACCCGAAACAACGTCTACGCTCATATTAAACTTCTCAGAATTGACAATGGCGTTCGTTTTGTTATTATTTATATTTTTAACTTTGTATTTGAACCATTTAAAATCATTTTTTTGAGCTCATTGACTTCATTTGATAAACTATCGAGTCTTTCAATAAAAACATTTTTCATGCCATAGCACACGATGCACGCATTACAACGCCACATTATTTTTGGTTGAGACACCAGAATAGCAAAGTTTTCTTTCGATATACCCGAACATTTTCTATGATATTTATGATGACAGAAATATTCACATTGTATGAATGAAGCTTCAACTTCGATTTCTAAATTGCACTTGGCGGACATTTTAATTAAAAATTTAGAATGCAAGAACTGGACAAAAACACGTCTGATCACGGTGAAAGCTCAAACTCGAATGAATATTGAAAATAGTATTCGACTGGGTGTATCACTTAGATCCCAATTGGAACTTGAAGTCGGTGTTGATTCCTTTATCGATACCGTTCAAAACGCAGCATGGAATAATACTCCTCAACAAAGAAAAGCTCGTAAAAGATGGCACCAAACTCGTGCGGTCGTGCCCGCAAAATAAAGCAAGATAAAATTTCGATTAAAAATTTTAAAACCATGCAGTAGAAACTTATCTGCAAAGCCTATCCGCTGGAAAGGAAACGTCATAAAACGTCCAAAAATCGGTGTGCCGCCAATTAGGGTAACTTCCAATTATTTCAAAAGTTTTTGAACGGATATTACTCGGTCACTTACACCCCATAATTGACCAGAAACGTCTTTTACCTGACCATCAATTTGGGTTTTAAAGTAAACATTCGACGTTGGACCAATTACATCGAGTTACAGCTTACGAAGAAAAGAAAATTAGCTCAGCCGTATTTCTTGACGTGTCGCAAGCTTTTGACAAGGTGTGGCACAAAGGCCTTAAGTATAAACTAAGTCAAGTTCTGCCTGAACAACTATATAAAATCCTAGTGTCATATCTTGAGCACAGACTCTTCCTTGTGAAACTTGGAAACGAATATTCAGAGTTCCAAGAAATAATGGCAGGTGTACCTCAAGGAAGCGTCCTTTGACCAGTCCTGTACCTCATATTCACTCGTGATATCCCACAAACAAACGATACAATAGTTGCAACGTTTGCTGCTGATACTGCTATACTAACAATTTTCAAATAACAAAACGCTCTTAACGGGTTAATGAATGGACTTAATCGGATTGCACTTAATTAGAGCAAATCGATTAATGTAGATTTTTCGTATAAACGGTCAAACAATTTGCATGTATTTCTAAATACGGATCGAGTCTAGTTTGCAAATGAAGCGAAATATCTAGGTATCATACTCGATGCAAAATTAAAATGGAAGTCGCATGTAAAAAAGAAATGCGAAGAACTTAAAAATAAGTACAGAGACCTGACTGGTTGCTCGAAAAATATTCGAAGCTTAACATTGATAACAAGCTGCTATTATACAAGCAAGTGCTAAAACCGGTTTGGACATATGGTATACAACTATGGGGTTGTACCAGTAAAACGAATCTAAACATTTTACAAACTTTTGAAAACAAAATGTTAAGATCATTCGTCAATTCGCCGTGGTACATATGGAACACAGATCTACACAGAGATCTGGGTATTCCCGCGGTTAAAGATGAAACGAACATTTTTGCACGAACACATAAAAAACATTTATTGGGGCACGTTAACACAACGGTCCTCCAAATTCTTGACGAAACAAATATATTGCGGCGTCTTCAAAGAATTAAACCCTTGGATTTGGCCCGATAATAACAAACCGTGCTATAAATTGCAGAAAAGCAGGAACTCTCAAAGGAAGGTTACATGCCAAAAATATTATATACTCGTGATAAAAAATATTGCTAGATAAGTCGAATACTTAGTTGCAATAGAAATACAAAGTGGGTGGTGGTTTTAGTGAGTAAAAATCTCACACTACTTTGGGCACGTGCTTATCGTGTCTATGAAAATTTCAACCAGCCCACGGCAAAAAAATATTCAGCAGCAGTTTACTGCCAAAGCATTAATAGGCGTGTTTTTTTTCTAAATCTATACAGGCTTATTTTCACATGAGAAAAAAAACGTTAATCGGTGATCTGGCATCACTGATACTGAAACACGTATCCGCCAACAGATGGCAGTTTGGGGTTTTGATTTTTGCTGTGTCATTTATTTTTTTGCAAGAATAAACCCAATTTTTTTCTCTAATTCCACTACTACACTTATTGTAATGTTTTGATTTTAGATTCAAAGCAAGTATAAAAATATTTTCACATCAAATTATTTCATAAAACATTGATTTTGCACCTATTTTGCAGCGTAATACTTATTGGTTGTGGTATTAGCTGCTATATTTTGCAATTTTATCATTTTCGGCAACCGTTTTCGATAACAAATGAAAACAGTAGGTTTGGTAGCACATTTTCTATCCAGGCTAAGGGTGTAAGACTGGATAATTATCCAGGCTTCGCGAAATCTATATAGGCTAAGGTGTTGTTGTATTTTACACGTAAATTGTTTGCTAAGCCTATATAGATTTGGAGTGAAGAGAAAAAAAACACGCCTAATATCAATATTAGGCGTGTTTTTTTTCTAAATCTATACAGGCTTATTTTCACATGAGAAAAAAAACGTTAATCGGTGATCTGGCATCACTGATACTGAAACACGTATCCGCCAACAGATGGCAGTTTGGGGTTTTGATTTTTGCTGTGTCATTTATTTTTTTGCAAGAATAAACCCAATTTTTTTCTCTAATTCCACTACTACACTTATTGTAATGTTTTGATTTTAGATTCAAAGCAAGTATAAAAATATTTTCACATCAAATTATTTCATAAAACATTGATTTTGCACCTATTTTGCAGCGTAATACTTATTGGTTGTGGTATTAGCTGCTATATTTTGCAATTTTATCATTTTCGGCAACCGTTTTCGATAACAAATGAAAACAGTAGGTTTGGTAGCACATTTTCTATCCAGGCTAAGGGTGTAAGACTGGATAATTATCCAGGCTTCGCGAAATCTATATAGGCTAAGGTGTTGTTGTATTTTACACGTAAATTGTTTGCTAAGCCTATATAGATTTGGAGTGAAGAGAAAAAAAACACGCCTATTAATGCTACTAACGGTAACTTTAGTAGCAGCCAAAAGTAAGGTGGCTCCAATACAAATATTGTCAAAAAATAATTCGTCTCATTAACAAAATTAAAGCCTTCTTTGCAGACTTGACTTGCTTCAGTGGTTGGCAGCACCACCGAAGAAATGGTCAGTTTTTGTTGGCAACAGGACATCATAAATACTTTCCTCAATACCATGGATCCATGTCCGCTCAGCTAGCAAGCAATCCTGCCGACGTTGCTTCCCGTGGAATTGCACCATCGCATCTACCGTCATATGAAATCTGATGGAAGGGACCTCAGTGACTCTTGGAAAAAGGGCCTATTTCAAACGTGGTCTAAATATATTCGTATGCGTACAACTATCGTGTTATGCCAAAGCGTCGCCGGTTGTCTTGAAAATCGCAAACTCTAACTACCAAAGAACTTTCACATTCAAAAACTTGTCTAATTAAAGCCGCGCAGTGTTCGTAATGAATTAACTAAAATCAAATAGTCAATTATTAATGTACTGATAAAGAAGTTGTACCATTTTGTAAATCAAAACAACGTTTGACGGGCCAGCTTGTGTGAAATAAAACGTGAAATGTGTTACATAACAAAAACCTCAACAAAATCTTATATATAAAATTCTCATGTCGCGGTGTTAGTCATTATACTCCTCCGAAATGGCTCGACCGATTTTCGTGAAATTTTGTGTACATATCCGTTAGGCCTGAGAATCAGACAACATCTATTTTTCATTCCCCTAAATGTTAAGGGTGGCAAAACAACGTTTGCCGGGTAAGCTAGTCACCCTATATAATTATGGCCTATTTATGAATTCATCGTACGGCCCAAGCGCCACACATGTATGTTTATTGCATTCCATTTTCCAGTTTTTGTACTGCGTCCGACGTCTGGCTTGGAATCGAAGACTTTGCGAGCTGGAGTATTGGTGTCGTCCATTCGATCTGCATGTCCTAGCCATCTTAATGCTTCTTACCAAGTCATCTCGTGGATGTTACTTATCAAGTCATCTTCGCCGGCTTTAAAAGCTCGGCGGGAAGGCCGTCATTTGCCTTGTTAAGTTTTATTTTATATATTGCTATCCTCACTTCACTTAGGTCGGGTGGTTGGTAGTTTCCGCTGTCGTAGCCAATATAGTATAGTTCGTTCTGCCTGACAGCGGAATGTTGTTCGTCATCGCCGTTTAACAGTCTGCAGAAGTGGTTCTTACATATCCTCAGCATTGACTGTGTCTCAACTACAATATTTCTTTGTTGATCTCGACAGGATTCTGTTCGTTCTTGGAGTGGCACCTCTCTATATCTTCGATCGCGCGGTTTTCTTGCTCTTTTTTCTTCTTTCTGCAAAGCCGGTGTTCTTCCATTCTTCTTTGCCTATAGAGCTCAATGACAGCTATCGTCTACACCAGCAGCTTAGCCTTGTAGGCCGCAACCATCGGTCGGCATTCCTCATCAAACCAGAAGTTTCTTGCTGGTGGGTGCAGATCAGTTGAAGCTGTTGGCATGTCTTGTTGGCATCATTACCATTCTTCTTCGACATTCAATGCTTGGGGTATTGTGTTATTCGAGAGGTTAAGGGATAAGTTGCGCGAAGGCCTTTACGGTATCTTGCACCGTATTTCTGGTTTGTTGTGTGGTGGTGGATATCCGCAGTCTTACCTTGGCTGCAACAAGGCAATGGTCCGAGTCGATGTTAGCTCCTCGGAGTGTATGAACATCCAAAATACTGGATGCGTGCTTATTGTCTATCGCAATGTGATCAATTTGGTCTACCGTTCGTTGATCTGGAGACCGCCATATTCCCTTATGGATATCGAGATGAGGAAATCGTGTGCTGGCTATAGTGGCATTTCGTTCCGTAACAAAGTCAATTAGCCTTAGTCCGTTACCAGACGTGTTGTCGTGTAAACTGTTTTTCGACAATAACGGATATCGTTTGTCCTTCTCAGTATAATAGTAAATTGAATGCGTTTGAAATCATTGGAATGCGTGTCAGCAGAACATTTTCGGCTCGGAATTTGCCATTCAAAACGGTGGCTTCGATTGTGTTTTTCATAATTTTTTAATGACCAATGTGCCATTGCATTTGAACCCGTTTTGGGTTCTAATTCCAAAGTAAAAAAAAACATATGAGAAGGCTACAATCCACTGTGCGGATCGTTGAATACCCTATCCCATCCTATCTGTAAAACTAAAATCCCCAAAAAGTGGACATGGCTAAGCACACGATGTGGATAAAATAAAGAAAATGTCATGGTGACAACAAATTCATCAGACTGCTTATAAAAAACTTTTACGGTCCTACAAAAGACAAGGTTTTCTCCTGCATATGTTATGGGGTAGTGTATAAAAATGGTTTTTATATAAAAACGCCCCCAAAAAGTGGGCGTGGGTTAAAATGGTCTATGGACGAAATGTTCATATTTATATTACTATGATTCTGCATCAAAATTTTTTTCGAAAATTTTAAAATTTGACCGAAAAACGTTTTTTTATCAAAAACACCCCCAAAAAGTGGGGGCTTATGGTTTGACGGACAGACAGACATGGCTTAATCGACTCAGCTAACGATTCTGAATCGATCCATATACTTTGAGGTATATGTATCGAAATTATTTCTCTATGTTACAAACTTAATGTCAAAACTAATATACCCCCCTATGGGATAGGGTATAGAGATAAAAAAATTTAAATTCGCGGCGAGGTTAATATAAGTCCAAGGCAACGATCTTCTAAGATTGAAAATCGTTCCCTTGGAGTCAGAATTCGGCCTCTTAGCCGGATAAATCCGTTGGGCGCCATTGTTGTGAGTCTAGGTAGGCCACGGAGGCACCCTTGATGTTGGAGAGAAGGGCACGGCACGCTTGTGATTGCACGGCTTAACTCGTCGGACGGGGGTAGTTCTTGCCCTCTCACCAAACATCCCAGCTCAACAAACATTTTTGTTCGTGCCAGAATCAAATATAAATAAAAAACATATGAGAAGGCTACAATCCACTGTGCGGATCGTTGAATATCCTTTCCCATCTTATCCTTAATATTAATATCCCCAAAATGTGGTCTTTATGGTCATAAAGTATTGAAAATGACGTTGTCACAACATATTGTTCAGTAGGGCTATCAAATTCTTTTATGGTTCGACAACAAACAACGTTTTTCTATTGCATATGCCATGGTTTAGGGCATACAAGTGGTTTTTGTAAGAAAACGTCCCTAAAAAGTGGCGTGGGTTAAAATAATCTATTGACGAAATTTTCATATTAATACTACCAATGATTGTGCATCAAAACTTTTTTCGAAAATTTTAAAATTTGAGCAGAAAATGTTTTTAATAAAAACACGCCCCCAAAAAGTGGGCGTGTCAAAAAACTTTATAATGACGAAATATAGATATTAAGATTTTCTAAATATGCTGCTCCGACACTTTTTTTAAAATTCTTTACGGTTTTGCCAATAAATACGTTATCCTAAAAAGGGGGCGTGGCAGTGGGTGGATTTCAAAAATGTTTACACGGATTTCAAAAATTTTTACACTTGTTCTGCTGGGAGCACCAAAGACCACGTGTACCAAATTTCATCCAAGCAATAACTCAAGCATGCGGTTGCTTAAAGAAATTCAGAAAAAAACGTATGAGAAGGCTACAATCCGCTGTGCGGATCGTTGAATACCCTATCCCATCCTATCCATAAAACTAAAATCCCCAAAAAAAAGGGGGCATGGCTAAAAACACGATGTGGATAAATAGAAAAAATGATATAGTGACAACAAATTCTTCAGACTGCTTACAAAACACATTAACGGTTCTACAAAAGACAAGGTTTTCTCTTGCATATGTTATGGGGTAGTGTATAAAAATGGTTTTTATATAAAAACGCCCCCAAAAAGTGGGCGTGGGTTAAAATGGTATATAGACGAAATGTTCATATTAATAATGTTAATGATTCTGCATCAAAATTTTTTTCGAAAAATTTAAAATTTGACCGAAAACAGTTTTTTATTGAAAACGCCCCCAAAAAGTGGGCGTGGCAAAAAACTTTATATGGACGAAATATAGATATTAATATTGTCTAAATATGTTGTTCAGAAACTTTTTTAAAATTCCCTACGGTTTGGTCAAAAACTGAGTTTTTCTTAAAAGGGGGCGTGGCAGTGGGCGGATTTCAAAAATTTTTACACTTGTTCTGTAGGCAGAGACAAGGATCCTATAAACCAAATTTCATTATCCTAGCTCAAAATTTAAGGCCTAAAAATCGGTGACGTACAGACGGACGGACGGACGGACGGACAGACAGACATGGCTTAATCGACTCAGCTAGCGATTCTGAGTCGATCCATATACTTTGAGGTATATGTAGCAAAATTATTTCTCTGTGTTACAAACTAAGTATCAAAACTAATATACCCCTATGGGATAGGGTATAAAAACCGGAGATCCAACTCTCAAATTTCGTAGAAGTTGTGGTGGCATGTCTGCCAAAATGGCTCTTTCTGCCTTTCTGTGTGCGTACATCATGGAATATACGGTCAATGAGAGAATTTTGCGTATCAACAATTGTGCAGAAATTGGTGGGCAATTTTATGCAATCAGTATTTTCATGGATAACAACTTTTCCATAAGTAATATCTAACAATTGTTTCGAGACTGTGTTGAATTCATCCCAGATGATAATTTTGCATTATTTCAGCACTTTGGCCTGAACAATTGTTTTTTTTTTGTTTGTTGCACACTTCACCTGGGTTACTTCGAATATTCAAACGCAGCTGATATGTTGAATGAGCTGTTCTGACTCCACCTAATAAAGTTGCTGCAATGCCAGATGATGCAACGGCCAATGCGATTCCATTATTTAATAGTATTTCGGCGAGAATTAGCGAAATGAGAAATGTTTTGCCAGTTCCATCCAAAAAAAAATTGTCACAAAGTAACGTAAACATAAACGTCATCTATCATGTAGATGGCGTCGTAAAATCGTTCCATACAAAATATATGGGCAAATGAATTTTGTTCATATTTTTTTCGGGGATTTTCAGGAATTTTCTTGGGTATTCTTCTTGTTTGGCCGGAGACCAGTCCGAATAGGTGCGAACCATCGAAATTGATCCAGGCGTTCTTGAGTTATAAGCGTAGGAACTAACGCCACTCTCTTTTATTATATAGATTCACTTTACCATGACATTATTCTTTATCATTATTATCTGTTTTATTTATTATTGTTTATCAATGGATTCTGTATTATTTTACACGAACAAATTTTGAGGACCACTGTTTAATGCCTCTCTTCGTTAAGTTAAGACAGCGAAATGTTAAAGTTAAGTTTTTTTTTATACTAAGTAGGCTTTGCCAAATGGAATGTTCATGCTAAATCTCTTTGTGAGACTAAAGAATTCGGCGTTGGTACACGACTGCCTTTTGGTTTACCAAATGTTTACAACAAGAGACCAACCTGAGCGTCATTTTTTCCTTGAATGTCCCATTGACGGAGATACACTACCACCACTTTGGTTTGACCTATTTAATATTATTTGTACTATCACCGATTTAGCGAGTTACTGCGTCTTTTCGCAAATCCTGCGGTAGAGGGTAGCACAAATCGTGAATACCAATTTTAAACAGTCCCATTGACGGAGGTACACTACCGCTATCTGGTTTGACCCATAAGAGCTTTCCATGACAAAACCTTAAACTTGACCTGAAATAAATACTTATAATGAACACCTCTGTTTCTCTTTCGTTTTGGGAAGTAAGAAGTTGGAACAGGAAACCCACCACAAAACAAAACAGTCAACTGACTCTAAGGCTGGCCGTTATAAAAAGAAATAATTAAATGTAACAAAGAATAATATAATGTAAAAATGTCAATTTAAATTATCACAAAATTCTTCTATTGTACAAATACGAAATTACAAAACGCTCTCAACGAGGTTAACAAATGCACAAAATCCCGGCGGATTGCACTAAACGAGACCAAATCGATTCAAATAGATTTTTCGTATAAACGGACAAACAATTGGCCTGTATTTCTAAATACGGTTGGAGTCCCTTTTGCAAATGAAGCAAAATATCTCGGAATGACACTCGATGCAAATTAAAATTAAATTTCCACCAGCCCACGGAAAAAAAATTGTTTAAATTATATAAATTCAGAATAGTTTCCACTGAAAACATACATATTTTAAAATTCAAAAAGTGGTGGAATAAATTTTAATGGCGCAAAATTACAGTCGGATAAAATGTATATTAAAGTAATTTAAGTACCTCCTTTAGTTAAAACTAGTTGCTTTCCTAAGTATAGTCTAATACCCACTTTACCTTTATAAGCCCCACTTAACATAAAAGCACAAAAAACTTATTAGTTTCTCTTAGTATCGCCTTTTAATCTGTCATCGAAAGCCTAAAGAGTTTAATGACAGGACATGTCCATTCAAATATTCTTGGGCTATCACAAGCAACGTTCGAAAAAATATTTTCAAAGGAATAGCTTTATTACAGGTCGATTTTTGTTTCTTTTTTTACGACATCCTTTTCATCATAATCCCGCAAACTTTACATCTTTGGGTTTGTTTGATTGAAATTTGTTCTTAATACATTAAAAAGTGTATAGAAGTTGTAAGCATAGTGCCTATAATTAAGTGCAAAGTTAGTAGCTACTAGTAAATTTAACGTGGTTTTAGTAAGTGTCTGCTAACTATTTATAACACACGGTAACTATAATTAATAAATAATATTAATAATATTAATGAACAAATCAAATACCTAAGAAAACATTTGAGAAGGCTATAATCCGCTGTGTGCGAATCGTTTAATACCCTCTCCCATTATTAAAATTAATATCCCCCAAAATGTGGGCTTTATGGCGATGAAATATAGAAAATGACATTGTCATATTGTTCAGACAGTTTATCAAAATCATGTATGGTTCGACAAAAAAAAAACGTTGTTCTATTGCATATGCTATGGGGTAGGGTATAAAAATGGTGTTTGTAGGAGAACGCCTCAAGAAAGTGATTGTGGTTAAAATGATTCAAATAAGAAATGTTTATATCGACATTATGGAAGTATTTTTATCGAATTCGCTCCGTCCAAGCGGCACGACATCCGCGACGCTGGTTCAATCTTTCGTATGGTCTTAAAATTTGACAAAAAAAAGGTTGTTTATTAAAAAAAAACCATAAACAATTTCTCTTCAACCCCACTTTCCAGATCAGCCCATCATTTAGCATTAAATGTAAATATTAAAATCTACAAATATTTTAATCCTAAGCAACTAAATTATAAGTACACCTATGATTATGGTAAAGGCGATTTTGTTTCGATGTCCCATTTTCTTAGCTCTTTGTATTGGATGACTGTTTTAAGCAACGCCAAATTAAATAATGCATACAAAATTTTTACTGAGCAATTTATTTATATATTTCTAAAATGCGTAGTAAAAATTTAAACAAACCACCGTGGTATAATAAGAAATTAATTAATTTAAATAATCGCAAGAATAAGGCCTTTAAACTGTACAGGAATTCAAACAATATCGCGGTTTTATTTGAAAGGTATTAAAGTTGAATGTTTCTAAGTGTCAAAGTCTTACATTCTGTTGTCAAATATTTTCTACTGGTCAAAATAAATGAAAAAATGATCAAGGTGTTATATTTGATACAAAACTAAATTTTAAAAGCAAAGTGAATGTTTTCGGGAATAAAACCCGAGGAACATGGTTCCTAAGACCGTTATACGTGGTGAAGAACCACATCCTGCACGAGGTGCCACTGCTATAGACGAAATATAACGGATCTAGAGGGGAAACACTCGAAAAAACCCGTAATTCCCGGTGTCAAACAACCGTGCCGATGGGATGTATGGCACTACGTTATGTGTCTTCTAACGATGAACTCTAGATACCTGGGGACCTCTAGTTTCAAGTAATTCCCCTTTTCTGTGCACAGGGGGTGAATACAGAATGACATGTCCTTCCCCCGTACTCGTGGGTCCAAAATTGAACAACAAAAAACAACAAAAACAGGGACTGGTGCTAATGAATCGGGCACCACGAACTTTAAAAAAAAGCGATTCTAAAGACACGACCATGACGGAGGAAGAAGAAAACCTTCTACTCCAAGAGCCAATACCTAGTAAGACAGTTTCGGTTGAGGAAAGCGAAGGAACGGTAGACATTAACCTTGGGAAACTATTTCTTGAGGACGATGACAACCGATCCGTCGCCAGCTCATCCAAATTCTCCATATCGTCAACGACGTCAATCAGGAAAAAAGTCCTGAATTGTAAAATGACGATAAAAAAGTTGAAAAGAAAACCCTTACTAGAGGACAATGACAAACGGAGGCTTCAGAACGCCCTCAACTTTCTGGAGAGTCGAGCTTTGAACCGCGTGCCTTGTGCTAACGCCCCACCAAAGGTTGCTCTCCCCGAAGTTGAGAGCGAGGAAGATCTCATGCGACCACCAGTATCTTTTATATGCCTCAGCCTATCTGAACACACATAAGGATTCGTCTACATATGTGAGAGCTCCTGAAGTCTCCAAAAGAGGTCGGCATGACGACACTGTCTCCCCGAAAGTAGGTAGGGAACCGAAAAAAAATGAAATTCTCTGACAAGGTCAAGGAGAGTCTTCGTGTCGCAGTAGTCTACCTTGGAAATCCAAAGCGAAAACTCACCGAAGACCAATGGAAACTGTTGGAAGTAAGAATCCTGGATGGCGTCAATGACGCTATCCTTAAGGCAGACGGCACGGTTCCACTTTTTGGACAGCTAACTACCTTTAAAGGATTCAAGATAATTGAATGTGACAATGATCACACCTTGAGTTGGTTCAGGAATTTCATCGTCAACACTGACGCACCTTGGTCAAATGCTAACCTGCGCGTCGTTGACAGAAAAGAAATCCTCAACCTCACCAGACCAAAAGGTCGTATGCACATACAAGGACCTTATCTACCCGTGGACAGGATAGAACGCAACCTGCAGTTCCTTAACCCAGAACTAGAAAGCAGGGAGTGGAAAGTCCTCGAAACGGGAGAACACACTGAAAGTGGTATGGAAGTCCTCCTACTTCTAAGCCACAAATCACTGCCGCTACTCCGCAAGCAAAGCTTCAAAGTCCGTGTGGGTATTACACGATGTAAGCTTCGGTTGGTAGCGGCAGACTACAAGATGGAAAGCAGAGAGTCAACTGGCCGTCATGAAGATAATGCAGATAAATCTTCATCACAGTAAGGCGGCCAGTGCCAACCTTGCTCTCCACATGACAAAGACAAATAATGACGTCGCCCTTATCCAGGAACCCTGGACTATTCGGGGGGAAATAAAAGGGCTGAAGTCAAAGGACCTGGTGGTCTATAACAGCAATATACCAAATACCAGTAAGATTCGCACATGTATTGTTGCTAGAAAACAGATTAACCTATTTCTCTTATCTAGCTACAGCAATACAGACCAAACAGTGGTAAAATGGGAGAGGAAAGGGAAGTGTCCGCTGATACTAGCAGCAGTGTACATGCCGTTTGACTCTCCAGACGGTCCACCGTCCGAGCTGACGCGCTCTCTTACCAAAATAGCGGAAAGGGAAATATGGGACCTTATTCCAGGTTGCGATGCCAACGCCCATCACACCCAATGGGGCAGTACAGACACCAACATCAGAGGTGAGTCTCTTTTTGAATTCACTATTGAAAACAATTTGTTAATTGCCAATAAAGGTAACGAACCAACCTTCATAATTAGGAACAGGCGTGAGGTCTTAGACGTAACACTCTACAACAACTCACAAAATCTTACTGTGCGAGAATGGACTGTTTCCCAAGCAGCATCATATTCAGACCACAGGATTATTGAATTCCTAATTGAAGCTAATGTTGAAATAATAAGTAAATGCAGGAACCCCAGAGTAACAACCTGGGAAATATTCTTCAACGAAGTCGGGAAGAATAAACAAAAACTGCAACAAAATACGTTCGATACCCCAGAGGAAATCGACGCAACCACAGAAACCCCTTAATAAGATTCTGAACAATGCGTACGAAAAAGCTTGTCCTTTACGGACCCCAAAGAGCAAGAAATCTCAACCATGGTGGACGAAAGAGCTCCTCGAAATCAGGAGAAACACTAGGGCGCTCTTTAACGCAGCCAAAGTAACAAACTTACAAACTGACTGGGATCTATATAAATCCAGCAAGCGCAAGTTCAAAAGTGCAATTACGAGAGCTAAACGCACTGCCTGGCACACGTTCTGCAGTCACATAGAAAACACCACAGAATCAACGGACACACTCAACCTCCTACTAAAGACCCATTTTGCGGGATGTACCCCGAGTCGAGACAGTAATCAGGTGACCCTTAACCCTTCAACGACTCTCTTCACAGCTCCAGAAGAAGTCATAACTGAAGGAAAAATAAACTGGGCAATTGATACATTCTCTCCCTTCAAATCCCCAGGAAGCGATGGAATATTTCCAATTATGCTCCAAAAGACAAAAACCCTAATCATACCAGTCCTCACACCACTGTTTAAAAGCAGTATAATGTGTGGCTACATTCCATGGGCTTGGCGAGAAGTAAAGGTTATCTTCATTCCCAAAGCAGGTAAATCTAGCCATACAACTGCAAAAGATTTTAGGCCTATAAGTCTGACGTCCTTCATTCTGAAGACTTTTGAAAAACTAATGAACACATTGATTCGTGAAAAACTTAATTACAATGATATCTCCCCAGCCCAACATGCTTATACAAAGGGCAAAGGGGTTGAAACAGCACTGAATGACGTTGATATTGCTATAGAAAAGTCTCTAAAAGACAAAGAATACACACTCGCATCATTCCTAGATATTGAAGGAGCTTTCAACAATGTCAAAACATGCGCAGTGGAAAGGGCATTGCAGAATTCCAACGTTGACCAGGCACTCACTAACGTGATTGTAAGTCTTCTCAAAGAAAGGAATATCAAGGCAAAACTGGGCGACACTGAACTAAAAGTAAACGCCTCAAGGGGCACACCACAAGGAGGAGTCATCTCCCCTATACTATGGGTTCTTGTCGTTAATGAAATACTAATGAAATTCAAAAATTGCGTACGCAGACGATGTAGTATTGCTTGCGACAGGCAAATTCTTACCAACCATAAGTGAGCTGTTAGAAAACTCGCTCCGGACACTCAACACGTGGGCAAAGCAATGCGGCCTTGGGGTCAACCCCCAAAAAACCGAGCTTGTGCTGTTCACAAATAGAAGATCAATACCACACTTCGAACCACCAGCTATAGAAGGAATACCCCTCAAAATAGCTGAAAGTGCGAAATATCTGGGAATAATTCTAGACAGGAAGCTCAATTGGAAACTTAATGTCAATGAAAGAGTTAAGAAAGCAGCAAATGCTTTCTACGCATGTAACCGAATATTCGGCAGAAAGTGGGGACCTAGCCCCAAAATAATCCTGTGGATGTATACGGCTATCGTGCGACCAATACTCCCATATGGCAGTATAGTCTGGTGGCAAGCCACAGACAGAGCAACCAACTTGAAGCAAATGACAAAAATACAAAGACTAACGTGTATAGGGACAACCAGTGCGATGAGAACAACCCCAACCTCTGGATTGGAGGTGATTCTGAATCTGCTGCCCTTGGATCTATACATGCAGGAATCAGCTGCCAAAAGCTCCTCGAGGATCAGCCAAACAAACAGCTGGATCCCGAGCCTTGCTGGGCATGCGCAGGTCCTAAATAAATACGTAGGGAGCGTAGTAAACTCTGACTATCTATCTCCCTATCTAGACTTCGATCGACCTTCACCTGCTCACCATATTCATTGACAGCCAAGCGGCTATAAAAGCAGTATCTGCTATCGAAATTAAATCAAAGCTAGTTCGCCGCTGTCGCGAAGAGCTCAAGGTTCTCTGCTCACAGCATAATGCTGATCTCTGCTGGGTTCCTGGTCACAGGGACATAGACGGCAACGAGATGGCCGACGAACTGGCAAGAAATGGATCTGCTACAGATCATGATCAGGCACTACAAACGGTCGAACCACCACTCTGTAACCTCAGAGAAAGAGAGGAATACAAAACCCGAATGAAAGCCAATACCAGGTGGAAGTCATTGACTGCCTGCGAAATATCTCGGAAGCTCTGGCCAGAATACAACGGAAACCGAACCAAAAAACTTTTGCGGTACGACAGAAGCTCCTTATCTAAACTGGTAGGGGCTCTAACTGGTCACAACTTTCTCAGAACCCATACAATGAAATTAAATCTCAAGGATGACGATATCTGTAGAGGCTGCGGCGATGAGGAAACACACGAGGATACACCTCATTTCCTCTGTCACTGCCCGAGTCTCTGTCACCTGAGGAACAGAACACTTGGAAGCTACTACTTCCAAGACATCCAAGAGCTATCCGATATTCCATTATCCTATCTTTACAGGTTCCTACGAACATCAGGATGGCTGGATAGAGTGGAGTTACCCATAGTAACGATAAGGAAGGACGTAATCCCACCAAGGGTATCACAATGGGTCCACATGGACCTAAGTGTGGCGGAATAGAGAATCCTCTACTCCACCAACCCGTAAACCTAACCTAACCTAACCTTCTACGTCCAGTACCAGGCTAGGATTTATTCATTTAAAAATCCATTCACACTTAAATGTTTATATTTCGCTCACATAAGATCTGTCTTAGAATATTGTTGTATTATATGGGTTCCATTTTACCTTATTCAATCAAACCGAATTGAAAGAATTCAAAGACGTTTCAACAGGTACTTATATTATCTTTTACAATGGAACATAGTCAGACCATCATATAATACTTGTTGTCTGTTGTTTGGTCTTCAAAGTCTTAAAACTCGTCGAAAATATTTTGCGATTATGTTTATAAGAGATGTTATAAATTATAAAATTAATTGTCCATTCTTGCTTTATATGATCGGTTTTAACTGCCCGTCTTATTGTTTTCGATCTTACAATACATTTCAAGTACCATATCATAGAGTTAACTATGAGCTAAATGAGCCAATTTCACGATGCTTAAGACAGTCAAACTTGGTATCTAATAATTAAATTATTGAATTTAACCAATCTTGTAACAGAGATATATTTAAGTCACATTTAATAGATTTATTAAACTTTGGAGGTTAATATGGTTTATGTATATCAACTTTGATAAGTATTAGTAGTCTGTAGGAGCATAATGTACTCTGTTTGACGATATAATATTAAAAAAAAAATATTTCGTATGCCAACATCATTTTTTTTCTGAATTTATTAAAAGGAAAATGTTAAAGACGGATGGTGTACCTACCTTCATTAAATCTAAATAGCAATTCAAATCATATGGATTTAGATTTAGAAAATCGTTTTTCCCCCAAACGCAAAAGACATTCTAGCGAGTCAGTAGTTGTAGCATGATTTTATTGTGACCAATTATTAGAATTGGCATATACTAAAATATGAAAGACGTATTTCTCAGCTTAAAAACACGACTTCCATTTTCAAACGTACAGTTTAGTTGAAACTGTCAAACCGGCAACATCATTGGTGCTAACAAAATTAATTAAATTAATTGAAGTGAAATTCTTCCTATCTTCTTTTTATATAAGAAACAAAACAATTCAATATCTCTTTAAAAAATCGCATGTTCGTTGTTGATTTGGTGAACTGTAAATTGTGTACCAAGCTTTCCGACGCGCAATATCAATTGCTCGGAGAAAGCAAAAAAATTGACATGGCGATGCGATTGTTGCTCTATGGGATACAATTTTAATCTCTTTTTGCGAAACTGATTGACCTAGAGTCGAAATGTTGCGCAGAAAGGGTATCAAAATTAATAGAGGAAGTTTTTGCCAAGAATGTTAAGGAGCTGACCTCAAAAGTTCTTGCAGAAACAACCAAACTCCAAGAGAGCATCAATTGTGTTGATCATGCTCCCACAAACAACAATGAATTCAGTACTTCGAACGAACAAGGAGAGAAAAACCAAATTATATTGAACAATAATACAGTGGAGGGTAAAAAAGTGCAACACATGAAAGATGTAACCAAAACAAAAGCAAAAAAACGGCGGCTAACAAAAGAAAAATTGATTGATTGATCAAAACATTCGTACAAAACAAAAAAAAACGAAGGGTGTCGGAAAAATTAAATTCTTGTGTTCACCATGAGAACTTTCTGTTTACTTTCAGAATTTTTGTGGCAAAAGAACAAAAACAAATAATTTAGCACTCACCATTTCTAATAACTAATCTATATATATAAAAATGAAACCCGTTTTCCGTTGTCACGACATAACATGAAAACGGCTTGACCGATTTGGCTGATTTTTTTTGTAGTTTTCTAATACTCTGTACAAGGTTCTTACGGAAAAAAATATTGAGAAAATCTCTCAGGTCAGCTTTGAGAAAATAAATACTACTAACACTAAAATACTATTACGGACCCTAAAACGAAACAGTACCCGGGCGAAGCCGGGCCGGGCAGCTAGTATAAAATAATTATGCTTTTAGAGACATAGCTTCATACGCACATTCTCTCACAAGAAATTTTCGGCAGCGAATACACACAGGTATGACAAGGGGAGGGGGTGTACTCATTGCAATGCACCGCTCGCTTGTCTCTTTTGAAAAAGCTTGTCGATGACTCCGTCGAGCAATTAGCGGTGAGCGTGTTGATGAGCAATGCTAATACCAACAACGATTCAAGTGAAGTAATTTTTTTTTTCACTTTCGTATATCAGGCCTGCGAGTGCATGCACAAACAATATTGAATTTCTTATCGAACATGTACAGTACGTTCTTTTCAGTTTTAAAGACTGGGATCGAATTACATGTTCCTACTTGGTATCCATTCAATACGAACTAAGTGGATTGTATCCTACCTATGTAACAGGAAGCAGAATAGGAAATACTTTTTCGAGGCAGTTTGAAGCAAAGTCTGGTGTTCCTTAGGGAAGTCACTTAGGACCTTTGTTGTTTCATTATTTGTGAACGATATAGATTCGAGGGTGTCTTTCTGTAAGTGTCTGCAGATGACTGGAAATTTTTTTGTAGAGTCAATTCTGTAGCTGATTGCCATAACCTACAGATTGATATAGACGCAATTAAATATTGGTGTAATTGTAATAATTTGCAACTGAACTTAGGGAAATGTAGCGTTTCGTCATTTTTTTCATATTAGGTGGCATGGTTACTTCGCAGGAGGGTTGAGCATATATAAGACTTGGGCGTTACGTTTGATCCGAAATTAAATTGCAATAAACACGTGGACAGTACTATATCCAAAGCGAATTCTCTTTTTGGGTTTATGTATTCAGACATACAAACTCTTAAAACCTTGCCTTGTTCTTTACTAAGATCTATTTTATAAATCTGCTCTATTGATTGGTCACTAACATATCAGGTGCATATGCATATAAATCAAATCGAACGGATACACAAATGTTTTTCAAGATATTGCCTTCGTCACTTTAATGGGTCAGTAGAAATGCCCAGCTACGAAGAAAGATGTCGGATAATACACTGAAAGTCCTTGGAAACGAGAAGAAATATTTAGGACATAACGTTTATAAAAGACATCACTTCCGGAAGAATAACCTCAAAGTTTTTACTGTCCAATCTCTCTTTTTACGTTTCGGGTATACCGTTTCGTCAGCATGGCTTGTTCTTTGAACCTTATCATTCAACGAGCTATGGCAGGAATGAGCCTTTAACAAGGCGCATTAGAAGTATTAAATTTTTAATTTAATTTTTTTGTCTTCACTTGAATCGTAATATTATATTAAAATTTACATTATTCAGGTTTTTTTTTATATTTTATTTCATTATAATTTTTTTATGAATATAGTTTTTCTCTTGCTTTAAGAGTTTTTGAAGTGAAACTTCTTTTGGGACGATGTGAATTGGATCTTATGAAACATCACGATGACGGTGATTTGATCCGGTATCCCATCGAAGTACTAACCAACAACCGACGCTGCTTGATGTCGGTGATCGCTTGTTGCTGGCTTACCAGGTTTCTTTGAAGTGAAACTTATTTTTGGACGGCTGTTTCTGATCGTGTGAATGAAGGGATGTATGGACTTGTATCTCAGGCAAAACGTAAGTTGGTGTGCAAAAAACGGGATGGTTTCTTGTTGGCATGTTGGTTGGAGAAAGGATGTTGGTGCACCGGTAGGCACCAAGAAAGTGTGTTGTCTGTCAATAAGCAATTTAAGTCAATTAGCAGAACAATTAGCAGCAGCCCTAAACTGCTACAAAGCTGACATTACTGCCATCCTGGAAATACGATTGGATTCGCCGGGCAAAAAGACTGTGACATCTACTATGGACCGTGTTATAGTGAGCAGAAACAGAAGACAGAAGAATGTAACCTCAGCATCGTCTGCCCGATCCACAAAAAAAGGAGACCCTCTGAACTGCGCCAACTACAGAGGAGGAAAGTCAACAACCGATCAAATTTTCACACTTCGGCAGATCCTGGAAAAAAACCCATGAAGTCCAAATCGATACTCACGACTTATTAATCGATTTCAATCACATACGACAGCATTTGTAGAGACGAACTATACAGAGCCATGTCTAGTTTTGGTATGCCGCCCAAACTCGTCCGTTTGTGTAGGATGACGATGGAGAATTCTCGCTGCTCCCTAAGGTCTGAAACGACCTCACCGACACATTCGATACCAGGCAAGGCGATGCGCTGTCATGTGACTTCTTTGATTTGATTCTTGAGAGGATTGTGCAAAACTCCCGAGCCAACACCAGAGGCACAATTTTACAAAAATCAGTGCAACTACTAGCATACGCCGACGATATTGACATCATTGGTAGGAATCAACGTGATGTCATAGCCATGTTTGCAAGTATAGAGAAGGAAGCGGTAAAAATGGGTTTAGCAATAAATGAGGGTAAGACTAAGTAACGGGTGATTTTTTAAGAGTTTTAGAACTTTTTAAAAAAAAAAACACAAAAAATTCGAAAAAAATGAATGAAATATTTATTTGAATCGATAGTTTGAACCTTGCAATTTAATGTTTAAAGATAATTTCATGCAAATGTTGACCGCGGCTGCGTCTCAGGTAGCCCATCCGCTGAGTCCAATTTTGGCATACTCTTTCACACATATCGGCCGGTATCTCACGAATGAATGCATGGATGTTGGCTTCCAGTGCGTCAATCGAAGCGGGCTTGTCCCTATAGACATTAGCCTTGACATACCCCCACAAAAAATAATCTAATGGTGTCAAATCGCACGATCTAGGCGGCCAATTGACCGGCCCGAAACGTGAAATTAACTGTTCACCAAACTCGCCTCGCAATTGCGCCATTGTTTCGCGTGCTGTGTGGCATGTGGCACCGTCTTGTTGAAACCACATATCATGCAAGTCAAGAACTTCCATTTCGGGCATAGTCTTCCTGTCACCAATAACAAATAACACAATTTAACAGCAACCGTATCAGTCCAAGTGGTAAGGCGTTCAACAACATAGGCGAGAACATTCTTGAAAGTCGTGGGTTCAAATCACGGCAAGATCACTTTTTTTTTTTTTTTTTTTTTTTTTTTGTTTTTCTCTCTGTTATAAATTAAATTTTTGCAATAAAAATGGATTGTGGGGCTCAAAAATGCGTTGAAACAAAAAATTCAAATAACGCTATTTTTTCCTGTTATGGACCATGTGGAAAAATGTTTCATGCAAAATGCGTTGGATCTACTAACGCATTTATGGATAAAATAAACGCAACTGAAGGCGCTTTCTGGTATTGCACTGCGTGCCGTAAGTTATCCATATCAAGTCTTGCTTTTAAGATGTCGGCTTTGAAAGCTGACATTGTTAAGCTGTCGAAAGGCTTTAAGGACTTGTTAGACAATTTTAATCATGCAGTATCCACAGTGTCTGCATTTTCAGACCCATGTCTGACCGCTGACGCTTCCACGTCTACAGAGCCTTTGCAAACATTTGACCATAACACTTCCAAAGAAGAAGCTCGGTCCGCACCGTCCGTACAATCTGTCGCGTCCCATGCAGCCAGTGATAAAGTTGCCACCATTAAAGGAAAGCGTAAGCGTGACACCAACTCATCAACGGCTCATCCGACAGCTAAACGATCTAATCTCAGAAGTCAGGATCAAATTAAAAATAATTTGGTTCCAAATCTGTCAGTTGGGTCGCCTCCAACCAATACTTCTCCTACTATCCCATCATCTAGTGTAGTTCCAACAGTGACTGCATCTGCTTCATCAATTGAATCGATACCAAAACCTAGATCGATATTTATATCACGCCTGAAACCAAGCACTTCCTCCGAAGACGTGATTAGTCACTTATTTTCAAAAAATCTAGTCCCTACAGGTACTTCTATTAAATGTACAAAAATTAGCAAACAGGATAGTTTCGTTTCATCGTTTAAAATAGTAGTACCTCCAAATGTATTTGATAAAGTATGCGACACTGACTCATGGCCTTTAAACACTATTGTCAATGAGTTTAGGCCACGTAGAGCTAAACGCGGAGTTAACTCAGCATCAAAAAACTCTACCGACTGTCCCTCTACTACCAAAATGTAAGAGGGCTCCGAACAAAAACCAAAACATTTTTTCTTAATTCCCAAGCCTTTTCTCATGATATATTCTCCTTGACAGAAACGTGGCTTAACGCCAGTATACTTGACTCGGAACTCTTTAATCATGAGTTCTCAGTATATAGGAGTGACCGCCATATAAATGACCTAAAAGCGCTTGGTGGAGGTGTTCTTACTGCAGTTCGCAGTCATCTTACCTCTGAGAAAATAGAATTTCCATTCCCTCTTAACATTGAAATAATCTGTGTTAAGATAACAATTGGAAATAAATATCTCTATGTTGCAAATGCGTACATTCCTTCATATCGTCTATCCATTCTGTATTCCGAGCTATCGAAGGCTTTAGAATACATCTTTGACTTATCTTGTTGTGACAGCACTATTTTATTACTGGGCGATTTCAACTTACCACACATTGAATGGGTGCCTTCAGAGGGAGAACCTCATTTTATACCATCAGAAGTTTCTGCACAGCAAGAGCTATTATTACTTGATAACATTTTATCATTTGACTTACAGCAAATTAGCTGTATAAAAAATCATAATAATCGAATTCTCGATTTAGTTTTTTCTTCTGACTCTGTTAGTACTGCAGTATTAGAATCTAGTACCAGCATTACTAACATAGATAAAAATCATCCTCCACTTGATATTTTCATTGACATAGGCGGACATCTGTACGAAAACGCTGACTCGTACGATCGTTCGTACTCTTTTGACTTTCGGAAAGCAAACTTTCAAAGGCTATCTGAAGAAATTATTATTTCTAATATGAAGATTGACGGCTTCTCCAATTTAGAAGAAGCTGTTAAAAATTTCTATTTTATAAAGATTGCATGGATAAAACTATCCCAGTCAGGCATTCTAAAAATGTTCAAGTCCAGCACCCATGGTACACGAAAGAGCTTAAATCTCTTCGAAACAGACGAAACCGGGCCTGGAATAATTTTGTTAAAAGCCAAAATCAATACGACTATGATAAGTACTTGAATTACTTTAATGAATTCTCTGCGATGTCTAGTAATTTATATAATGGCTATATAGTCAATATGGAGAACGCTCTTAAAAGTGACCCAAAACGCTTTTGGGGATTTGTCAATTCGAAGAGAAAAACGGATGGGTACCCAGCCAACTTCTCTTCCAATAATTCAAAAACATCGAGCTCTCTAATTGTGTCAAACTTATTCGCAGAGAGCTTCAGTAAATCATTTATTGATACCCCTCCAGTCTTAGACGAGGATTATTTCAGCTATCTCAATGACTATCCTCAAGTTAGTTTCAGCAATGTTACATTTGACGATGAGACACTACTTAAATATATCTCTTCATTAAACAGTGATTATTCTGCAGGGCCCGATGGAATCCCACCAATAGTCGTAAAGCAATGCAAAGATGCTCTTTTGCCATACCTTAAGTATATGTTTGAAAGCTCCCTTGCCACAGGAGTATTCCCAACCCAATGGAAAAGTGCATTTATAACACCTGTTTTTAAAAAAGGCGAGCGAGGAGATATCTCTAATTATAGACCTATCTCTAACCTATCTTGCATTCCTAAGTTATTTGAACATATTATTTGTGATAAATTGGTATTCTTGTGTCGAAACATTATCTGTGAAGAACAGCATGGCTTTGTTAAACATCGATCCACTGTAACAAATCTATTAACTTTTATGCATCATTGTTCCAATAGTTTGGAAAATAAAAAAGAAGTAGATTGTATATACACTGACTTCTCCAAAGCATTTGACCAGTTATCACATAACATCATAATTTTTAAACTTAAGGCGTATGGATTCCCTCCAGGATTCATAAATTGGGTTAAATCATATCTCTCATTGAGAACATACCAAGTAAAATTTAGAGGTTCCAAGTCCAACCCTTTTGTTGCTCAATCTGGAGTACCTCAAGGAAGTCATTTGGGACCGATTTTATTTATACTTGCAATTAACGATGTAAAAGCCTGTATTCGAGATAGCAAAATATTGATTTATGCTGATGATATGAAAATTTTCAAATGTGTAGGAGATTTAAACGATTCGCTTTCACTACAAGCCGATTTAAATAGTTTTACCATATGGTGTCTTAAAAACGGTTTGAATCTGAACCCTACAAAGTGCCAGCATATGTCATTTTCACGAAAACGCGCTCCATGTAATTTTAAATATACTCTATCTGGACACACTCTCTGTCGTGTAGACAGCTTTAAAGATCTTGGTGTTTATTTTGATCCCAAAATGGAGTTCAATAAACACATTAACGTTATCGTCAATAAATCCAACTCTATGTTAGGATTTATAAAAAGGTGGTCAAAAGAGTTTACTGACCCATATGTCACTCTTTCACTCTATAATTGCCTAGTTCGCCCTCACTTGGAGTATGCCTCACAAGTTTGGACACCCTTCTATGTAGTTCATTCGAATAGAATTGAATCAGTCCAACGTAAATTCATAAGATTTGCTTTGAGAGGACTTCCATGGGATGATCTGCACAATTTGCCTCCGTATAGGTGTCGAATTAAACTGCTGCAACTATTACCTTTGTCTCAACGTAGACTTAACAATGACATGGTTTTCTTACACCAATTATTATCAGGACAAATTGATGCTCCTGATCTTTTAAGTGCCATTGGTTTTAATACCCGGGGAGGTTCCTACAACCTGCGTAGATTAAATATATTGCATATACCTAATCATAAAAAGAACTATGGTATGCATGAGGCCATTAGTCGTATGAGTAGGGTATACAATAAAAATAACGATGTAGTTGAACTACATGTTAGTAAAAGTAGTTTAAAAAATACTCTGCGAAATTGTATGCTAGAGACGTAATTAGTGTATGTAAATTGTTAAATAGCTAAATTGTAATTTCATCGTTTACTGATTTTGTTAGTGTTGTAAAACTTAATAACTTCTATGTTCTGTTATGTCCCACTAACAAATGCACTAAATGATGAGCCTGTGGATGCATATTATATGCTGTGGCAAATCTCTGCTCGTAGATGATGCTTGTATTAAGCTCGCTACGACACAGATCTGATAGTGTTAAAAAAAAAAAAAAAAAAAAAAAAAAAAAAAAAAAAAAAAAAAAGTTTGTTATCATCGCTCGGTAGCGTTCACCATTGACAGTAACGCTGCGATTCGCATCATCTTTGAAGAAATATGGCCCAATAATGCCGCCGGCCCATAAACCGCACCAAACAGTGGCTTTTTCGGGATGCATTGGTAGCTGTTGCAATGCTTCTGGCTGATCTTCACACCAAATGCGGCAATTTTGCTTATTTACGTACCCATTCAACCAAAATGAGCCTCATCGCTGAACAAAATTTTTCGATAAAAAAGCGGATCCTCGGCCAGCTTTCCAAGAGCCCATTCACCAAAAATTCGGCGTTGTGGTAGGTCGGCTGGCTTTAGTTCTTGCACCAGCTGTATCTTAAAAGGCTTTACGCCCAAATCCTTCCGCAAAATTTTCCACGTAGTGCTGTAACAAAGGCCTAACTGCTGGGAACGGCGCCGAATCGACATTTCGCGGTCTTCTGTCACACTAGCTGATACGGCCGCAATATTTTCTTCACTACGCACAGTACGTAAACGTGTTGGTGGTTTAATGTCCAACAAAGTAAATTTGGTGCGAAATTTGGTCACAATCTTCCGAATAGACTGCTCAGAAGGTCGAGAATGCCGATCATAAAATGGAAGCAGCGCGCGATGAACATTTCGAACCGAGCACGAATTTTGATAGTAAAATTCAATAATTTGCAAGCGTTGTTCATTTGTAAGACGATCCATGGTTAAATTGCAAACCAAACTGAAGCTGTTTGACAGTGACAAAAGGTACTAAACACACGTCAGCTGTCAAAACCAGTGTTGCCAAAACCAAACCAGCTAAAAAATCACCCGTTACATGACTTTGTCTACCTCGGCTCCGCTATTAACTCTGACAACAACATCTCGTCAGAAATCAAACGAAGAATTACTCTTGCCAACCGCTGTTTCTTCGGGCTAAGAAGGCAATTTAATAGTAAAGCACTCACTCGAACTACTAAGGAGATCCTATATAAGACCCTGATCATCCCAGTCCTGCTCAACGGCGTTTAAGCATGGACCGTATCAAAAGCGGATGAAGAAATCTTTGGTCGATTCGAGAGTAAAATTCTTCGAAAAATCTTCGGTCCCGTTTGCGTTGACGGGGTATGGAGAGGAAGATTCAACAAAAAACTGTACGAGCTGTACAGCGATATACCCCCGGTCGAAAAACTCCGCATTGGACGTTTAAGATGGCTAGGACATTTAGACAATACTCCGGCTCGCAGAGTCTTCGATTCCCAGCCAGACGTTGGACGCAGTAGAGGAAGACCTCGCCTTAAGAGGTGCGCACAAGTAGAAACCGACCTTTTTTAACACTATCAGATCTGTGTCGTAGCGAGCTTAATACAAGCGCATCTACGAGCAGAGATTTGCCACAGCATATAATATGCATCCACGGGCTCATGATTTAGTGCATTTGTTAGTGGGACATAACAAAACACAGAAGTTATTTTGACCTCACTAACAAAATCAATAAACGACGAAATTAAACTTTATTTTTGGATTATTAAAAAAACAAAGAAAAATACATACACTTATTACGACTCTAGAATACAATTACGCAAAGTGTTTTTTAAACTACTTTTAATTACATGCAGTTCAACTGCATTGCTATTTTTATTGTAAACTCTACTCATGCGACTTATAGCCCCATGCATACCACAATTGTATTTATGTTAGGTATATGTAAAATATTTAGTCTACGAAGGTTATAGGAACCTCCACGGGTATTAAAACCAATAGCACTTAAAAGATCAGGAGCATCTATTTGTCCTGATAATATTTGGTGTAAAAAGACCATGTCATTGTTAAGTCTACGTTGAGACAAAGGCAACAACTGCAGTAGTTTAATTCGACAACTATACGGAGGCAAATTGTGTACATCATCCCATGGAAGTCCTCTCAAAGCAAATCTTATAAATTTACGTTGGACTGCCTCAATTCTATTTGAATGAACTACATAGAGTTGGATTTATTCACAATAACGTTTATGTGTTTATTAAATTCCAGTTTAGGATCAAAATAAACACCAAGATCTTTAAAACTGCATACACGACAGACGAAATACGTTTTCGTGAAAATGACATATGCTGTCACTTAGTGGGGTTCAGATTCAAACCGTTTTTAAAACACCATGTTGTAAAGCTATTTAAATCAGTTTGAAGTGAAAGCGAATCGCTTAGATCTCCTACACATTTGAAAATTTTCATGTCATCAGCATATATCAGTATTTTGCTCTCTCGAATACAAGCTTTTTCGTCGTAAATAGTAAGAATAAATAAGATAGGGCCTAAATGACTACATTAGGGTACTCCAGATTGGGCAACAAAAGGGTTGGATTAAGAGCCTCTAAATTTTACCTGATAAGTTCTTAATGAGAAATATGATTGAACCAACTTGGAGTGCGCAACTGGAGGCATCTTTCAGTCCTTCTCGCGGGCGCCCACCTGAAAATGACTAATCAGCATGCCTGATTAGGGTCAGCCAAGGGTCCCACTTGGATATTGACCGTGCGCTGTAACATGTTGCAACGCACGATCAATGTACAAGCGGGAACCATAAGTTTGAGGTGGGAGAAAACCGTTAAACCCAAATCCACGGTGGAACAGCAAACGCCGAAGGATGCATGGCTAAAAAGGGAGTTTTTAGCCGCTAGTTTGCGAATTTCGGATACCGGGCTACCTCCGATCTCAAGATAGCCTTCCTGTGGTTAGACGGGTAGACCACGGTTGACCAATAAATCCCGCCTACTCGTGGGAAAAATTGAAGTACCAATAGAAAAAAACATAGAGAATGATGCCTCTACAAATGCATCAGCAACTAGGGATGTTTCAGAACACCCTGTCGAAACCGACACGACACCTGCCAATCGGGAAGGGTCACAAATCAGTGATTTCGAGATGATGAGCCCAGAAAAGAAATTGTCTCATCTGAGCGACTCAGCCTCGGAATCAAGTACTGTATACAGCATCAGTATACTCTCGGATGAATTGCATCCGGAATATACAGAAGCGCCAGGGACCCCAGGCAAAACGGCTCAAACTGATTCCAAGCGCATCAGGTTCACGCCAGCGGAACAGCGTCGTTTCAACAGAGCGCTGAAACAGGGTAGCCCGCAAGCCCGCATCTTTGCAAAAACAAAAGATGATGCCAAACCTGACAGAACCACCTATAGAGATATAGCGAGCTATGTCAGATTGGGTGTCGTACCAGTCGATATCGATCCCAATCCTCTCACGAATGAACAAATGGTTCAGATACAAGAGAGGATTATTTACATCACGATCGAACTGCGCGACGGGGATGCAAAGCCAGCTTTCCGCGGGACAACTTTCAAAGCCGGATGGCTCTTGTTAGTATGTGCGGACATCACCACTTCAGAGTGGATGAAAACAAACTTCCTCAGACTAAAGGAGAAATGCGAGTTGGAAGTAATGCTTGTGGGAGAGGAAGACTTTCCGAAACCACATATTGTCAGAGCTTTCTTCCCGCAGAGTACCGGAGTTACAAATGAGAGAATACTGGCAATACTAGACGGTCAAAACAGAGACCTAAATACGAGAACGTGGAGAGTTCTGCAAAGATCGGACGAGAAAGACGTCACCCACATGGTCTTTGCAATAAACGAGAGTGCGATGCGTAGGCTTGCGGAGCTAAAGGGGATGGTATCATACAGATTTGGACAAATCAAGATCATCCTTAAAGGATCCGACAAGTCTGCAATTCAGACCCGAAAAAATAGTGTCAATGACACTGATAAAAAGAAAAAGTCGTCAGAAAAAACAAGCGCCAGCTCGTCGCAACCAGCAGCCAGTATTAGTACTGCCGCCGGAAGCGATATAAAGAAGACTGGTTCACTGCCTACGACATTATCGCCAAACGCCCCTAGTACGAGCAACGTTAAAATCAGCCAGCAACATTTTAGACCAAAGCTAGCTGCGGAACGGGCGCGTGAACGGCAAAAACACGGACAGCGTAAAAACGGTCCGAGAGATAGACACGAAGGTCTTTCTCAACAGGGTATCGTACGCATAAGAGGCGATAACAAGCCTTATAGGGTACGAAACCCTGAGCACGGTAGGAAGCGATGACCACCCTACTAAATGTGCTGCAGGCAAACCTGCACCAAGCTATAGGTGCCTCGGACACCTACAACCAAAGATGTGCCGAAGGGAACATCGCTCTAGGTTTAATCCAGGAGCCATGGGCAACAGAGGGTAAGATATTTGGGGAAATTTTAGACCAAGGGCAGCTCTTTTAGTTGCAAAAGATATAAAATTCTCTCCCATTCCAGGTTTCATTACCAAAGATCTGGTGGCTGTCCTTTTAGAAAGACGCAAGAGCTACAAAAAATTGTATACGCCGAGAGCTACAAAAAATTGTATGCGCATCGGCGTACTTTGCTGGAGATGACGAAATACCACCTCGCCCAGTACAGGAACTTGTCCAGTACTGCCAGACCCAGCAACTACATCTTATCTTTGGCTGCGACGCCAACGCGCATAACACAATATGGGGCAGTCGAGATACAAACAAAAGAGGTGAGTTCTTATTAGATTACCTATACAGCAACAATTTAGTTATACTAAATAAGGGTAATAAACCCACGTTTAGAAACGTTTTAAGAGAAGAAGTTTTAGACATTGCCATCTCTTCTCCGTTTGTACAAAACACCGTCGAAAATTGGCACGTTTCTGGTGAGGCATCTTTATCGGATCACATGCACATAAGTTTCCAATTAAGATGCAACACCGAGGATGCGCCGATTAAATACGACAACAAACTCACAAATTGGAGAACGTATCGAGAAAATCTATCGATTAAATGTGACATACTTCCAGAAAAACCTTCATGTGTAAGTGAAGCGGAAGTCGCACAATGTCAACTAAATGACATTATCATCTCATCTTTTACAAATAGCTGTAGGTTAAACGCACTGTGGCAAAGAGGTGCACACCATGGTGGAACGATAACCTAGAAAGTTTCCGTAAAAGAGTAAGAAAACTTTTCAATAAAACCAAACGCACCGGAAAGTGGGACCAATATAAATCTCTACTTACCCAATACAACATAGAGTTGCGAAAATCAAAAAGAGCGTCCTGGCGCAAATACTGTGAGGAGCTCGAAGAGCTTCCGGCGGTGGCGCGTCTCCAGAGGGCACTCTCGAAAGGTAAAACAAACTGCATGGGATTACTAGTCAAAGCTGACGGTAAAATCACATGCGACCGGGAAGAAACGTTGACCACACTTCTTCAGGTACACTTTCCCGGCTCTACAATCACAAGTGATTTTCATGAACACATGATAGATGACTCACCCCCTATAAACCTGAAAAGTATTAATAGTTTATCCGGCAAACTTTTCACTCCGGATAAGGTCAAATGGGCGATCAACTCATTTAAACCATACAAGCCACCAGGGACAGACCGAATCTTTCCTGCTCTTATACAAAAGTGCCTGGACTTTTTCCTACCCACTATGGTAGCCTTATTTAGGTTTAGTTTCAATTGGGGCTACATTCCACAAACCTGGAGGGAGGTAAACGTGGTATTTATCCCCAAACCAGGCAAACCAATAGAACTACCTAAATCATACCGTCCAATAAGCTTAACATCGTTTTTCCTGAAAACAATGGAAAGAATACTTGACGTACACATTAGAGAGTGCTTAAATGAAAGCACTCCTCTGCACCCATGTCAATTCGCCTACCAAAAAGGTAAATCCACGGAAGGAGCACTTCTAAGTTTAACATCACAAATAAAAAGTGCATACGAAAACAAAGAAGTAGCTTTATGTGCCTTCCTAGACTTAGAGGGCGCTTTTGACAACACTGGATATGACTCCATATCAAATGCTTTGACTCATAGAAGAATAGATCATCCCACCATCAAATGGATCAAAGCGATGCTTGAAAGTCGGAAAATAACTGCTTCATCAGCACAGACCTCAGTATCAGTAACAGCCGTTAAAGGCTGCCCTCAGGGAGGAGTACTCTCACCCCTACTATGGTCTCTGGTTATCGATAACCTACTTCAAGACCTAAGTAATGCAGGTTTCAATATAATTGGATACGCCGATGACCTAGTCATCATAATAAAGGGCAAAGAACCAAACGAAGTTACAACACGTTTGCAAAACGCCCTTAAGATAGTGATAGACTGGTGTAATAAAGAAAGTCTTTCTATAAACCCCAGCAAGGCTATCATCGTCCCTTTTACAAAAAGTAGGAAATTAAATCTTACCCAAATTTCAATTAATGGAACATACATTGAGTATTCCAACGAAGTAAAATATCTTGGAGTGATCCTCGATAAAAAACTAAGCTGGAACTCCCACATCAACAACAAAATTCAAAAAGCAACCAAAGCTTTCTGGGCTTGCCGAAGCATGTATGGTAAAACCTGGGGAATCTCTCCAAAGACCACACACTGGATCTACACGATCATGGTCAGGCCCATTATAACATACGCTTCAATAGCATGGTGGAACAAAGTCACCCAAAAAACAACTATAAATAAATTAAACAAGGTACAACGGCTTGCCTCTCTGGGCATTACCGGGGCTATGCGTACCTGTCCCACGGCGGCTATGGAAGCCTTAATAGGACTAACACCTCTCCACATTTATATAAAAAAAGTGGCAATTCGCAGCTCAGCAAGTTTGACACAAGCGGAAGAATTAAACATTAGTGAACATCTAAAACTAATTGAACTTCTATCCGAACTTCCAGAACTTGACATGATCTGTGCGGTTACAGACCGCTTACCAAAGACACTATGCTTCGACAAAAGATTCTCAACGGAGATCACAACCAGAGAAGCATGGTGTAGCAACAACCCTCCAAACTGCCTAAACGGCCTAAAGTGGTATACGGATGGTTCTAAAATGGACTCAGGGGTAGGAGCTGGCATACATGGACCAAATAAAAACATCTCAATACCTATGGGAAAAAAACCCTAGTGTATTCCAAGCTGAGCTCCATGCCATAAAAGAATGCGCAAACCTAATACACAACTCAGGTATTAAAGGCGCAAACATCCATATATTCACGGACAGTCAAGCAGCTATAAAAGCCCTTAGCTCACACATCATTGACTCCAAATCAGTACTACACTGCTTCAACTCCCTCCAAACACTCAGTTCCAGGAACAAAACCAAACTATGGTGGGTCCCCGGACATAAGGGAGTTGAAGGTAACGAAAAAGCTGATGAACTAGCCAGAAAAGGTTCGGAAACCCCCTTCATTAGACCTGAAACCTTCTGTGCAATCCCCAAATCAGCCATAAATCTAGTCATAAAAAACTGGGAACAAAACAGATGTGTTTCATACTGGGGAAACATCCCAGGCCTAAGACAGGCCAAAAGAGCTATTCAGCCCTTCAAATCAGATGCCAAGATGTGGATGTATCAGTGGTTTCCGATGACACTTCCAAAACATTCACACAGACACCAAAATTCGGATGAAAATATTTGACGATTACGGGAAACAACTTTATTAAACCGTGATTTGACGCGTGTTTATGTGGACGCGTCAAATCACGGTTTCATCCGAATTTTGGTGTCTGTGTGAATGTTTTGGAAGTGTCATCGGAAACCACTGATACATCCACATTTATCAATGAACTCGTGCAAAGAACAAAAATTATTGCATTCTGTGCGGATAATGTAAGAGTAAATTTTGTAGGCCAAAACCGAGGTGGGAAAAAGAATGTCTTTTTCAGAATGAAACAATGGCTACCACATATAATTGAAATCAGGTACGTTGCTCACATTGTACACAATTCTTTGAAATTTGTTTGTGGTGCATTTCCATTGGATATCGAATCTATTGCCGTCAAAATATATTCATATTTTTATATTTATACAACACACGAAACGGAACTGCGAGTTTTGTGAAACGGCAGCTTCCTTTTGCTCAAGAACAAGTACAGTGAACATTGGAAAACGTAAACCCCCCAAAACGTGAACTACCCCAAAACGTGAACACTGTATTTTTTACATTGACTGCTCTAAAACGTGAACAAATCTAAAAGCTCTAAAACGTGAACAGAAATTTTTTCAACATTTCTACATAAAAATGCACTGAATTATTTAATTCGGGGAATCCCATAATATTGAAAATGCGTAGTATGTATGTATTTGGTGCCACACGTGCGTGTGCGTATTGCATAGCTATCATCCCTCATTCGGTTGCGGTTTTTTGCTTGCATCAACGTCTTATTTTCTGTTTAAAAATGCGTTCAAAGAAAGTTAAGGTTTTAACATTAAACGAAAAAGCAGACATTTTGGAAAGCTTTAAAAAAGGAGAAAGCGTGACAAACTTATCAAAAAGATATGGTGTCGCTAAGTCAACAATATGTAGTATTAAAAAGAAAAAAGATTTAATTTTGAAGTGTGTTAGTAATACATACTCTGGACCGGGAAAAAGAAAGACACTAAGATCATCAGAGCTTCCAAAAATAGAAAAATGTCTTTACAAGTAGTTCGTTCGAATGCGAAATAAAAATTGGCCTGTGAGCGGACTAATGCTGAAAGAAAAAGCTAAAGAGTTACATTCAAAAATAAAGGAAAGTGAAGGTGGTTTTTTGGCAAGTGATGGATGGTTAAGTGGTTTTAAAAAACGATATGGCATTCGACTTTTAAAAATAACTGGTGAGAAGCTATCATCACAGCCTCACTTTGTTGATCCGTGTAAATTAAAACTAAAAGAAAACATTTGAGAGGCTACAATCCGCTATGCGGATCGTTGAAAACCCTATCCCATCCCATCCTTTAAATTAATATCCTCAAAATATAGGCCTTATGGCGATAAAAAACAGAAAATGACATTGTCACAATATATTGCTCAGACAGTTTCTCAAAGTCTTTTGTGGTTAGACAAAAACCAACGTATTTCTATTGCTAATGCCTTGGGATGGGGTATACAAATGGTTTTTGTAAGAAAACGCCCCCAAAATGTGGGCGTAGGTGAAAATGATCTACGGACAAAATGTTTACATTACCATTGCGGAAGTATATGCAAAACATTTTTCGAAAGTTTTAAAATTTGGACAAAAAGCGTTTTTTTACTAAAAACGCCCGCAAAAAGTGGGCGTGGCAAAAAACTTTGTATGAACGAAATATAGATATTAGGATTGTCTAAATATGTTGCTAACACACTTTTTTGAAATTCCTTGCGGTTTGGCTTAAAACTACGTTTTTTCTAAAAGAGGGCGTGGCAGTGGGCGGATTTTAAAAATGTTTACACTTGTTCTGGTGACTCGGCCAAGGATCCTATATACCAAATTTCATTATCCTAGCTCAAAATTTAAGGCCCAAAAATCGGTGACGAACAGACATACGGACGGACGGACACACAGACAGACTGACGGACGGACGGACAGACAGACATGGCTTAATCGACTCAGCTAGCGATTCTGAATCGATCCATATACTTTGAGGTATATGTATCGAAATTATTTCTCTATGTTACAAACTTAATGTCAAAACTAATATACCCCCCTATGGGATAGGGTATAAACATATGAGAGGCTACAATCCGCTATGCGGATCGTTGAATACCCTATCCCATCCCATCCGTTAAATTAATATCCTCAAAATAAAGGCCTTATGGCGATGGAAAACAGAAAATGACATTGTCACAATATATTGCTCAGACAGTTTCTCAAAATCTTTTGTGGTTCGACAAAAAAACAACGTATTTCTATTGCTAATGCCTTGGGATGGGGTATACAAATGGTTTTTGTAAGAAAACGCCCCCATTGCGGAGGTATTTGCATCAAAATTTTTTTTCGAAAGTTTTAAAATTTGGACAAAAAACGTTTTTTACTAAAAACGCCCCCAAAAAGTGGGCGTGGCAAAAAACTTTGTATGGACGAAATATAGATATTAGGATTGTCTAAATATGTTGCTAACACACTTTTTTGAAATTCCTTACGGTTTGGCTTAAAACTACGTTTTTTCTAAAAGAGGGCGTGGCAGTGGGCGGATTTTAAAAATTTTTACACTTGTTCTGGTGACTCGGCCAAGGAACCTATAAACCAAATTTCATTATCCTAGCTCAAAATTTAAGGCCCGAAAATCGGTGACGAACAGACGGACGGACGGACGGACGGACAGACAGACATGGCTAATTCGACTCAGCTAGCGATTCTGAGTCGATCCATATACTTTGAGGTATATGTAGCTAAATTATTTCTCTATGTTACAAACTAAGTATCAAAACTAATATACCCCTATGGGATAGGGTATAAAAATTGAAGAAATGGGACTGTGTAAAGATCAGTTATATGCATGTGCAACACTGAATTACATTTACATACAAGTACAGGAGATATACATATGTACACATGAATTATTTACATGCTGAGTATCGCATATGCTGAATCTGTTTTCTTTCTCTCCTTTAAATTCAATTCCCTACATTGATTATTGTTAGTTGTTTTGCGGTCTTCGGACATGAAGTATACAAATAAATTTAAGATATCACCATAACGGCTCGTGTTTTAATCCATTCTCTGATTCGGGTTCACATTTTTCAAATATACAATGCAGATGAGTCTGGCTTGTTCTGGAAACTTTTGTCCGAGAAAACCTACGTTTCAGCATTAGAGAAATCTGCTCCAGGCGCAAAGACAGAGAAGCAGCGATTTACTTTCTTGTGTTGCGCAAATGCTTCAGGCACACACAGGCTTAAGTTGTTGGTTATAGGAAAGGCGAAAAACCCACGCTGTTTCAAAAACTTTGCTTGTCCGACAGAATACAAAAGCTCCAAATCATCTTGGATGACTACTTCAATTTTCATGGAGTGGTTCCACCAGTCCTTTGTACCACAGGTAAACATTTTACTTATCCAATTGAAACATTATGTAAATGTTTTTAAAATTTTGACTTTAGGTTAAAGCTTTTCTGAGTCAAAAAAACTTGCCACAGAAGGCTCTTCTATTATTAGATAACGCACCATCTCATCCTAGTGAACGTGATCTAAAATCGGAAGATGGGAATATAATCGCCATGTTCATGCCGCCTAATGTAACTCCACTGATCCAACCTATGGATCAGAATGCCATAAAAATAACGAAACTGTACTACCAAAACAGTTTGCTAGCATCGATCGCAGCAAAGGACTCAAATCTTATTGAGTGCATGAAACGCTTGACCTTGAAAGAAGCTGTTATTCTCTTAGAAGACTCATGGAATAGAGTCAGCGCAGAGACTTTAGCTAAATGCTGGGCCAATGTTCTAAGTTTTTTAGTAAATGAGAAGGATGATGAGGACAATATTCCATTGAGTGTTTTGAAGGAAAAGTGGGACTCAGAGCTTAAGCCATTGATAACATCTACAATACTACTTCTTCAAAGTTTGAATCCTCAGGTTTGTTATAGATTTGATTAAACTTTAATGAAATTACCAGCTTCAAATTTAACTGCAGATTGACTATCCGTTATCAGTTGTTGAGGAATGGAATGAAGACAATTTTGAATTTGATCCGTCTCAGAACCATGAACATGAACAGGAGGAAGACGATGATGCTTATGTTGAGAAAGAAGATGTTCAAAGAGTAAGCGCAACTGAAGCAGTTGAAATATTTAACAAGGCTTTGGAATGGTGTGCAGAGGAAGGTGTTAACCAAAGCGACATAAACGTACTTAGACGCCTAAGAGAAAATGCAGTTGTTTAAATGTTGGGAAAAATACAACAGAAAAAAATTACAGATTTTTTTTGTTAAATAAACCTTTTATGTATTTTTAAAACGTTCAAATGTAAAAAAAAATCCAATAAATTTTGTTAATGAGCCGTACCAGTATGTGTAAATATGTAAAAAATATTCATGAATCTATACTAATACAAGTAAAAAGAAGATAAAATGGAAGAAAATGTGTTTTATTTTAAGAGCAGAATCATAAAATGTTACATTCCAAAACATGAACAATCTCGAAAACATGAACACCCTCAGTTTTAATTAGTTCACGTTTTCCAATGTTCACTGTATATAAATGGTAGTATTTCGTAGTCTGTCTTAAATACTTATGTTTGTTTGGTTTGTCTCATTTTCTAGGCTGAGCTGTGTGCGAAAAACGCCCTTAAATTTTTAAAATGCGTACCGCGGACGATATCCCCCTCATCGAAAGTGGATTAAAATCCGATGTCAGGTCTGCATCGAAAGTTTGGGGAGGTCTAAATATGGAATTGAAAAAAAAAATCATGGGAAACTTTAAATAAAATACCAAATGGAATGAAGTTGAAGAAATAATGTCACGTTAGAACAAATAAAAGTTCTACAACGCAAACAAAAATTCGTCTCAGTTGCACAAAGAACTTGCTACATCAGCAAATTGCAAAATGGAATGAAGATTTTTTTCAATTTTTCAATCATTTGGACTGACTGCTCCTGTTGAAGTTTTGTTTTTATAAAATGTTTATAAAGTTAAAAATAAAATAATACGGATATCCTGCAATAATCCCGATAAAAGACATTTTTTAAATTTATCCTGTATTTCCGCAAAAATATATTGGAACGTTAAGCATATGGCAATTTAAAAAATAGGGAGAATACAAATAATATGTAAATTCACATTTCGCGCAGCAGAAAGATAATATTAAATCCAACAAAACATATTATTAAAAATTCTTAAATGCCATGAATAAATACAAAACAATTATCAATGGAATATTTCATTATCGTTGGGAAATTACTTTAGCAAAACGCAAACAAACAGCAATCAATACATTAATGTATGACGTTTGTGAACCCACGTAAAGCGTTCACGTTAATTTCAGACATGATATATAAAATATTAATTCAATTAAATAAAAAAAACATGCATTGTATAAAAATGTGCATTATAAAAAGGAAATGTCTTACTGCGTCTATTAATCCGGGATGACAGCATATTTGTCTCAAACGAAGTAATAACACCAAGATTTCGTGTGATTTAATTTCCTTTCCCCCATGATGCATTTGTGAGAATTTTTGATGCATTTTGTGATAAGCTCCATTGGGATCCTTAGTTTGCATAAAAGTCGCACGATTTGCTTGGTCATTGAAGTATAGGTCATTATTTTTCTCGGCTCTTTGATATAAGAACTGTGCAAAAAGAGTTTTGGAATATGTCATAATTTTTTGATACACATTCATTTCATCTTTTTCTAAGATAACTTCTATAAGCTTGCATTCTCGTATTGGTAAACACATAAGACTGCCATGCTGCTGTAACTGAGCCTTTGTTCTTCGAAGCATAAGTGATTTGATCAACGTATTTAGTCGTTGCTGTCCGCCGGCGCTTTTATTATCAATCCACTTTTTCCAATGGCTTAAGTCATCGAACGGAGTGCACTTAATAAATTTGAGAAGGGCATAAACATCCATTTCCTTGTTTTGTATTGGAGTTCCGGTAAGCACCCAACGAAATCTTCCCCAAAGGTTGCATACTGCTATACATGACTGACTTTTGTGATTTCGCACAACATGCGCTTCATCCAGAATAATACGTTTCCAATTTATAGAAAATAAAGCACCCTGAGTTTTGGCTTCACGGTTGACTATGTTATAAGTTGTGATAACAATGTCATACGTTGCTAAGTGACGTGGTTTTGTATCCCTGTTATTACCATGATGAACGCATACACTAAGCTTATGTCGAGTGACTTTATTTTCTACTTCGCCTTCCCATTGTCGCATTAAACTTGCTGGACACACAACGAGTGTTCCTCCATTATAATCTAAAAAGTAGAATGTTATAATTAGAGTATTTCTTTTCTGTCATAGTATTATTTTATTATAATATATATATATATATATATATATATATATATATATATATATATATATATATATAAAATATTAATATATATATATATATATATATATATATATATATATATATATATATATATATATATATATATTAATATTTTTTATTAATATTAATATTTTTATTAATATATAATATAATATAATATTAATATTTTTTTTATAACATATAATTTATTATACGTATATACTTATATATATTTAATATATATTTTTTAACGTTTATTTATTCACAATTTCTTTAATATTAATTAATACCCTAAATAAACTTAAAGACTAGACATTTTTAACTTTTGTTAAAGTAAAAGACCATTATGGTTCGCATTACATGATATATAATTTGTTTGTTTAATTCAATTTTTATATTTTTGTGAATTTTTGTATTATTGTTATGTACTATATTTTTAACTTTCTCTTACAAAGAGAAAGATATTGTTTTCGTGAAAATTTTCGACCTCGAGATTTTGATTGATTCTAACATTACGATGATAGCGGAGCCCAAAAAAGTGGTTTTTGGAATTCCGTCCGTCGGTCCGTCTGTCCGTAATGGTCTCCCCAGCCTAAACGACTCGACCGATTTTCTTCAAACTTCGTATCCAAGTTTCTTTTGGTCATAATTCTAGGCCATTTTTTTTGTTTGCTTTTAGCCATGTTAATAACGGTACCTGCCATACAAAAATTACACATAACCTCAATTTTCTCGAAAACGGCTCTAACGATTTTGATTAAACTTTATATATACTATAAGCATATTAGTTCCAACAAAACTGCATACCCAGTTTTTGCGAGAAAATCCATATAACGGATTTTGTCATTTAGGCCATATAAAGAAAATTGTTAATTTCTCGCAAACTGCTATGTCAAATTGAATGAAATTTAATATATATACTACTATTATAGTTTGAAACAATTCCACATAATTCGTTTTAGCCCAACTATCACTAAACGGAATTTTAAGTTTTGGCTAATAACGGAAAATCATTATTATTCACATAGACACCGATTCCTTCAAATTTCGGAGTAAACGTTCACATTTCGACATTTTTTATATCATTTTTAGCATCAATAATCAAAATGCGTACTTTCTATTTGATCTAACGCCCAACTCGCTGTGAAAGAGAAAGTTGCGTACGACCCAGTCGTGCACCCACCACTCGTTTCTTTGAAAATAGGAACATGTGAATCAAAACCTATTAGAAGACAGTCGCAACTTTTTTTTTTATATAAAATTAAAACCTACAGTACTAACTTAACCTATCTAAACCTATCTAGGCCCTGTCATGTGATCTCTATTCCATCGACTAACAAGTCATCGTTAGATCAGAGATCATATGTCAGGGCCTAGTTTTACTTAACCTAAGTATCAGCTTCAGCCCAGTCTAGCTGCCAGTATCGGTCTCTATTTAACCTGTTAGTGTTACTTTTGTTGCTTTCAGGTATGCTAATGCAGTATCTAATTTGATCAGTATTCCCGTCCCCCGACTCAAAAGGCTCATAAAGGATCCTTTTATCTGTTGTTCTCCTTGCAGCATGGTATATTATTGGAACGTTCGTTGAATCCGATAGGTAGCAATATGCATCCAGCCACAAAAATGTTTCTGGCGGAATGTATCCACTTTCGAAGGCATTTCTGAAATACCCAGGATTCGGATAGAATAATCCAGAGATTAATTCGTTTTCGCTAACTCTTGCCGAACGAACAAAGTGATTCCTTACAAGATCTAGAATGACATTGTCAATTCTGGACACACCGGAAGCATCCAGAAGTCTTTTGTTTGAGACGTAATGCCTATAATCGGAATGTGCACTCCTATACATCTGTGTGCAGGCTCTAAGACATTTGCGCTCGAACACTCGAAGTTTTTCCATATACGATGGGTTATGTTCCACCACACTGGACTCGCATAAGTCCGAATTGGACGAACGAATGCTTGGTAACAAATGATCTTCACATCGGATCTAAGATAGTTGGAATAAAACAGGCTTTTTAGCGACATGAATGCCGCTCTTGCCTTGTCTAATTGAATATTAATTTGTTCATTGTAATACAGAAACTTGTCCAAATGAAAACCTAAATATTTTACCACGGTCCACGACTCGATCCGAAGACCATTTGAACTCGTTATTTTGAGATTTCTCCAGTTGCGTCTCTAATCTGAATTACCGCGTCTTATTGGGGTGCGGAACAGTATGGTTTCACATTTCGTATAGTTTATTTTAAGCTACCATTCGGAGCAGAAAGCTTGAAACCTATCAAACTTGCTTTGAAGTTGGATTTGAATGTCTTCAATTTTTGAGCCGTTTGCATACAGTGTAGCGTCGTCGGCAAATGCCAATGAATTATCGAGTTCCCTAATTATATCAGAAATGTAGTTATTGAAGAGCTGTGGAGCAGTTACTGTGCCTTGAAGTAGACCATTATGGACATTAAAAACTTCAAGTGTCGAGTATTCTCTGTCTGTTACAACAAATTTCTTTCCGTATAGCATGGATGCTATCATCTTTGTAAGATGAGATGGAAATTCATATCGAATAAGTTTGTAAATTAACCCGTCAATCCAAACCGTGTCAAAGGCTTTTTCGATATCCACTAGGCAGGCAGCTGCACATCTTTTGGCGTTGAGATTCCAATTAACATCCGAAATCAATTTTGTAATAGCATGCACTGCCGAGTGAATTCTTTTGAACCCAAATTGATTCCGCGGTATAATCTCCTTTTCATTACAAACGAACAAAATAGATTTATTAATAACTACCTCAAAAATCTTCCCGATATTAGGCAGGAGACTTATAGGCCTAAAGTTAGAAGGATCACTAAAACCACCACCCATTTTGTATTTCTATTGCAACTAAGTATTCGACTTATCTAGCAATTTTTTTTATCACGAGTATATAATATGTTTGGCAGGTAACTTTCCTTTGAGAGTTCCTGCTTTTTCCGCAAGTTATAGCGCGGTTTGTTATTATCGGGCCAAATCTAAGGGTTTAGTTTTTTGAAGACGCCGCAATATATTATATATGTTTCGTCAAGAATTTGAAGGACTGTTGTGTTAACGTGTCCTAATAAACGTTTTTTACGTTTTCGTGCAAATTTTTTGTTTCATCTTTAACCGCGGGAATACCCAAATCTCTGCGTAGATCTTCGTTCCTTACGTACCACGGAGCATTGACGAATGATCTTAACATTTTGTTTTCAAAAGTTTGTAAAATGTTTAGATTCGTTTCACTGGTACAACCCCATAGTTGTATACCATATGTCCAAACCGGTTTTAGCACTTTCTTGTATAATAGCAGCTTGCTATCAAGGTTAAGCTTCGAATATTTTCCGAGCAACCAGTACTGTTCTCTGTATTTATTCTTAAGTTCTTCGCATTTCTTTTTTACATGCGACTTCCATTTTAATTTTGCATCGAGTGTCATACCGAGATATTTCGCTTCATTTGCAAATGGGACTCGAATCGTATTTAGAAATACAGGCAAATTGTTTGTCCGTTTATACGAAAAATCTACATGGGTCGATTTGCTGTCATGAAGTGCAATCCGCCAGGATTTAGTCCATTCATTAACCTCGTTAAGAATGTTTTGTAATTTGATATTTGTTTACTCTATTGTTGTGCCAACTGCTAGTATAGCAGTATAGTCAGCAAACGTTGCAACTATTGTATCGTTTGTTTGTGGGATATCACGAGTGAATAGGAGATACAGGATTGGTCCAAGGACGCTTCCTTGCGGTTCACCTGCCATTATTTCTTTGAACTCGGAATATTCGCTTCAAAGTTTCACACGGAAGAGTCTATGCTCAAGATACGACACGATGATTTTATATAATTGTTCTGGCAGAACTTGACTTAGTTTATACGTAAGGCCTTTGTGCCACACCTTGTCAAAAGCTTGCGACACGTCAAGAAATACGGCTGAACAAATTTTCTTTTCTTCGAAAGCTTTCTCAATTACATCTGTAATTCGATGTACTTGGTCCACCTTTGAATGTTCTGTGTTTCCCGTTAAAGCTCGGCAATACTTGCATATCTTACTATATTATTATCTGTTGTACTCTCGAACATATTAGTGTTTTCTTTTTGCGCTGGACCATCAAATAGCTTGAATGTTTCCTCAAGATGTGAGGCAAAAACGTCAGCTTTTTCCTTATCGCTTTTTGCCCAAACGTCTTGAGTTACCCTTATTGGCGGCACAGAGATTTTTCGCCGTTTTAAGACTCTAATTGCTTTCCAGAGCGAATAATTCGATTCCTTCCCAGCGGTTTGGCTTTGCAGATAAGTTTCTACTGCATGGTTTTTAAATTTTTTAATCGAATTTGATAGCAAATTACTCAACCGATTGAGATGTGTTTTATCTTGCGGGGCACGAGTTTGGTGCCATCTTTTACGAGCTTTTCTTTTTTGTCTTACTAAATCTTGTATTTCTCGGGGGTACTTCATTTTACTATAGCTCACAATTTTGTTCTGTTGAGGAGTATTATTCCATGCTGCTTTTTGGATGGTATTGATAAACGAGTCAACAGCGACTTCGAGTTCCAATGGGGTTCTAAGCGATACACCCAGTCGGATATTATTTTCAATATCGTTTTTGAAACCTACCCAGTTGGTTTTCCCGTTTGTTAACCTGGGTGGTTTCTCATTTATAATCAGTGACTCGCTCGTTGTTAAAATAACTGGAGATTGATCAGAGGAAAGGTCAAAGTATTCTTCTACTTTGATTCGATTGAACGGCAGACCTTATACAAGGTGGCGCAAAAGTAATCCTCCTATCAGAAAATGCTATAAATTTTGCGATTGGCCCCTAATGTCAGTTCTTTTTTGACATTTGTGTAGTAAACACATGCGAAATACACGTTAATAAACAATGTTACGCTACACTGCTCCAGAACGCGGAATATTGGTGACTATTTATTTGAGCAATAATCGGTCGGTGACTTTGGCACAACGTGAATTTCGTCGCAGATTTCCTAGCCGTCCAACGCCTACTGGTGAAACACTGCGACGTTTAGCAGCTCACCTCGAAGAGACTGGCACAACACGAGATGCTGCCAGGCGTGGCAGACCCCGGAATAGCCGTTCTGCAGAGAATATTGCTGCTGTAGCCCAAGATGTCATGGAAGCGCCGTCGATATCGACCAGACGACGTGCCACGCAAATGGGTATCAGTCGACGGTCTTTACAGCGAATTTTGGTACGAGATTTGAAGATGTTTCCGTACAAAGTCCAGACGGTGCATCAGCTGTTAGCTGCTGACCGCCAATCGCGTCTAACATACGCTCAAGCCATCCTTAATCACCACAAAGAGCAAGATGATTTTTCATCAAAAATAATCATGAGTGATGAGGCCCATTTCCATCTTAGCGGGTACGTAAATAAGCAAAATTTACGCTTCTGGGGCACTGAAAATCCGCGTGTAACCCACGAAGAGCCATTACACCCGCTCAAAGTCACTGTATGGTGTGCTGTTTTCGCTGGAGGAGTCATCGGACCTTTATTCTTCGAAGACGTCGCGGGCCAAACGGTTACTGTGAATGGTGAGCGCTACAGAGCAATGATCAACGAGTTCTTTTTGCCGCAACTTGAAATGAATTGGGATTTGAAAACATGTGGTTCCAACAGGACGGTGCAACGGCACACACTGCACGGGCCACAACCGATATGCTGAAGGATGCATTTCCCGGGCGCCTAATCTCCCGTTTTGGCGATTTGCACTGGCCAGCAAGATCGCCTGATTTGACCGCTCCAGACTTCTTTTTGTGGGGCTTTTTGAAGTCGCGGGTTTATGTCAACAAGCCTCAGACTCTTGCAGCTCTTAAAGACAATATCCGTCAAGAATGTGAGGACCTATCCCGGAAGTTTTGGCCAAAGGGCTCAAATGACAATCAACTGTGGCGGCGGCCATTTACATGACATCATATTCTCGACTTGATGTAAAATAAAGTAAAAGACCAAATAAACATATGAGAGGCTACAATCCGCTATGCGGATCGTCCCAACTCATCCTTTAAATTAATATCCTCAAAATATAGGCCTTATGGCGATGAAATACAGAAAATGACATTGTCACAATATATTGCTCAGACAGTTTCTCAAAATCTTGTGTGGTTCGACAAAAAACAACGTATTTCTATTGCTAATGCCTTGGGATGGGGTATACAAATGGTTTTTGTAAGAAAACGCCCCCAAACTGTGGGCGTAGGTGAAAATGATGTATGGACAAAATGTTTATATTACCATTTCGGAAGTATTTGCATCAAAATTTTTTTCGAAAGTTTTAAAATTTGGACAAAAAGCGTTTTTTACTAAAAACGCCCCCAAAAAGTGGGCGTGGCAAAAAACTTTGTATGAACGAAATATAGATATTAGGATTGTCTAAATATGCTACGCAGACACTTTTTTGAAATTCCTTACGGTTTGGCCAAAAAATAAGTTTTCCTAAAAAGGGGGCGTGGCAGTGGGCGGATTTCAAAAATTTTTACGCTTGTTCTGGTGGCACGGACGAGGATCCTATATACCAAATTTTATTATCCTAGCTCAAAATTTAAGGCCCAAAAACCGCTGACGGACAGACAGACGGACAGACAGACATGGCTAATTCGACTCAGCTAGCGATTCTGAGTCGATCCATATACTTTGAGGTATATGTAGCAAAATTATTTCTCTATGTTTCAAACTAAGTATCAAAACTAATATACCCCCCTATGGGATAGGGTATAAAAATAATCCACAAGAATCAGCCAAACAGCCAAAAAAACATCGGAAGGTTATTTTTGCGCCACCTTGTACAATGAAAAAATCGATCAAATCCGGTATTTTTCTAACATCAGTTGGCCAGTGAGTTGGTTTTCCCGTAGAATGTAATTCGGTATTGTACTTTCTACCTACATCATAAAGCATCCTACCTTTCTGTGATATGCATCTAGATCCCCAGAATGTATGTTTTGCATTAAAGTCCCCTCCGATGACAAAACGTTGTCCAAGGGAATTAAGCAAGTCTTCAAAGTCAATTTTCTCAACCTTGTATCGTGGTGGGCAGTAAATAGACGATATCTTCAGAAAGGATTGTCTGCTTTTGACTTGTATAGAGTTAACTTGCATTGTTTCGATTTCAAGTTTAAGATCAATCGAATGTTCGATACACTCTTTAATATATAGTGAGGCTCCCCTTCTAGCCTTATTCGATGGATGTAGAGCATGATAGTCGAGGTAACCTTTAATTTTTAAGTTCGAATTACTCTTTGCGTGAGTTTCGGATATTAAACAGATGTCTATATCTTTTTCCTTCATATATAATTCAAGTTCTCCAAGTTTTTGCCAAAGGCCATTGGCATTCCACGTAAGAATAATAAGCAATCTATTCATGTTAGAGGTGGGGTACTTCTATTGCGAATACTATTTTCGAGCTTAACGAGCCTGTCAAAAATAAGTTTATTCGTTTTGCTTTGTTCCTCAAGTTTTGAAAGAATAATCGAAAATACATTTGAAACTGGGTCAGGTGAAATATTTTTTGGGCGTTATTGGATACTGTAATCGGAATTTTAGGCTTTTGCTTGTTTAAATTTAATTTCTGTGAATTAATACTATTAAATTTCGTCCGTCTTTTTTGCAACTCTTTACAAGCTCCGAACGGATATCTGATGGCCGCGTAGTTTGTGAAAATTTAGGTTTTTCGATTATGGCCTGCTTTGTCTTCGACATATTTTTAATCGGAATTTTAGGCTTTTGCTTGTTTAAATTTAATTTCTGTGAATTAATACTATTAAATTTCGTCCGTCTTTTTTGCAACTCTTTAGCTACTTCGCAGCCGCGATAATTTGCCGGATGATTGCCTTTACAGTTAATGCAGATAGCAAGAGTTTTCTTATCTGACATACAATCAACCGTCAGATGATTTCCGGCACATTTTACACACCGCCGTTCTTTTTGACAATAGCTTTGCGTATGATTGTATCCTTGGCAGCGCTTGCACTGGGGAACTAGTTTGGAATCCTTACGCATAGGCTCTATTTTTACAACAATATTAAGTATTGTTTTTATTTCATAAATTTTGTTCAAACTTTCTGTTCTATCGAAAGTGAGTATAAATAATGGAAGACCGCATTTTATTACATTTCCTTTGCCATCTTTTTGCTTTTGGTCTCGCTTGACAATGTTAACGGCATCTATGATTTATTCCACATAAATGATTTTGACCCACATATCCCTAAACGGAATTTTCAGTTTTGGCCAATAACGCAAAATCATTATAATTTCGGAAAAAACTTTCGTTTAATCACATTTCGACTTTATTAATATCATTTTTAGCATCAATAATCGAAATGTCTATTACCTATTGTGTATTTTCGCCAAATTCTCTCATGCTTAAGATTTGATCTAACAGCCAACTCGCTGTGAAAGAGAAAGTTGCGTACGACCCAGTCGTGCACCCACCACTCGTTTATTTTTGCTCTTGCTTCCGGAGCTATATATTAGGTTCTTTTGACTTCAGTGTCTTCCTTATTTTAAAAACTATCCTAGGTGTTTACATTTTACTATTTACATTTGTGCAATTGGGAAAAGAATTCCCATTAGATCGTTTGACATTTCCATTTTTTTCGTTTACTACATTTCTATATTCCGAACTTTGACGGGCACAGTGGGATTTGTTTTTCGTTTTTCTTATTTTGAAATTTGATGCAGTTGTTGGGATGCAGAAACGATCCCGGTGATGTTTGAAGGGAGAAATAGATTAGATGAATTTTATCATTACAATCAACCTTTATTTCTTGAATATCAAAAGTGATCTTACCTCGTGGAGGGTTAGTAAAAGAAGAGAAAGTAAAAAGGTGGAAAACTCATATGAAGGGCAAGAAATAAAGTGGTATACAGATTTGAATTCACTATTTACACACGCCATCTATGGTTTCACAATTAATATATACAATAGAAGTTGGATACATAGTAGATAAGATACGTGCGGATAAAGAAGTACTTAAAATAATGTGTGTATAAGAGTTTAAGTTGTTTAGCTTAAACATTGCGGTCCTTCGAGCCGGATAACTTCAAATCGTTGTCGGATAACAAAGGACTACGTGTGTGTTTCCGTATGCTTTTGTACGAAGGCCATACATCTAGAAGGAACCTCTGAGCTATCCACAGCGGCATTCATGGCTGCATTTCATAGATTTGTTGCCAGAAGAGGCCTTCCACAAGACGTTTATTCTGTTAATGGAACCAACATCGTTGGGGCGAATCGCATTACTAGAAGGGGGTTAACTTTTAAGAAATGCCCTAGAGTGAGTGAAAGTCCGGCAGATGGACATTCAGATACTGCACTGATGGACAATTCAGATACTGCACTGATGGACAATACTGAGGACAATACTTGAGGCACGCTTCTATGCGACAAAGTAATGTTGAAAACTCCTCAAAGGTAATCTTTACTCCATTTGCAACTTTTTTAAAGTGTGTCTTGAAGCTTTTGACACTTACTTCCCATAGACCGCCCATATGAGGAGTGCCGGGAGGAATAAAATGCCATGATAATGCATTGTTATGCGACCTCCAACAGAATTGCATCTGAATATCGTCAGCGTATGCTAGTAGTTGCACCGACTTTTGGAAAATTGTGCCTCTGGTGTTGGCTTTGGAGTTTTGCACAATTCTCTCAAGAATCAGATTAAAGAAGTCACATGACAGCGCATCGCCTTGCCTAAATCCTTTTTTGGTATCGAATGTGTCGGTGAGGTCGTTTCCGACCCTGATGGAGCAGCGAGAATTCTCCATCGTCATCCTACACAAACGGACGAGTTTGGGCGGTATACCAAAACTAGACATGGCTCTGTACAGTTCGTCTCTATAAATGCTGTCATATGCGGCTTTGAAATCGATGAATAGGTGGTGGGTATCGATTTGGACTTCTTGAGTTTTTTCCAGGATCTGCCGAAGTGTGAAAATTTGATCGGTTGTGGACTTTCCTGGCCTAAAACCACACTGATAAGGGCCAATCAGGTTGTTGGTAAACGGTTTCAGGCGTTCACATATTACGGCAGATAGGATCTTGTAGGCGATGTTGAGGAGACTTATGGCTCTGTAGTTGGCGCAGTTCAGAGGGTCTCCTTTTTTGTGGATCGGGCAAACGATGCTGAGGTTCCATTCTTCAGGCATATTTTCATCCGACCAGATTTGGCTTATGAGTTGGTGGATGTTACTTACCAAGTCATCTCCGCCGGCCTTATAGAGCTCAGCGGGAAGGCCGTCATTTCCGGCAGCCTTATTAAGCTTGAGTTTAGATATTGCTATCTTCACTTCACTCAGGTCGGGTGGTTGGCAGTTTTCGCTGTCGTTGCCAATATTGAATGGTTCGTTCTGCCTGACAGCGGAATGTTGTTCGTCATCGCCGTTTAACAGTCTGCAGAAGTGGTTCTTCCATATCCTCAGCATCGACTGTGTCTCAACTACAATATTTCCTTGTTCATCTCGACAGGATTCTGTTCGAGCCTTGTACCTTTGGCTTTGACGTTTTACACTTTGGTAAAACTTGCGAACATGGTTCCTGGAGTGGCACCTCTCTATATCCTCGATCGCGCGCTTTCCTCGCTCTTTTTTCTTTTTTCTGAAAAGCCGATGCTCTTCCCTTCTTCTTTGCCTATAAGCTCAATGGCGGCTCTCGTCTTCACCTGCAGCTTAGCCTTGTAGGCCTCGTTCTTGGCTGCGAGCATCTGTCTGCATTCATCATCAAACCAGGGGTTTCTTGCTGGTGACCGCGAGAAACCTAGCACATCAATTGCGGCTGATCTAATGGCTTGTTGGCATCGTTGCCATTGTTCTGCGACATTAGATGCTGGTGGTGTGTTGTGAGTCGAGAGGTTAAGGGATACGCGTTGTGCGAAGGTCTTGGCGGTCTCTGGCGATTGCAGTCTTTCGACATTAAATTTTTTCACAGTATTTCTGATTTTTTTTGTGGCGTGGTGGATATCCGCATCCTTACCTTTGCTACAACAAGGTAGTGGTCCGTGTCGATGTTAGCCCCTCGGAATGTTAGGACATCCAAAATACTGGATGCGTGCCTCTTGTCTATCGCAATGTGATCAATTTGGTTGACTGTTCGTGGATCTGGAGACCGCCATGTCCCTTTCTGGATATCGAGGTGAGGAAACCGAGTGATGGCTATAGTGGCATTTCGTTCCGTAGCGAAGTCAATTAGCCTAAGTCCGTTACCAGACGTGTTGTCGTGTAGGCTATATTTTCCGACAGTACTGCTAAAGATGTCTTCTCTTCCTACCTTTGCGTTAAAATCTCCCAGCACATAGGTTTTGTCGAGGAGCTCGTAGAAGCAATCCTTAGTTATATCATCATTTTCCTCCGTTGGAGCATGAGCGCATATAAGGCTTATGTTGGCGAATTTGGCCTTGATGCGGATTGTTACTATGCGTTCGCTAATGTCTTGGAAACATAAGACTTCTTGCCTAAGTCTGGCACTTATAACAAATCCGCATCCGAATAGTCGCTGTTTCTGCTCACTATAACACGGTCCGTAGTATATGTCACAGTTTTTCATCCTCTTTTTGCCCGGCCCATCCCATCGTATTTCCTGGATGGCAGTAATGTCTGCTTTGTAGCAGTTTAGGGCTTCCGCTAGTTGTTCGCCTGCACCTCTCCTGTTTAATGTTCTCACATTCCAGGTGCAGATACGAACGTCGTTGTCCTTTTTTCGTTTAGCAGGGTCGTCAACAATAAAATCCGTCCTTTCCGAGGCTATTGGTTGCTTCGTAACCATGTTTTTTTTCTGTGGGTGGGTAGTTAACCCAAAGCACAACCCCCAACCTGGAGGGCCAGTTCCAATTTATTAGATACCCCTAGGACACGGGGCCATCAGTATCCACTACGGGATTGAGCGCTGCCGTTGGCCTTTCGGTTCATCCGCCACCATCTCTGTTCAAGGGGCCTGACTAACCCTTGAAATTCCTAGACAACCTGTTGTCCGAATATGTCAGAGCAGCTCATCTAGGTTCGCCTGGGACAGCAGGCCGGGTATTCTTCCGTGCCATTCTCACCAGGGTGTTTATAGTGTTGCTGTTTTTCGTCGTGTTATCAACACTCGCACTTATCGTTTAGCAAGTCAAATCCGGTTGGATGAGACCAGTACCCGATGGTTACCACTTGGAGGTAAAGATAAGCACATTTGATGTGTAGTCAGAGTTGCAACACTGGGCATTGCCAAGTTAACGCCAATCAGAGTCTACCCTCGTTCTACAGCACCCAACCATCATCATCTTTCCATATCTGCTGCATTAATATTTTTGCTTTAATGATAACTGGTGCAGTCCAGCCTGCTGGATCGAAAAGCCTGGCTATGAGGGCAAAACCAGCAGAAGAGAGGATGGATATAATCTCAGATTGTCAGATTGTGATTTCAAAGATAGTTCCAGCAAATCAGAACCTGAAAGTAAATCACCAACGTAAAAGTCGTTGCGGAGCATTTGAGCTCCTAATGGATACGTTGACTCTTCGTCATCAGCGAGCTGCAAGAGAGTACGTATTGCCAAATAAGGTGCACAGTTGACACCGAAAGTGACTGTTTGTAGCTCAGGAGAACTTCTGAAAAGAATTCTTTGAAAGGAGGTTTGCGAAGGATGAACGTATTTGCCGATTCATTTTGGTTATATCTGCGTTGAAAACGTATCTATACTTACGCCAACGCAGCATAAGTGAAACTAGGTCCTGTTGTAAACTAGGCCCAGTATGAAGAACATCGTTGAGACTGTTGCCGTTTTGAGATGGATTTGAAGCATTGAATACAACGCGCAACCTTGTTGTTGAGCTTTCTGTCTTAACAATAGCATGGTGAGGTAGATAGTATGACATAACTTTATTTTCCAAAGATATCTCATGAGATACATATTTCATGTGATCAATGTCTAAATATTCTCGAATCACATTGTTGTATTCAGCTGCTAATAATGGAGTCTTTGTGAGACGACGCTCAGACGCAATAAATCGTTTTTCGCAAATGCTTCTCGAAAATCCTAGGCTTAAATCGCCAGCAAATTCCTTTTTAAAGGGCAATTTGACAACGTATCTACCATCGGATTGTCGCAATAACGATCTTCCTGTGACATGGGTCTTGGATCACAAATCTCTTCCAACTCCCAGAAACGCTTAACTTCTTCATCCAGAGAAAGTTGGTTAAAGTTGGACACATATTTTGAAAGCGTGGTTTTTGAAGAAACGATCCAGCCGAAAATTGTGTTTTGTGCAACCAAGTTTCCTAAAAGATTCCGACGAAGTCCTTCTTATATAATAGTTGGATAAATATCAGCTCCAATGAGTAAATCTACTCGAGAAGAATTATAAAAATAGGGATCTGTAAGCTTAAATTCAGAAAGTTCTGTGATGTCTATTGAATCAACTGATTGAGAAGGAAGTTTTTCGATTGGATTCTCAACAACTAGAGCTTGTACAGAAATAGTTTTAGAATCTAAGTTTGCTCCTATTTTAAAGTGGCATAACATTTTTGATGTTGTAGCTAAAGTAGCATTAACGCCAGAAATAGTTGCATTCATTGGGGTAAATGGAAGGGATAAACGAAGTTGTGCAGCTTTAGAGATCAAAGTAATTTCTGATCCAGGGTCAATTAGTGCTCGGAGAGTGTATTTGTTACCCTGAGAATAATGTTATATGTTCTGGAAGTAATGAAACAACTTCCCGTTAGAACAACCTTTAACCCACTTTGACTGCGCAAGCGAATAGCTTTAAGCGTTAATCCAAAAGCTAAAGAGCTCTGTAGGACGTCAATAGGTGGGTGTAAGGAAAGAGAAACACTCAGTTTGAGTTTCAGAATGAATCTAATCTTTATTCCAAAAAGTATGCTCTTATATACTAAATTATTATCTATATTATTGTCTATGCATCGCATACTGAACACTACGCAATACATACAGAGATAGGATTTTAATCCCTTATCTATTTTAGTACCCGTTACAAGAATATTCTGTAACCCGACTAGATAATGCATTATGTTGCATTTTATGGGCTACGATGGGATGGGTTATTGTACAAGATAAACCAAATGGTTTATTCTTGTTGTGTGACATCTGTTTGCTATTTATGTTCAATTTCGACGCGTTTATCAATACAAAGATAATAGGCGCTGGTGCATACACTTCACACCACCCTTCCTGGGGAAAAAGGAGAAATCATTACATGTTTTGATTTCTTCTTTTCGTGTCATTTATTCATTAAGATCTTTGTATTACATAGGTAATATTTTGTTTCTTTTTTTCTTTGTGAATTCTTATTGATTTGATTTTTCTATATATTTCCTTTTTGTAATAAATTGTATGTTAAAATATCTATGAAATGTTACACATATTTTTATTTATAAAACATTCATTTGTTTTTTTGTTTTTTTTTCATTTATATTCCTTATCTACAATAAATTGGTTTATTTACAGTAATATATTTTATTTTAATTTAATTGTTTATTTTGCTTATAAAATATGCCGGCTTCTTCAATTGTAATTGTTTTTGAATATTTTTTCATTATTTACATTGAGGTATTTATATTTATTTTAGCTGTTTATATACTATTTAAGAATAGTGTTTATTATGAAAATCCACACCACTGGTTGTTGCCTTGACGTGGCGGTGTGGCTCAGTAGACTTGTGAGAGGATCGGTATGCATCAATCATTCCGGTCATCACATAGTGAAGCGAAGAGCTAAGGTCACCGTGCGATTCCGCCGTGCGAAGGATCTGAATGGTTGGGAGCTCTAATCCCAACCGCTAACGGTAGAACTCTGGATAACGGGCGCCCTCCGGTTTTAATTAATGCCTTATCCACGTAACGCGGAGCTCTGCGTGGACGGACCGTCTTTCTCGCGCTACTCGTGGGATCTTATTATGAACAATTTAAACATAAAACAAAAAAACATAAAAAAAAAACACAAAAAACAAAAACAGTACGTCTAGAAGGAAACCAATCCAATCGTACTGAGGAGGAAAGCTTTCTCTTCAGTATGAGTGGGCTATTGGAATCCGGCACGGACAAGTCGGGATCTGAGGATGAAGTTGCGATCAGATTGAGGGAGGATGAACTCCTTAAAGACGATCGCAGTTCCATCTCCAGTAAATTCGCAAGCGCGGAATCTGGCGAAACGAACGCGACCAAGAGCGGGATTGCCGTCTCTGCGGCGTCGCGCGGGGTATGTGTGCTTCCGGTGGATTTGAGGGAGGGGTGTTTTGCCCCAGATCGTCAGACCCTACCGGTATCCAATAGGACCTGCGCATTGACCAAGCCAACGTCATCTGATAACTCAAGGGATAAATCCCTTGCGGAAAAGATGGCGGAAGTGACAGTCTCTGCAATGGATACAGGCTTACATGCCTCGTGCGACGCCGCGGAGACGTTATCGGTCACCGCGACTCAATCTAGTGCCGTGGCGGGTGTCAGGTCATCACTGGCTGGCGACCCAAGGAAGCTTCTCCCTGCGGTTAAATCGGGGGTGGCAACGACGCCGAAACATATCTTAACACGACAGTGAGACACATACGAGGGGACGTAGATACGCTATCTTTAGCGTCGGGGGGGCTAAGCGGTAAGAGCAGACGCAACGCGAGACGCGTGATCAGACGAAACAACCGACGCCGCGAGCTAGCCAGCGTTACTGCCTCTTTAAGTCTGCTGGGGTGGCGGGCGACGCCAATTGGAAACCTGTTAGCGCAAAAATCGCAGCTAACCAAGCGTCGAAACTGACCGTATCAGAGGGAGAGTCCAAGGAACCGATGGGATTACCCAAAGGAACCAAGGCAATATCAGCTGAGATGGCGAGGTGTGACGTGAGGCAATCTGGCCCTAGCATGCCGACTACTGCGCGACCGCCGCAAGGTGCAGTTAAGCGGAGTCGGTTAGACATCAGCGGTTCTCCACAATACACAGGACCAAAAAAGCGTACAAAATTCGCCGCTAACAAGGGGGTTCCTGCCTATGCGGAACACCTGCGTGTTACGGTAATTGACGCAGCTAATCCTGACCTACGGCTAAACGAGGAGCAATGGAGACTGGTGCACAACAATCTTTTGCTGTGCCTTAGCACCTCACTGGCAAACGACACCCAAAATGCTCCGACCTTTGGCAAGATGGTCTACTACAAGGGGTTCCGGGTTATGTCTTGCGACAACGACTGGACCCTTCAGTGGCTCAAAAGCCAGATCGCAAAAATGTCCAATATCTGGTCAGGCGCCGATCTTGCGCTTCTAGAGCATAAAGAGCTTCCATCCGCTCCCAGGGGTAGGATGTTTATACCGGGCCCAGCCATTCCAAAGGAAAGGCTGTTGGAGATGCTCAAACGCAAAACCCCGAATTTCCGTCTGATGACTGGGCTATAACAGAAATGTTTGAGCCATCTGTCAAAGGACAAAGCATCCGAATTTCACTAAACTATCAAACGTTGGTGAAATTCCAGACTTCAGGCTTCAAACTCAAGGTGGGGTTCAACTTAGTGGACGTCAGGGTAGGTGGTCAAAATGCACCCCGACCCAGTACTGCCAAATCTGATGAAGGTGCTACAACTAAACCTGCATCACAGTAGGGCGGCCAGCGCCAACCTACTTCTCCACCTAGCCAAGCACCAAGTCGACATTGCACTCCTTCAGGAACCCTGGATCTCAAACAGGGTAATTTGCGGACTAAAATCCGATGATTATAACATTTATTATAATAAAAGCACCAACGGCAATTGTCGTAGCTGCGTCATGGCAAGGAAAAGTATTAATGTAATTTGTCTACCCCAACTCAGCAACGATGACCTAGCAGCAGTCATGTGGGAAAGGAAAGATTCAAAGCCATTGATTCTCTCCTCTGCTTACATGCCATACAACTCGGAAGATCCACCTCCTCCCATTGCTATCAAAGACCTCGTCCGACATAGTAAAGCGAGAGATTGGGACCTACTTATAGGATGCGACGCTAACGCTCATAACACCAGCTGGGGCAGTAGTGATACAAATACTAGAGGTGAATCCCTATTCCAATATATTATCAAACATAGCTTATTAATTCATAATCGGGGTAATGAACCCACTTTCATCACTAAAAATCGTAGGGAAGTCTTAGATCTAACACTTTCCTCTAACTGTGTCACCCTATCAGTCTCTGACTGGAGGGTATCAAACCAACCTAGCTTTTCAGATCACAGTATTATACAGTTCTCACTACTTGAAACGCTAGCTAACATCGCTCCGTTTCGCAATCCGAGAAAGACAAACTGGGACGCCTTCATCTCCGCAGTCTCCGAGCACACCTTTAGCAGTGTCGCACGAAACCAATCAGATGTTGATAAAAACGTCAACGAACTCGTCTCGGTGTTTAAGAATGCTTTTTCAAAAGCGTGCCCACTAAGCAAAGTTACAAAAAAGAAAAAGAAACAAAGCCACTGGTGGTCTGGGGAACTGGCCAGACAACATAGCGTAACGAGAGAACTCTTCAAAATAGCAAAAAGATCAAACGCAGAAGCAGACTGGCACTCTTACAGAACCAGCCTCTGTAAATTCAAAAAAGAGACCAGAACGGCCAAAAGAAAGGCTTGGAAAGAATTCTGCAGCAATATCGAGAATAACAATGAATCTGCCAGATTGAGGAAGATACTATCGAAAGAAGCAAGCAGCCCAGGTTTTCTCAAAAACCTTAGATATAGAAGGACCTTTCTAGATATAGAAGGAGCCTTCAACAACGTCACAACTGAAGCAATTGCTGAGGCACTTACCAAAGCTGAAATAGGTACGGTTTCTAGCAATTGGATCTTAACCATGCTCAATAACCGTATCATTTCGTCAACACTAGGCGATTGTACCAAAAGGATCACAACGTCAAGAGGTACCCCCCAGGGAGGCGTACTATCGCCACTCCTCTGGCTATTAGTAGTCAACGAGGCACTTAAGAAGCTAGATATCACTGCAATAAAAACAGTTGCATACACTGATGACGTAGTCCTCATGGCGTGCGGTAAATTCCCACCGACACTGAGTGAAATTATGCAAAGTAGTCTCAATATACTCAGCAAGTGGGCAAAGTCCTGTGGGCTGGGTGTAAATCCAAACAAAACAGAACTGGTTCTCTTTACTAACAGGGGATCGATCCCAGCATTTCCGGCACCGTCTTTGGAAGATTCGACTCTCTCATTGTCAGCAAGGGTGATACTCGATAGTGATACTCGATAGTAAACTGAACTGGAATCTAAACATTGAAGAAAGAGTAAAGAAAGCAAATATTGCCCTCTATAGCTGCAACAGAATCTGCGGCAAAAAATGGGGCCCATCCCCGAAGGTCACAAAATGGTTATACACAGCCATTGTCAGACCAATCCTCACATACGGCTACTTGGTCTGGTGGAATGCTATTAAAAAAGCAAAACATATGACCACGCTTACGAAAGTTCAAAGGACAGCATGCATACTCACGACAGGAGCCATGCGCACTAGCCCCACAGTAGGGTTAGAAACAATACTAAACATAACACCAATTGACTTACAAATCAATGACACAGCAGCAAAAAGCGCAGCAAGACTCAAAGAAACGGGAAATCTACTTACGAAGCCTTTTGGCCATAGCTCAATATAAAACTCAATGGCATATGAGGATGTAGAATCTGACTACATGATCCCATATCACGACTTTGATACTAATTACTCCATCAGAATACCAAGCAGAGACGAATGGTCTTTAAACAATGTGTTATCTGACACAGAAATAGCAATCTATACCGACGGATCCAAAATGGAAGTCGGAGTGGGCTCTGGTGTCTACTCTGAAAAAATCGGGCTAGCTACATCCTTAAGATTAAACTCGTGTAGTGTATTCCAAGCTGAGATCCTGGCCATACTCGAAGCTGCCGAATCGGCTAGGGTATTGGACATATCACATGAGGATATCTCCAGCTACGTGGATAGTCAAGCGGCCATTAAAGCTCTGGCATCCAATATAGTAAAATCACGGGTAGTTGGACGCTGCCGCGAAGAGCTGAAGGCTCTTTGTAACCAGAACAAAGTCCAAATTATATGGGTGCCAGGACATAATGACATTATAGGGAATGAGAAAGCAGACGAACTAGCCAGACTAGGATCGTCCAGCTGCATTTCCCTAGCTGATAAAAGGGTCAATCCGCCGCTAGCATCTAAAAAACATGAATTAACTAAGCACACTCTAAAAGCAACCATAACAAGATGGCAAAATACAATAACTTGTACACACACAAAAGCTCTCTGGCCAGAATTAAGCGGTAGCAAATCAAACAAGCTATTAGCTTTGAATAGAGCTACCATTTCTATAGCGGTGAGAGTGATAACAGGTCACAACCTGTTGGGTAAGCACTCTAATAAGATAAAACTGACTGGTGCGAACCAACTTTGCAGGTCAGTGGCAGTCGATTTAAATTACTAGGCAGCCTTTACTTCGATGATCTTAGTGACCTAACGACTATCCCAATAGCGCTAATAGTCCGTTTTTGTTGCAGATCAGGATGGAGCAACTACCTCTTTGAGGTTGAAGGAGCAACACAGACCAGCACCGCATAAGTATCACAAGCGAACTTAACCAGGTATCCTCTCTCTTTTTCAGGATACTTCTTCGAAGGGTATCGCTATGGGCCCACGTAGGCCTATGCGTGTTTGACGACTCGCCCGAGCGTCAACAGCCCATCTAACCTTACCTAACCTATTATGAAAATATGAAAAACAATATAAAATTACGAAAATATTTATTTTTTTACAGCAGCAGGGTTTTTCCCCTTTTTTTAAAAAAAAAAAAACTTATATTAAAGTTAAATATATAAAAAAAGGGTTCAGTCTATTTTTATGTACTGTCATTCTTTTAATTTCATATTTGATATCGCAGTTAACTCCGTTTTTTGACAAAATTTCGTATGGTCCTATAAATACTGGATCTAGTTTCTTTCTAGACTCATTTCTCAGTAGTACCATTGTATATGAAGCTTATAGTAGTATCATCACGGCAATTTTTTTATTTCTGTCTCCAGCCGCCTAGGGGGAGATCGATCGTTTCTCACGAGAGAAGAAAAATTTGTTCACTCTTTCTGAATAGAGTAAATAATATTATAATGAGCGTGTTTATGAGTGACTTGAAGAGTGCAAACAAGAACAAACCGGTTTTGGCGTACTCGCACCAAACTAAATAAGATAATGAGCAATATACAGAGGTGAGGTGATAACTTCAATATGCTTTTCCACGTCTCCAAAGAGGTAGCATATTAGACGCACTTTAGAACTAAAAAATACAATATGTAAAATAAGTTTAACATAAATATGAGAAAACGTAACAATGTTTATGTATAAACGGGGTAAAAAAACAGAAAACATATCGATAATTCAATAAACAAACAAAAATTAAAAAAAAGAAACGAAAGTGGGGATCTTAGTTCCTCGCACTTTTAACTCCACAGAAATCCTTATTGAATTTTCTTATAGAAAATAAATTTTCTGCAACATCAGTATTTAGATGTACAAGGAGAAGAAACTGCTAGTCATTTTTGAGTTTTTCCCATATTAATTCTATGGCCAGCAACGTTTGCATAAGACCACCAAAGCAATGTGGCTTTTTCATTTTACCAGTAGACTCCCATAATGAGATCCACTCCCTAGCTGTTTTGATGGACTGTAGAGTTTCACTACATGCTGAAACAGGTCGACGATCAGGATTGGATGTTTAAAGACTGTAGCTATTTAAGTTATCAAAAAGATTATTCATCTTAATAGCAAAATGTGCCGTCGAGGCAGCGATTTTTTTATCTGTGTCGGTTTGAAAACAATTTGCTGAGATAGCGTTGAAAATTCCAGCTGCTGAAAACCTGTGTAGCCAGTTTGACTGATCATTCTTCAAAACTGTTTGGATTTATATGACTCTTCGTTAGTTTGAAGCATACTTGAAAGATATTCTTGGAATCTTCTTCAAACAGTTTGACAAGTGTTCCCCAAGAAACGATATCATCAGCTATGCGAATATTATTTTTTAACAAGCAACTTCGCACGCTTTTGAATAAATGCGGGTAGTCATATAAAAGAAATATTACCTGGTCCGAGATTTAAAAAAACGGCTTATTTTCTGCTGCTCCCAGTAATTTACATGCTTTTCTATTGTTACTGCCCTGGTCACAGCATACAGCAATAACTTCAAATCCACATTCTAATATTTTGGTAACTGTTAATTTCAATATCTCGGTTGGGATGTTCTCACCCCTTTGGCATCCTATATAATATGATATATAGCAACAGTGGTGTGCCTTCCCAGCTCCCCAAAATCCGAAAACCCGTATATCATATCCGTTTTCTTGTTATAATCAAGCTCGGTCTTTATTGCCATTTCATCAAAAATCAGAACACATCTTTTTTGTATATTTAACATGGTCTCGGCCTTACAAAGATGAATGCCATCTATATATTGTGCTTACAGATGATAAGCTAAATTCGGTGTTCAGCATATGGAATTATTATGAAGGAGACTTATAAAAAACTTTAGACACAAATCTTTTTCATTGTATGTCCAACGTGCATTTACCTTATGAAAAAGTTACATGCTAACAAATGTTTTAACATCGAATTGTTTTTCCTGCAATTGCAAGTCAACGTTTTTCTCTCAATTATACTCCTTATCATATTTTAATCTTTTCGGTGTATCCAAAATGCAACGCGGGACAGAATTTTGTATTCCACCTTTAGATTTATGAACGAAACGTGAACCGGGAGATGGAAACTGTGAGGAAGAAATTTCGGAGCTATTGTTAAGAGGAGGTAAAGAGAAATCTCTTACATATGTTACGGGGTTAGCAACCCTTTTAACAGAACTGACAGGTGAACACATTTTAAGTTTCACCAGCTTCTTGAATAAAGTTGGGATTATTGCATGATCTGGAGTTGTTTTAAATTACCTTCGATGTTCAGTCTTTCGATTATTATCCATAATTTTTAAGCAAGAATCGTCAGTGAATAGATTCGAGCAATTGCAAACTAATGGGGATGAAATTGGAACTGAATTTTTAGGAAGACATTTTCGAAGTGATTCTAATTTTAAGTCTTTGGTATAGAAATGGTTTTCACACATAAAAACATTTTTATTTAATGAGATGTGAATGTTTTATCCAAACATCTCTCCTATGATCATTGGGGAGCTTAAAAAAGGACAAGGAAAATGGAATTTTGAAATTATTACAGTCCATATGAGCATTTCGCCATTCTATAATGCTATTTAACATTTAGTAATATATTCTCTGAACACCTCCGCTCTCATTACTTACAGTTACAACTAGGTTCCAGAAATCGAGTGTAATGAAAGTGAAATTACTTTTGTAAATCGAGTGAATTCGTTTTTGGTGTTCCACATTCCGACCGATTTCATAACTTCGAAAAGTTTTCGAAATCACTCGGTGAAATTAAAGACAGCTGATTATCTGTCATATGGGACATTGCAAAATTGATAATTGTTTTGTTTAGAAATTCTGTTCATTTTTAAGATTTATAATGAGTGCTGTTTTTATTGCTGTGTTGCGAATGGAAAAACAAAAGTATGCAGAGGAAAAATAAAAAGGCGTACGCTTAGAGACTTTTCTAATCCTTTAGAAATTTCAGATGCTGCGTAAGTAAAACAAATAAATTTCAAATGAAAATTATAATTGTTATTTAATTTAGATTTATATCATATTATCGACTTGATAAACATGGTTTCTAATTTTTGAAGTTTTCGAATGGTGTGTTCGATGTTTTTTGCTACACGGATACTTTTAGTTGAAGCCTCCAGACCATTCTCAATTTTTTCTCTAATCTTAAAAATGGCTTCATTTTGTTTACTTATGAGCTGATGCAGACTGTCGTTCGCTGGGGCTGCACTTCTTCCTTTTCTGCATGGTGTATTTGCAGGTTCGCTCACGCCTGGTAGTACTTCCTGCGTATTACTCCTCGAATTTTCATCGGCTTCTTCTATTCCGAAATCTAGTGTGTTTGTGGTTGATGGTATCACTGTGTAGAAACCGAATATTTTGGCTACGGCATCTTATATAGAAGATACAACAAATTTATTGAATGGCCCGCCTCCAGTTGAAATATCTTCGGCCTTATTGTGGGATAGCTTCTTTCTTATGGAAGCCTTCCAGTCCGTCCATACCTGAGAAAAGCAATTTTTTATTAATTTGTTTTAATTATTTTATTTATTATTCACCTTTTTCCATCCATTCGCATCCTTCTGTGGTGGACCATGGGTGTTCAATTCATTTTTAAGATCGTTCAACAAAGCGTCGGCTGCTACACGATCTCCTTTCATGAATCCTCTGGCAAGATCTTTATGCCTCTCCATGAATTGAATATATATTGCCTCCTGTCAAGTATTCTTGTGATTACCCCTGTTAAAAAAACATTATGTTTTAATATATTTATTCAACATCTAAATAACATTATTCACTATATTATATTATTATTATATACTTACATTTTCAATCGCGTCAGCTCATCGCAACAATTTCACAGATACTAAAATGATCGGATTGAAATCACTCACAAAACGATAAAACCGAATTGTGGAACACGGAAATTCACTTTTTTGTAACTTTGAAAAATGTGAAATTGAAATCGGTAAAAGTGAAATGTTGAACCCGAAATTTCACTTTAGACCGATTTCAATTTCATTTCGAGTGAAAGTGAAACGTAGAACCTAGCTGTTAACTTTAATTTATTAGAAATAAAAAATACAAATGTATAATTGTTTTGTTCGCTGAAAAACAAACCAAGAAGCACAAACCAAAAGCAGAACAATAACACAATTAAACATATGAGAAGGCTACAATCCCCTGTGCGGATCGTTGAATACCCTATCCCATTCCATCCTTAAAATTAATATCCTCAAAATGTAGGCTTTATGACGTTAAAATACAGAAAATGACATTGTCACAATATATTGCTCAGACAGTTTATCAAAACCTTTTGTGGTTCGACAAAAAAGAACGTGTTTGTATTGCATATGCCTTGGGGTAAATTTAAAAATTTGCCAAAAAAAGTTTTTTATTAAAAACGCCCCCAAAAAGTGGGCTTGGCAAAAACCTTTATATTGACGAAATATAGTGGGCGGATTTCATAATTTTGAATACTTGTTCTGCTGGGAGCAACAAAGAGTACGTGTACCAAATTTCATCCTTCTAGCTCAAAATTTAAGGCCCAAAAACTGGTGACGCACAGACGGACGGACAGACATGGCTAAATCGACTCAGCTATTGATTCTGAGTCGATCCATATACTTTGAGATATATCTAGCTAAATTATTTCACTACAAACTATGTATCAAAACTAATATACCCCTATGGGATAGGGTATACAAATTCACAGTAAAATTGTCCACCTGTAATATTAACCAACTGCCACTGCACTTCACCAAAACATTGGTTGAAAATGAGCGATCAGTATCTATAAAGCACACACACAAAAAAAATACTCCAAAAACCGATCATTCAGTTGAAGCAGAGTGTATGCTGTACGTGGACAAAGATGTTATAGGATGGGAAATGGGAACATCGTACATTATGTATGCTGCATTATTCACTCAGGCTCAAATTTTAATACATTGAGTAGATTAACAAAAAAATACGAAAATAAAATTTGAATCTGAGTAAAGTATGAAACAAGACATGTACAACATCCCTCAGCAAATGGCTTTTCAGCACTGCGATTGAGATATGAAATGCAATTGCTTTTGCTCATACCGGGGGTTGGTGCTGGTGGTATGGCACACTCGCAATTCGCATATCGCATTGCAACAAAGTAACTCACTTAGCTTTCGTATTTGACAAAATGAGCGAGAAAGAAATAGTATATTGGCATGCGATTGGTTTAATTTTAGAGTAGAACTGTGTAAATTATGTGAGTGGATCTCCATTAAATCTAATAAAGAGAGCGTAAAATTTACAGCCCTCTTTGGCCTAGTAGTATCTCGCGCCGATAGAGGCACCACCATCGATTTGCCAAAGTGATAGTACTATTAGTTTCATATACAATGGTAGTACCAAACTTCCTATTTCAAAATCTGAAACTTTTGTCCTAAAGTCAGTGTCATATCTGTCTTTCCTAGCGTTTTTCTTCCTTATTAAGGTATCTCGAGCATCTCTATGGGCAACTTGTAATTTATGTTTCAAGTCAATTATGTAATCCTCATAGTTATATACTGGATCTACATTCCTATTTATATTTGAAGGTAAATTACACTGCCTTCCAAAAACTAATTCAAATGGTGTAAATCCTGTTTCTGAGTGTACAGACGTATTGTAGCAGAAAACATAATATGGTAACCAAGTGCTCCAATCGGTATGCTTTTCAGAAACGTAGCTTCTGAGGTATGATCCTAAAACCTTATGAGAATTTTCTAATGCTCCTATGCTTTGGTGGTGATATGCTGTAGATTGCAATTGTTCTATTCTTAACAATTTGCAAATACCTTTAAAAACATGATTAAGGAATTCGGTTCCCTGATCAGAAGCTATTGTATGTGGTACTCCATACCTTAGAATAAAGCTTTCTACTAAAGCTTTTGCCACTGTGTTTGCCTCTTTATTCGGAATTGGGATCGCTTCGATGAATTTTGTCAATTCGTCTTGTATTATAGTTAGAATATATTTGGATCCATCCTCGGATTCGTCTAAAGGTCCTACAATATCTAAGAATATTTTATCGAAACATGACTCAGCGGTTGTTGTTATTTTCATTGGTTGCTTCTTTGGTTGTATATGCTTATTTATTTGGCATATAGGGCAATGCTTTACAAATGTGGCCACATCGTTTTGCATTCCTGTCCAAAAGTATTTTCTTTTTATACCCTATCCCATAGGGGGGTATATTAGTTTTGACATTAAGTTTGTAACATAGAGAAATAATTTCGATACATATACCTCAAAGTATATGGATCGATTCAGAATCGCTAGCTGAGTCGATTAAGCCATGTCTGTCTGTCCGTCCGTCCGTCCGTCCGTCCGTCCGTCCGTCTGTGTGTCACCGATTTTTGGGCCTTAAATTTTGAGCTAGAGAGTTCAAATTTGGTATATAGACTCTCTGGCCGACGAAGCAGAACAAGTGTAAAAATTTTTGAAATCCGCCCACTGCCACGCCCCCTTTTTAGAAAAACGTAGTTTTAAGCCAAACCGTAAGGAATTTCAAAAAAGTGCCTGAGCAGCATATTTAGACAATCTTAATATCTATATTTCGTCCATACAAAGTTTTTTGCCACGCCCACTTTTTGGGGGCGTTTTTAGTAAAAAACGCTTTTTGTCCAAATTTTAAAACTTTCGAAAAAATTTTTGATGCAAATACTTCCGCAATGGTAATATAAACATTTTGTCTATAGATCATTTTCACCTACGCCCACATTTTGGGGGCGTTTTCTTACAAAAACCATTTGTATACCCCATCCCAAGGCATTAGCAATAGAAATACGTTGTTTGTTGTCGAACCACAAAAGATTTTGATAAACTGTCTGAGGAATATATTGTGACAATGTCATTTTCTGTATTTCATCGCCATAAGGCCTATATTTTGAGGATATTAATTTTAAGGATGGGATGGGATAGGGTATTCAACGATCCGCACAGCGGATTGTAGCCTCTCATATGTTTATATTTGATATCATGCGATTTATTCCTGCATGTCCGCTGGTTGGAAGAATATGATAGTCGTTTAGTATAATTTTTTTTTTTTTTTGCAAGGGGCTGTAATTTTCGTTATATTGTTTAAAAGGTGCACTATAATTTTATTTTCTTTAAATATTCCTTCTATTCTTTTCTTTAATATATTAATTTTCTCTTTTTGATGGCCATCTGAGAGCTTTAATAATTCTTCTTTAGTTATATAAACTTTTTTAATTGATACAGGTCCGCAAATTTTACGCACGTCCCTCAACAACATTTGATCAAATGATGCCGATCGGGCAGTAGTGCTATTCTTGGATTCATCTTCATTAAATAACAGTACACAATTTTTCTGCACGTCCCTCGACAACATTTTGTCAAATGATGTCGATCTGGCATAAGTGCTTATCTCTGACCGATTTAAAACTAGACAACTACTGTCTGGTATATATGCCAAAATTTGATTTGGACTTACTACTCTAGTATCCTTTAATTTTGATAAAGGTGGCGCCCAACGTGGGGCCCGAAATTTTGCAATCTAGCAAAATATTTTCGGTGCTTGCTTAAAGGAGGATATCTAAGAGTACAAGTTTAAGTATGTGTGGTCATGTTTTGTAGTACTAGTACCACCTTTTCGACCAATTTTCCGAAGCTGTCCGATAAGTGAATTGACTTTGTCTTCACTTATGATCGTCGCAGGACAGGAATATTGCTGTCGAGCATTACGCGCGTATCATATTGTAGAATATAGTTTTGTCATATGTCTAGTGGATGAGTGATCATAAGTCCTCATCTACTGTATTAGCATGTGTCCACAATAGCAGTTTCGCAAATATGTACAATTATTTTCCTTTTTCATAACGTGTCTGGTAAATTTGTGAAAATTGTTCCACGTTTATTTCAGCGCATGTCTGATTTTATGTCGTGTTAAGTCCGGTAAGTAGGGTGATCCTCGTCCCCACTTACGACTGTTGCTTCACGGCGGATAAACTGGTGAAAATAATCCTAAGAATAAGAATACATTACAATTTCATACAACTTCCTTTCTACAGTCTCTGAGATACGACCTTAAAAACCATCTGTGAATAGTGGGAATAGAATAAAAATGACATTATCCTTTTCGTCTAAATCCTTCTAGTCTGATGCATCCTCTATGCAGTATTAATATAGTAAAAAAAAACCTCAAACAAACATTTTCTTTTCTCGCCTTTGAATTTTACATTTACCTTTCTTTTGTTTTATCATATTATTAGGCCTTAAATAACCATTCTCAGCATTGAATTCCAATATTTAGTAGCAGCTTGCATACCCTTTTGAAATATTAGTCTTGAATTTGTTTAATTACACAGACTGTTAATACCCCTATTGCTTAACCCTGCACTGGCAAGTTTAAGTTTGGTAGTAGATCCATTTTTATTGACGTGGCATGTCTAACCCTGGTCAAAGTCAACCCAAGACCAGTACATATAGGTACGATACGCGGAGTATCAACAGCTTCTCTCTATTTCTTTTTCCACTATGGCAGTAACCTTTAGAATAGGGTAGACTCAGCAAATTCGGGCCTCGTTATTTCGGTTTATTATTCCGGTTACGATCACGGTCGTTTTAAATCACCTTATATCGTGTTTCAGGCATTGAAAAAAAAATGTAACCACTGTTCAGATCTTGTAGCAAGAGCCCACGAGCACCACAGAGCTAGCTAGCGACGGCAATGCCTGAGCTGCAAGATGACTGAACACCCCTTTTACTAGTCCGCCCGGACTGGCTCGAGGGTCCTGTGACCTTGAGTCATAAGGGTGGAGAGCAGTGGTGAGAGGGTTTAACCCAGATGCACTCCGTAATTGACTACTTTTCACGTCATCTACGATGGACTAGGCCTTCACCAGTATTGGTGATAGTGTCGGCGGAGGGCATCCAGGGTTCGTTACAGGGGTTACAGGGTTCGTTATCGTCTTCCATGAAACTATTTACTATTTTCAACTCCACTATTTTTAATCCCTTTTCTGGAGGCTTTAAGAGCTTTCTTATAGTTTTTTCTTTGTTTTTATTTTGATTAGCAGGGGTTTTCTCCTGTTGGTTTAAATGTAACTGTTTGGATTGTGCCCTAGTTGTAACACAAACGTAAATTTTGTTCTCAATCGATCGTATATCGTTTTCTTTAGATTTAGTAGGTTCGTAATTTCTCGTTGATTGTTTAAGAAATCCACCGTAGCTATCAAATAGGTGTGAAGTCGTACATAGATCAATTTCCAACAAGTGCTCGATGGCATCTTTCATGCTAGTATGTCGGGCACAATCGAGAATTAACTTGTATTGATCATTAACTCCTATTTTTAAATATGCTAAGTTCATTTGCGGCAGTTAAAATGGATCGATATTCTTCACCTAGCTCGACAACTTCTAGTTCTATCATTTTGGTAACTAAACATTCTATTGCGATTACAAATTTGTTTATAGGTCTATTACTTTGTCGTGTTCTACTAAGTTTTGATAAAATGCTTTCGATTGTTTCTCTGGGTCCGCATTTTTTTAATAAAATTGTTTTTAGATCACTGAAAGTAACAGGTTTTGCAGATCCTAACTCTGTAAATGCTTTTCCTTGTATCTTACACTTGTGTACAAATGTAATCAAAGTAGATTTAGCAGTTTCACTTAGAATATCATGATAAAATTCTATAGAATTTAAAAAAAAATATAAAAATTCCTGCGAGGATCCTCCGTGGGCATATGTCTGCAGATTTTTCGGTGACGTACATTTGTAAAACGTTCTTCTTCCTCTTCACCATCATCATCCTCGTCGGTACTTCATCATTCATGTCCATAATACTGGGTTTGCTTCGTCTATAAGGTTTTTGTCCAAGAATAAAGACTGGTCCGTTACCCTTGTTACCCTTGCAAACACTTCACAATAAATTTGAACTAAAGCTGTAGCCAAAAGAATTTGCTTCGAAGATTTCGAAAAATATGTGTTTACATTAGAAGGGTTAGATGCAGTAGTGGACTGTATGCATATGTAGTTGTGAATTCGTTTGAGGATTCGATTGAGAAGTCGATGGAATCGGCATTGGTGGGTTAAGAGCGGTTTCTTGCAAATGAAGAAGTGTATGGTGTCGTTTCTTGCAATTGTTGCAATTAAACTTACTTCTACACGTTTGTGTGGTGTGAAATGCAACTAAACAGTTTATGCATAAATTATTTGCTCGAACTATTTCAATTCTATTCTGGATAAAATTCTGCAAGAACGTAGGACAAGAGCGTAATGAATGATTAACTTGACATAAAAAGCAAGTTGGTTTATTAACCTTGGTATGATTGGTTTTCAGTTTTCTGGTTGATTGTACCTGTGGTATTGAAACACTTTGTTTAGGTTTTGAAGAAAGTCGTAAATAGTTGACTGTTTTTAGCACTTTATATCGCGAAACTAGGAATTTGCTTAAATTTTCCCAGGTTGGTATCTCAGCTGGATTTTCTATGCCTTGTTCCCAAAGAGAAAGAAAGAAAGAAAATTATATATATTATTATATAAATATATGTAGTCCCATCACTATATATTCACCAACGTTTTATTCGATCATACAGCACTATTCTGCATATTTACAAACACTATCGCATGCACTTTGTTATATTATATTACTTTTATGTTTCGAATTACCGCTTTGAATGTTAACTTTCGACTTAAATGTAAATCATTAGCTTCCTTCTTACTCAAGCCGTCAAGCAGTTAAGTTGTTTCAGCTGTTTCATCCCATTTATTTAACTAATTTCTACCATATCATTTACTTATTTTTATTAAAATAAAAACCCTTACTGGATTCATTATTTGAAGAAAGTGTTGTTTCTGATAAATCCTACACATTTGGGGGCTTAACCAAACATTTTAAACATTTTTGTCTTGCGTGGTTACGATGGAAAGCCTTACAGTGGATCAATTGAGAGCAGAGTTGGCGAGACTAAATATGGATACTACTGGACTAAAGGTTACGTTGGTAGCGAGGTTGATAGAGGCGCGGAGCAGGTTAGAGCTGCTTGGAGAGCAGGAGAACGCTGAAAATAATGCAGTCAGTTATGATACAGCTGATAATTCCTTTGATGAAGCAGCGGAAGATAAAAGTACCAGACAACCTTCTGGTAGTGGGCACATAAGAAACCTAGCGCAAAAAGAGAATAAGAATGGGATTGCAACAGAGTGTGCGGAACCACGAATTCATTTTTCTTTGAGAGATATAGAGAATCTAGTTTCTAAATTCAGTGGCGACGATGGAATCTCGGTAAATTCGTGGCTGTCTGAGTCCGATGAAGTTACATCGTTGCTCAGCTGGTCCAACTTAGAAAAATTGTTATTCACGCGGAAGCTGCTGATTGGATCGGCGAAATGTTTTATGAAAATGTGCTCGTGTCGTACATATGAGGAATTTAAGCTGATCTTACGTGACGAATTTCAAAAAACTCTTTGTAAAGCGGACATTTATTCTCAGTTGCAAAATCGTAGTATGAGACGCGAAGAAAATTTCCGTGAATACGTTTATAAGATGAAAGAAATTGCTCAGCTTGCGGACGTAGATGACAATTCATTAATTCATTACATTACAAGCTGCCCGGCCCGGCTTCGCCCGGGTACTGTTTCGTTTTAGGGTCCGTAATAGTATTTTAGTGTTAGTAGTATTTATTTTCTCAAAGCTGACCTGAGAGATTTTCTCAATATTTTTTTCCGTAAGAACCTTGTACAGAGTATTAGAAAACTAAAAAAAAAAACAGCCAAATCGGTCAGGCCGTTTTCATGTTATGTCGTGACAACGGAAAACGGGTTTCATTTTTATATAACGGGTGAGGGAGGTTTAGAACTTTTTTACAAAAAAAAAACACAAAAAAATCGAAAAAATGAATGAAATATTTATTTGAATCAATAGTTTGAACCTTGCAATTTAATGTTTAAAGATAATTTCATGCAAATGTTGACCGCGGCTGCGTCTCAGGTAGCCCATCCGCTGAGTCCAATTTTGGCATACTCTTTCACACATATCGGCCGGTATCTCACGAATGAATGCATGGATGTTGGCTTCCAGTGCGTCAATCGAAGCGGGCTTGTCCCTATAGACATTAGCCTTGACATACCCCCACAAAAAATAATCTAATGGTGTCAAATCGCACGATCTAGGCGGCCAATTGACCGGCCCGAAACGTGAAATTAACTGTTCACTCGCCTCGCAATTGCGCCATTGTTTCGCGTGCTGTGTGGCATGTGGCACCGTCTTGTTGAAACCACATATCATGCAAGTCAAGAACTTCCATTTCGGGCAAAAAAAATTTTTTCTCATCGCTCGGTAGCGTTCACCATTGACAGTAACGCTGCGATTCGCATCATCTTTGAAGAAATATGGCCCAATAATGCCGCCGGCCCATAAACCGCACCAAACAGTGGCTTTTTCGGGATGCATTGGTAGCTGTTGCAATGCTTCTGGCTGATCTTCACTCCAAATGCGGCAATTTTGCTTATTTACGTACCCATTCAACCAAAAATGAACCTCATCGCTGAACACAATTTTTCGATAAAAAAGCGGATCCTCGGCCAGCTTTCCAAGAGCCCATTCACCAAAAATTCGGCGTTGTGGTAGGTCGGCTGGCTTTAGTTCTTGCACCAGCTGTATCTTAAAAGGCTTTACGCCCAAATCCTTCCGCAAAATTTTCCACGTGGTGCTGTAACAAAGGCCTTACTGCTGGGAACGGCGCCGAATCGACATTTCGCGGTCTTCTGTCACACTAGCTGATACGGCCGCAATATTTTCTTCACTACGCACAGTACGTAAACGTGTTGGTGGTTTAATGTCCAACAAAGTAAATTTGGTGCGAAATTTGGTCACAATCTTCCGAATAGACTGCTCAGAAGGTCGAGAATGCCGATCATAAAATGGAAGCAGCGCGCGACGACATTTCGAACCGAGCACGAATTTTGATAGTAAAATTCAATAATTTGCAAGCGTTGTTCATTTGTAAGACGACCCATGGTTAAATTGCAAACCAAACTGAAGCTAAAAAATCACCCGTTACAAAAACGGTGATGATTTGTCTTTTACGAACCATGTAAAACACAACATCCCTACGGAAGACAATTCTCCTATATATACCAGGATATACAGATATCCTGAAATCCACAATAAAGAAGTGGACAGGCAAATAAAAGAGATGCTTGAATCAAAAATAATTCAGCATTCTACTTCGCCTTATAACGCCCCAATATGGGTAGTTCCTAAAAAAGAAGACCACGCAGGTAATAAAGAGTGGCGAATCGTTATTGGTTATAGAAAATTAAATAACGTAACAAAAGAAGACAAATATCCTATTACAAATATGGACGCGATATTAGACAAATTAGGACATGCACTGTATTTCTCTAAACTGGATCTTACAAAAGGATTCTATCAAATAGAAATAGAACCTAAAGATAGAGAAAAAACAGCATTTAGTACATTAACTGGACATTATGAGTTTGCGCGAATGCCATTCGGATTAAAGAATGCACCCGCAACTTTCCAGAGACTAATGAATGAAATTTTAAAAAAACTACATAGGAAAAATATGCTGTGTTTATTTAGATGACATAAATATTTTCTCTTCAAGTCTACAAGAACATATGGATTCACTCCATAAAATTTTAATGACACTTAAGAACGCAAATCTTAAAGTATCACTAAACAAATCTGAATTTTTACGCAAAGAAACAGAATTTTGAGGACACGTAGTTACACCAAATGGTATTAAACCAAATCCAAAAAAGATCGAAACAATAAAGAATTTCCCTATCCCAAACACAGTAAAAGAAATTCAATCTTTTCTGGGACTAACCGGATATTACCGCAAGTTCCTCTCTGATTACGCAGCAATTATAAAACCAATTACTTTATGCCTTAAAAAGGATAGCAAAATAAATACAGAAGACGAAAGCTACAAAGAATCTTTTTATAAATTAAAAACCTTAATGAAAAATGATCTTATAAATAGACACCCCGACTTCTCAAAAGAATTTACCTTAACTACTGACGCAAGTAATTATGCTATTGGAGCCGTGTTAAGTCAAACTCATGGACCCCTCAGCTTTTCCTCTAGAACCCTAAATAAACATGAATGCAATTATAGTACTATCGAAAAAGAACTCCTCGCAATAGTTTGGGCAACTAAACAATTCAGACATTACCTTTACGGTAGAAGATTTGTAATAAAAACAGATCACAGACCTTTAGTGTGGTTACAAAATTTAAAGGAACCAAATTCCAAACTTCAACGTTGGAAAATCAAATTAGAAGAGTACGACTTCAAAATTGAATACATTAAAGGAAAAGAAAATAAGGTAGCCCTTCCCAGAACAAAAATTGAAAACAATAAAGTTTACGTGTTAGATAACGACGATGATTTGGATACACAACATGGTGCCGAATCAGATAATTCAAGCTTAATTCCTATTAGTGAAAACCGATTAACTTTTTTAATCGACAAATAGTTCTTGAAATCAATGAAAATGACCATCAAGAAATTATTTACCCACATGTTGGAAAAAGAAGAATTACATTCACACGCAAAGAATTTAAAGAAGAAGATTTTAAAAATATAATAAAAGAAGTAGATACAACAATGTTAAATTGTATATACGTAATAAATGACGAAGTATTTAATAACTTTCAAGATATATAAGAAAGAAAATACAATAAGTAATAAGATATTACATAGGAGTATAAAACTCTTGCAAGATTTGAAAATAGATGACGCAAATGAAATAGTATTAAGAACGCATAAAAATAAAAACCATATAGGCATAGAAAAAGTCTATCTGGATCTTAATCGAAAATATTATATACCTAATTTCAAAACCTTAATAAATAAACAAATAAATAATTGTCATCTATGTATGACCAAAATCGAGAGAAACCCGATTAAGCTACCATACGAAAAAACCGAAACTCCAAAAAATCCAAATGAACATTATCACATAGATATATGGTTTTTAAACCACAAGAAAAAATATCTTTCATGCATCGATAAATTCAGTATATATGCAGCAATTGAACCTATAAAACATAAAACATATACCGATGTTTTAAATGCTTTAATAAAAATGTTCACATATATGAAAAAACCGAAACAAATAACCATTGATAACGAGAACGCCTTCGTTTCTGAAACATTAAAAAATTTCTTAGAGAATAATGAAATAAATGTTCATTACTGTACAGCTAATCGCCATACAGGTAATTCAGACATAGAACGTCTCCACAGCACACTCAATGAACACATCCGAATTTTATCCCAAATTCACGAATCAGGTGAAGAAATTGAACCCATAGAACATACAACCAAAGCAATAGATACTTACAATAATGTTATACATTTAACAATAAAAGAAAAACCTATTGACGTACATTTTAATAAAATCAACAAAAAAAAATCATCTATAAACGTATTGAAGAAAATAAAATCAAAATAATAAATAAATTAAATATAAACAGGAAAGATGTTGACATAGATGAAAACTATGCAAAAATAACAGAACAAGAGAAAATAAAAAATAAAATAGCCCCAAAACATAAAAAGGTAAAGGTTATTAATAAATCTAATAAAAAATACATATTAGAAGAAGGAAATAGATTTAAGAAAAATCCTAATCGTATTCTCCATAAAGATCAATTTAGGAAAAGAAAAAAATACCAGCAAATAAAATCATTACATTCCAGATCACCCAAAGATATCGAATCGAATATTGCAACAAATGGTGATAATCCAAAAAATAACTCTGATTTGGATGATTATGACGACAATCAACCAAGCACAAGTCGAGTTAGAAGTCATTGACTTAAACAAAGGAAATGGACTTACTTTAATACAAAAGAAGAACTAATTCAAATAAACATAATAAATTTAACAGAATACGAGAAGAACATTGAAATAATGGAAAGAAATGTTAAAAGAATGCCCGAAGAAAATGATAGTATTATTAGGAAAATGACAAAAATACGTAAAGAGTTGAAGTTCTTTTACCCCATCCAAAACCAAATAGACAGAAAAGAGGACTTTTTAATATTATAGGAACAGGAATGAAATTCTTATATGGTACTATGGACGACAATGATCGTAAAGAGATTGAAGAACATTTAAATATAATTGAAACAAACAGCCATAATGAAATTGAAAATCTAAATAATCAAATAATAATTAATGAAAAATTTAATAAACAAATAAAAATACTTACGGAAACATTAAATAACGAAACTAATGACATAATAAACAGAATTAACACATTTATAGGAAGTTATGACTACGAAAAAGATATAGCTAAAATACAATACGAAATTAAATTGAGAGAAAACCTCGATTATTTACATGAAGACATAGACAAAATAAAAGAAATAATAATGACTTCAAGATTAGGTGTACTTAGTAGAGATATTTTAACTGTAGAAGAAATAGACAAGTACAAAATTAACATTCAGAACTTAGAAGAACTAAGCCTCAGTCTGGCTCTATACAAAGCCAACATCATATTCATAATTAAAGTACCAACATTTACAGATGAAGTATACAAAAAGATATATGTTCAACCCATTCCAAATAAAGAGAACAATTCTCAAATACAAATAAATAATAATATATATTTAACTAAAGATCAAATTATTTATGAAAACACTAAATACATGCACAATTTAAGTAATATAAATGACGATTGTATTGAAAATATACTTAAAAAATCAATGCACTGTAAACTTGTACAAAATACAAAAGAAGAAATATTAGAAATAGGAAAAAATAATCTTGTATTAATTAATGTAAAATTACAAGAAATTAATCAAACATGTAACAATCAAAAGATTATTATAAAAGGTAATTATATTATTAAATTTGAAAATTGTAAAATCAAAATAAATAATAAATTATATGAAAGGAAAAATTATAAACACGAACCACTAATTCCCAATATAATTTTAAATATTAATTATACTAAAATAGAAGATTTAACTTTACAAAAATTAAAATATCAAAATATAAATAACTCAAAAGAAATTCAAGAACTTAAATTTAATCACAAGAAGTCAAGTTTAACTATATATTTTATCATTGTAACAATTTTAATCATTGTAATCCTTTATATCTATCTGAAGATAATTAAAAACAAAAAGACAATAAATAATGTAAATCTTCCAATGGTCACTTTTCGACCATTAGAAGACTCTAAAGGGAGAGGTGTTATATCAAAGCCCACAAGTAGGCCCTCACACATATCAAAACACACTCAAATTCTTGACTTCAAATTCAATCAAAGATAAACAAATTATGTTTAGATCATCAAATAATGCATCCGTTCTTTGTTATGAGATACGATGGCCCATTATGATGACATACTTTATACAATATACAGATTTGCTACATAAGCATAAAATCAGTATAAATATCGATCACTTGACAAAGTCAAGTTTAGTTTTTATCTTCATTCACTTCGTATAGCCGAAGATTTCCCCTGACCCACGGTAGAAGATCTAAAGCTCTTAATAAATAATATACAAAAATTAAAACGTTGTTTTATTAAAGACCCTGTTCTCTCTTGATGAGAATAGGAAGAAATTCTATTTTTTACAGTTTCTTAAAAACTCAAATAAAATTTATATATATTATATATATAATAATATAATTCTTTCTGTCCTAGCCATCTTAAACGTCCAATGCGGGATTTTTTTGACTAGGGGTATGTCGCTGTACAGCTCGTATAGTACGTGGTTGAATCTTCGTCTCCATAGCCCGTCAACGCAAACGGGACCGAAGATTTTCCGAAGAATTTTTCTCTCGAACCAACTAAGGATTTCTTCATCTGCTTTTGATACGGCCCATGCTTCAGCGCCGTATAGCAGGACCGGGATGATCAGGGTCTTATATAGGATCTCCTTAGTAGTTCGAGTGAGTGCTTTACTACTAAATTGCCTTCTTAGCCCGAAGAAACAGCGGTTGGCAAGAGTAATTCTTCGTTTGATTTCTGACGAGATGTTGTTGTCAGAGTTAATGGCGTAGCCGAGGTAGACAAAGTCCCGTACTACCTCAAAGTTCTTTCTGTCAATGGTGACGTTCTGTCCAATTCGTCGATGTTGTGTGTCCTTTCGTGTTGACAGCGTATACTTAGTCTTACCCTCATTTACTGCTAAACCCATTTTTGGCGCTTCCTTCTCTATACTAGCAAACGTGGCTATGACGATCACGTTGAGTCCTACCAATGATGTCAATATCGTCAGCGTATGCTAGTAGTTGCACCGATTTTTGGAGAATTGTGCCTCTGGTGTTGGCTCGGGAGTTTTCACAATCCTCTCAAGAATCAGATTGAAAAAGTCACATGACAGTGCATCGCCTTGCCTAAATCCTTTTTTGGTATCGAATGTGTCGGTGAGGTCGTTTTCGACCCTGGTGGTGCAGCGATAATTCTCCATCGTCATCCTACACAAACGGACGAGTTTGGACGGCATACCAAAACTAGACATGGCTCTGTATAGTTCGTCTCTATAAATGCTGTCGTATGCGTCTTTGAAATCGATAAATAGGTGGTGGCTATCGATTTGGATTTCTTGGGTTTTTTCCAGGATCTGCCGAAGTGTGAAAATTTGATCGATTGTGGACTTTCCTGGCCTAAAACCACACTGATAAGAGCCGATCAGGTTGTAGATAAACGGTTTCAAGCGTTAACATATTACGGCAGATAGGATCTTGTAAGCGATGTTGAGTAGACTTATGCCTCTGTAGTTGGTGCAGTTCAGCGGGTCTCCTTTTTTGTGTATAGGGCAAACGATGCTGAGGTTCCATTCTTCAGGCATGCTTTCAACCGAGCAGATTTGGCTTATGAGTTGGTGGATATTGCTTACCAAGTCATCTCCGCCAGCTTTATAAAGCTCAGCGGGAAGGCCGTCATTTCCATAAACACATAAACATTTTGACCATAAACATGAGAAGTCTACAATCCGCTGTGCGGATCGTTGAATACCCTATCCCATCCCATCTGTAAAACTAATGTCACCAAAATGTGGACATGGCTTAAAACACGATGGGGATTAAACATAGAAAATGACATTGTCACAACAAATTTTACGGTTCTACAAAAGACAAGGTTTTTCTCCTACATATGTTATGGGGTAGTGTATAAAAATGGTTTTTATATAAAAACGCCCCCAAAAAGTGGGCGTGGGTTAAAATGGCCTATAGACGAAATGTTCATATTAATATTACTAATGATTCTGCATCAAAATTTTTTTCGAAAATTTTAAAATTTGACCGAAAAACGTTTTTTATTAAAAGCGTGGCAAAAAATATGGACGAAATATAAATAATGCGATTGTCTTGATGTGTCTAAAGAGGATATAAGACACATTTTCATAATTCTTAACCGTTTGGCCAAAAACAACGATTTACTGAAAAGGGGGCGTGGCAGTTGCCGGATTTTAAAAATGTTTACACTTATCTTACTTCGTCAGACAGAGAGTCCATATACCAAATTTCATCACTCTAGGGGTTATTAGTTTTGACATTAAATTTGTAACATAGAGAAATAATTGCGCTAAGTTTATGGATCGACACGGAATCGCTTGCTGAGTCGATCTAGCCATGCCTATCCGTCCGTCCGTCCGTCTGTATGTCACCAATTTTTGGGTCTTACATTTTGAGCTAGAGTTTTGAAAGTGTGAACATTTTTGAAATCCGCCCACTGACACGCCCCTATTTAGAAAAACGTAGTTTTTGGCAAAACCGTAAGGAATTTTAAAAATGTGTCAGTGACATATCAATATCTATTGATGGTAGATCATAGGTTATGATAATATGAACTTTTCGTCTCTTAATCATTTTAACCCACCCTTACTTTTTGGGGGCGTTTTCCTACAAAAAACTGTATGAACAATATGTTGCGACTACGGTATTTTCAATTTTTTGCGCCCATAAAGATCACATTTTGGGGATATTAATTTAAAGGATGGGATGGGGTAGGGTATTAGACGAACCGCACAGCGGATTTTTTTTTGTAGGAAAACGCCCCAGAAAAGCGGCCTTACACCATTTTAGCCCACTTAATAAAATGGTCTAAGGACGAAATGTTGGGCATGCCAAAAAATTTTATATGGACGAAATATAGGTATTGAATTCAGCTTCTTTTCAAAATTCTTAACCGTTTGACCAAAAATAACGTTTTTCTAAAAAGTGGGCGTGGCAGTGGGCTAATTTTGAAAATGTTTGCACTTGTTTGAACAGCACGTACAAGGATCTTATATACCAAATTTCATTGTATTAACTCAAAATTTAAGGCTTAAAAACCAGTGATCTACAGATGGACAAAAATTAAACATATGAGAGTCTATAATCCGCTATGCGGATCGTTGAAAACCCTATCCCATCCCATCCTTAAAATTAATATCCTCAAAATATAGGCCTTATGGCGATGAAATACAGAAAATGACATTGTCACAATATATTGCTCAGACAGTTTATCAAAATCTTTTGTGGTTCGACAAAAAACAACGGTTTTCTATTGCTAATGCCTTGGGATGGAGTATACAAATGGTTTTTGTAAGAAAACGCCCCCAAAATGATCTATAGACAAAATGTTTATATTACCATTGCGGAAGTATTTGCATCAACATTTTTTTCGAAAGTTTTAAAATTTGGAGAAAAAGGTTTTTTACTAAAAACGCCCCAAAAAAGTGGGCGTGGAAAAAAACTTTGTATAGACGAAATATAGATATTAGGATTGTCTAAATATGTTGCTAACACACTTTTTTGAAATTCTTTACGGTTTGGCTTAAAACTACGTTTTTTCTAAAAGGGGGCGTGGCAGTGGGCGGATTTTAAAAATTTTTACACTTGTTCTGGTGACTTGGCCAAGGATCCTGTATACCAAATTTCATTATCCTAGCTCAAAATTTAAGGCCCAAAAATCGGTGACGAACAGACAGACGGACGGACGGACGGACAGACAGACATGGCTAATTCGACTCAGCTAGCGATTCTGAGTCGATCCATATACTTTGAGGTATATGTAGCAAAATTATTTCTCTATGTTACAAACTAAGTATCAAAACTAATATACCCCTATGGGATAGGGTATAAAAACATATAAGAGGCTACAATCCGCTATGCGGATCGTTGAAAACCCTAAACAATCCCATCCTTAAAATTAATATCCTCAAAATAAAGGCCTTATGGCGATGAAATACAGAAAATAACATTGTCACAATATATTGCTCAGACAGTTTATCAAAATCTTGTGTGGTTCGACAAAAAACAACGGTTTTCTATTGCTAATGCCTTGGGATGGGGTATACAAATGGTTTTGTAAGAAAACGCCCCCAAAATGTGGGCGTAGGTGAAAATGATCTATAGACAAAATGTTTATATTACCATTGCGGAAGTATTTGCATCAAAATTTTTTTCGAAAGTTTTAAAATTTGGACAAAAAACGTTTTTTTACAAAAACGCCCCCAAAAAGTGGGCGTGGCAAAAAACTTTGTATGGACGAAATACTGATATTAGGATTGTCTAAATATGTTGCTCAGACATTTTTTTGAAATTCCTTACGGTTTGGCTTAAATCTACGTTTTTCTTAAAGGGGGCGTGGCAGTGGGCGGATTTTAAAAATTTTTACACTTGTTCTGGTGAATCGGCCAAGGATCCTATATACCAAATTTCATTATCCTAGCTCAAAATTTAAGGCCCAAAAATCGGTGACGAACAGACAGACGGACGGACGGACAGACAGACATGGCTAATTCGACTCAGCTAGCGATTCTGAGTCGATCCATATACTTTGAGGTATATGTAGCTAAATTATTTCTCTATGTTACGAACCCTTTTGTGGTTCGACAAAAAACAACGTATTTCTATTGCTAATGTCTTGGGATGGGGTATACAAATGGTTTTTGTAAGAAAACGCCCCCAAAATGTGGGCGTAGGTGAAAATGATCTATTTTTCGAATCATATAATCATATAAAATTTTGATAAACTGTCTGAACAACATTTTGTGGCAAAGTAATTTTTTTCTATATTTTATCGCCATAAAGCCCACATTTCGTGGATATTTATTTTAAAGATGGGATTGAATAGAGTATTAAACGATCCGCACAGCGGATTGTAGCCTTCTCATGTTTTTTATCGAAAACATTTTTTTCCATTTTTAGTATTTTTTATGAAATTGTCCCTCCCGCCCAAACGGGCGGAGATAGACCCCCTCCCATAGTAAAAAAAATGCTTATATTAACCTGTCTACAAAAAAAACCGTTATCAACATTTTTGGTATTCTGGATTTCTTTAATTTAACTCATATGTTTGAATTTTCGGCTTATACATCCAATTTATGTGTTGAATTTGCGATAGTAGACAATCCGCTCGTTATTACAAATTACTTAATACCAATTACAAGTTAACCGAGATGTAAGTTTAACTCATCGCTACTCTGTGTTGAATTTCTTTCAAAACAAAACCTTTTGCCTCAAAATAAGTGAGCGTGGTCTAAACCTGTCCACAGATGATATAAACATTTTCTTGTTCAGACTTCAAATGTCCTTATGATTTGGCTACAAACGCCAATTTTCCTAAAGTGGGCCGATTTAGGAAATGTATACAATGATATTACTTCATTAAACATATGGTACACATAAGTTTAATTATCCTTCCTTAATCTGGCATTAACGGCTCATATAGAAGAATTTATTATCGTAATTAAAAGAAAAACTTACTGTCCCTTCGATTTTTTGTTAACCATCCTTGATTTTCCTTTTCTTCTCCATCGCTAGAATAATCATCTTCTTTATTACCATTATCTTCCTGATTTTTAGATGCAAGGACCATAGATATCATAGTTAGAGTTTTTCCTAAAATGAATTAATTAGTATAACATTTCCAAATTGCGTTATAGGCAATATCTAATTACCTAAGCCCATATCATCAGCAAGTATTCCTCCACGTGGCTTTTGGTGTTCTCTCCAATTCATCCAAGCCAATGCGTGTTTTTGATGTTCCATAAGTGTGACTTTCAATCCTTTAGGATCATCCGCTAAGACATCATCACTGGGACAAGTTTCCAAAGACCCATGTAAATCCTATGCGAAAGTATAATATCGACAATATTTAAATATAGCACATATGAGAACGGTACAATTAATCTTGTGTGGGATTTGTAAATACATATCCCCACATCCCCACCCATCTTTAACGGAACTAAAAAGTGGGCGTGCCTTACATTAGCTTATATTCTTCTCCATAGGGATGTATTAGTTTTGTGATATGTATATTACTTTGTATACAAAGAGAACTAGAACTGGTTACGTCGGTAGTTATAAAATCGATACGAAAAGGAAGCAAAATATTGGTTTCTGAATATTGAGGAATGTAGAAATGAGGAGTTCTAGTCTTCCCCTTGGTTTTAAGAAGTTTTAAGTTTTAAGTTTTAAGTTTTAAGTTTTAAGTTTTAAGTTTTAAGTTTTAAGTTTTAAGTTTTAAGTTTTAAGTTTTAAGTTTTAAGTTTTAAGTTTGAAGTTTGAAGTTTGAAGTTTTAAGTTTTAAGTTTTAAGTTTTAAGTTTTAAGTTTTAAGTTTTAAGTTTTAAGTTTTAAGTTTTAAGTTTTAAGTTTTAAGTTTTAAGTTTTAAGTTTTAAGTTTTAAGTTTTAAGTTTTAAGTTTTAAGTTTTAAGTTTTAAGTTTTAAGTTTTAAGTTTTAAGTTTTAAGTTTTAAGTTTTAATTTAATTTAATTAATTAATTTTATTTTTTTTGCAAATTCTTACTCAGAACACAACATTTCGCGATTAAAGCGTTTTGAAAGTTTTAAAATTAAAAATTCAAAAATTTAAAATTGTTGTTTAAAAAATAATAAGATATAATATGTGTCCCATTCGTCGTCAAAGGTAAAAATTGGGGAACAAATGCATTAAATATTAAAAAGCATTTTGTCGTATAAATGGAAACGCATGCACTAACGTGTTGATATATTTATATTGCAAAACAATTATAAACGAGTATTTAAAATTCGTGCGAATTTTTTTTCTCAAATATTTTGATTTTTACTTTGAGAAAATAACAGTAAATTTTTTTTCAATATAGAACCTGAAAACGTTATGAGTATTTTTACTTTTTCTTCCTCGCTACTTCGGTTTCGAGACATACCAAATTTACTCATGACATTTTTAATTTTAAATATATCCGACACATCTTATGGGGTAACGGGAACTTTTGTAAATGCTTGGTTTCTTATGCGTATGAGTTGCCTTCGTAGCTTTCCGAATGGGCGAATTTGGCGTGATGTCACTTTCCCGATTTGGCCTTATATAGCTTTGCAAAAGTGTCATATTGCCAAATGCCAAAATTTGGCCTTATGTCACAGCACCATTTCAACTCTCTTTCTGGGAAAAGTGCACGCTCACTCCGCTCCGCTCACTGTTTAATTTTTTTCGGGACTTGTGTCCCATTTTCAACAATAAAAACTCGGGACTAATGTCCCATTTTAGTGAGACATAAGTCCCCAACTAAGTTCAGGACTTATTTCCCACTTTAATGGGACATTAGTCCCGAAAAATCAATTCGGGACTTATGTCCCTACGCCGAAGAAAATGCGTTATAGAGGTGTTTTGGATGATTTCACGTTAACGTTCTAAGACTGAAGCGTCAATGGCAAAAGTTGTTCCCGAATTTAAAGATGCCAAAGAACTTTCAGTTAAATTTGAGTGGAAAAAAAAACAATCATAATTACGTTTCGCCAGCTTATACCAACCCTGACTACATAGACGGGCTGGTATTAAATCCATAAGTGAGCGCTTATGAGGAGGCAACTGTTTTCGAAGTCTTCAATGTAGTCTGTGATAGCACCCACGGGGCTTATTTCCTTTTCGAAATGGTTGCACGCAACCAAAATCCAAATCCAAAAGACCAATCCGTACTCAAATTTTGCATACATCCAATTTCGCACCCATTATAAATCCAACAGTGAGCCTACCCTGGAGGGTGTATGCAAAGTTTAAATATGCATGGGGGGCATGCTGCCCTCCCGCAACTCCCCGCTTCGGCTCACTGTTGGATTTGGGTGGGGTGCTAGGTTGATGGTATGTAAAGGAAACTCAAATTTTGCATAAATCCAATTTCGCACCGATCCAAAACATCTGTAGTTTCGCACGCAGTTAGCTACACAGTTAATGGATGGCTTTTGTAGTCGAAAATTGGTATTAACTCGACACAATAAGAATCATTTACACGGTCAAGACTGGGAGCAGTGCCGGATTTAGCTGGACATTACCAAACAAGATCGAAAGGAGGAGTCAGGAGCGATATGTTGTTTGCACCAAAAACGGAATCGAACATCGTACAAACACAATTTGCTTCGCTTGTCAAAAACCAATATGGTTTAATTTAGTTTTCATGAACAATTTATGGGATTTCATCATTTTAAATTATTTTTTTATGTTTTTGTTTATATTTTTTACTGAATTGCTTGTGTTTTCTTTGTGTTTCTAATAATATAATAATAAATAAAATCATATAAAGAAAATTCTCCTTTATTTTTACCTTTGACCACGAATGGGACACATATGTCCCATAATGTTTTCAGTCCCATCGTGAAAATTATAGAACTAATTTAAAATGCGTTGATCAAAAAGTTTACGTAAAGAATTGGTAGATCTAAACTGAAAGTTTATCCAACAGTATCAATTAGAACCCGAGATATTAGGAAACTAAAATTGTCAAAAAAAAATACAAATTTTTGACTTTGAGGTAAAGAGCGCCTCAACTGAATGAACAAAACTCTAATTTTAACACGAAACCGAACGAAGGGATTTGTTTTTTATCGAACAGCACCAATTTTGTAAAAGTCCATTACAAAATGTGCCTTTAATGACAAAAAAAAAACAAATGGCACACATGTGTCAAAGTTTTAACAGAATGATGGCGGATGTATTAACATCTACTGAACAACAAAACCGTCGAAAAGTAAGGGGAATTTGAGGGACGGATCCAATTTATTAGAATTACCTCAAACTAGAAATGCAAAACATATGCGTTTGTAATAGTAAGCAAAAAAAATTTTAAACTTGCTGAAGGTTCGAATATATTTTAAACATGTAAATGTTCTAGTCAATATTTGACCGATCGCCATGTTCATGGCTGTGTTCTGAGGTTGTTGACAGTTTTACATTTAAAATAGTTGTATTTTATTGCTCAAATGCTCCTTGTTGGAGAAAACAATTTCTTTCACTTATAGCCCTTGAGAAATTTCGATTTTAAAAAAACCGTTCAAGGTATCGTTGGTTCTGGGAATATAATGCCAATGTATGTGCACTAATCTAAGAATTTCGCATATAAAATTTGAAGTATATTCGTTTAGTATGTAGCTGCTGCACAGACGGACAAAATTAGCATAGCCACTTTTTCAGATTTCTCCATAATTGTACATTTAGATTTGATTGAAATCTCGTGTTTCATTTTTTTTATCAAACCATTACTTACTCTTAAGAAATAATTAAAAAAAGGCTAAATCATAAAATTGTTTGATGGAATATTAACAACATTCATTTTAGAAGCGATTGTTATTGCACTAAATATCTAAATATCCTAACGAACGCACTACTAAAACATTCCTATGAGCATTAAATACTAGGAAATAATAGATTTTACGCATTGGGTTCATTAAATTGTGTAACCTTGGCTTTATATCCAGGAAGCAAGAAGATGGTTTAGATTTTCGATGGAAAACTAAGCTGCTATGCCTTTTTGTACGTTGTTGGCGGTACGCGAGAATAGGAGAGTATAAATAATAACGAACAACAAAAGAAGAATGAATAAATTTTCGGTGAAACATCGAACAACAAAAGAAAGAAAGAAACAGGATATTTTCTAAAATGGGCGATGCAAGCTCACTTCGGTTCAAAATATTGCAACATTTTGTAAGGCATCACAATCGTTCTTTGTCGTTGTTTTCTTGATCGACTGTATATTTTATACAAACATTTTTTTTTTTAAAACTGTTCAAAAGTGTCCGAAGAACAAATTTTCACTTACCTATTTTTGGTTAGGTTTTAGAAGCCAATACCCTAACGCATCTACATTTTGCTTCTTCTGTACCCCTACAATGTTACAAGACGCTGTAATGTTTAACCACTCAAGATGACTTGAGCCATGTGGAGTTGCTGATCTACCATCGGATGTGTCAGAGATGGTGCCGGAAGATCTGAGAAGCCCAAAGCAACACTCAATCCCGTAGTGGAAACTGATGCCCCAGTGTGCCAGGGGGATCTAAAAATTGGAGCTGGCCCTCCAGGTTGGGGGGTTGTGCTTTGGGTAAATAGCCTAAGAAAGGACTGATTTTATTGTTGACAAACATGCTAAACGAAAAACGGACAATGACGTTCGTATCTGTACCTGGAATGTGAGAACATTAAACAAGAGAAGTGCAGCCGAACACCTAGCGGAAGCTTAAAGCTTCTTAAAAGCACACATTGCTGTCATCCAGGAAATACGATGGGATGGGCCAGGCAAAAAGAGGGTGAAAAACTGCAATTGCGAAAAAATTCAATAACTCGTGAGAGACGGACGTATTAATTAGCCTCTTCAAGTTTTAAACGTGGTTATTTAATTAATTTAATAGTTATTATTTTGGGTCATTGCTGATATCACATAAACCGAATACGGGCAGTGCTGACCAGATTTCGGTGTAAATTGATATAACGATGGCGGAGTGCTATAAATGCAAAGGTACCATTCGTGGAGAGACAGGTATAAGATGTTCTACCGCAATCTCCTAACCAACCCTCCCGTAAATCGGTCCCAATAACCCCAATCTCCCTTACAAACGCAATAGGAAATAGCATGCGAGAAATTCGTGCGGCTGCAACTTTTCTCTCAGAGAGACGAAGAACAAAAAATGAGAAAACGAGAGGCATAAATCTACTGGAGCGAGACGGAAGGTGCCGTACCAGTTCCGATTCCGAACAAAGGAATGAAAATACGGTACCTTCCGGTCAAATAAAGGAAGTACGCGAGCATTCGAGATTGTGAGCGAGACGCACCATACAACCGGGAATATTCGACAAACCACTATTCGGAACACCGGTTAGTCAGAATTTCGAGACCAAACGAAGCTAACGTCCGATAGTAAAACGAAAATAAAAATAAAAAAATAAGAGAATAAAAGACATAAAAGTACATAGGTACCAACGAAAAACAAAGTGAAAAGAATATAAAGTGAGTTTGTCCAATAAAAAAGGAATAAAAATAAAATTTCAAAAATAATAACATAGATTTCCCCAGAACACACTCGACAAACTGCAACACACTCGACGAATTGCAACAACGCCACAAAGTGACACAAACGCCCCAAAAGTGCAACCATCATCTTGAGGAAGTGCAAACGTCTCCAAAAGTGCCACAAACGCCTCGACGAAGTGCAACTACGCCACAAAGTGACGCACACGTCATCTAAAGTGCCAGAAACGACACCATACGTGCAACCCACGAGGAAAGGACACTCACGTCATCAACAGTGCAACCACCGCAACACAAAGGGGTCCCCTCCAAAATAAGGGAACACCGCCCCAACACACAAGAGGTGCACAACGGGTCAAAAGACGTGCACATTTCCCCCAAGGAAAACTCCAAAGAAGCAACCAAGGTCCCAGTGGCAGAAAAAGAAGGAATCCTCCGAAGAAACGGTCCCCAAATAGCCGTGAGATAGAATTGCCGATGAAGCGGAAAACCTATCCTCAACCTATCCCTCCCCCTTCATAGAGGAAAAAAAAAAACAATAAATTAATATTTAAGGAAAACCTTAAGGATGTTGGATATCAAAAAAAACATATGAGAAGCCTACAATCCGCTGTGCGGATCGTTGAATACCCTATCCCATCCCATCCTTAAAATTAATATAGCCTATTATATAGAAAATGACATTGTCACAACATATTGTTCAAACAGTTTATCATAATCTTTTGTTGTTTGACAAAACACATCGTTTTCCTCCTGCATATGCAATGGGGTAGGGTATGCAAACGGTTTTTGTAAGAAAACGCACCCAAAAAGTGGGCGTGATTTTGAAGCGAAGTTGAAGTATTTTATACTTCATTTAAGATGACGTTACTATTTTTGAAACTCTTGATCGAGCTGTTTACGCGCTCTCAAGTTGTTTCGCAACATAATTTTTTTATATAGGATCGATGGAAAGCTGTATTGTCCGTTTATCGTTGTCGTTTATTACGATTTAGGTGTCTTCAACAGTTGCCATGTCGATCCATTATACCTTCGGTGGCATACATCAATCTGTGTCTAAAGCATTGCCTTAGGAATTAACAATTTATCTAATCGTTTCATTGGCTTTAGACTTTTTCCTTTGTTAACTATATGAGCATACGAATTCATGCGTTGTGTTGATTGGTAGAATGTATCCAATTAAAATTGTTTGTACTACGTACATGTATTTGCTGAAATGGTAAACGACTTTAATAAAGGAAATAGTTTATGGAAATTGGTGATATTTTCGGTTGATCACTTAAGTTAAAATTTTTTATTGTTAGCGGTTCAGTCGATATTATATATATTTTTTTTTTTTTTTTTGGAAAATCATCCAGGTCGTAGGTATAAAGAAGGCAGACCGGTAGATAGCGAATAATTTTCGGATCTGTCAGTTGCTGACCCTCTCATATACCCGCGTCGTTATCCAATACCTAAGCCTGATTTAGCATGTTATCCGGAGCTAGCGTTCACGTTGTTTCGCTCGCCTGGAGTATATTGCATTTAAGGATAGTGTCAAATTCACCAATATTTCATTTGGAATTTTGTATGCAGTCCGGTAATTTGGCGAAAAAAAAGAAGTTCCCGATCTACATAAGTTGCTACACATACAAGATTTCAACATAGGCTTGGAGAACCTTGTCATATGATTACATTAGAGAAAACAAAAATTTTCTAGTCATCAATTCAATAAAAAAAAACTATCTTAGTCTGAGTTTTTAAACTGCGAAGTGTTAACTGGTTCGCTGCCCCTCTTACGATCACATCACCTCCATCCATATCATGAATTTATACAAATTACAAAATACCAATTTTCTTTTAAATTATTCATTGGAATAATGAATAATTTAAAAGAAATTGGAATCTACATTTATATAAGTTTTTAGATACCCTAATTTAAATCTATCTTTTTTATTTTTGAATTTGAACAATTTTTTTTTACAATCTACAATCCATTTTGTTTGACGCTTGATTACGCCACCTCCTATCGTACCAACGGATAGACAGTTACGTCGAAAGAAAGGAATGGATGCTAGGTTAAGCTCTTCCTGTGTGACATGGAACTGGAGAAAGTCCTCGAGAGGGCGACATTGGTTGAATCTGTCTTCAAATAATCCAGGCACATCAACCGTTAACGACACTGATCTAAATAGTCCTGAGGGTGACCATGAGCCATTTGAAACCCAAATTGACCATCCTTGTCCTTCGAATCCTGCTGGTACGTTTTAATCATGTTGAAAATGAACACGATCAAGAAAACGAAAACGATTGGCAAATCGCCAATCCCAACCTAATGGGCAGAGAGTATTTCCTGTTACTCCGGCATTGGGTCCAGCACCCGCGCCACTACCACGAGCAAGTCTATCTGAACCCTTCCAACCTCCAGATACGTCGGCGGTATTCTATTCATAGCGTTGTGTACTTCGTAACAATAAGGTTGTGTTTAAGATACGGACTTTCATTTTGCTTTGCAAATTGAAATAAAAGATATATATATATATATATATATTATGAAGAGTGATTATCAAGAGATAAATCTGGATGGAAATCGCAGTGACGACAGACAATCAAGAAGGAGTTTCCATTCATCAGGATCATCATCGTCATCTTCTGAGGCCGAGGTTGAGATAATACAAACAAAAAATAGGGAAGAAAAATGAATTCTTCCTTTCGTTCCAAAGAAAATACCAGTAAACGACTCGATAAGAATTTTCAGAGGAGGCCAGTTGCAAGCTTTCCGCGAGAGCTGGGAAAGTTTGGGCGCAAATTCGTTTATTTTAAAGATTATTTCAGGAACAAGAATTTCCTTTTATAAAAAGCCTCATTTAACTTTTCCTTCAGCTCCAGCTCGAATGAGGTTTGCAACAGTACAATCGGACAAAATGGAGAAGCAAATAATGTAGATGAAGCAATTAAACATTTTAAAACCTCTTCGGAAAGTTGGTCCAAGTTTTCTATCGAAGATGTTTTTAATAAAGAAGTCGGATGGAGGAGTCCGTCCAATTTTCGATTTGAGAGCCCTAAACACATACGTGTCTGTAAAAAAGTTCAAACTAATTTCTCACTCTACGATTCCCGAATTTTTGCAGGATGGTAAAGTTAGATATTTCCCAGGCATATTTCCATGTACCAATAGCAGAGAGCCATCGATGCATTTTAAGAAAAGTGTACAGAGACGAATTACTTCAGAAGACTTGTCTGCCATTCGGCCTGGCTTCAGCTCCCAGACTATTTTCAGCTCTTACATGTTGGATCGCAGAGATTCTGCGTGGAAAAGGTATTCGAGTTCTAGTCTTCATAGAGGAAAAAAAAAAACAATAAATTAATATTTAAGGAAAACCTTAAGGATGTTGGATATCAAAAAAAACATATGAGAAGCCTACAATCCGCTGTGCGGATCGTTGAATACCCTATCCCATCCCATCCTTAAAATTAATATAGCCTATTATATAGAAAATGACATTGTCACAACATATTGTTCAAACAGTTTATCATAATCTTTTGTTGTTTGACATTCGGCCTGGCTTCAGCTCCCAGACTATTTTCAGCTCTTACATGTTGGATCGCAGAGATTCTGCGTGGAAAAGGTATTCGAGTTCTAGTCTATCTATACGATTACCTATTAGTGAATCAGGATCCCTACAAATTAAAAAGACAGATTGCACAGGCCATCCATAGGCTGGATAATAAATTACAAAAAATCAGTCTTGACTCCGAGTCAAAGACTGGAGTATCTGGGCATGAATTGGGATACTTCCAGAAATATTATGTCCCTTGCAGACAAAAAAGTGTAAAAGATCTGATTTTCCCTTCAGGTGATGTCACAACTAGAGTCATGCACTCTTTACCGCCTACAACAGGTTTTGGGCCAGTTAAATTTCGCCAGTTTTGTAATACCTAGAGGACGTCTTCATTGTCGGTTCCTTCAGACTTTTTCAAGGCGGTACAACAAACGACCGAGACAAAAACTCACCATCCCTCGGCGGGCTTTGGAAGCCTTAACTGGTGGCTCGGAGCCTTAAACAGATACGAAATAGTACACAAGAAAGAAGTATCACATTTTCTAGCAACGGATGCTGCAGATACAGGATGGGGTGCTCAGTTAAACGACACATCCATATCAGGCCACTGGTCAAGGGGTCAGATGAAATGGCACTCCAATGTAAAGGAGATGTATGCAGTTCTTATGGCCATAAGAGATCAGACGCGCATATTCTTCTTCAGTCAGACAATCGAACGTTGGTTGCTTACATACGCAAGGAGGGAGGTACAAGATCGATAGACTTACTAAGCCTTACGTACCAACTTCTTTATTTCGTGGATCACCTCAATATAACATTATCAGCGTTTTATCTTCCGGGAAGGTACAACGGGATAGCCAACAGGTTGTCCAGAGGTCAACCCATACCAGAGTGGCATCTGATGCCGCAAGCAACTGTGGATGTTTTCAAAAAATGGGGCTGCCCAAAAATAGATCTATTTGCGTCGAAAGAGACAGCAATTCTCGAGAATTATGTATCAATAGACAGCAATGATCAGAAAGCAGCGTACCAAATGCTTTCAGTCGAATTTGGGATTATCAGCTGGGTTGGATTTTTCCACCACCCAACCTAATGCCAAGACTCAAGAGTTCTAGCACACTTAAACAAATCTCGGGGACGATACCTGATTGTGGCACCGGAATGGGATCAGGTCTTCTGGATGTCCGACCTCAAAGCTCGGGCACTGGAGCCGCCGCTACCAAATCAGAACCTGCGAAAGGTGTTAGTAGATGTGAAAACGGGTCATCCACCTACTCAAGTAGAGAATTTAACCCTGAAAGTATGGATAGTTGGGGGTGGGGCAACCAAATAGTTAACTGGTCTACGGAAGCGAAGAACTTATTAAAAAGTGGGTGGAGAGATTCCACATTAAAAACCTATTCCTCAGAGGTCAAGAAATGGCTTGCTTTGTGCGAAAAGAATGAGATGAGTGCTAGAGCTCCTGCGGGTTCTTGTTTAGCAAGATACTTAGCTCACCTTTTTTTGAAAGGGAGATATGCAGCTAGTACAATTCTTGTTCATAAGTCAGCTATTTCGACTTTCTGTGGCCCGGATTTATTTAAGAGTCTTCCGACAGATTTTTTCGTACAACGTATTTTAAAAGCAATATGTTCTTCTCGACCGATTAGTGAGAAGCCACCAATATGGGATCCCAGGTGTGTGTTAGATTGGCTAGCCTCAGAGAACGAAGTTTACAAAGAGACTTTGTTTGAGGTTTCAAGACGAACAGCCTCTATTCTTCTTCTAGTATCAGGGAGAAGAGTTCACGATCTTACGCTTTTAAAGATATCAAAAGAAAATTATAAAGAAAATGATAAAGAAATAATTTTGCATCCATCTTTTGGATCAAAAACTGATTCAGGCAAATATAGGCAGTCTAATTGGCATTTATTAAGTCACACCAATAAGAAGATCTGCCCAGTTTTTTGGGTCAAACGATCTAGGACAGTAATTGGATGATGGGTTCGTACAATATTGCGGGATTCCGGGGTGGATGCAACTCCGGGAAGTTTCGAACAGCAGTGGCATCATTGGGTTGGCTTTAAAAGCAACCAATAGAAGAGATTTTAGCAAGAGGTAACTGGAGAGCTGAAAATACATTCCGAAAATATTACTGCAGAGAGATTCATTTAAAGACCACGCACAGTTCACCTGTTCTTTTCAAAAACTTTAAACCTATATAATTAAACAGGTTGTTTGTTCAAGTCTCGGAGACTGCAAAATAAGATTTTTCAAATACAAATAAATTTTTTTTTATTTTTCTATTAATTGTAACATTATTAATGGATTTCATGTAATTAAAGTTTGTTATTTAAAAAAAATTTAATCATCATAGCGTTGTGGACAAACACCAGCAGATAACAGACAGGTCTTCAAACAACGACGCTGTGTGTTTTCGAAAGGTCAATAATATTACGGTTTTACACTAAAATAAAACCGATATTATTAACCGCAAAACACACAGCGTCGTAGTAAGTTCCTTCCTGGTGAAGACACTATGAATAGAATACCGCCGAGGCGCAGCTGGTAAGTTTTGACATCTACAAACTCCATCTGTGTGTCAGATGCGACAGCAGGATTTGGTAAGGAGGTAAGACATATTAGGGCGAGTACGCAATAGCTTCTTCAACAACGACGCTGTGTGTTTTGCGGTTAATAATATCGGTTTAATTTTAGTGTAAACCGTAATATTACATTCCACACGAGTAGTCTGCCCGGGATGGTCTATGTCTGCCGGAACATTGAAAAGTATCTTGGTGATCACGAACCTCAGAGACAGAGACCATCTCCTAATCCCGCCTTTAGAAGGCAAATCGGTGAAGTAGACATAGCAAACGAAGCAGGTAGCTCATCCGAATTTGCTATTGAGGCCTTAGAGAATCGCCGAAATCATAACGCTCTTACGTGCTGGAACTGCAAGTTAGTCAGCCATTTATTTTATGAGTGCGACAGTCCTCAAAAAAGTCTCTTCTGTTACAAGTGCGGTAAAGAAAATACCACCACTCCCAACTGTCCTAAATGTTCGGGAAACTACTAACGGAGCAAATCACCGACCGGAAGACCTTGCTTTCAATAAAAAAAATCCGGTACATCAAATAATATTTCTACTTGTCCCAACCCCTCTCCTGAAATGTCCACAGACCTCAGCCAGCCCATAAGGATTATGCACCGCGAAATAGTTACTCCATCCAACACGGACCTATCCAACAAAATACCTTCGAAATCCTTTCACGATTGGGTGACTGCCTATTATGAAGCTAGACATCGTATTTTCTCGAAGTCGCCATCCATATCGGAAAAGATGTGTCGTCTCCAAAACAAATTTAAACAAAAAGGAAGGCAGTACATGTCTCTGGCTGCCACGAGCTTATGTATACCCGAAAACGATCCGCGTCCATATGCAATGATCAAAGTTTTTGAAAAGGTAATCCTAGGTTTACTAGATAGTGGCGCTTAGTTGTTTGGGACATGACGGGGTGCAGATAGTAGAAGAGAAATCGATCCCATATAAAAGATTTTCCACTAAGGTCAAAACAGCGGATGGTAAAGAACAATCTGTCAGTGTGCAGCTGACCACACAAATTATCTATAAAGGGATCGAAAAGCCATTAACCTTATTCTTAGTACTAACCCTAAAACAACCTTTATATTTAGGATCCGATTTTGGGAAGCAATATGATATTGCACCGCAAATAATTTCTGGTCTTTCATTCAGTCCAACTGTTAAGGAATCCGATCATAGCAGAGAGTACAAGCGCATGGAGTTCGTCAGTCGTTCTCATACGAAAGCCTGGGAAAAACAGATTGTGCTTAGACTTTCGGAAAGTGAACCAGGTCACTAAAAAAGATGCGTTTCCACTACCGTTGCTCGGACGGCTTTCAGATACACACTTTATTTCAAGTGTGGATTTGAAAGATGCCTTTTGGCAGATACCGCTGAAGAAAATCTCTCGAGAGAAAACCGCGTTCACCGTCCCCGGTAGACCTCTTTACCAATTCAGGGTTATGGCATTTGGTCTCTGCAACGCTCCACAAAGCATGTGTGGACTAATGGAGAAGGAAGGTAATACCTCATGAATTAAGGGAAAATGTATTTGTCTACCTAGACGACCTATTGGTGATATCAGGAACATTTGATGAACGTGTTAAAATGTTAAATTCGGTAGCCTTAAGACTTAAAGAAGCGGGACTGACCATTAATATTGAAAAGTCGAAGTTTTGTGTACGCCAGGTAAAATACTTGGGGTACATTGTGGGAGGCGGGTTTCTTAAAACTGATACAGAAAAAGTGGGTGCAATAAACGACTTTCCTATACCAAAGTCTCCTAGGCAGGTACGTAGATTCCTGGGAATGACGGGATGGTACCTGAGGTTTATAAAAGACTTCTCTACCATAGCAACTCCAATTACCAATACCCTGAAAAAGGGCGTAAAATATAAATTTAGCCAAGAAGCGTTGAGTTCATTTAACCAACTTAAATCTATGCTTACTACAGCCCCAGCCTTAATCAATCCAGATTACGAAGAAGAGTTTATAATACTTTGTGACGCATCGGCTACCGGTGTCGGCTGTGTTCTATGCTAATTGGATGACACAGGTATCGAGCGACCTATTTTCTACTATTCTCATAAGTTGAACCCAGCCCAACGGAATTACAGCGTTACAGAACGCGAGTGTTTAGCCGCAGTGTTGGGAGTTCAAAAGTTTAGACCATATGTGGAAGGTCATAAATTTAAAATTATTACGGACCATGCTAGCCTTAAGTGGCTGATGAACAAAAAAGATTTGGATGGTCGGTTAGCTCGATGGAGCCTAACACCCGATGGAGCGCCCTTTTTAACACATCTTTCTCCATTGTCTAGCCTACCCACGGTCTAAATCAGGTAACACCTTTATTATAATACCCTTAGATCAGTTGACTAAATTTGTGATTGTACAGCCTCTAAGGAAGGCCACTACCGAAACCACCGCCAAATTTTTAAAACAACACATATTTTACATGTTTGGAGTGCCGGAATCCATACTAACGGATAACGGGAAGCAATTTGTCAGTCGCGAGTTTGGCAAACTGTTATCATCATTTGGCATAAGGCATATCAGAACCGCAGCAAATGCCCCTCAAGCCAATGCGAGTAAACGAGTAAAGCTCTCCATTTTGGCGGCGATACGTTCGTATTAAGCGAATGACCATACCAAATGGGATGAACATCTTCCCTCAATAAGTTTTGCGTTACGGTCCACGCTCCATACAGCTATCGGGATATCTCCCTTCGAAGCATTGCTCGGCCAGAAAATGGTGGAAGATTGCTCCACCTATCAAATTCTGTGCCATTTAGATGGCCTAAACAATTCGAATATAAAAGTTCTACCGAAATGAACATTCTACACAATCATCTCAAGAAATCTCTTGAAGAAGCCCATCTCAAATACGAAAAGACTTACAATTTACGAAGCAAGATTCGCCAATTTAAAGTCGGAGATGTGGTATATAAGTGAAACTTCATTTTGAGCGATGCTTCGAAAAAGCTTAAGGCGAAACTGTGTCCGAAATTCGTACAAATGAGTCTCCAAAGTAATAAGTCAATCTTTATACGAGCTGGAGGACCTAAAAGGAAAAAAAAGGTACATTTCATATTTAAGACTTACGAAGCTGAATAAACAGTTAGAAGAAAAAGAAATATTAAGTATACGCCATCGATAACCAGGGACACAACATTAAGTCAGGTGTTTCATTCTTATCCCTTATAAACGTTAGAACGTGCAAATGGAATAAGTTTTGTTGGAAACGCACTAGTCCCAAAATAAATAATTATAAATGTTTATGTTGGTTCTACCCCAATCTCCTAACCAACCCTCCCGTAAAACGGCCCCAATAACCCGCATCTCCCTTACAAACGCAATGGGAAATAGCATGCGAGAAATTCGTGCGGCTGCAACTTTTCTCTCAGAGAGAGCATTATAATGAACTTTAATAATTAAACTTTGAAATATGTCCGAACATACAATTTTGAATATATCTTTTGATTCGGGTCATAAGACCATGTGGTGCTAGACACCAATTATGACGGCGATGATGTAGGGATAAGGGCAGTGTTTAGTCGTATATATTACTGAACATGAACTTTGTTTAAATCATGAACATCTAGATGTCACTATCAGCAAATTATCCCCAACATGCAATAGCATCCACACTATTTCCCTACTTCCTCTTTTTCCTTAATACTACCCGATATCCAAGACCCAAAGGCTCCAATCGCCCTTTTCGATTTCCAACTCGCTTAGAGGTAAGATCTAATTCAAGTTGACTTCCCCGTGATTATCCAAATAAATTGTAACGCTTTTGTTCTCTATTTTTAATTTTTTATTTTAAACACATTGCGTCCCGAAACCGCAAACCCCGAAAAACCCTTGACTCGCCCGAGTAACCAGCAACCTAATTCAACTCGTAGCCCGCCTGCAGACTTTGATCTCCAGAGTCAAAGCTAACTAGCCCTGCTTGTATCCCCCGCAACATTTGGTCCATGCAAACCGGATTTTTAGAAGAAAAAAAAATAGTCGAACAACGAGAAGAAGATCTCCACCACGAAAAGGCCCCCAATTACAGGAGAGCAATTGAGAAAACCCATTGTTTCATCTCTTACCACCCAAAAGCTCCCAACGCTTTAAGACGTCTCTGGTGCAGTGACGAAAGACGAACAGTCGTACAGCAGTCATCAAATAATCAGGTGCGTGCAATATTTAGTATAAGTGCGAAAGATCTACCGCGGTCGCGTGATTGTTCTCTTAAAAAGGTTAAAAAGTTGATTGTACCACATATGGTTCCGTCATAAATTCCCCTGAACAAAATACCAAATTAGTGAATATATAAAATTCTACACTATATATATAATATATATATAATAATATATATAATAATAATATTAGAAATGTTCTTGGTGAGTGTTTTTTTATTGCTTTCATTTCCATATACGAAGCATTTTTATTGTTGACCAAGGTCAAATCCCTCTATAAGTATGAATTTGGTTAGAAGCACTTACCGATCAACTAGTGGAATTTTGCGCTTCATTTAAGGAAAAACTCATAGTTGATCATACTACTTCTTCTTTAGAAGCATATAAAATCGAACTTAATGATTTGTGGCTTGAAGTGAAAAAGAAGTATGAAGACTGTGTGCGTGATAACTGTGATCATGAAAACATCAATTTTCTTGATGTTGTTAAATCAAAATATCGTTCTTGTTCAGATACTTACGTATCGTGTCTAGGCACAATTATAAGTTCAATAGAGAAATTAGAAGCTGTAAAAGAAAAACCGGTTAGTTCATCTGTAATAGCCGCTGTTAATGCTAATTCATCAAATTGCATAAAGTTACCGCCGTGTGATACTGAAGTGTTTCGCGGATGCTATCTTGAATGGCCATCATTTCGAGACATGTTTACCGCAGTATACATTAATCATGGTAAACTTAGCGCTGGTCAAAAATTATTTCACTTGCGTTCAAAAACAAAAGATGATGCTTTTCACATAGTGAGTAAATTTTCTCTAATGGATGAAAACTTTGATCTAGCCTGGAGTGCACTAAAGGACTACTATGAAAACAAAAGGGTTCTGGTGAATACTCAACTGAAGATTCTATTCAATTTACCAAGCATCCCAAGTGAATCTGGTCGAGCGATCAAGAAATTACAAACCGATATTAGTGATTGTGTAAGTGCTCTCAAGACCCAAGATATTAAAACCGATTCTTGGGATTCAATCTTAGTTTTTATCTGTTCTAGTAAACTTCCAGACACGACGCTATCTCTTTGGGAACAGTCTCTTAAGAATCCCACTGAAATTCCTTCATGGAATGACATGAATACTTTTCTGTCAAACCGATATCGCGTACTTGAATCCGTCTCCGATCTCAAAGTTGGCGGTAAACAAACAACTAATATGAAACAACAACAACCACCTTCTCGTTCCAAAAGCGTGAAAACATTTCATTCGAAACCTAGTGTGAATGTTTGTAAGGTATGTAAAGGGACACATCCATTGCGCCTTTGTCAAGAGTTTTTAAATATGTATATCCAAACGAGAATGGCTACCGTTAATAAACATAATTATTGCTCAAACTGCCTTGCAGTGACTCATACCCACAGAGACTGCAAGAGTAAAAATACATGTTTACGGTGTCAAAATAAACATCACACGCTTTTACATGGTGAACCTCCTTCGCTTCCCCTTCTGCTAGTCCTCATACAGCTAGCGAAGATAACATTAACCCAAGCATACAGTCCACATCTACTAATATAAATCCTCAATCATATTTCTCTTCAAATCATCGTCAACTAATTTTGGCTACTGCCATGGTAAAGCTATACCATCATGGCAGTCAATTTGATGTGCGTGCTTTAATTGACCCGGGTTCTGAGGTATCTTTTATTTCAGAAGAGATTTAGAACAAATTGAGGCAATCTACTCAACCAATACACGCTAAGATATCCGGAATGGGGTCAACCGTTACAGCTTCATCTTCAAAGATATGATCGTTTACTCTCGGTTCTAATCGCAATAATTTTACCCTAAATGCACAGGCTTTAGTTCTAAAGCAACTTACTGGTCACTTGCCATCATGTCCGCTTGACATTACAAATCTGCAAACCAGTCATTATTTTCCTTTAGCGGATCCACATTTCCACCAACGCTCCAAGATTATGCTTATCGGCGCAGATTTATATCCGTCTATTCTACTTGAAGGTATTAAAACAAAAGTATTGAACACTCTTATGGCTCAAAATACCGTTTTTGGTTGGATTCTATTAGGTCCCATCAATAGATCAATAACACATAACGCTTCATACTCAACATTTGTATCTTATTTCAATGAACTCTCTCTTGATAAGCAAATTGAACAGTTTTGGAAACTGGAGGAATTACCACAAACTCAATCACTTTCTTCAGCAGATCAATTTTGTGAGGATTTGTACACGCGTACTACTTGCCGTAATCACACAGGTCGGTTTATTGTACAATTACCTTTTAAAGAAAGTTTTCCAAATGAAATTGATATTGGGACATCTAGAGATATTGCTTTGAAGCAATTGCTCAATACAGAACGACGCCTTCAGTATAAACCCCAATTTAAGTATCAATATGATTCGGTTCTAAAAGAATATTTGGTGCTTGGTCATATGGTACCAACTTCATCTACGGAAGTTAAAGTATCTAATAAAATTCATTCTTACTATTTAACACATCACTGTGTGCTTAAACCACAGAGTACTACTACACAGATACGAACTGTGTTCAATTCTTCTAATCCATCATCAAATGGAAGGAGTCTCAATGATATACTTTACCCTGTTTACAGGCTGACATAACCTTACTGCTTCTAAACTGGAGATGTTATAAGTATGTATTCAACAGTGACATCGAAAAGATGTATATGCAAATCCTCGTTGCTCCAAAGGATGCTTCTTTTCAAAGGATATTGTTTCGTGAAACTCCTAGTGACAAGATATCTGATTTTCAACTTAAAACGGTGACATTCGGCGTGAATTGTGCTACTTATTTAGCAATTAGAACCTTGCTCCAATTAGCTAATGAGGTTGAAAGCACGTATCCACTTGCAGCCACAATTCTCCGTCGAGATTTCTATGTAGATGATGTGTTGTCAGGTGCTCATGATGTCCAAACCGCTCTAACTGCTCAGCAAGAGTTAATCTTAGCTCTAGAGTCAGCTGGCTTCAATTTACGTAAGTGGACCTCTAACTCAACCGAGTTATTAAAACTATTACCAAAAGAACATTTGCTTAGAGAATATTTTCTTAAAATCGATGAGAATAGTTCCGCAAAGACTTTGGGCCTCTGTTGGAAGGCTACTTCCGATACTTTTTCATTCTCTGTCCCTTCTGATGCTTTACTATGCTCTATCACAAAAAGATCGGTTCTTTCAGTTATCGCAAAACTGTATGACCCTGCCGGATGGCTTGCCCCAATTGTTATCTCGGCAAAAATCATAATGCAACAGATTTGGAAAGATCGTACAGGATGGGACGAAAATCTAGCAGCAATCACTCTGCACAAGTGGAAATTATTTCTTACCAACTTTGCAGATATAAAAACGATCAGTATTCCTAGATGGATTGGGTACGTTCCCTGGGCTCCAACCGAAATACATGGCTTCTGTGATTCATTCGAGTTCAGCACAGCATTTCTTCGTTTTCATCTACCTTGATCTGGGCAAAGAGCAAAGTGGCTCCTGTGCATTCGATATCTTTACCTCGTCTCGAGTTACTTGGCGCTGTATTGCTATCAAATATGGTACGAATTGGATTCCAAAAGCTCCATTTCCTTGAAAATAAGGATTTATTTCTTTGGACAGATTCCACAATTGTACTGGCGTGGTTAAAAAAAAACCTCATGTACTTGGAAGACATTTGTTGCCAATAGAACGTCTGAAATCATAACAAATGTCCAACACGCAAACTGGGGTCATGTTGTATCATCGGAAAATCCAGCAGATTTGGCTACTCGTGGCGTAACACCAAACGAATTACGGATGAACGAGCTTTGGTGGACTGGTCCCAAGTGGTTGCAACAAGCTTCCAGTTCTTGGCCGGTTTCCACGCCATCCCCTCCTGATGAAAGCCTTTTGGAACCGAAATCTGTTAAGACCTTTGCAATAATCACTGACGATAGTTTTGAGAATCTTGTACATCGATTTTCTGCTTGGGATAAAGAAGTCCGAGTTTTTTGCTTTGTATTTCGTTTTTTTACAGCAACCCGATTTCGGGAAAGGAAATACGTCTCTCGAGACCTTTTACCCGAAGAAATCGCGTTTATAAAAAAAGAAACTTATCCTACTAACTCAACGGACATACTTTTAAACAGAGATTGATGCTTTATCTCAAAATCAACAGCTCAGACCTAAAAGTATCCTTTTGACTCTTAATCCTTTTATGGATACTGATAAAATTCTTCGCACGAATGGAAGGTTAACGTCATCTACCCTCACATACAACGAACGTCATCCTATTTTGCTTCCGTATAATTCGTATCTTGCTACACTGTTAATTGCATTCGCACATAAAGTCTCACTACATGGTGAGATTCTGTTATTGATGAGGATCATACGCTCTGAGTTTTGGATACCCAAGTTGAAGAATCTTATTAAGAAATGCATTCGTGAGTGCCGAATTTGCATCATTTATAAGAAGAAAATGCAAACGCAATTAATGGGGGTATTGCCATTAGAAAGAACGGTGTATACCCTACCATTTACAAACACTGGCATTGACTTTGCAGGTCCCTGTCTCATTAAAAACTATTGTGGGCGAACTTGTCGGATAGAAAAAGGCTACGTTTGTGTATTTGTTTGCTTCTCTACGAAAGCGATACACCTGGAAGCCGTAAGTGACCTATCGACGCAAGCCTTTCTGGCATCTTTTACTCGTTTTGTTGCCCGCAGGGGACTTTCCGACCAGATATTTTCCGACAATGGAATAAATTGCTTCAAAGTTTAAAATCGCCCTAAAAAATTCTTGCAACAGTCAGGCTACTCAATTCGCACAAATTAAATGGAATTTTATTCCTCCTGGCGCTCCTCATTTTGGCGGATTGTGGGAAGCTGCTGTCAAAAGTTTTAAGACACATTTTCGAAAGTCTGTGGGCAATACTAAGCTTACATTTGAAGAATTTTTAACACTTTTGACTCGTATTGAGGCTTGTCTCAATTCAAGGCCTATTTCACCAATATCTGAGAATCCTTCCGATATTGTTCCTCTTACTCCAGGCCATTTTTTGAGAGGTGGTCCTCTACTTAGTCCCCCCGAACCTTCCTTGGTTGACCATTATTGACTATTATGAATCACTGGCACAACTCAAGATTCTCCATCACCAGTTTGGTGCGCGTTGGAAGGAGGAGTATTTAAAGGAGCTCCATAAACGAAACAAATGGAAGTATCCACAAAGGAATGTTGAAGTCAATGATTTGGTTGTTATTGCTAATGAATGGAGGCTAGGAAGAGTGGTCAAGACATATTTAGGACCAGATAAGAATGCGAGAATAGCAGATATCAAAACTTTGAAAGGAATTATTACTCGTTCCATAGTTAAGCTCTGTTTACTACCCAGCAAATAATTTTCGAATACGAAAATACTATCGTTTTCGAATCTATATATATTTTTGTTTCCCGTCTCCGAATTTCGAATTTGCACCATTTATCTCGATTGCACTTATATGTTAAAATATTGCATGCTTTTAATCAATTATAAATTTGAAAATAATTTAACTTTATATATCTTTGGAGTGAGTGAAGTCCCTCCTTTACCAAAAGACTTCCCCCTTAGGTTAAGTTATATTAAGCTGTGCTGAGCCTTTTTGAATTGTTTAACAGCGAAAGCTGCAAGGCGGCTGGTAATGTTTAGTCGTATATATTACTGAACATGAACTCTGTTTAAATCATGAACATCTAGATGTCACTATCAGCAAATTATCCCCAACATGCAATAGCATCCACACTATTTCCCTACTTCCTCTTTTTCCCTTAATACTACCAGATATCCAAGACCCAAAGGCTCCAATCGCCCTTTTCGATTTCCAACTCGCTTAGAGGTAAGATCTAATTCAAGTTGACTTCCCCGTGATTATATTTTTTATAAATTGTAACGCTTTTGTTCTCTATTTTTAATTTTTTATTTTAAACACATTGCGTCCCGAAACCGCAAACCCCGAAAAACCCCTGACTCGCCCGGGTAACCAGCAACCTAATTCAACTCGTAGGCCGCCTGCAGACTTTGATCTCCAGAGTCAAAGCTAACTAGCCCTGCTTGTATCCCCCGCAACAGGCAGCGACCAGCCAGGGAACTGTAAAGTCTCGTATCGCGTAAGGGGTAGTTACAAAAAAAAACGTGTGACGGTAGCTACCATGGTGCCAGGAACCTTTGATTCTGGCTAAGGGGTGGTTTTACCAGGAGAGAACATCCCCATGTAGTTCTCTCCCCCATTTAACTTCCAGTTTTCGGGGTTACGATAATCGGATAGGGATACAATCTCGGGCCAAATTTCTTTTCAAACTGTTTCTCAAACACTACCTCGAGATGAAGGCATGAGCTATAAGGTAACGCAGTTCGGCAATAGGTAACAAGATCCCCCCATTCCGACGATCTGAGGACGGAGCTCCCCTAGCATGCCTACCGCTGCTTATTGGTCGAACACCCTCCCACTTTGCCCGGACTGGCCTCTGGCGATGCCTCTGGCTGTGAGGTCACATGGGTGACTGTCGGTGGGAGGGTCTGTCCATCCTTTGTTACCGGGAGGAGTTTTACATCGTTACAAAGCTGTGCGGGAGTTTGTGGAAAGTTTGTTTGGATGACAACATACTGTCAAAAACATACTATCAAAATCTTTTATAGTTCGACAAAAAACAACGCGTTTCTCCTGCATTTGCTATGGGGTAGTATGTTTTTTTTTTAAGAAAACGCCCGTAAAAAGTGGGCGTGGGTTAAAATGATCTAAGAACGAAATGTTTATTTAATCACAACCAATGGTTCTGCATCAAAAGTTTTTTCATATATTTTAAAATTGTATCGAAAAAGGTTTTTTACTGAAAAAGCCTACAAAAAGTGGGCGTGACAAAAACTTTATGAATATATTCTGATTCTCTTTTTTAAAACTAAGTGACAAAATGGCAAAATAAAAACTTTTTCTCAAACCTTTTTAGATTTTCGCTAGGAAATTGATAGTTATACAGTAGTCCCTCGATAATGTGAATTACCGATAATGTGAATTTCTCCAAAATGTGAATCGGCAAAACTTTACATTGTCATCTCTATAATGTGAACTTCCGAAATTTTCAACCTCTAAAATGTGAATTTTCTTTGTAAACGTTTTTATATTTCTTTTGTTTCTCTTGCTCGTTTTGCGTGCGATATTAGGGACTAAGTAACTGTTATTTGTCTCGAAATTGTAAACGCAGCTGCAGGGTATAAGGAGACAACAACTGCCATTTGTGTGGATATGGATATTTTATGATCAGTTGTGTTTATATTGGTTCAGTTAGTTGTGTCTTGTGTGATTCGTGTTTCTTATTTCGTTTTGTGTGTAAAATAAGTTCAGTTCGTATCTACATAATGGCACCTAAACAGAAATTGCATCGATTTTTATCGATTAAAGATAAGTGCAAAATTTTACGCGAACTAGATGCTGGACATCCTGGATTTGCATTTTTGCATTTTTGCATTTACGAAGTCACTCCAGCTGCTCCCAAAATAGCTAACTCGCAAGCAATCCAGTATACAAATACGCTTCTTGAGTACGCCGATCAAAATGAATTGGACGCAGAAACGATTTCCAGTTTGCTGAAATTAAGGGCAAAAGCAATAGAAAGATCAACTCAAGCTATTTGTCAGTCCAAAATAACAAAATATTTTACCAAACATTAAGAATACCAATATCGGAATGTTTTTACTTTTGTTTTTTTTTTAAATGAATAAAATTTTTTATTTTAGTTTTTCTTCTAAAATAATAAATATTGAAACTGTAATTTTAAAAATCATTTTGTGTTGTTTTTAATGGATTTGAAAATCGTTTCAATCAGTTTAGTAAGCACTGAAAAAATGTTCCAGTAATGTGAATCCCTCTAAAATCCGAAAACGCATTGTTTTAATTAGTTCACATTATCGAGGGACTACTGTATTTACTAATTTTTGGAAATAATTTTTAATCAAGCGGCAATATATTCTGCGCACAGTATCGGTCTTAAATTTCGTTTTTTTTTTGATTTTCACTGGGAAATTAATAGTTAAATTTACTAATTTTTGAAAATAATTTTTAATCAAGCGACAATATATACTGCACACAGTACCTATCGGTCTTTTTCTAACATATTTAAAAATGCAATTCAATATGACATTATTTGCAATGCCGCTGTGAAAAAAGGACAACCAACACCATTCCCAATTTTTTTTTTTGTATTTTTTTTATTTAGTTTTTTTTTTTTGTATTTTTATTATTTAATTTAAATTACAAAATAGTGTTTTTGCACACGGTTTTTGAAATTTTGATGTTAAAAAATTGGTCTATTCTGCGTATTTTACTAGAAAATATCGAATTCACGCATTCAAAGAAGTTTGTTTCAAAATAATGTCACTAGGTGGTGGCATTCTCTTTTCATTTATCTCTTCTGTGAATACAGGCATACGGTTTTTGAAATTTTGATGTTAAAAAATTGGTCTATTCTGCGTATTTTACTAGAAAACATCGAATTCACGCATTCAAAGAAGTTTGTTTCAAAATAATGTCACTAGGTGGTGGCATTCTCTTTTCATTAATCTCTTCTGTGAATACAGGCAGTGGAGAACACAACAAATACATAATAAATAATATATGTATGTATTTGTTGTTTCTTTTTCAAGGAGTAGACTTGATGATCGTTTGTACTACACGTGGTGGGGTAGTTGCAGAAGATTTGTTTACATTTTGTATACAGATGACGCACCCAATATAAGAAAAATTGTTCTATGGCATGTAATGCGGGCATAGCCCGCCATATGTTTTTGTTCCTGTTTTCATGCACACCGCCCGCCCGTACCCTGAAGCTACTGAGCAAAAGTTTCTGTTTTTTTTTTTTTTGTTCTCAATGCGTCATCTGTATAGAATTCCTAATCTTTGCTTAAACGTATGTATATTTTGAAGCGAAGGTAGCTTTTTTTACAGACGGTCGGTGGGTCACGTATAAAACTTCTTGAAAAAGATGGGGAGTGAACCAAAAAAGTGAGATCGTCGCAGTAACTTTAACTTCCCCTCCATGACGCACTTGGAAGATGGGGAGTGAACCAATAAAAAGTGAAATCGTGACCGTCACCGTACCGTTAACGTTAACGCCACACGGACCAATACGCAAAAGCTTTGCTTCTTTCGGCAGTCCCACGACGGCTCCTGTTTTTTGTTGGCTCTCGTTGGACGTTTTTCAGCTAAAATTCGACTCAAATATTACATATTTGTTTGGTGACTTTGAAACCTTTTACCTACCTAAAAAAATGAATTAGGTATAAATGTAAAATTAACTTTCGTATACTTCTTTGTTTTATATAAGGTTCCTATGCCTACCTCCATAACGAGCATTGAAAGTAAATAGAGTGACAATTACCTAGATAAATATCTATCATTTTTATACCCTATCACATAGGGGTATATTATTTTTATACCCTATCCCATAGGGGTATATTAGTTTTGATACATAGTTTGTAACATAGAGAAATAATTTAGCTACATATACCTCAAAGTATATGGATCGACTCAGAATCGATAGCTGAGTCGATTTAGCCATGTCTGTCTGTCCGTCCGTCCGTCCGTCCGTACGTCACCAGTTTTTGGGCCTTAAATTTTGAGCTAGAAGGATGAAATTTGGTACACGTGCTCTTTGTTGCTCCCAGCAGAACAAGTGTAAACATGTTTGAAATCCGCCCACTGCCACGCCCCCTTTTTAGAAAAACGTGTTTTTTTGGCTAAACCATAAGGAATTTTAAAAAATGTCTGAGAAACATAGTTAGAGAATCGTAATATCTATATTTCATTCATATAAAGTTTTTTGCCACGTTTTTATATTTCTTTTGTTTCTCTTGCTCGTTTTGCGTGCGATATTAGGGACTAAGTAACTGTTATTTGTCTCGAAATTGTAAACGCAGCTGCAGGGTATAAGGAGACAACAACTGCCATTTGTGTGGATATGGATATTTTATGATCAGTTGTGTTTATATTGGTTCAGTTAGTTGTGTCTTGTGTGATTCGTGTTTCTTATTTCGTTTTGTGTGTAAAATAAGTTCAGTTCGTATCTACATAATGGCACCTAAACAGAAATTGCATCGATTTTTATCGATTAAAGATAAGTGCAAAATTTTACGCGAACTAGATGCTGGACATCCTGGATTTGCATTTTTGCATTTTTGCATTTACGAAGTCACTCCAGCTGCTCCCAAAATAGCTAACTCGCAAGCAATCCAGTATACAAATACGCTTCTTGAGTACGCCGATCAAAATGAATTGGACGCAGAAACGATTTCCAGTTTGCTGAAATTAAGGGCAAAAGCAATAGAAAGATCAACTCAAGCTATTTGTCAGTCCAAAATAACAAAATATTTTACCAAACATTAAGAATACCAATATCGGAATGTTTTTACTTTTGTTTTTTTTTAAATGAATAAAATTTTTTTATTTTAGTTTTTCTTCTAAAATAATAAATATTGAAACTGTAATTTTAAAAATCATTTTGTGTTGTTTTTAATGGATTTGAAAATCGTTTCAATCAGTTTAGTAAGCACTGAAAAAATGTTCCAGTAATGTGAATCCCTCTAAAATCCGAAAACGCATTGTTTTAATTAGTTCACATTATCGAGGGACTACTGTATTTACTAATTTTTGGAAATAATTTTTAATCAAGCGGCAATATATTCTGCGCACAGTATCGGTCTTAAATTTCGTTTTTTTTGATTTTCACTGGGAAATTAATAGTTAAATTTACTAATTTTTGAAAATAATTTTTAATCAAGCGACAATATATACTGCACACAGTACCTATCGGTCTTTTTCTAACATATTTAAAAATGCAATTCAATATGACATTATTTGCAATGCCGCTGTGAAAAAAGGACAACCAACACCATTCCCAATTTTTTTTTTTGTATTTTTTTTTTATTTAGTTTTTTTTTTTGTATTTTTATTATTTAATTTAAATTACAAAATAGTGTTTTTGCACACGGTTTTTGAAATTTTGATGTTAAAAAATTGGTCTATTCTGCGTATTTTACTAGAAAATATCGAATTCACGCATTCAAAGAAGTTTGTTTCAAAATAATGTCACTAGGTGGTGGCATTCTCTTTTCATTTATCTCTTCTGTGAATACAGGCATACGGTTTTTGAAATTTTGATGTTAAAAAATTGGTCTATTCTGCGTATTTTACTAGAAAATATCGAATTCACGCATTCAAAGAAGTTTGTTTCAAAATAATGTCACTAGGTGGTGGCATTCTCTTTTCATTAATCTCTTCTGTGAATACAGGCAGTGGAGAACACAACAAATACATAATAAATAATATATGTATGTATTTGTTGTTTCTTTTTCAAGGAGTAGACTTGATGATCGTTTGTACTACACGTGGTGGGGTAGTTGCAGAAGATTTGTTTACATTTTGTATACAGATGACGCACCCAATTTAAGAAAAATTGTTCTATGGCATGTAATGCGGGCATAGCCCGCCATATGTTTTTGTTCCTGTTTTCATGCACACCGCCCGCCCGTACCCTGAAGCTACTGAGCAAAAGTTTCTGTTTTTTTTTTTTTTGTTCTCAATGCGTCATCTGTATAGAATTCCTAATCTTTGCTTAAACGTATGTATATTTTGAAGCGAAGGTAGCTTTTTTTACAGACGGTCGGTGGGTCACGTATAAAACTTCTTGAAAAAGATGGGGAGTGAACCAAAAAAGTGAGATCGTCGCAGTAACTTTAACTTCCCCTCCATGACGCACTTGGAAGATGGGGAGTGAACCAATAAAAAGTGAAATCGTGACCGTCACCGTACCGTTAACGTTAACGCCACACGGACCAATACGCAAAAGCTTTGCTTCTTTCGGCAGTCCCACGACGGCTCCTGTTTTTTGTTGGCTCTCGTTGGACGTTTTTCAGCTAAAATTCGACTCAAATATTACATATTTGTTTGGTGACTTTGAAACCTTTTACCTACCTAAAAAAATGAATTAGGTATAAATGTAAAATTAACTTTCGTATACTTCTTTGTTTTATATAAGGTTCCTATGCCTACCTCCATAACGAGCATTGAAAGTAAATAGAGTGACAATTACCTAGATAAATATCTATCATTTTTATACCCTATCACATAGGGGTATATTATTTTTATACCCTATCCCATAGGGGTATATTAGTTTTGATACATAGTTTGTAACATAGAGAAATAATTTAGCTACATATACCTCAAAGTATATGGATCGACTCAGAATCGATAGCTGAGTCGATTTAGCCATGTCTGTCTGTCCGTCCGTCCGTCCGTCCGTACGTCACCAGTTTTTGGGCCTTAAATTTTGAGCTAGAAGGATGAAATTTGGTACACGTGCTCTTTGTTGCTCCCAGCAGAACAAGTGTAAACATGTTTGAAATCCGCCCACTGCCACGCCCCCTTTTTAGAAAAACGTGTTTTTTTGGCTAAACCATAAGGAATTTTAAAAAATGTCTGAGAAACATAGTTAGAGAATCGTAATATCTATATTTCATTCATATAAAGTTTTTTGCCACGCCCACTTTTTGGGGGCGTTTTTAATAAAAAACGTTTTACGGTCAAATTTTAAAATTTTCGAAAAAAAATTTGATGCAGAATAGTTAGTAATATTATTATAAACATTTCGTCCATAGATCATTTTAGCCCACGCCCACTTTTTGAGGGCGTTTTCTTACAAAAACCGTTTGTATATCCTACCCCATAGCATATGCAGGAGGAAAACGATGTGTTTTGTCAAACAACAAAAGATTCTGATAAACTGTGTGAACAATGTGTTGTGACAATGTCATTTTCTATATTATAGGCTAATAAAGCCCACTTTTTGGAGATATTAATTTTAAGGATGGGATGGGATAGGGTATTAAACGATCCGCACAAGGGATTGTACTCTTCTCATATGTTTGACATTAAGTTTGTAACAAAGAGAAATAATTTCGATAGTATATAAATCGATTCAGAATCGCTAGCTGAGTCGATCTAGCCATTTCTGTCTATCTGTCCCACCGTCCGTCTGTATGTCACCGATTTTTGGGCCTTAAATTTTGAGCTAGAGTGTTGAGATTAGGTATATAAACGCTCTGACCGACGAAGCATAACAAGTGTAAAAAATTTTACAATCCGCCCACTGCCACGCCCCCTTCTTACAAAAACGTAATGTTTGGCCAAACCGTAAGTAATTTTAAAACATATGAGAGGCTACAATCCGCAAGGCCTTATGACAATGAAATACGGAAAATGACATTTTCACGATATATTACTCAGACAGTGGGTTAAAATGGTCTTTAGACGAAATGTTTAAATTAATACTACCAATAATTGTGCATCAACATTTTTTTCGAAATATTTAAAATTTGACCGAAAAATGTTTTTTTATAGAAAACGCCCCCAAAAAGTGGGCTTGGCAAAAAACTTTGTACTAACGAAATATAGATATTACGATTCTCTAAATATGCTGCTCAGACATTTTTTAAAATTCTTTAAGTTTGGCCAAAAAATACGTTTTTCTAAAAAGAGGGTGTGGCAGTGGGCGGATTTCAAAAATGTTTACACTTGTTCTGCTTCGTCGGCCAGAGAGTCTATATACCAAATTTCAACACTCCAGCTCAAAATTTAAGGCCCAAAAATCGGTGACACACAGACGGACGGACGGACGGAAAAATCGTGCAAAAATTTTAGCAAACCGTGTCAGTAGGAGATGAGAAAACACCAGTGCATGCTCGTACAGCTCGCACTGCAGAAAATATTGCTGCTGTTCGCGATAGTGTGACTAAAGAGCTGTCCACCTCAACTCGTCGTCGTGTCCAACAATTGCACCTGTCACGCTCGTTGTTGATGAACATTATGCATAAAGACTTGCATTTACACGCTTACAAGGTGCAATTTACTCAAACGTCGTCAATGGTCAGAATGTTGGTAAGAAATGGCAACAAAGTTTCGAAGAAAATCATCTTCAGTGATGAGGCACATTTTCACCTCAGTGGATTCGTCAATAAGCAGAATTGCCGAATTTGGGCAAAGGATAATCCAAGAGTGATTGTCGAAAAACCAATTCACCCACAAAGAGTGACTGTTTGGTGTGGTTTATGGGCTGGCGGCATCACCGGGCCGTATTTTTTCCAAAATGAGCCCAGTCAGGCAGTTACTGTGAATGGTGTTCGCTATCGTGAGATGATAACGAACTTTTTATTTCCCGAATTGGAAGATATGGATGTGGACGATATGTGATTGACACACAGCTAACGAAACAATGGCTCTTTTTCGCGACAAATTCAATGGCCTTGTTATCTCACGTGGTGGCGATGTCAATTGGCCGCCAAGATCATGTGATGTGAAACCGTTGGACTTCTTTCTTTGGGGTTATTTGAAAGAAAATGTGTACCTCGATAAGCCAGAACAATTCAAGAGCTAAATGATGAGATATTATGGCACATTAACGACATAGAACCTCAATTATGCCTAAGCGTCATCGGAAATTTGGACCATCGGATGGAGGCATGCCGCCGAGATCAAGGCGTTTGATGCAGTTGGTTATGGTAATATAAACATTTTGTCTATAGATCATTTTAACCCACGCCCACTTTTTGGAGGCGTTTTCCTATAAAAACCATTTGTATACACAATTATTTTCTTTCAGATATGATGTGAATATAATGTATTGTGAAAAAAGAGTAAAATGATAAAATTGTTGCTAGTTGCAGCTCAGTGAGGTGTAAGAAGCAGTTAACGACGTTTTCATATTATATCTTATAAAAAAATGTGTAAGCCTTACCTAGGTCAACTTTTTCTTAATTCATGAGAAGTAGTAAACACTTCTTTGTATGAAAATTCGATTTCTCGAGTAACGATGAATGGATTGCATATTGTCCTATTATATGATGCGTTAATCAAACAATAGGACGGTAAATGACAGTGCTACCTACTTTCGTCGCAACAAGGAAAGAATGAAGTTTTTCAAATCAAATACCTAACAAACGAGTGGTCCGTGCACGACTGAGTCGTACGCAACTATCTATTTCACAGCGAGTTGGGCGTTAGATCAAATACCAAGCTTTTGAGAATGTAACGATTTTCATAATGTGGTCAAAATAAACAATAATAATCAATTATCAGATGCTAAAAATAATTTAAATAATGTCGAAATGTGATTATACGAAAGTTTAGTACGGAATTCGAAGGAAAATTCCGTCTGTCTGTCCGTCCGTCCGTACGTCACCAGTTTTTGGGCCTTAAATTTTGAGCTAGAAGGATGAAATTTGGTACACGTGCTCTTTGTTGCTCCCAGCAGAACAAGTGTAAACATTTTTGAAATCCGCCCACTGCCACGCCCCCTTTTTAGAAAAACGTGTTTTTTTGGCTAAACCATAAGGAATTTTAAAAAATGTCTGAGAAACATAGTTAGAGAATCGTAATATCTATATTTCATTCATATAAAGTTTTTTGCCACGCCCACTTTTTGGGGGCGTTTTTAATAAAAAACGTTTTACGGTCAAATTTTAAAATTTTCGAAAAAAAATTTGATGCAGAATAGTTAGTAATATTATTATAAACATTTCGTCCATAGATCATTTTAGCCCACGCCCACTTTTTGAGGGCGTTTTCTTACAAAAACCGTTTGTATATCCTACCCCATAGCATATGCAGGAGGAAAACGATGTGTTTTGTCAAACAACAAAAGATTCTGATAAACTATGTGAACAATGTGTTGTGACAATGTCATTTTCTATATTATAGGCTAATAAAGCCCACTTTTTGGAGATATTAATTTTAAGGATGGGATGGGATAGGGTATTAAACGATCCGCACAAGGGATTGTACTCTTCTCATATGTTTGACATTAAGTTTGTAACAAAGAGAAATAATTTCGATAGTATATAAATCGATTCAGAATCGCTAGCTGAGTCGATCTAGCAATTTCTGTCTATCTGTCCCACCGTCCGTCTGTATGTCACCGATTTTTGGGCTTTAAATTTTGAGCTAGAGTGTTGAGATTAGGTATATAAACGCTCTGACCGACGAAGCATAAAAAGTGTAAAAAATTTTACAATCCGCCCACTGCCACGCCCCCTTCTTACAAAAACGTAATGTTTGGCCAAACCGTAAGTAATTTTAAAACATATGAGAGGCTACAATCCGCAAGGCCTTATGACAATGAAATACAGAAAATGACATTTTCACGATATATTACTCAGACAGTGGGTTAAAATGGTCTTTAGACGAAATGTTTAAATTAATACTACCAATAATTGTGCATCAACATTTTTTTCGAAATATTTAAAATTTGACCGAAAAATGTTTTTTTATAGAAAACGCCCCCAAAAAGTGGGCTTGGCAAAAAACTTTGTACTAACGAAATATAGATATTACGATTCTCTAAATATGCTGCTCAGACATTTTTTAAAATTCTTTAAGTTTGGCCAAAAAATACGTTTTTCTAAAAAGAGGGTGTGGCAGTGGGCGGATTTCAAAAATGTTTACACTTGTTCTGCTTCGTCGGCCAGAGAGTCTATATACCAAATTTCAACACTCCAGCTCAAAATTTAAGGCCCAAAAATCGGTGACACACAGACGGACGGACGGACGGAAAAATCGTGCAAAAATTTTAGCAAACCGTGTCAGTAGGAGATGAGAAAACACCAGTGCATGCTCGTACAGCTCGCACTGCAGAAAATATTGCTGCTGTTCGCGATAGTGTGACTAAAGAGCTGTCCACCTCAACTCGTCGTCGTGTCCAACAATTGCACCTGTCACGCTCGTTGTTGATGAACATTATGCATAAAGACTTGCATTTACACGCTTACAAGGTGCAATTTACTCAAACGTCGTCAATGGTCAGAATGTTGGTAAGAAATGGCAACAAAGTTTCGAAGAAAATCATCTTCAGTGATGAGGCACATTTTCACCTCAGTGGATTCGTCAATAAGCAGAATTGCCGAATTTGGGCAAAGGATAATCCAAGAGTGATTGTCGAAAAACCAATTCACCCACAAAGAGTGACTGTTTGGTGTGGTTTATGGGCTGGCGGCATCACCGGGCCGTATTTTTTCCAAAATGAGCCCAGTCAGGCAGTTACTGTGAATGGTGTTCGCTATCGTGAGATGATAACGAACTTTTTATTTCCCGAATTGGAAGATATGGATGTGGACGATATGTGATTGACACACAGCTAACGAAACAATGGCTCTTTTTCGCGACAAATTCAATGGCCTTGTTATCTCACGTGGTGGCGATGTCAATTGGCCGCCAAGATCATGTGATGTGAAACCGTTGGACTTCTTTCTTTGGGGTTATTTGAAAGAAAATGTGTACCTCGATAAGCCAGAACAATTCAAGAGCTAAATGATGAGGTACTATGGCACATTAACGGCATAGAACCTCAATTATGCCTAAGCGTCATCGGAAATTTGGACCATCGGATGGAGGCATGCCGCCGAGATCAAGGCGTTTGATGCAGTTGGTTATGGTAATATAAACATTTTGTCTATAGATCATTTTAACCCACGCCCACTTTTTGGAGGCGTTTTCCTATAAAAACCATTTGTATACACAATTATTTTCTTTCAGATATGATGTGAATATAATGTATTGTGAAAAAAGAGTAAAATGATAAAATTGTTGCTAGTTGCAGCTCAGTGAGGTGTAAGAAGCAGTTAACGACGTTTTCATATTATATCTTATAAAAAAATGTGTAAGCCTTACCTAGGTCAACTTTTTCTTAATTCATGAGAAGTAGGAAACACTTCTTTGTATGAAAATTCGATTTCTCGAGTAACGATGAATGGATTGCATATTGTCCTATTATATGATGCGTTAATCAAACAATAGGACGGTAAATGACAGTGCTACCTACTTTCGTCGCAACAAGGAAAGAATGAAGTTTTTCAAATCAAATACCTAACAAACGAGTGGTCCGTGCACGACTGAGTCGTACGCAACTATCTATTTCACAGCGAGTTGGGCGTTAGATCAAATACCAAGCTTTTGAGAATGTAACGATTTTTATAATGTGGTCAAAATAAACAATAATAATCAATTATCAGATGCTAAAAATAATTTAAATAATGTCGAAATGTGATTATACGAAAGTTTAGTACGGAATTTGAAGGAAAATTCCGTTAAGGGATAGCAAAGCCAAAACTAATAACTTTTTTGAATGGCAAAATGCAAAGATCCGTTATATGGATTATGTCCGTATGAAGTTTGGTTGGAATTAATATGCTTATAGTATATATGAAGTTTAATCAAAATAGTTAGAGCCGTTTTCGAGAAAATTGAGGTTATGTGTAGTTTTTATATGGCAGGACCCATAATAACATGGCTAAAAACAAACAAAAAAATGGTTTAGAATTATGAATTAGAAATCGGTCAAGCTGTTTAGGCTGGAGAGATCATTACGGACAGACGACGGATTTCCGAAAACCACTTTTTTGGTTTCCGCTATAATCGTATTGTTAGAATTAATCAATCGATACCAAAATTTCAAAAATAAAGCTGCAAAACGTCCAACAGAGAGTCGACAAAAATTATAAATACGTATAAGCTACACAAAATGTAAACAAATCTTCTCAAAATGAGAACCAATTACTTTGAGCTTGTCTGCTCCACTATCTATAACATAGTGGTTATTGATGATGGGATAACCTGAGATATTAATCCATAACTGGGATAGAAGCATCTGAGACGACAGTGGTATCTTCAGTTTTGGATTTTTTTTCCGTGGGCTGGTGGAAATCTTCATAGACACGATGAGCAGGTGCCCAAAGTAGGGTGAGATTTTACTCACTAAAACCACCACCCATTTTGTATTTCTATCTATTGCAACTAAGTATTCGACTTATCTAGCAATTTTTTTATCACGAGTATATAATATGTTTGGCAGTTAACTTTCCTTTGAGAGTTCCTGCTTTTTCCGCAATTTATAGCGCGGTTTGTTATTATAGGGCCAAATCTAAGGGTTTAGTTCTTTGAAGACGCCGCAATATATTTGTTTCGTCAAGAATTTGGAGGACTGTTGTGTTAACGTGTCCTATCCTAATAAACGTTTTTTTATGTTTTTGTGCAAACTTTTTTGTTTCATCTTTAACCGTGGGAGTACCCAGATCTCTGCGTAGATCTTCATTCCTTACGTACCACGGCGCATTGACGAATGATCTTAACATTTTGTTTTCAAAAGTTTGTAAAATGTTTAAATTCGTTTCACTGGTACAACCCCATAGTTGTATACCATATGTCCATGTGTCGGTTTTAACACTTGCTTGTATAATAGCAGCTTGTTATCAAGGTTAAGCTTCGAATATTTTCCGATCAACCAGAACAGTTCTCTGTATTTATTCTTGTGTATTTATCGAGTGTCTTACCGAGATATTTCGCTTCATTTGCAAACGTTAGTCGAACCGTATTAAGAAATACAGGCAAATTGTTTGTCCGTGTATACGAAAAATCTACAAGGATCGATTTGCTCTCATTAAGTGCAATCCTCCAGGATTTAGTCCATTCATTAACCTTGTTAAGAGCGTTTTGTAATTTGATATTTGTTTGCTCTATTGTTGTGCCAACTGCTAGTATAGCAGTATCGTCAGCAAACGTTGCAACTATTGTATCGTTTTGTTTGTGGGATATCACGAGTGAATAGGAGATACAGGATTGGTCCAAGGACGCTTCCTTACGGTACACCTGCCATTATTTGTTTGAACTCGGAATATTCCCTTGAAGTTTCACACGGAAGAGTCTATGCTCAAGATACGACACGATCAAATCCGGTATTTTTCTAACAACCAATAAGTTGGTTTTCCCGTAGAATGAAATTCGGTATTGTACTTTCTACCTACATCATAAAGCATCCTACCTCTCTGTGATATGCATCTAGATCCCCAGAATGTATGTTTTGCATTAAAGTCCCCTCCGATGACAAAACGTTGTTCAAGGGAATTAGGCAAGTTTTCAAAGTCAATTTTCTCAACTTTGCATCGTGTTGGGCAGTAAATAGACGATATCTTCGAGTTTTGGAATTTTGACAACGTTACGTGGTTTAAACATTTTATTTATTTTTGGAAACATGTTCCTGCCGTCTGATTTAAATATGCTTTCAGCACGTTTTTTCCAGTAATCGTTGACACTATTCTTAAACTGCTGGCTTTACAGAGACTTCACATTCCTCAGAAGGGATTTTAATCGCTGTAATTTTATTTATTTTTATTAGTATTAACCCATCGCCAACTGTTCAAAGATATTTCAACGCGCCTGGAACTGAACTCCGTAATAGTTTTGGACAATGCTTCCTACCATGCCAGAAAGAAAAATAAAGAACCAACCACTTCTACTAGAAAATATGATATGAAAAAGTGGCTGAGATCTAATGCTATAAGTTTTGAGGATGATATGCTTAAAACAGAGTTGCTTGAAATCGTTAAACGTTTCAAAGCCAAGTATGAAACCTATGTCGTGGATGAAATGGCTCAAGCTGCAGGACATCAAGGGCTTCGCTTGCCGCCTTATCACTGCGATCTAAATCCAATAGAATTGGTTTGGGCTCAAGTGAAAGGATTTGTAGCAAGCCAAAACAAGTCATTTAAAATGACAGAAATTAAAGTATTATTAACAACAGTATTTATGACTCTAATTCCTTTCCAGAGCGAATAATTCGATTCCTTTCCAGCGGTTAGGCTTTGCAGGTAAGTTTCTACTGCATGGTTTTTAAAATTATTAATCGAATTTGATAGCAAATTACTCAACCGATTAAGATTTGTTTTATCTTGCGGGGCACGAGTTTGGTGCCATCTTTTACGAGCTTTTTTTTTTTTTTTGTCTTACTAAATCTTGTATTTCTCGGGGGTACTTAATTTTACTATAACTAAATTTTGTTCTGTTGAGGAGTATTATTACATGCTGCTTTTTGGATAGTATCGACAAAGGAGTCAACCGCGACTTCGAGTTCCAATGGGGTTCTAAGCGATACACCCAGTCGGATATTATTTTCAATATCGTTTTTGAAACCTTCCCAGTTGGTTTTCCCGTTTGTTAATCTGGGTGATTTTTCATTTATTAACAGTGACTCGCTCGTTGTTAAAATGACTGGAGAATGATCAGAGGTAATATGAAAGCATTCTTCAACCCTGATTCGATTGGACGGCAGACCTTTTAGAATGAAAAAATCAATCAAATCCGGTATTTTTCTAACATCAGTTGGCCAGTAAGTTGGTTTTCCCGTATTGTACTTTCCACCTACATCATAAAGCATCCTACCTTTCTGTGATATGCATGTAGATCCCCAGAATGTAAGTTTTGCATTAAAGTCCCCTCCGATGACAAAACGTTGTCCAAGGGAATTTCTCAACTTTGCATCGTGGTGGGCAGTAAATAGACGATATCTTCGAGTTTTGGAATTTTGGCAACGTTACGTGGTTTAAACATTTTATTTATTTTTGGAAACATGTTCCTGCCGTCTGATTTTAATATGCTTTCAGCATGTTTTTTTCCAGTAATCGTTGACACTATTCTTAAACTGCTGGCTTAACAGAGACTTCACATTCCTCAGAAGGGATTTTAATCTTTGTAATTTTATTTATTTTTATTAGTATTAACCCATCGCCAACTGTTCATAGATATTTTAACGCGCCTGGAACCCAACTCCGTAATGGCGGAACAACAATCTCGCTTTGGTGCGTTGCGTTGGCTGACGCACCTAGTTCAACCATATGAAATCAATGTTACCTATCCCAATTTAGCTTTGACTGGCGTTGAGTTTCCACCTCAAAATGAAAAACGTAAAATCTTAACGTAACGTTGCTGTAAAGGGCCATGGGCAAAGCAAAGGTTGGAAAAAGTGTGAATTGTCAAAATATTTGTTGTTGTTCTCTGGATTATTTTCTGAGAAGGTTGTGGAATACGATATTTTTAGCAAAGATTTTAATCAATTCCTCCATTTTTGTAGCAGAAGTTGAAACTGCTGAGAAAATAAATATGTCAAAGCGTGCGCAAAGCAGTTGGGCGTAACGTTGGTAAAGCGAAGCTCCAAAGCGTGATTGTGTTTCAGCCATAATAATAGGCTCAAGCTGCATGACATAAAGGGCTTCGCTTGCCGCCTTATCACTGCGATCTAAATCCAATAGAATTGGTTTGGGCTCAAGTGAAAGGATTTGTAGCAAGCCAAAAGAAGTCATTTAAAATGACAGAAATTAAAGTATTATTAACAACAACATTGTAAGAGTTGGCAGTGCGAAATGGCACCGATGTGTGCAAGACGTTGAACAGGTTGTTGAGCCAAAGATGTGGGATATGGACCTTTTCGCCGAGGAAGCGGTCGAACGATTGGTAATAAATATAAATGACAATAGTAGCAGCACTAACTTTTCATCAGACTAGATTTTAATATTATAAATGAATCAAGTTATTCTCACTTTAAATTAATGAAATTTTATATTTTTACTTATACTTCACTATATTTATTGTGAATTATATTTTTGTTTACTATTTTTATCATGAATAATTTCTGTTTTCGGAAATTTTTTTTCTTTTTAAACAAACTAAAAAGGGAGTAGGCCTACTGGGGATACCCTTAAAAAAAGTGCAACCGCTTGCTGGTGAGGAAAAAGATAAATGAAATTTATATCGTTCAGCAATATTTTTGTTTGTGAATTTTAAATGGGGAGATGGCAACCCTAAGTGAAATGCTCCTTCTCTTTGTGGTGATTCATCATATACACCATAGCAACCCTACGAGAGCTTTAAAGAAGGACATATTTATGCATGTTATTGCAACCAGACTGAGAGGCAAATGTTCTATCTTCCCTGTACTGACATTAATTCTTGGATAAACTATTGTGATTTATGTATCTTTTGTTTTCTTTTTCAACGAGTAAAATTGATAAAAGCTTGTGTGGACTTCACGTAAGCAAATCTTCTGCAATGAGTCCACCATTGCAGAAGATTTGTTTACATTTTGTGTAGCTTATACGTATTTATATTTTTTGTAGACACTCTGTTGGACGTTTTGCAGCTTTATTTTTGAAATTTTGGTATCGAAGCTGATGAATTGTTTTTATTTATTTTTGCGTTGGTGATCAATGTATGCATAATAGGTGTATCTAGTAATATGTGTACGTTTGTAGGTACGAGTAGTTCACTAAAAAAAAAACCATCACTTTTTGTATCCGATGCGGTTGCACATGGCAAAATGGGTTGATTATGAATAGAATGTGTCAATATGTGTAGAAAGAATATCGCAAATGCGCTATCATTTATTTTTGTTTTACATAGGAACTGTTTTTTGTATGTATGTGTTAAGTTTCAGATCTCAAGTATTCAAACTTTGATTTAAAATTTGACAAAATATTTGTTTGGTGACTTCGACATCTTGTACCCCAAAAAATTGATTACAAATCGAGGATTGAAAGTAAATGGGATGACAATTACCTAGATAAATATCATTTTTAACTCTCTTTAAAAATAGAAAGGTATTGTTTTCGTGAAAAAGTTCGACCTCGAGATTTTGATTAATTCTAACAATACGATTATAGCGGAAACCAAAAAAGTGGTTTTCGGAATTCCGTCGTCTGTCCGTAATGATCTCTCCAGCCTAAACAGCTTGACCGATTTTCTTCAAACTTAGTATTCAATTTTCTTTTGGTCATAATTCTAAACCATTTTTTTGTTTGTTTTTAGCCATGTTATTATGGGTCCTGCCATATAAAAATTACACATAACCTCAATTTTCTCGAAAACGGCTCTAACTATTTTGATTAAAGTTTATATATACTATAAGCATATTAATTCCAACAAAACTGCATACCCAGTTTTTTTTTAGATTAAATCCATAAAAAGGATCTTTGCATTTGGCCATTTAAAGAAAAGTTATTAGTTTTGGCTTTGCTATCCCTTAACGGAATTTTCAGTTTTGGCCAAAAACGGAAAATCATTATAGACATCGATTCCTTCAAATTCCGTAATAAACTTTCGTATAATCATATTTCGACATTATTTAAACTATTTTTAGCATCTGATAATTGAATATTATTGTTTATTTTGACCAAATTATGATAATCGTTACATTCTCACAAGCTTGGTATTTGATCTAAAGCCCAACTCGCTGTGAAATAGATAGTTGCGTACGACTCAGTCGTGCACGGACCACTCGTTTGTTAGGTATTTGATTTAAAAAACTGCATTCTTTCCTTGTTGCGACGAAAGTAGGTAGCACTGTCATTTACCGTCCTATTGTTTGATTAACGCATCATATAATAGGACAATATGCAATCCATTCATCGTTACTCGAGAAAACGAATTTTCATACAAAGAAGTGTTTCCTACTTCTCATGAATTAAGAAAAAGTTGACCTAGGTAAGGCTTACACATTTTTTTATAAGATATAATATGAAAACCTCATTAACTACTTCTTACACCTCAATGAGCGCCAACTAGCAACAATTTTATCATTTTATTCTTTTTTCACAATACATTATATTCACATCATATCTGAAGGAAAATTATTGTGTATACAAATGGTTTTTGTAGGAAAACGCCTCCAAAAAATGGGCGTGGGTTAAAATGATCTATAGACAAAATGTTTATATTATCATAACCAACTGCATCAAACGTTTATTTCAAATATAGGGTGGTTACATTTTAAGGGCCGATGTTGATTTTGAATAAAACACAAAGGCGCAAATTTATAGTCGGTTAATGTACACTTTCAAATTATTTAATCGCGTACTAACGCGTTTTGGTAATTATAATCGTCAAAAAGTGTAATTTAGCGTTGTCACTCTGGATTAAAGTTAAAGCGACCGAAACCCCATTTTAAATATTTAATAAAGAGTAAGCGTTATATCACTTTTTAGGTGAGTTTGATTTAGAGTTCATAGAGGAATGTCCATTAGCGTACACTAATTAGGGCTACGTTAAAAAAGTGTCTATTATTAAAAATATGTTGAAGCAAGCTTTTAATTTAAAGTTCCTCAATAACTAGTGTGGAGTTAAACCCCTTAACATCGATTGAATATAATGTTGCGCCAAATTATCTAGGAAATAAGGAAATGGCCGACGCGACCTCGGCGGCATGCCTCCATCCGATGGTCCAAATTTCCGATGACGCTGAGGCATAATTTAGGTTCTATGCCGTTAATGTACCATATTATCTCATCATTTAGCTCTTGAATTGTTCTGGCTTATCGACGTACACATTTTCTTTCAAATAACCCCAGAGAAAGAAGTCCAACGGTGTCAAATCACATGATCTTGGCGGCCAATTGACATCGCCACCACGTGAGATAACACGGCCATTGAATTTGTCGCGCAAAAGAGCCATTGTTTCGTTAGCTGTGTGGCAAGTGGCAATGTCCTGTTGAAACCATCGTTATCATCTCACGATAGCGAACACCATTCACAGTAACTGCCTGACTGGCCTCATTTTGAAAAAAATACGGCCCGGTGATGCCGCCAGCCCATAAACCACACCAAACAGTCACTCTTTGTGTGTGAATTGGTTTTTCGACAATCACTCCTGGATTATCTTTTCCCAAATTCGGCAATTCTGCTTATTGACGAATCCACTGAGGTGAAAATGTGCCTCATCACTGAAGATGATTTTCTTCGAAACTTTGTTGCCATTTCTTACCAACATTCTGACCATTGACGACGTTTGAGTAAATTGCACTTTATAAGCGTGTAAATGCAAGTCTTTATGCATAATGTTCAGCAACGACGAGCGTGAGAGGTGCAATTGTTGGGCACGACGACGAGTTGAGGTGGACGGCTCTTTAGTCACACTATCGCAAACAGCAGCAATATTTTCTGCAGTGCGAGCTGTACGAGCATGCACTGGTGTTTTCGCATCTCCTACTGACCCGGTTTGCTCAAATTTTTGCACGATTTTTCCGATTGTACGCACATTTGGACGATTTAATTGACCGAAAAAATCACGAAGTGCACGATATGCATTGTGATATCAACGCCCATTTTCATAATAAGCCTGAATAACTTTAACGCGTTGCTCGATTGTTTAAATTGAGTTAGTCTGAAATTGAGAAATGTCAAATGAAATGCAGAAAAACACTTGACGTTTAGTTGTGGTTCACATTCAACATCGGCCCTTAAAACTTAACCACCCGTTATTTTAAAAATGTGCCGAACATTTTTTTTCAGAAAACGCACCTGAAAAGTGGGCGCGTTTCAAAATTCTCAAACGTTTTGTCAAAAACAATGTTTTTATAAAAAAAAAACGAGTGGTGGGTGCACGACTGGGTCGTACGCAACTTTCTCTTTCACAGCGAGTTGGGTGTTAGATCAAATAGAACGCATTTTGATTATTAATGCTTAAAATGATGAATAATGTCGAAATGTGATTATACGAACGTTTACTACGAAATTTGAAGGAATCGGTGTCTATGGGAATAATAATGATTTTTCGTTATTGGCCAAAACTGAAAATTCCGTTTAGTGATAGTTGGGCTAAAACTAATTATGTGGAATTGCTTCAAGCAGTAATAGTAGTATATATATTAAATTTCATTCAATTTGACATAATAGTTTTTTCCCGAAAACAATATCTTTCTCTTTGTAAGAGAAAGTTAAAAAAAAGCCAAGAATTATGACCAAAAATAAATCAAAACAATTCATCAGCAGCGATACCAAACATTTTAAAAATAAAGGTGAAAAACGCCCAACAGAGAGCTTACAAAAAATATACACACGTATAAGCTACACAAAATGTAAACAAATCTTCTGAAACGTTGAAAAAAAAAACAAAAGTTATATAAATCAAAAACACTAACATCTCACCTGCATGCCTGTATCTATTCACAGAAGAGAATAATGAAAAGAGAATGTCACCAACTCACCAACTAGTGACATTATTTTGAAACAAACTTCTTTGTGTGCGTGAATTCGATCTTTTTTATAGTAAAAAACGCAAAATAGACCACTTTTCCAACATCAACATTTTAACCACGGCGTGGTAAAACACTATTTTGTATTTTGAATTAAATAATAAAAATACTAAAAATATATGTGGGAATCGTGTTGGTTGTCATTTTTTCACAGCGGAATTGCAAATAATATCATATTGATTTGCATTTTTCAATAAGTTATTAGAAAAAACGTATTTTTTAAGACCGATACTGTGTGCTGTATATATTGTCGCTTGATTAAAAAATTATTTCCAAAATTAGGAAATATAACTATCAACTTCCCAGCGGAAATCCCAAATCGTTTAAAAAAAGCTTTTTTCCCATTTTGTCACCAAAAAAGTACTGTACAAAATTTAAAAAAGCAGTATCTGCACATATTTATTGGCTTTGTAAAAAAGCTAATTTGACTTCGTTAACTTTCTACCTTAGAAGTTATATCTAGTAAAACTTTGTAAATTTACCTTATTTTTCATAGTTTTGTTAATTTTTTTTGGGACAAATACTAATATTCACAAAAAAATAAAACCCTCATTTTCTTTTCTTTTTAAAATGAACCAGGACCCACTGGGAAATTTCTTTTCACATATTCGTGCTCGAAACGCGAACAGAAGAAATCCTAATATTTTGGAGTGGTGGTTTTCATTTAGATGAGCGGCCATCTGTCTCAACAACTATCAAAAGCAAGTCCATTCGATACCTTGCAGGAAACTGTTGTTATAAGCTGTTTAAATCGATGAATGAACCATGTCAAAATTGTACTCTAACATTAGTTAACGGAAAATTCTGAATTTCTTATTTATCAAAAGGAATATGTAAATTCAGAATCAGACTTTGCGAAGTTATTTCCACCCACCAATATATTTTTTGAAATTTGTAAGCTTCAAACAAATGTTTTTGAAAACATATAAATTAAAAGTCGAGAAATCATCAACATAAAAATAGTATCTATGTGCATTACAGAAACAATGTGCTATTATCTTGAATAATTTCAAGATCCAATTTGTGGTATACACCGTTTAAGAGTCCTTTCATTTATGATCCTTGTTTTGCTGAGAAAAAAATGTATTTGGACAAGCACAAACGCAAAAAATCGGGACACAAAAGAAAAACACGCAACAAACGTCTTGAAAACTTAATGAATATTTAAGTTGATTAAAAAACATATAAGAAGGTTACAATCCGCTCGAATTGGAAGCACATCTCAAAATTGCACGGTGGTCATTTGCTGTTGTTGCCGTTTTTTACCTCCTTTTATGTTTTTTCCGTACGAACTTTTATTTTGGAGGTACGAATAGACAGCACTAAAACTCCGTTCAATTTTGGTGGCTATAGCACGCCCGGTCAGCCCTTGTTCTTTTACCAAATCAATTTTGGCTCTCTCGACACTATTCAAAGCTTTTGATCTACCCATTTTTTTAATTTTTTAAATGACTAAAATTCGCATAGGACACTTCAACTTTTGATTTAGTATGCCAATCACATCAAAACTCTCATAAACAATGAAGATAATGACCGTGAATGACCGTGTGTCTTTTCAGTTGACGCAGAAAAAAAAACTGCATTTTCCATATGGAACGCTTTACAGGAGAGCGAGAAAAAAAAATAGCGGTAGGTACTTTTTATTTTTTTCTTTCTGATTTGTTTTCTCAACATCATAAGCAAGCAGTAAGCATCATCAAATGATACATTAAAGCTCAAAGTTAGGAAAAAATGGACAACATTCCCTAGAAAATTTGTGTGCTTATTCAGTTGACGCGAAGTGTATGTTATGGGGTAGAGTATACAAATGATTTTTATATAGAAACGCCCCCAAAAGGTGGGCGTGGGTTAAAATGGTCTATAAACGAAATGTTCGTATTAATATTACCAATAATCGAAAATTTTAAAATTTGGCTGGAAAAAGGTTTTTTTTTATTGAAAACGCCCAAAAAAAAAATTACTTAATATATTTATTATGATTGTCTGTTGTTCAGAAACTTTTTCTAAATTTATTACGGTTTGGCCAAAAACTGCGTTTTTCTTAAGAGGGGGCGTGGCAGTGAGCAGATATCAAAAATGTTTATACTTGTTCTGTTGGGAGCAACAAAGAGAACGTGTACCAAATTTTCTTCCTTCTGGCTCAAAATTTAAGGCGCAAAAACTGGTGACGTTCGGACGGACATACATGTCTAAATTGACTCAGCTAGCGATTCTGAGTCGATCCATATACTTTGAGGTTTATCTAGCTAAATTATTTTTCTATGTTACAAACTATGTATCAAAACTAATATACCCCTATGGAATAGGATATTAAAAGGAAACAGGTGACATCAGTAATGCGTCTGCCGAGCTTTGATGTTAAAATCGTGCTAAGTGATTGTAACGCCATGGTCGTTTTTAGCGATATTGTCGAAAAACACAGCCTACATAACGCCACGTCTGGCAATGGACTTAGACTAAAATGCCACTATATGTATATACATACAAAATGTTAAAGTGCCAAATTAATAATAATCTTGTTTCTCATCAATTCATTGCCTTGCACAATGCGCAGTGTGAGTGCAAAAACAAAATGCGGCTGGTTGGTAAAGGATGAAGTTTGATGTGCTTATTAAACTTGTATAATTATACCATAACCAAGAAATAGTTTAACTGGTGCCATCTACATAATAATAGAGAACTTAATTCGATTTGGCCCATATTCTACATCTGTATATTTCTCCTGTCTGTGGCCGAGTCCTAGCGCACTTAGTTAATATCTCAATGGCCAGAGGAACGTTTCCCAATACATGGAAAGAATCGGCATCACACCAGTTGAACAAGTCAAAGGAACTGTAAACTGTGAGAAGTTTCGACCAGTTAATTCGCTATCAGTATACGAAAAGGTAATTGAAAAAATCATCCATTAACAAGTTGAAAAGTACTTCGAATCGCACAACCTTCTTATGGAAAGTCAGTTCAGCTTTCCAAAAAAAACTTTCATGCGAGACAGTATTGAACAACATCATTATTAGCCATTATTCATTATTTAATGAAAAATTTAAATTATCTATGGGACTTGAGAAACAGGTGGAACAGGTGTCGAAAGTTCAACTCACCCACCAGATATAAAAAAAATAAAAGCAGATATGTGCAACTTAAAAAAAAGTATAATTGAATATGTAATATACGAATTAAATTAATTAAACAAATCTTATTGAAATCTTATTATAATTTAAAAACATTATAATGAAATCTAATGGCAGAGTATGCTAAATAAATACATATTAAACAAGACCGCCAAGAACGAGGCCCTCAAGGCTAAGGATGCAGGTGAATGCGAGAGCTGCCACACCGGCTTTTCAGAAAAAATTAAAAAAAAGATCAAGAAAAACGCACGATCTAGGATATAGAATAGGGCCCTTCCAGCAATGATTTCGAGATGAATAAGGAAATATCTTAGTGTACTGTATTTTGTATTACACATATATATTTCAAGTAGATCTATATTCATACTACTACAGTAATGAACTTATGTAATTATTTACCGCTGCACAACTTGTGAAGAAACCTGAAATAAAGACAGTTGATTGTAAGCTTTTAATCGGTTAGGTTCTTTTTATTTCAAGTCTCTCTTACAGACCATTTTGGCGACGAGGAATTTAAATTTAGAACGCACGTGATTGCAGGGTATCGAAGTCGTGGTGTATTTTATTTCGTGGTAAATTGTAGTCACAACCTTAATTGCCGAAATGTCGTTTATCGGGAATATTGAACCATTTGACCAATCGAAAAATTCGTTCGCGACGTACGTCGAGCGGTTTGAACAAATTTTAAAAGTAAATGCAGTCGCTGAAGAAAAAACATTGGCACTTTTTATTACTTTGGTTGGTGGTGAGACATATGAACTCCTTAAGAATTTGTGTGTGCCTGTGGATCCCCTCGAGAAAAGTTATACCGAGTGCGTGGCGTGTTTAAAAAAACATTATAGCCCAGACCCATTAGTCGTGTTGGAACGGTTTAAATTCAATAAACGCGACCAGAAACCGAGCGAGACAATTGCGGAGTACATAGTACAACTTCGGCAGCATGCTAGAACGTGTAAATTTGAAAGTTTTTTAGATGAAGCCTTGCGAGACCGGTTCATATGCGGTATATCAAACGAAAGCACCCAAAAAAAATTACTGTCAGAGGAGTCGCTATCGTTTGAAAAAGCATGTAAATTAGCATTGGGCATGGAGATGGCATCATCTGAAACTAAATTATTACATGGTAGTGCGTTAAAATCTGAAGATACAATAGGTGAAGTAAAATCATATACCAGGCAGCAGCCAAATGGACATTGGAAAGAATATGGGGGAAAAGGAAATGCAAAGAACATCAAATCAACTCTAGCATGTTTTCGTTGTGGCAGAGGGCACAATCCAAGTAACTGTCCCGCTATGCATTGGAAATGCTTTAGTTGTAATCGTGTAGGACATATTTCACGAACATGCAAGAGTAAAAACCGTAATATGAATAATATGGAGAGTGAGGAAGAAGAACATAGTAATAATGAGGAAGATTTCTTAAGCATGAACATGGTATCGGAGTCGCTGTGGAGTGGTGGTAGCCAGTCCGTTAAATCGGTTTGCAGTCAGTCGAGTCATAGTCGGTCCGTTAAATCAGTTGAAAGTCATGTTAATCCATGCCATTTGGAAATAAAAATAAACAATAAAATGGTAAAATTTGAAGTCGATACAGGTGCAACGACGAGTGTAATGTCAAAACGAGAATTCGACGAAAAATTCGGGAGGGCACAGTTATTGGATGCAAGCAATAAAAAATACAGAGGTGTTGATGGTCATGTGATTCCAGTTGTCGGTAAAATAGAGGCGACGGCGAGCTACAGGGGGAGGTCCGGAGTGATTGAAATAATAGTGTTCACTGTTTTGGACATGAGTGGTGCATACCAACAGATGGAGTTATTCGAAGAGTCAAAAGTATATTTTACAATAAATACACATATAGGCCTGATGAGATTCAATAGGCTGACGTATGGGCTAAAAACGGCGCCTGGGATTTTTCAAAAAACCATGGATCAAATCTTAAAGGGTGTCCCCAATACTAAGTGCTACATTGATGATGTCATAATTAGTGCGAAAGATGTAGCAACACTAACATCATTAGTCCGGCAGGTTTTAAAGCGTCTAGATGATGCTTGTGTACGAATTAACATAGGCAAATGTCATTTTTTTGTGCCTCAAGTGGAATTCCTGGGTTTTTTGGTATCGGGCGAAGGTATACGTCCAGCACCTGGAAAAGTAGATGCAATCCGAGACGCGCCAACTCCTAGCAACGTAAGTGAATTGAAGTCATACCTTGGATTAATAAATTTTTATAGAGAATTTGTGCCGATGCAGTCGTCAAAATTATCCCCCCTATATGAATTAACAAAAAAAGGTTGTGCATTTAAATGGTCATGTGAATGTCAAACGGCTTTTCGTAATAGCAAAGCGGCGTTATCAAAAAAAAGTCTGTTATCTTTTTATGATTCATCGAAGCCAATATTACTGGCTTGTGATGCCAGTTCCAAGGGAGTGGGAGCTGTTTTAAGTCACCTCAATACAACTAATATGGAAATTCCGATTGCTTTTGCGTCTATGACATTGTCACATGCTGAAAAAGGTTATTCTCAGGTGGAGAAAGAGGCACTAGCCATTATATTTGGTGTCAAACGTTTTCACAAGTATTTGTTTGGTAGACAATTTATCTTATTTACAGATAATCAACCACTTCGTGCGATATTTGAGCCAAGTAAGCGTATTCCAGTTTCTGCATCCTCCAGACTTCAGCGGTGGGCGATAATACTGTCGGCGTACGACTACATAATTCGTTTCAGAAAGAGTGGGGATATGTCTAATTGTGATGCGTTATCTAGGTTACCACTTTCAAACGCAGTTACCCATGATATATCAGTCAGTTTTATCAGTGTATTATCAGAAGATCAAGTGGTACCATACAACTATAAAGACGTCGCAACAGCCACAAAGAAAGACATAATTCTCATTAAGGTTTGCCAGTTGGTGTCGGGTGGGTGGCCAGCCCAAATAAAGGATCCAACTCTTTTGCCGTACTTTTGTCGTCGGATGGGTTTGACAATTGAAAAAGAATGTCTTATATGGGGTATTCGTATAGTCATCCCAAAAAGTCTTCAAGTATACGTGTTATCTAAACTCCACAATAATCATCCTGGAATAGTTAAATTAAAAATGTTGGCACGATCTCTTTGTTGGTGGCCCAATATCGACAGTGAATTGGAATCGTCAGTTAAGTCATGTGAAGTTTGTCAAAAAATGCAAGCGGCAAACCCAGCAGAAAAATGTTTTGAAGGATGGGGACCAGATAACGTTCCGTGGGTCAGATTACACGCAGACTTTTTTTACATATATGGAAGGACGATATTATTGATCGTGGACGCGACATCCAAATGGATTGACCTTTACCTTATGATAAAGACATCAGCACAAGAAGTAATTAAAGCGATGGAAAAATCATTTGCTACGTTTGGATTGCCAGAGACGGTGGTAACGGATAATGGTCCCCCATTTACCAGCACGGAGTACATAAGCTTTTTGGCCTATCTGGGAGTCGAAGCAAAGAAGAGTCCTCCATATTATCCCAGGGCAAATGGATTGGCGGAAATTGAGGTGCGAGTAGTTAAACGTGCTCTTAAAAAGGATATTCAAGGAGAAGGGCGATTAGTCTCGAATGAGGAGATTGAGCGGTCTATTGAAAAGTTCCAGTTCTATTATCGATCGGCGCCGAACACTGCAACAGCACGTAGTCCGTCGGACTTTCTACTTAAATACTCACCGAGGACGTTGCTGACTCAACTGCGCCCGGGTTTTGGACAATCTCTGACTGGTAACAATAAACAAAATTTACATAATCCTCTGTATATTCCAGAAAAGTTATTCAGTTCTGGCGACAAGGTGCTGTTAAGATCAAATGATCAGTGGGTTGCAGCGAGTATTCTTCAGCTTCTATCAAAAAGCAGATATCTCGTGAGCTGTGATGGTCGAGTAAGGGTAGCTCATCGCCAACAATTAAGACCATCAGGTATCGATTTAAAAGAGGTGGAACGAGCTGCACGAGAATCAATAGAGAGTAATGCAAAGGAGTCCACGTTGTCCCATAACCCAAATGAGGTAATTCCATCGATGCAGAATGCTGAAGAAGACAAACACGAGGTCGCACCCGAAGAACAAACATTAAGAAGATCAACACGGCAGAAGAAGATAATCAAGCCTTTTCAGTATGCTAAATTAGGTCAACCTTCTAATTAAAGCAGGAAAGAGTGTACTGTATTTTGTATTACACATATATATTTCAAGTAGATCTATATTCATACTACTACAGTAATGAACTTATGTAATTATTTACCGCTGCACAACTTGTGAAGAAACCTGAAATAAAGACAGTTGATTGTAAGCTTTTAATCGGTTAGGTTCTTTTTATTTCAAGTCTCTCTTACAGACCACTTAGTTAAGACAAAGTCGATCCTGAGGATGTGGAAGAACCAATTTTGCAGACTGTTAAACGGCGATGACGACCAATATCCCAATGTCAGGCAGAACGAATCGAATTGAACAGAACGTCACCATGACATATATGAATTTGAGGTAGTACGGGACGTAAATTGGACGTTTAAGATGACTAGGACATGTAGAGCGAATGAAAGTGCCCCGCACAAGTAGAAACCGACCTCAACCAACTGGAAGTGCGCAACTGTAGAGGCATGTTGGCTAAAGCCCAGATTCATTCCGGACTTAAGTGGCGTTTAAGAAAGATGACTTGAACTTTATGCAAATGACTTCTGCTGGATGTCTGTTTAAACAAAGGATGTGTGCGGATATCAAACATTGACATAATATATATTTTATATAACGAATGTTAATAAACGTAAAAGTCTTGGATAGCAATAATTTTAATTATACGGGACCGTTCTTTACTAAATTATCTTTAAACAAAATAAACAATTCATTTGTTCAAACTACAATAGAGTGGCTGCAAATATGTGCAGGTTATAAATAAAATACACAAATACGAATGAACATAGTAATTGCCAAAAACCTGATTTCAACATATCTATTCTACCATCTCCCCTTAAACTGGCAATGTGTATCAAAAATCAAAACTAATATACCCCTATGGGATAGGGTATAGACACTGTTATATTATTTGGATCAATTCCTTTTAAAAGAAATAATAATGAATTTATAATAATCAAATAACCATAGTATACCTTTAAGCGTTCAATTGTGAGGACTTTTTGTTGGTTAAATGTATTTAATCCCTGTTTTCCAGTAAATGCCGGCTTTATTTCATTTACCGCTGCAGATAAATCATCCCAGTTTGCCCCATGTCTATTAAAAATTGTTTGTTTCGGCTGTTCACTCACGATTGCGTTGATATTGCCCTCGATATCAAAATTAACAATTTCCTCTGCCTTTTTTTTGACATTCATTTTAAGAGTAGCTATCCGCAGTGAAAGTTGTTTACCTCCGTCATACAAACTAGGTCCCAATTTGTCCAATAGACTTTCTGCACTTAATAGATCAGACTTTAGTTCATTCAGTTTTTTAACTTCTTTTTCATAAAATTCTGGTGATACCAATTTCCTTGTTTCTGCATTTTGGGAAGAACTTGCTGGTTGACATAAAGCATTCGTGATTCTTGGCTGTACATATTTTTTGATATCTTGTTTGCCCAGTATAGGTTTAGCATCACGTTCATTAGCACTGATGTCACTTTCATCTGAACTAATATCCACAATACATTCTTTATTTTGTACAACAATAATATCGCTATCGCTTGTGGAATCACCGGAAACATTATTGAATACATTAAATTTTGCTGTCTGCGATTTCTTGTTAGCATCATCAGAATCAATGTTCACAGTACTTTCTTCTTGTTTTACAACAATAAGATCACTTTCCCCCGTAGAGTTCCCAGACTCATTATTTGATATATTTAACTTTTCTTGGTTTAGGGTTGACGATAATTTGTCTATAGTAGAATTACCAAAAACTTTGCTATATCTTGTGTTACCACTTGAATTTAAATCAGCGTATTTTAATGTAGTAGGAGGAGCTGATATACGATAGTTCGATGCATTTTTTGAGGTCAAAGTGTTTGCTTTGCTTTTAATAGCATAAGCTTCACTTGTTTTAATATCACGTGTCTGGTTTATCTGACTATCTGATTCAATATCATTTGTTTCATTAACAGTATTATTAGATTCCTTTGTTTCATCAGCAGAAGAGTAATCTATTTCACTGGAGTTGTCAGATAGATCTGAAGGTATAATTCCCGTTATGCTCATCCGTGTTCTTGGAGATAGGGCACGGCTTTCAATATGTTCAGCATCCTCTTCGCTGTCAGAATAAATTGCAAGAGGTCGCCGAATTTTGCCAGACCGAACAAAGCTGCCGCCTAATAATATTAATAAAGAGCTATGGACATATTTTATAAGATGCATACTGCAAAACTTACCATCTGAACTGGAAGAATCCTCAACTGTAGCACCGACTACAATAAACAATACAGATATATACACACATTTTAACTACTATTTCAACATACCTTTCTTGCTTAATATTTCTTCATCAGAGCTATATATATCGCTTTCTATAAAAGACGCCATTGAAATAACTAAAACTTTTACCAGCTTCATAAAATATTCGATACAAATACTCTGTCTATTTCCGTTATTTCAAAACATAGAAATTTTAAAGAAGAAGCATTCAGCATGATAAATTGTAGACTTCTTAATATAATAATGTATGAAACGGACTCACTCTAACATGACAATAAGTCTTTCATACAGGACTTTTTGTGACTCCTTTAACGTGTTCACAATCTCGTTTATTGATGAAACCAAAGAGGTATAGAAGTACTAGAGTACGCAAAACAACTAAAAATGTTGTAGTCGTTTAAGACGCGGGCGGTAGGTGCGAAGGGGAATTTCTGTCGTCCGTATGCATCGGCTATGTTGTTGTGTGGTGCTGGGGTAGAAATGTGAACACTGGCAGCCGTATTAATAAAAAATGACTAATTTTCCTCTAATTCACAAATTATCTATTCTGTGGATTAAAAGTTAATTCATGAATTAAGTTATCTTAATAATAAAAATTAAAGGACCATGTAATAGCTGATTGACGTTTTTTGGCAATTCTATTACAAAATCTATTACAATCGGTACAAAATCATCTGTCATCAGCTGTTATTTTTTATACCCTATCCCATAGGGGTATATTAGTTTTGATACATAGAGAAATAATTTAGCTACATAAACCTCAAAGTATATGGATCGACTCAGAATCGATAGCTGAGTCGATTTCGCCATGTCAGTCCTTCCGCCCGTACGTCAAATTTGGTACACGTTCTCTTTATTGCTCCCAGCAGAACAAGTGTAAACATTTTTGAAATCCGCCCACTGTCACGCCCCCTTTATAGAGAAAAGTCTTTTTTGGCCAAACCGTAAAGAACTTTAAAAAAAAGTGTGTTACGAAAGGAAACAGCACTAATAATATTTAACATCCCTGATGCAGCCAACTTCAAGTATATACCCGAAGTGAGAGAGTACGATATATGCTGTGTGAGGAGAAGAGAAGATTTTCGGGCTAGCCGAAACGGTCGAGCAGGAAAATAGGAGATGTTGGTTGCTTAAATTTTTTGAGTAGCTCTTTTGTGAATTTAAAAATTATTCCACTCGATTTATTAAACCTTTTTTTATAAATAAACAATTACTTTAGAGTACTTCAAAAACTAAGCGATTTTATCTTTAATTTTCAACATTCTCAAAAAAATTAATGGAAAAATGTCTACTGCATCAAAAGAGCAAGGCAAATGTCCTATTTGTAAAAAGGAATACACAAAAAACAAAATGGTGGAGTGCACGCAGTGCAAAGAATGGATTCACTACGATTGTGCCAATGTCGGCGACGAGGTGGCGAAGGATGAGATTTGGAAATGCGCAATTTGCATTCTCAACACCACGCAAATACGATTAGAGGAGAATCCAGTAAAAATAACAACAAAATTGACTGCATCAAATACTTCCATGATTTCTGGACGATCTGAGCGATTGCATCAACGAATGAAGATCTTAGATGCTGAAGAAGAAATTCTGAAGAAGCAGCAACAAATAATTGCACAGCGAAAGGAACTCTTAAATAATATGTCAGATGAAGAATTAGAGATCCAGTCCATGCATATTGGCTCTGGTATCAGACAAACCCGTCAGGAAATGGTCCATCAAAAGGTTAATGTCAAAGGACGAGACCCTGTGGATCCACCGTGTGGTAAGTCATCAATTTCATCGACTAATAATAAGGTTCATAATTTTTTAAAAAGCATGCAAAAATCGAATAACTATACAACAAAAATAAACGTTCCGAAATATGAATCACAAGCAATAGAAGATACCATCCAATTGACAAATCAGCAAATGGCTACAAGACATGCGGTGGCAAAAGATCTTCCAATTTTCTCTGGCAATCCGGGCGATTGGCCTGTGTTTATAAGCACTTTTCATCAGACGACAACAGCATGCGGGTTTTCGAATAGTGAAAATTTAATACGCCTACAACGTTGCTTAAAAGGCAAGGCCAGAGAAGTTGTAGAAGCACAATTAACTTTACCATCATGTGTCCCTCACATAATTGACGCACTTAGATTGTTCTTTGGCAGACCCGAATTAATTATGGAACACTACATCGTAAGAATCCAAAAGGCTCCAGCACCGAAAATGGAAAGATTGGAATCGGTAGCAGAGTACTCAGTTGCAGTCAAAAACCTTTGCGCAACATTAGAACAAGCGGACTTGCAGGACCATATGTGTAATCCAATGTTAATGCAGCAGCTAGTCGACAAATTGCCGCCAGCACTCAAGCTTAATTGGACACAACATAAGCGGATGGGATTCAATTCTGATAATATTTGCGTATTTGGTGACTGGCTCAATGACATCTGTAGTGTAATGCCATCAACATCTTGGTTTGCTTCAAAAGAACCGCATTTTAATGAAAAAGGAAAAAAAGAAGTTATGAATACACATGAGGAGAAGCAAAGAAAAGCAATCGAATCAAAACCAATGAAGTTTGTGAAAAAGTGTCATGCATGCCAAAACAATTGCAAATCAATTTCAATCTGCAATCGTTTCTTAGAGTGGTCTATAAGCGAACGATGGGAATTCGTGAAAAAAGAGAATTTATGTGGACAATGTCTGAAAAGGCATAATTTTAAATGTCTAACACCAGTTGCATGCACTGAGACAGATTGTCAGAAGAAACATCACCCACTGTTGCACAACATCGTCCACGAACCATCGAATTTACCAGTGAATAATGAAAATACATTGAGTCATCATGCGTCCACGTCTATTCGATTTAGAGTTCTACCAGTTTTGCTGTCCAATAATGGAAGAGAGATAAAAACATAAGCCTTTATGGATGAGGGTTCATCTTGCACATTATTAAATGAGGACATAGCGACTAAGTTAAACATTTGTGGAGAACTCGATCCTTTATGTTTTAAGTGGAGTTGATCAATATGCAGAGAAGAACAATACTCAAAAAGGGTTCAAATAACAATATCTGGTGTGTACACAGA